>JAACJJ010000003.1:0-1209747 GCA_013368295.1 Psilocybe cf. subviscida
TAAACCCTAAACCCTAAACCCTAAAATCCACAAGAAGCCTACTGGATTTCGTCCCATAATACCGTGCCACAGTGTTTGTTTCAATCCAGCCGCTAAGTTTGTTTCAAAGGAACTTAAGCCGATCGTTCAGACGGCTCCAAGTGTCATACACGGCACGAAGGATCTCTTCTCGAGATTAAGTCAATTGAGTATAGACAACCGGAAGCAATTCTATTTTGTAACCGGCGATGTTGTCGCTTTTTACCCGAACGTACCCCTTAACTTATGCATGACAATCGTTTGTCAAATGTATGACGAATTCTTGTTAAGGACTTGTAGGCACGATCCGGATAGCGACTCTATCGAGGCCATGCTTGAGGCAACTCATCTACGGTCTTCGCTCTTTAAACGTGCCATTGAGATTGGCAATACTCAATTAATAGCGCAACACGTTGATAAGTATTATTTACAACTCAACGGCTTAGCAATGGGTGTCGCGGATAGTCCCGACCTTGCCAATCTATTTGCTGCCGATTTTGAGAATAAATGTGGAATTTTACTTGATACACGCGTCCCTTTTTATGGGCGCTACATCGACGATATCTTTGCTTTGGTTTACGCTGAGTCCGCAGACCAAGCCCTGAAAATAATTTCAGACAAAGTATCTTACGATGGTTGCACTATTGAGTGGAACGTCTCTAGTTTGGAATGTCAATTTCTCGACGCGACGTTATACAAGGATACCTCTGGTAAACTTGCATGGCGTCCGTATGTCAAGCTAGGGAACCACCTCGAACGCGTTCCCTGGGTATCTCACCACCCTCTCGATGTTAAACGAGGGGTCTATATTGGTGAATGCTCCCGCTTAGCCGTGCTATGTAGTTCCAAGGAAACTTACATGGAAGCGATTAAAGCTCTTAACAGCCTTTATCACACGCGCGGTTATCCGGACGCACTCGTTCATAGTTGGTGCAGGAAGAATATACAAGAACGTTGGGACAAGCGCTTCGCTTTACGAGCCCAATCAGAGCACGATGAAGGCGTTCTTGTCCTGAAATCCCGCTATAACGAAGTTTGGAACTGGTTCGATGCTATCGAATTAGGAAAACGGATCACTGAGTACTGGACGACATGGCTAGACCATGCCGAACGGGGTGTTTACACTACAACCTATAAAGAGTACGATCCCGCGATGCGTCATGATCTCGAAGTCCTCCCCGGGCTCCACTTTAGGAGTCTAGGCAGTGACGGCGAAGAATTGATGCTCCCGGATCTGCGCAAAATAGGGCTACTCGGGCGTCGATGGCTAGTGTCCCGCAAACGCAACACTAACCTTTTCGACCTTTCAGCCGTATGGAAGAAAACCGTATTCCGCCAAATGGATGAACAACTCGCCAATGATGGTGGGTTTATTCTTGGCACTCAAGTCCGTAGGACTGTAACTGATCATACTAAGGATAGGACTACAAATCCACAATTAGTAACTGTCGACCCGGATGACAGTGAGATCAATGTTAACCTACGTGATTCGTCTTCTGACGAAGAACATCCAACATTCGGTAGATTATCTAAACGAACAAATTAGATGTCAAGCGATATAACGTCGTATACGTAAAGCGTTCCCCCTAAACACTAAACGTACGTCGTGTCGCGTCAAACAGTACTATTCCTACTGATTGACATACTGCCTTACAGCCTAACCTAAACCAACCTAAACAGGTGCGTGGTAATTTATCTAAGCGTCGCTTAACAAAGCGGCGCTTAATTACTATGGTATATAAGAGCGATCAACCGTCGGCGCCAATGCGTGTCCGGCCTAGTAGTTGTTCATTTATTTATTAGACTGTATGCCTGCCGGCCCCTTTGGGCAATAGGCCGTGATGCGATGTGAGATTCGTATTGCGCCCTTAATCTAAACGAACGGTCTGTGATTCGTGTTACGATTTAATTATCGGTAGTGGGCGATCCCCAACGGTGACTCGTTTCTGCTCGTTTAATTACTTGCGGCGACTTCTTGCTCAGTAAGGATTTCTTACAGTAATCGGTGTCGAAAGGCACCGGCGAAGTTCTGGTAGTTCGATTTTTTCACTTATTAACGCTTATTAGTCACTGGATTACCTTTGGGCATTATTATCTTAATAGTACTAAAGATAGGCATAAAAAGGCTATATATACACCATCAAGTGTATTTTGGACGATAGCTGAAACGATCTTGATCAGGATCTGTTTCATAGCTAAAGATAACTAGTTCCCATCTTTAGCTATGAAACTAAGCTTATTATACTTGAAACCTGGATATTATTATCCAGGTTCTTGATGGAACATCTCCTGTTTCGTTGCCTTGATACATGATATCAAGGCCTGATAATAGACTGAAAACAGTCTATCCTTAGAAAGTACAGCCACTGACGAGCTTATAAAAGCGAAAGGGCTGCAGTAGTCTATCCAGACACTGCCCTTTGGCCCTTTCATCCCTTTCCCCTCACTGTTGTTATCCCCGCTCGACGTCGCTTCGCTCCGCCGAGCTTTTGCTTCCCTAAACCCTAAACCCTCTAAACACTGCCCTTTGGCTCCCTCCTATTTTCCCCTTCATTGTTGTTCATACCGCTCGACGTCGCTTCGCTCCGTCGGGCTTTGCTTCCCCTAAACCCTAAACCCAACCCCTAAACCCTAAACCAAGACGTTCCAGACTTCGGTCACGAACGCCACGATCGCTGCCAAGAAAGCTGAGGTTGCTCTTTGGGCGGATAAGTGCGACATCAAGACCTACTCGGAAAGTTGCCATCCAATCGTAGACCAAGTCTACACGGATCGGCGTGACACTTTCAAGTCCCCTATCTTCCGTCGAGGAAATGAGGGCGAACTCGAGTTGGGTGCTTGGTCTATCTCCGCGGAGAAGAAGACAGAATGCGTGGTTCAGGCCCGCGCGATGTCTCTTTTCCTTTCTCAGATCCTCGCCATTGTCGTCGCGCGTCACCGCGTGATGAATACGAAGATCGAGAAAAAGCGTGAGGTAGCGGCGAAAGCCGACGTTGAGATGGCAGACGGCACGCTTAGCGCGGGCCCGACGATTCAGTCCCTGGTGGACAAATCGCTCAATGCTAGACTCAAGAAGCTGAACCTTACGACGGTGTCAAAGAAAGTGAGTAAATCATCGCTTTCTCCACCATCTCAGGCTAATGACCATCTTAACTATACAGATTGGGTCTGGCCAGAGTTCCTCGAAGGCTCCTCAACATACCCCTCCCTCCAAAGCGTCGAACGCTCCCTCCAAGTCGAAGAAGGCCCCCACGAAGGCCAACAAGAAACAGAAGGACAAGAAACGCGGGAAAGGGGTAGCTTCACCTCAGGGATCCGATCAGCAGTCGAAAGGCGGCAAGAAGGGCAAAGGAAAGCAGCGCGCTTAAGCGCCGTTTCCGTAAGTCCATTCCGTCCGTCGACTCTCCCTGATGAAATACTCACCATGACATGGGATCACGCAGTCTCCTTCGTGCACACTCACACGCCGCTCAATATTCTTGAGGCAGGCCGATACCGTAGTCTTGTACATACTAGTCCTGGTGTAGTCGTTCCCCGAGAGATCAGTAACGATCTATCTCTCGGGTTGAAATATATGTTTTTCGATGCCCCCAATGAAGAATTGATTACCACTGCGTGGTATGATTTCTATAGAAGAATTAAATGGCGTATTTATTTTCTATTCAAAGAGGGCCCGAATCAGCCCTACGATCCAGACTACGGCGTGCCGAGCAAGAATGCTCCAGCGCCAAGGTTACCGTCATGGATGGAGACTGGACTCAAATTAGGAGAACTTTTTTGCATTAAGTCAAAGATAAATATCCGAAAGAGTATTACGCCGGACGCAGATTATAATGCGTTCGCTCCGCGCGTAAATAGACTCCGTCATTTCTTGTCTAACAACAACTATGTTGTGACGATGACAGACAAGAATCTCGGCCTAGCGGTGTCAGAACGCAACTGGGTCGTAGAGCACGAACTATCCCTTTTGAATGACGAACGCAACTTTCGATTATTGGAGAAGAAAGATGCGGATTCAATTATGTGGGAAAAATGCAACGAAATGCTCGCTCTATCAGAGATGAGTACTGAAGTTATGCATTATAACGTCCTTAAGCTAGATAAATATCTCAAGCATTTGGTCACGGACGGGGTAGAACACACCTACCCCCAGTTTCATGGGATTCCGAAAATCCACAAGAAGCCTACTGGGTTTCGTCCCATTATACCGTGCCACAGTGTTTGCTTTAATCCAGCCGCTAAGTTCGTTTCAAAGGAACTCAAGCCGATTGTAAAGTCGGCTCCTAGTGTCATACACGGCACGAAAGATCTCTTTACGAGATTGAGTCAATTGAGTATAGACAACCGGAAACAATTCTATTTTGTGACCGGCGATGTTGTCGCCTTCTACCCGAATGTACCTCTTAACTTGTGCATGGCAATCGTTTGCCAAATGTACGACGACTTCTTGTTAAGAAATTGTAGGCACAATCCGGACGGCGACACACCGGGATCCCGAGAAGAAGCAATTCACGCTCGGTCCAAGATCTTTAGACGTGCCATCAAGATTGGCAATACTCAATTAATAGCACAACACGCTCAAAAGTATTATCTACAATTGAACGGCTTAGCAATGGGGGTCGCGGATAGTCCCGACCTCGCCAATCTATTTGCTGCCGACTTTGAAAATAAATGTGGAATTTTACTTGATTTGCGAGTACCGTTTTACGGTCGATACATCGACGACATCTTTGCAATTGTCTACGCTGAGAGCGCTGAACAAGCACTGAGCATTGTCTCAAACAAAGTGTCTTACGATGGTTGTGTTATTGAATGGAATGTCTCTAGCTCGGAATGTCAATTTCTCGATGCTACCCTCTACAAGGATACCTCTGGTAACCTTGCATGGAAGCCATTTGTCAAGCTAGGCAACCATTTAGAACGTGTTCCCTGGGTATCTCACCATCCACTGGACGTCAAACGCGGCGTCTACATTGGTGAATGCTCACGGTTAGCCGTGCTATGTAGTTCCAAGGAAACTTACATGGAAGCGATTAAAGCTCTTAACAGCCTTTATCATACGCGCGGTTATCCGGACGCACTAGTTAGAAGTTGGTGCAGGAAGAATATACAAGAACGTTGGGACAAGCGCTACGCTTTACGAGCCCCATCAGAGCACGATGAAGGCGTTCTTGTCCTGAAATCCCGCTTCAACGAAGTATGGAACCTGTTCGATGCTACCGAACTAGGAAAACGGATCACTGAGTACTGGACGGCATGGATAGACCATGCCGAACGGGGTGAATACACTACAACCTACAAAAAGGATGACCCTGCCGAAAGGCACGGACTCGACCATGTAGACCACGGGCTTCATTTTTGGGCTCGTGCGTCAGACGACGAGACTGTACCTCTCCCAGACCTCCGAAAAATAGGGCTACTCGGGCGTCGATGGCTGGTGTCACGCAAGCGCAACACCAATCTTTTCGACCTTTCAAATGTATGGAAGAAAACCGTTTTCCAACTCATGGATGAAAAACTCGCCGAAGAAGGTGGGTTTGTTCTACACTCTCAAGTCCCTCGGACTGTAGTGGATCACACTAAAGATAGGACCCACAATCCTAGATTAGTAGTCGACGACCCGGATGTCGATATGATCAACCTACACCGACGTGATTCGTCAGACGACGAAGAACATCCAGAACTCGGTAGATTATCTAAACGAACGAATTAGATGTCAAGCGATATAGACACGATTACACGTAAAGCGTTACCCCCTAAACACTAAACGTATGTCTGTGTCGCATCGGAAAATATACTCCTACTAACCGATCTGTTACCTTACAGCCTAACCTAAACCAACCTAAACAGGTGCGTGGTAATTTATCTAAACGTCGCTTAACAAAGCGGCGCTTAATTACTATGGTATATAAGAGCGACTTAACGGTCGGCGCCAATGTGCGCTGGCTTAGTGGTCTGTTCAATTATAATTAGACTGTATGCCTGCCGGCCCCTTTGGGCAATAGGCCGTGATGCGATGTAAGATTCGTATTGCGCCCTTAATCTAAACGAACGGTTGTCGATTCGTGCGACGATTGGATTATTGATAGTGGGAGAACCCCAACGGTGACTCGTTTCTGCTCGTTTAATTACTTGCGGCGACTTCTTGCTCAGTAAGGATTTCTTACAGTAATCGGTGCCGAAATGCACCGGCGAAGTTTCGATAGTTCGATTTTTTCACTTATTTACGCCCAATAGTCACTGGATTACCTTTGGACATTATTATCTTAATAGTACTAAAGATAGGCATAAGAAGGCAACAGCCACACTGTCAAGTTGTATTCTTGGACAAAGCTGAAACGATCTTGATCGAGATCTATCTCACAGCTAAAGATAACTAGTTACTATCTTTATCTGTGAGATAAAGCTTATAATACTTGAAACCTGGATATTATTATCCTGGTTCTTGATGGAACATCTCCTGTTTCGTTGCCTTGATACATTGATATCAAGGCATGATAATAGACTGAAAAATGTCTATCCTTAGAATGTACAGCCACTGAAGAGTCTATAAAGACGAAATGGCCGCTGTAGTCTATCCAGACACAGCCATTTGGCACATTCCCCCCTTATCCCTTCACTGTTGTTATCCCCGCCCGACGTCGCTTCGCTCCGTCGAGCTTCTGCTTCCCCTAAACCCTAAACCCTAACCCTAACCCATTACACATCGCGACATCATATCGCATCGTTGCATACTAATGCTTATGCATCGACGACATCATCGCTCACCAATCGACAAAGATCGGTGAGTCATCCTTTGAAAGAACAGCCACTGATGAGTCTATAAAGACGAAAAGCCTCTGGGAGAAGAAATTCCCCAGCTTTTGGTTACTTTCGCCCACCACCATCTCGATCACCACTTGGATTGCTGCCCCCCCCTAAACCCTAAACCCTAAAATCCCTTTAGGGGAGTGCATTGATATCGTTTCAGATATGTACTCCGACTGGGTCCTAAATAATATTGGTTATGACCCCGATACTTATTCGTACGAATCTTATATGGGCAACCCCCACGAACGAATAAAAGTCTTTAAACTTGCCCTCGAGATAGGCAATACCAAGTTGATAGCGCAACATGGCGAAGATTTTCATCTACAATTGAATGGCCTGGCAATGGGAGTCGCGGATTCTCCGGACCTCGCTAACCTTTTTGCCGCCCATTTCGAGAAAATGTGTGGAATTCTTCGTGTCCCCATGGTCGCCTTTTATGGCCGCTATATCGACGACTGTTTTGCTATCGTCTACGCTGATAACGCAGACGAAGCGATTGCTATAGTAGCTAGCAGAGTCAAATATAGTAGTTGCACTATTGAATGGAATGCTTCTGCCTCTGAATGTCAATTTCTCGACGCTTCGCTCTTCAAGGACGCTTCAGGCGGCCTTGGATGGCGTCCGTACGTCAAGGCAGGCAACCATAGAGAACGTATCCCTTGGGTATCTCACCATCCGTTGGACGTCAAACGAGGCGTCTACGCTGGCGAATGCTCCCGCTTAGCCGTGCTATGTAGTACTAAGGAAATCTACATGGAAGCAGTTAGAGATCTTAACAGCCTCTATCATACTCGCGGTTATCCGGATGCCATTGTCAAAACTTGGTGCAGGATGAATACACAAGAACGTTGGGAAAAGCGTTACGCTTCTCGCAATGAGCCTGAGCACGATGAAGGCGTTCTTGTCCTGAAATCACAGTTTGATGATCATTGGAATTGGTTCTCAGCGACCAAACTTGGTGAAACGGTTGTCGGGTATTGGAAGGAATGGCTCGAAAGAGCCCAGAATAACAATTATTCTGATGAGTTTCCTGCCATAGATCCGGAGGAAACACACGACATCGACGACGTTCAGAACGGGCTTGACCGCCCCATTACGGACGCCGCCGGTGAAACGGTGTGGACTCCTGATTTAAGTCGCATAGGCTTACTCGGACGTCGTTGGATTGTTTCGCGCAAACGCACGAAGAATATCCTCGACCTTACAAGTGTTTGGAAGAAAACCGTTTTACGTACTTTGGATGAAGCTGTCGCCGCCTCTGGCGGCAATAGTAGTACACATATCAACCCCCCTTCGATTATTGAATTACCTATAGCAGGGCCTAGTAAGCCCATAGTTAATACGTCTGATTCGGATGACGATATCATTTTACATCGAAGGGACTCCTCTGATGAAGAGGTGTACCATCCAGAATTTGGTCGCATGTCAAAACGAACAAATTGATTTGGAATATAGCAAACCGTTGCGAAGCGTTACCCTAATAACCCTAACGTAAGCCGTGTTCCAGTCTCGTTATGCACACATTCGCTAACGAGCGTTGATGTATCATAGCCTAACCCTAAACATTCCCTAAACGGGAAATAAAGGTGCGTCGTCTACTTTAAGTAATAAATCGTCGCGTCGTAGTTAGCCTATGCGCCACCGGACGCAAGCCATAGATGATTTACTGGGGTTGCACCTAAGTGTGAGACCTTCGGGCATCGATAAAGTTAGCTTGAACGCGGACTTAGTTCGAATTCAGCACAATCGTGCGGAATGCGAACGCCGATGAATTTCGGTTATGTAACGGACTGCGCGTGCGCGCTGTCTAATCTTACTAAGTTCGTTAGTATAACTAGTATCTCATTTGTGGACGTTGTCTATCTTGGAACACATATAGACAGGCGTAATAATACATCGAACATAAACGATAGATCGGATGCCGTCGATCGAAGTCAATCGATCGCGATCGACGGATCGATCTCGGAGCGCGGAGCGCCCCCGGGATATTGTCGTTTATAATCTATTCTTGTTCAACCTCGGAGCATTGTCGCTCCAACGGAGCAACTTATGACTTCGTCCGCTCCGAGGTTTGACTCCGACGACATCGTCGACTACATCGTCGACGATGTCGTTCCTTTGAAAGTACAGCCACTGACGAGTCTATAAAGACGAAAGTGTCTAGCCTAGTCTACCAAGACAAGGCACTTTGGCTACTTTCGTCCTCTTCTCCCCCACTTTGTTGTCCATCCGCCCTGCGACCTTCGGCCGCAGTGCTCGCTTCCCTAAAGTCCCCCACTCCCTCATAGTTGCATCCCTCGCATTCACTCGCCTTCGGCTCGTTCGTGCTCGCCTCCCTAAACTCCGACGACGACGAAGCCAACTCAACGACAACATAGGCAACGGAAGATTTCTGATGCGCGCTTACATCATGTCTTTCCACCCACGCAGCCTCTGGATAGAACTTCGCATGAGAAATGGTGACCCTCGATCAACATCCTCGACAACAGATAGCCTTCTGTTGCTGAAGTGCACCACTATGTAGAGTAGATAGCCGAAACTCGAGGTTAAGAACAAGGGAGGCTCGTGAACGAAGATTGCCACGAGTTATGATGAGGACAAGAAATCGACTCAAGGTTCCGGTCGTCGCGATCGCTGATATGAACATATTTGACCATAGAGTCGTACCAGATGCAATCCATACCAGATGCATGCTAATTCGCGTGGTCGAACGAGCCGAGCCAGTCTTCGCGAGAATTAGAGAGATGGGGCAGGAGAAGCCGCAAGCGGCCGTAGGCGTGGCTGTTGAAAAACGCGTCACATGTTAGCCAGCACGCGAAATCGACAAATCAACCAAAAGTCTGAGCAGAGGACACAATGCAAGTGAAGGAAGCGTATAAAAAGAGCTGCGCTGACATTCCGCGACTCAAAACGGTTTTAAAATGTACAAAAGAGTCACACGGACGAATATCATTTTGCGCGGAGATGAATGGGTTTGAGAAGCGGATTAAAGCGACGGAGAACAAGAGACAGATAAGGCAAGATAAGAGGAATAAAGAAGCAGAGGAGATAGGGAACGAGAAACATACATCAGGCATGCCCCCACTTTCGAAGTCGATTTCCTTGGAGCTCGAGATGTACGAGTCGTCAATTCCGCGTCGACAGACGCAGACTTTGAGGAGCGTTCGCATCTGAATCCTCGGGAGCTATGCGCCGAGCGGGTGGTGACATCAGAGGGAGGGTCGATCAAAAGAGAAAGGAAAAGAATATTAAGATGCAAGGGAGAGGAGCAAGCAGCAAATAGAGCCCAAGTATAAGCTTTCATAGGGGCCGGCGCGTTGACGCGCACAACTCGTCGAAAAGATATGAAAAGCTAGAATGGAAAAATATAGAAACAGAGAAGAAACAAAGAAAGAAAACTCACCCGCGGTCTCATCGACAGCCTGATCCTCCTCCACCGTATTGTTAGCACTCAGTTCTTCAGTCGCCGTCTCTCCTCATTTCGACGGTTGTACTTGATGCCGCGTCCGGATGTCCCGCGTTTTTTACGTCGTTGACGGCCATGTATGGAGCCAAAGAAAGTCGCGCGCGGGGACGACGAGGCAACCAGGGCTATGTGCGATGCACCGATGCACGTTCACATCTACGACACGTACTGCGGATCAGAAAGGTGGATGCATATAGAAGCCACAGGAAAAACGAATAGATGACAGATCCCGTCGACAGTTACTGGGGCACTCTCGCGTCTGGCGTCATCTGTAGGAGTAGCGTTCGGGTACAGGGTTAGTTCTCCAGAGGTGGATAAGCGTCAATTGCAACGATGTCCTGGTAGCTGGACGGAGGCAATGGCCAAGTAATGGCAAGTTGGGGAGAACTTATGGGAACTGATTGAGACAGATACTTCCCGCGATCACGTCCCTAGTGTCGTATGCGCCGAAGATACCCTCCGATATCACTGAACGATGTTATAAAGTGTGATACTCTGAAAAGTGCACGCTTTTGACTGGCGCACTGACAGCTATTTGCATAATGTAAGGCGCTGCGAGAACACTTTGAAATTCCGCTCGATTTGGCCCATTTCCAGGGTAAATTAGTGCAGATCAGTGCGCGGGTTGGTCGCAATTCCTCACCGTTTGAGTTGAAAAAAAAACCATGTTAGATTCTAGGCCCTTATTTCCAGATCCCCATATATTTTTGATAACAAAAATTGCATGACAAACACGACATTTCGTCGAAATACATCATTTGTCTGTGTACCCATGGATGCGAGCGATATTTCCGACGAGGCGTCAGTTGGCAAGCTCTAACACAACACGAGCGATTAAAAGTGCAAACAGTACATCATATAAATTGGCCTCTGCGACCTAAATGGACTTGCTGATCATGAATCGGAGTCCGATAAATAGTCGGACGACAGATCAAAGTACCTGTCCATTTCGAAGAGTTAGAATTGTTTTGAAAGAATCAATGAGAAAACATGGCACCTCCTAACACAGACACTGCATGCGTCGTCATGGAAGCTCCGGTGGCGTCGATGTTTACAGACACGTCTGACCACCTGCAATTTGAGCTGTGTCCACAAGTTGTATCTGCGGTAATACGGGTACGCTTTTCCCCGTGAAGGCAAAGGGAGGTCGTAATATAATGTCAAAAATATCCACCGTTTCAGGAATCTCTTGTATCGGCCGCGATCACTGTTTGCAAACTCGCAATATCGGACAGCTGGATTTAAGACTTAAATACTACGGCATAGTCAACACAACATACCTGTTCGTATATCCCCTTGATGGTATCCGCGTTTAGGCGTTGTTCGTATGTCTGCTGAACAGACAGGTCTCCCGCGTTATCTTCGAGACTGTGAAGCAGCCGCTGGAAAACTGCAGATAACACTTTCAGTCATCATCAGCCGCTATGCTCACGTATGTATGTCAGAATCAGTTGTATCACGCACCCGTGTTTGCCCCGCTTCTGAGCAATCTAATGTTCCACCATACACGAGTCGCATGTACATCTACAAAATAGGTACGAGACCTGGATTCATCTTGTAGGAAGTCTCCGAGCGATGCGTGATAAAAAATCAACCGCATGCCCTCAGAACTGTGCTCCATTCGAATCATTGAAGCAAGAGGAGATATTAGCGACTCCACACTGGTTACATCACAGACGGCCGGAAGAAAATCATCAAAAAGATTCGTTGAATTATCAAACATGGAATTGTATGCGCTGCCAATTAAGTGCATTGCAAACATCTCCTTAATGGTATCCAGACTTCTTGCTTGAGAGAAGATGTATGAATACATCGCGTCGATCTGGGCGAATGGGGAGTGGTCCTCAAGCGGTTGTATGCCTTGAACGATCTTCAAAGTAATGTTTGGACTTTCTGGAGAGTATTCAAGGAATCGCATTACAGTCGCGGCGTAAATGAACTGGCCCGATGATTTGTTAGTGATATTGTCGATGTCAGCATCGAGAGGCCACTCTTTGTTTAGCCTGTTTGATAGATGATGGGTCCGCTTGATCTCATCAAATTTTGCCGCTACAAAGAGGTGGATGTCCTCCGCCGGACGGTAATCGTCATCCAAGAAAATGGAACCTAGTTTCAGGGACAGCTTTCTGAATGCCATTATGAGATTCGGCTCTCGGCGGCTTGCGACGAGCGCTACAAATGGGGAGTCCTCTGGGGAAACGAGGTCCTGAAGCGCTGTAAGCACCCGTTCTTGGATGATTTTATCGTCGGAGCTGCATTCGTCCAGACCGTCGATCAATAAAACAATTGGGGTCTGGACATCTATCGATTTCTGGTGGATCAGTGTATGGATTGGTGTGTCGATAAACCCCATCATCTGATCATGAATGGAAGCCTCCGTAATGAGAGGCTTTGAGGAGAGAAGATCCGCCATAGACTGCTTCAGGGCCGGGATAAGGTCGATGAGCTGATACAAGAGAGTGGCGGCTAGGGGTTTGGCAGTATTCCTAGTTCCATCCCCTCGAAAGAAGAAGAAACTCGCCGTCGATACACCACTCTTCTTCCATTTCTCTGCCACTGATTGAATAATAGCTGTCTTCCCGGCACCAGCGGGGCCACTAAGCCACATCATCCGGCTCGTGTAGTCAGGCTTCCTGTCTTTCCAATGCTCAATCTTTCCAATAACTTCCTCCCGAGTTCCAGGATAGCATCGTACATCATCAGCACGCCCGCCGCCATTGAGGATCGCGTTTGGAGCAGCTCTTTCATATAATTTGTTGAGTGGATCCGCTACAGCAAAAGGAATGAATTCGAGTGATGTTAGGTGGGTACAACCATGAACGTACAAGCACGTTCGTTCATTGTGTTAACTCTTCCGTCCACTAAGAAGTGTTCGATGTGGACATCGCGAGGGTGATTTAGCAGAGACAGTGAAGTTTGCATGTCGAGCGGTGCTTGTACAGGTCTGAGTAAGGCGAGGGATGGGAGTTGCAACTTGGCTGGTGCAAGCACGCTCTGAGGTTGTCCAAATCACCAACAATAGTGCCAGTATAGATATCAAATCAACTGCAGCACAGCTACTGAACAGCCTTGTGACCATGCCCCCCAATCGAGGTGGCCCTGCGGGCTCGAACTTACCTCGTTTGGAAGGACCCCGGAAGCGGTCTAGATACTTAAATACAACAGTAATCCAGCAATTGCTGTACATGCTATTGCGGTTATCTCATAGCATGGCTATTCCTCGAGCATTTATATGGGAGCATGCAAGCTAAGAACGGCATCGAACCGAATTGTGTAGTTTCAGATGCTCTATGTGAAGTCATTTGCATCCGTATAGTGCTTTTTAGCGATATACTAAGAAGGCTTCGTCCTGAAGTATCGAGAATCTAGGGATATTGTATACATTGCTGCTGTATTGGGTAGAATATATGCTCTGTTCGGCAATCTGCAGTATCCCGTAATGTCTGTCAATACGCATCTATTTTTAACATCAGTTCTTGTCTTCCACCGTCACCATCTCTGATATTATCTTATCACGATGGCATCGCCTTCGCTTCCCCTGGATATGTTGTCTACCATCGTGGAGATTGGCTCATTCAGCAGAAACGAGCTGTGTATAATATCATCTGCGTCACCACATCTGCGGTACGAAGCGCAGCACAGGCTTTTCCGGGATCCAGGGAGGCAAGTCATCAACGTGGTCGCCGACCCCAACAAGCTCGTCACGGCGAGATTATTCCTCCAGGCGATTATTTCGTCGCCTGATCGTCTTGCTCTCATGGTTCGACAATACCATGTCAGGGCTTTATGGTACAACTTCGCAGGAAAAGAGAAAAAAAAGACACTGGAAAAGCAAAGGAAGATGCAGATCATTGTCTTCAACCGCCTGTCGCGAGGCCTTCCTCTCATGAGAAATCTAACGGTGCTGCAATTATACACAGACAGGTCAGTCTGGACCCGGTACAAGCCAGTACGACCACCATCAATTTCTTCGATTCTCAAGCGATGCACGTTTCGCTTGGAGGTCCTGCGCTGGTCATATCGTGACGACACTGGTCTGAAGGACCGGGAGATTGTGAAGCATATTTTGTGTAACCAGCAGGATTTAAAGGAACTCTGGGTTGATGAGATTCGAAGGCCGCGCGTAAGAAGCAACATCGCGGAGCCGCGAGATATTTTTCAAAATATCTGCCCCTCTGTTGTATCTGTTGGTGGCATGCCCGGAATTATCATCGGTATGCTCTTGGAAGGGAGGCGTTTACAGCACATCTGCTGGGAAGGGTCGTGGTTTGAACAGGACTATGACCTTCCTCAGACGGCGCATTTTCGCAGTGTGGAATTCGTGGAGAACCTCGCAGGCGGGCCATCACTTCGTGTCATATGCGCCGCCTTCAGAAATCTGGTACTGTTAAAGACTGGCAGGACTGAGGTACTCGAGGTATAACCACCGTTTCTAATGCTATTTGCGACTTTCATGCTCATTATATTAACGCATCTTCCCAGAATCCAGACATGATAGGCAACCTTGCGTGCCTGCGCGTACTTATACTTATCCCATGGTTTCAACCACCTGTGGAAAAAGAGCAGCGGATCGTTCAGGAATTATTTTGCCATTGCCTTCCGCTCCGATATGTCGCATTTGATCACTGGAAGGGTGGAAGAAAGTATATTATCTATCGTACGACAAAAACAGTTTCAGTCTATAAAATCCCCAAGGATATTCGCTTGCACAATGGGGAAAGATTGGAGGTCGGTTTTATTTATTCTGTTTCTAGAACATTGTGACACACCTTTGTTCTATAGAAGCTATTAGAAAGGGTTGAGACACCCATCGAACCAAATGATGTGCTTCTCAAAATATTTCTTGTGTGACATGTATTACAACGTTCAGATGGATATAATTCAGTTACAAATAAAATCTACATTATAGGCGTTTAGTGAGCGCTCCAAGGCGCACGCGCGTTTTACAGAGCTTGTATGGCACGCTGTACAATTGCTGTTCGACAGAGGTGTATGCGCATTCCGTCAGACATGTCTCCCTGTATGAAATTATAAGATTACTGCTCTAGAGCGCTTCATATAATTTGAAATATATCGCTCGATATTCACATCGAGCTCTGTGGGGGTGGGATAACTTCCCATTGAATCGTTGTGGCCCAAATGTCACTCTTCCGATTGCGGATGCCCATGATGTTCGGGGCCAGATTCGGCAATCAGGAGAAAATCCCTGAAGTCAGTTTTTCCACAGGTTCTTTCGACTGAAGCCATCATCTTCTCTGAGTCTGATACCAGGTCTATACAATGGTGCCTACTGCTCTCCCCAGGGACGTCCTAGCGACCATCGTGGACGCCGGACCGTTCAGAAGACACGAGTTGTGCGCGATATCACTCGTTTCGCCGCATCTCCGCCACGAAGCGCAGCGCAGGCTGTTTCGGGACCCAGGACCACACTCCATCAACGTGCTCTCCGGCACAGATTCCGAGTCGCTGACCACGACAAGGATGTTCCTCGAGGCTGTCGCGTCCTCGCCTGATGTCCTTGCGCCGATGGTTCGACGCTATCGCATTGCGATTTCCTGGTTTAACTTTCACGCGCGCTTTGATCGCGAGCAAAGACAGCTGCAGCATACGCTGTTCAACTGCATATCCAGAGCGCTACCGCTCATGGTCAACTTGAAAGAGCTGCGCTACCACGAAACACTGGAACTTGCGACTCAGCCCGTCTCAGGCCCACCACCTTCGATCTGGCCGGTTCTCAAGAGGTGTTCGTTCAGGCTGCAGACCTTTCGGTGCTCGTATATTGGCACAAGCAGCAGGAGTGCTCTGGCAATATTCCTGCGCAGCCAGAGCGACATAAAGGAGCTCTGGCTCAACGAGGCCCCCCAGGCACAAGCCATTAACACGATCGCGCTGCTGCAGAACGTATTCAAGGATGTGTGCCCCTCGCTCGTATCGCTGGGCTGCATGGCGGAGATTGTCGCCAGTATGCTTCCGGGAAGACACAACTTAAAACATATATCCTGGGAGCAGAACAACTTCGCGACCGTGGTCAAGTATAATGCGGATTTGGTTGCGTCGACGAATATCAGCAATGTGGAGTTATTCGAAAGTCTGCGGTGTGGACCGCCGCTCAGTCTCGTGTGTGACCTTTTCACAAATCTTGTGGTGCTGAAGACGTGCGAGCGCGATATACTCAAGGTGTTCTTTCGAGTGTACCTCATATCAGTAACAACATACAGTTCGCTCACCATGATTTCACTGCCCACAGAAGCTGAGGGGCTTGCCCCGCCTACGTGTGCTGATTGGGGACTTGGAGGGCGGTCTTGGAATCCCACGCTCACTGGCCAACGAAGGAAAAGTCATTCGACAGGCCTTCACGCATATTCCGTCACTCGACTGCCTGGAATGCCATCGACAGTATGGTATCGAGCGTGGCAGGAAGTACATTATCGACCGTGATACCAAGGTTGTAACAATATACACAATCCCGAGGGTGGCTCATTTGGCAAACGCCGAGGGAAGAGAGGTGCGTGCGGTACAGGTTTCGTGACTACGGGGGTTTACTCATCTGTTACGCAACGCGTGTGGATAGGAGCTCCTAAGAAAGCTCTTTGTTCAAGTTGACGGCGACCATATCTTCGAAAGGTCGTTCAACGGGGATTAAATGTCTTCCTCGGAGGGAGAGCAACGTCGACTAGAAGGATGAGGAGGAATGAGTGTGGCAGATAGGGGGATGGATTTAACGCTCAAAGCTTGTCCGCACAAGCGACTATATGCCCATTATAAAACCACCGCGCGACTGCACCTCCAATCTGCAATAATATAGACTCTCATTGAGGGTAGATTGCAACAGGGGCAGTAAGTCTTGGTAATGCTATATGACATGTGTTATATATGAGAGAGCAGCATCGAGATGAGCACTGAGTGCGTTGTGTGATGGATCTGAAAGGTGATTGGAGATGTCTGGTAAATGAGGTGGAGTGTACGAGTCGAAATTGTGGTATCATAGTGCTGTCGGTATGCGGGGATCTGGAATCAATGTCGTGTAGTATAGACCAGTGTTCAAGTCGAGTTCTCGACCTCGATAAGTTGCTCGTCACACGATGTTTGCTTATCAACAGCTGCGGTATCCTTCGTCGACCTTGGTATGTGATGCTCATAAACTAATATTCCGCTGTGCCTTTGTTGTTGAGGCTAGCGGAGATTGGTTTCTAATCGACGGTAACTGACACAAAACGGTGCCACATTTGGGATCATGAAAAAGACAGGAACGGATGTCGATAGCAAGAATCGAACTTGCGGCTCTTCGGAATAGCTTATGTTCGAACATGTGTACCACAACGAAGTGATTTAACCCCTAATCGATACCAACGTTGTGAGTGACCCAATCTGCAGGGATTTCGCACTCATGGAGTTTTTAAATACAGAAGCGGTAAAAAGCCGACATTGGAAGATTACTGATATATTTTCCAATTATAGTGGGGTCTAAATCCTCTGATTATGATAAACGCCGTGATTTTTTATACTGACTTAGAGCTCCGTAGAATTTTATGTCGCATCATGTGCGATTATACTTAGATCACCTCCTCGATATGAGAGCCTAATCAGTCAGCATGTACCTTATTGTCTTTTTGCTTGTCGGGATTGATAGATACACAAAAATATCGATACCTATTCTTCATGGCGAGCTGTAATCTACATAGCTTGCGCTCTGTAGTATTCGTTGTACATAATCGACAGATGAAAGGGAAGGTCATTGGACCCCTAAAAGTCACATGGGAGAGTGATCCCGGCAGGAGCCGAGCGTGTGAGTGGGCAGGCGTTGTTGATTTCATTCGTCCTTTTCTCCCGTCCACCATCATCCTCGCCCACCAAAATCTCACCCAACCCACTCCTCCTCCTTCTATCCCACCGGAACACAACCCCGGAGGACCACACGCCGACATCCGACACCCATCCCCGCCGGACCTGTCCTGTAGAAGTGCCCAGGAGCGAAGTCCTACTTGACTGTGGAAGAAACTTGACGCGATTCATAAGCAGTGAAGATGAGCAGCAAGAAAGGCGGTGGAAAGGGTGCGGCGACGAAGGAACTTCGCCAGTACACCATCAGTGAGACGGTGCTAGGCAAGATTCGTGGTTACCCGCCTTGGCCTGGTATCGTGCGTCCAAATTTCTTTGTATCATGCATGTGGTCATACTGACGCGCTCGTATGTCTTTCCATTTGTTCTTCCTGTCTCGCTCGTGTCCACCGGTTTCGCTTCGTTGAACCATTCTCTCTGATGTCAATGAACCTCTTTTCGTCTTGCATACCGCAGATCGTGGACGTGAAGGACGTCCCAGAAGCAGTTGCGAACGACCCTGGCCGCAAGGCGCCGTTCCACTGCGTCCAGTTCTTCCCTACTGGCGACTAGTGCGTACCCATACGTTCTTTCCGCCTCCTTGCCGTCATTTCTGACGTTTTTCTCTATCACTCTGTCCCCTATGTCGTTCCGGTGTCCCTTCTTTTCTTGTCGCATGACTTTTCCATATCTCGACGCACCTCCCTGTCCATCTGGCTCCGGACTTATCACCTGCCGCACCGCGTCGTTCTCCTGCTCGTCGTCGTGGACTACCCGTACCCTCTTCAAAACCACCGCGCCCCTCCTTACCCGCTTTGCCTCTAACAGCGGTTGGATCCACCCCAAGGACCTCTCCTCCCTCCGTCCGCATGAGATCGATGCTTACCTGGCTGACGATACCAAGAAGCGCGCCGGCGACTTGTTCGAGGGGTACTCCATCGCCCGCGACCCCGCCTCGTGGCTCTCCAACAACAAGGCAAAACGTGAACAGGCAAAGGCCCTTCTCGAGAGCATGGACGGCAGCGATGAGGATGGGGAACAGGACGCAGACGCCGATGCTGACGCGGATGGCGAAGGGGAGGTAGATGAGCTGGCGAGCGAACCCAGTGGGGAAGATGGCGGAAAGAGCAGGAAACGGAAGCGCGCAAGTGCGGCAGCTGATGAAGAAGGGGCGCCCCGGAAGAAGAAAGCGGCCACCAAGGCTGCGAAGGAGCCCAAGGCACCGAAAGCGAAGAAGGAGAAAGCGACCACACCTTCAGCTGCAGGCAAGGAGAAGAAGCCCCGCGCGAGCAAGGCCAAGTCAAAGGCTATGGTCGAGAGCGAGGATGAAGGAGAGGGCGAGGCTGACGCCGATGGCGATGGCGAAGAGACGGGTGGAATGGACATCGATGACGAAGCAGCTGGTCCGTCCAAGAAGAGCAGGAAGAGCGTTGGCGGTGCGAAGGAGAAGAAGGAGAAGGCAGTCAAGGAGCCCAAGGCCGCGAAGGAGGCAAAGGCGACCCCTGCGAAGGCTGATAAGAAGGACGCTGCGGCAAAGAAGGACAAGGCTGGCTCTGGGACAGGAAAAGACGATGACGATGGCGATGATTGTGAGTCCGATTTCTATCTGTTTTTCATTCACTTTCTCGTCACTCGAGCATATGCGTGCTCGCTCGAGCAGCACAAACGCCTTTGCTTGTCGTTTTTCACACTTATTTTTTGCCGTCCTGCCCTTTGCTAACTGTACTCTCCTTTTTTTTCGTAGCCAAAGGCAGCTCAGATCCGCAGAGTCTCAAGGTCCGCGACTGGCGGCATAAGCTCCAGAAGACCTTCCTCAGCCAAAAGGCAATGCCCAAGCCCGAGGTGCGTCCTCCCTCCTCTTTTTTTGTTTGTTCATCGTTCGTCTACACGACCTGCGTCCCGTGTTCCGCGAGCCAGTGTTATGAAGATAATCACTTAAGGGATTTATACGACCCCTTGCATACGCGAGGCGGGCATGAGATCCACATACCACGTTCTGAAGTTTCTCTTTTCTCATTCTGGGTTCTTTCGAGTTCGACGGCGTACTAACGATGCTTTCTTTCATTTTCTTCCCCTTTCCCTCTCGCTTATGCGATCTCCGTCATCTCCTTCGACTGTACCTTCGACTTTGACCGAACACGTTCCGAACCCTCATGAAAACTCCAACATGAACTCCCATCTGGTACTCGATGCGGCCATCGATCTTCATCTAAACGCGCGCATGAACCCCGACATTGACGGCGACGACTCGCACACAGGCTATGAAGGAGATCGATACGCTATTCACGACGGTGGAGAGCTATGATGGGATGACTATTGAGCAGCTCCAGGTACGCTCGTTGTCCTTTTTCTTGTTTTCTTTCGCCTTTCCCCCCTCTTCTTCTTTCCACCGTTCCTTTCTTATACTCCATACTTTCTTCTTTTGCTTTCTCTCGTTGTTCATCTTCAGTCTTTGCTCTATCGCCGCGATTTCGAAATATCGTCGGACTTTGATGGTTGGGTTTAAACCCTAACCCCAGCCCCTATTCTCCATATTCGAGATCTTGGACATCCGTCTTTCTCACTCATTTCTTCGTGTTTCTGCACTCGAAACCGACTTCAGTCGGTCCATGTCTGTCGTGGGCACCAGCAGCGACCAGGCTTTCCTTTAATTCGCCCTTTTCATTTTGGTCGTGACTGTTCGCGAGGGGCTTGACCTAGCAGTGGAAGTTCCTTTCTTGCTCTTCGTTTATTTATGCACACGCGCCGCATTGGTGCACTCAAGTGTGCCCTGGTCTGCAGCCGCGGTAAGCGTGCCTTGCGCCGTAGCCTTATGCACCGCGGAAGCAAAGGACACGCCCCTTCCATACTATAGGACGGTCAAGCCCGCGACGAATCTTCGTAGACCCGATTTTTCAAAGTCTAATTTCTTTTATCGTCCTCTTCCTATCCCTAGCATGACACCTGATGCTCGCCCTTTCGTGCTGACTCCGCTTCATATCTCTTTCAGTTCTCGAAAATCGGTAAAGTGATGCGCCACATCGCCGCCATTCCAGACGATAAGGCGCCACCTCTCGATACCGACTTCCGCTTCCGCACACGTGCAAAGGGTCTCGTCGAGCGCTGGCATCAGATCCTCAACGCCAACAAGCCCGCTGGTGCCCCAGCTGCGTCACCCGACGCGAAGAAGGATGGCAGCCCTGGCAAGAAGAGCGCGTCGCCGGCCAAGGAGAACAAGAGCGCTGATGCACAGGCTGAAGCTGAAGTCATCAAGGCGACGAATGGCATTGATTTGAACGGTGCTGGTACGTCGTCTGTTCGTACTAGTACTCTTTTATGAACTGAATTTGTCTTCCGTAGAACACGAACAATCCCCTGCAGCTGCGATCGCCGCGGCGTATACCGCGCAGGGCGAGGGCGAAATAGACGCGGCGGCTGAGCTGGACGCTGATGCATCGATGGGCGATATCACGATGTCAGAGGCTGCTGCATGAGTGGAAGGGGCGTTCGCCACCGGGTGTCGTCGACTTGCGAGACGGATGGATGCTCGAATTGAAATCTGTAGTTGCTTGGTGCTGTCGTACATTTCCATTTTCAGATCCCTTTCTGTCGCTTATCACTTCTCGTCGTTGCGCTCCGGTCCTCGTTGGTCTTAAATACTCTGTCTTTCTTAGTATCTCTTACTTACATTGTTCTATAGTATTCCTCCCTCCGTAAACATATTTCTGTGCCCCATATCTTGTCATAACCATTGCTTGAGGACCGTCACGTTTGTTCAGATGTATCACGGCCTTTCTCCTAGTACCTTTCCTTCGGCTCTCATGTTCGCCCTCCGCTCTACTATTGAAAATTCGTTCCCAGTTTACCAAGCAATCACAAGTCCCAAGCTGGAATAGCAATGCAATTCTCCTTCGCTCGTTCATTTGTTTTAATATCTCTGTCCACATATGCCAGCTTCATTTGTAGGTAACCATTACCCAGGAGTTCCTGGGCCAGCCTGATGGCCATTGTTCAGAGATATTATGGATGGTTGAGCTCATACATTTCAACCCGTGGTGAGGAACTTCACAAGAATATGGTCACTATCGACCTGTATACATACCTCTCTATAGTTGAGACGGCCGCACCGGCGCTATATGCATCCTATACGGTCTACTTGTGCACTAGACCACTAGGTCCCTCTGAAAACTGAGGGTTGGGACATGCCAGAAGTGGGTTCTCTGCCCTTTCTCCAATTATTTGACCATCTCACCTGCGCATAGAGTTATGGATTTCGAGAATTTTATTCCTGATAAAACATGTTGTGTCGCCTATCGTATAGAGTCAACTACATTCATCTATACTTCCAAAGCCATTTAGCTGTATCCTTGCTCAAGGGAAGATGGATTCAAAACGATGCAGTTGTCAATTGTTGTCCTCCTCCTCAATGCACAAGAGACATGAGTTACTTCTAACGTGATAAATCACCTGCAGAAAAAGTAAAGAATAAAAGTCATTCGGAATGGAATGCTAAAGTACAAACGAATGCTGGATATATACACACCACCCCTACAGCTTCATTCTAGTAACTAAACAGGATCAAGACCAATTAAATATATTCTGGCCTCAATAACCTCCCTCCATCCTGTGGCCATCATCCATGCTCGTTGCCGGGTACACGCTATTGACTGAACCGAATCTTTGCACTGAACGAAAGTGTATGGTCGAGATGCCAGCACGTTGTGCGCCACCCTCGGCTTTGGTATCGCACGGAGATTGCCTGAAGGTGAGACGGAAAAGGGGGTTCGTGCGGCTTGTGGAATTCACCTCGGTGTGAGGCTTCTCTTCTACGACTCGGAAAGCAATGAGAGTGGGCGCAATCCCCTGTGTAAATCAGTCAGTTCGGTACTTTTCTGATGACGGATCACAAACCACGATTACAAGGCGCATGGCTGATGAATATGCATCTATCTCCAGTAATACCGCTACGAGGGCGGCATTGGCAGAGTTGGACCCAAATAGCGTGAAGAATGCAAGGTCAGTGGCAGACATGATTATATACACCAGGGATTCTAGCGCCGCTGATTGAACTAAAATCTCAATAACCTTTGCATACGAATACTGTGCACGGCATTTTCGTGTAACAAGGATGATTTTGAGTGCAATCATCGCAGTCGCAAGGACAGTTGTTGCAACGGAGAACACCTCGCTAAGCCCGGCTAATAGTATGGAAGTGTTGCTATCAGTCGGAACAACAACGAAATAAAGATTGCCTGCTGTAATATTGTCTAAGTCCTCAAGTACGCTGATCAGACATGAAAATGCCTCACCAAATGAAGCAATAAGCAGTGGTATGAGGACAGCCAAACTCCGGGAGGTATGCCACAGGACGTAACAGCGCCAGATCTGCATGAGCTTGATTTAGCTGCCTTACAAAGGGGAAGCCGTGGAGTGGTTACCAGAATACCATCGGATACGGCACTTGTCACTGACAAGAGCACAGCGGTCAGAAGAAATAGAGAGTTGTCGACAGCCATCACAATGGCCTCTGGAGAGGTAGTGTTGACCACAAACGCATTATGTTTACTAGCCCAGTCCATGATCCACAAGCATGCAGTCAACATCCACAATATTATCAATGCTAATATATACGGTATATTTGCACGTCTTTTGAGAAGCTTCCCTGTAGCAGATTTCTTATTGTGGGTGACGAGTATCACAGAAAGGTCGTGATATGCGATACATACACATGGCCTGAACAAAGAGTAAAATGTAAATGCCTATTGAGCACATTTAGCGTTTGATATACGTGGTGCATAGCTCAATATTTTAGGGCGTCAACCTACCATTGAGAAACGCTCCTATGATGACAGGGCCAAAATATGCATCAAGGGTGGGAGCAAGCGAGGTCATATCGTGCTTATCGAACAGGTGGCCTGCACCATGCGCAAGGAGACAAAGACAAAAGAATTGGAACGTTCAGAGAGGGCACATCTGTGGCAGCTTTATACTGCAGATAAATAAAGGATCCCGTTTCCGTTACCCTGCTTAGGTTCAACAAAGATATGTGTTTTGGATTTCTGTAGGATCAAATCTTGATATCAACATCATGGCCATGGGGACATTACATGTCATGTGGTCGGACTCACAGCTTTATTAGACAATCACTCAGTCAACTCAGTCCCGTTGGTATTGACAGTCACCGCGAAAGGCAAATAGCCAAAATTTAGTTGAAAGAAACTGAATCTGACGCAGAAAAAGTGCACGAGACGACGATGATGGGAGAGAGCGTAACGCGTAGGTAGAGTAATCAAAGATCGTGATAAGGGCCATGAGTGGATTCATCTTACGTGGGATCGAAGAGGGCTGTTTACTCGTCGACAGAGGACGCGAGGACACAGCTTGAGGCCTGAGGTGGTGATGAGAACGGAGCTGTGGAGTATTGAAGGACCAATGATCAGATTAGACTCGGTCATTTTGGCATTTTGCTTTCACCTCTCCTCGCCAACATACCCGCTCATTGGTTCAGCTTCACCGTCTATCTATTTCGAAAAATCCCTCTCTACCCACCTCCATCCTTCTCCCTACTCCATCCTTCTCCCTATCGGCCATGAAACAGACCCCCAAAGCTGCACCCCAACGACACCCGAAGATGGCCAACCAACAAGGTGGCTGCATGGTCTCAAGTTAAAGGGAATGGACTAGCAACTGCCGATTAGGCCCAGCTCTTTCGTGCTCCATTGTGCTCTCATATGCACTCACCTTTCAGGAGCCTCGCGCTCTTCCCTTCCCGCCTTCTATCTGTCTCGCTCTTTCATTTGCTCGTCGTTAGCCTGGTTCATGCTCCATCCACTGGGCATGGCGTAGATGTAAACGTGGCTCGCATTGACACAATGTTGCAAATCTCCCTGGCTGAACCTCCTCTGCAAGCGAATGCACATGTTTTTGTTCCATGACCGCAAGCGACCCGAAAACTGCAACAACGACGAACGCAGTGTTTACCTCTTTTTGGGAGCAATGACCTTGCGCTGACCGCAGTCGTATGCGATTTAGGCTTTGGCACTGCCTCCCGATGCTTCATATCGGCGATGTCCTCGTTCCCCCGCAGTCGAGATTGTGAATGTCTAACGTTTTTTCTCTGTTGTCAATACTTTTTTTTTTTTGGCTTCTTGGGTCCGCACACCATCTTGTCATGTTGGTGTTTTTTATAACCGGGGCAGCGACGCTTCCACTTCGTCGCGGAGTAGCGCAATGTTGTTAGGCATTATGCATACTCGACGCCACCAACATTCAAGATCTTTCCTCACAACCGATACACCCGCTCTGCCCTGGACGACGCTTTGGATTGTAGTGTGCCGCCTCTCCTGCTTGTCCTGGATTTAGCCAGCGACAATGCCATCCCTTCCCTCCTCGATACGTGACTTCGAACTATTCGACCCAGAGAAATTCAGAGTTCGTAGTTCTTTTCTGCGTTTGCAGTGCAATTGCCTTTCTTGACCCTTATGAGCTCATATCAGCAACTGCGACGACCGGAATCTTGAGTCGGTTTCCCGTCCTCATCGTAACTCGTGGCAATCGTCGTCCAAGAGCCTCCCTTGTTCCTAATCTCGCGTCCCGGCTATCTACTCTACATAGAGGTGCACTTCAGCAACAGAACACTATCTGTTGTCGAGGATGTTAATCGAGGGTTACCATTTCTTATGCGAAGTTCTATCCAGAGGCTGTGTGGGTGGGAAGACAGGAAGTGAGCGGGCGCCATAAAACTTCTGTTGCCTGTGTCGTCGTTAAGGTGGCTTGGTCGTCGTCGTCGGAGCCGATGAGCAGGTACCGCCAAATGAATGCCCCTCTAGGGAAGTCAAGGCATCACGGTCCGCGAATAGGTTAAATGACTTCTTTGTACACATATGTCGGGACTTCATGCACCTCGTAACGTGACATTAATTAATCCACGAAAACGACCTGACAAGAATGTAATCCTTATCAGCATGTGCTGAAAGCCTTCGGAGCAGTTCCTATCCATTGGTGATGAGTAAAATAATTTCAGTGAAGTAAGCCGCCCGCTTACATCTCTACCCTCAGGATTTGACAAATGAGCGACTGTCGGAGTTTCATAGATTGTAACCAAATGAGTGTTCTGGTCAAGGACGTACTTCCGGCAGCGGTCGTTACCATAATATCCGTAGCATTCCAGAGAGTCGAGCGACGATAAGTGCCAGAATACTTTTCGAACGACTCCTTCCTCATTATCGAAATCATATGAAATAACGAGACCGCCCGAGTACACCATGAGCAGGCGTAAGCGTTGTAATTTTTTCAGTATGTCGAGTTTCTGCGAAAGGTCAAATGAAGCTGAGCCCAAATCACACAAATATCAGAAACACTTAAAAGCACACCTGCATTAGATCGAATTCACATGTCTTCAAAGCCACAAGGTTTTCAAAGTTCCCGCAGATGAGATTAAGTGGTGGCCCATTTTTCAGACTTTCCAAGGTTTCTACTGTGCTGGTATTAGTTGACCGAAATAACTCCCCGTCATATTTTACTGGGGGCCCATATGTGGTATCGTCCCAGGACATGTGTTGCAGGCTCTGCCTTCCAGACAGCATACTAGCCACAACGTCTAGCGTACCGCCCAGCGATACCAGGGCAGGGCACATATCGCTATATACCTGCCGCAACAATGTGATCATGTTCGTGGCATGTGCCTGGGGCGCCTCGCAGAGCCAGAGCACTCGTATGCCATTCTGGATATGGAGGAACTCCGCCACCGCATTCCTGCTATTGGTGCCAATATACGAGCACCAGAAGATCTGCAGCTTGAACGAGCACATCTGCAACACAGGCCACATCGAAGGTGGCGGCTCTGAGACGGGATGACCAGACGTTTGGAGCCTTTCACGATAAAGGAGTTCTATCAAGTTGACCATGAGCGGTAGAGCACGTGAAAGGAGCTCGAACAGTGTATGCTGCAGCTGTATTTTCTCGCTGTCGAAGCGCACGTAGAAGTCGAACCACAAAACCGTCACGCGATAGCGTCGAACCATCTGCGCAAGGCGGTCAGGGGAAGCGGTGATTGTCTCGAGGAATGTCCTTGTCGTGGCCAGAGACGCAGAGGGCTCATCGCGGAGGTCGATGGAGTGCGGTCCTGGGTCGCGGAACAGCCTGCGCTGGGCTTCGTAGCGGAGATGCGGCGACGCGAGCGATATGGCACACAATTCGGGCCTGCTGAACAAGCCGATGTCTAGGATGTCTGCTAGAACGTCCTGGGGAAGTGTTCTAAGCGCCATTGTATGGTGCTGGTATGGGGGCTGAAAGCAGATTGTTGCCTCATGGCTTCAAGGACCCTTGTAAAGAAATCTTCCAAATTCGGATGACGATATTTGATTGCCGGCTCGGTTAAGATGTGCGGCACTGCGGCAACAAAGCGACGCAATGTTCGTTATGTACTAGCTGCGACCCGTGCGATGCACGGGAATTCCTGCAAGCTGCTATCTACTAATTAGCACAGCAATGGTACGAAGACTCTCATTCTGTGGCGCATCGCCGCCTCTCGGCCGCTCGCCCCCATTCGTGCTTTCACCTTCTCAGTCTGATGTTTTGTACCCCTGTTGCGGCCTGCATTAGTATATAAACCATGCAGCATGATTGTCTCATTCTGTGGCGCGTTGCCGCTTCCAACCGCTCCGCGCCCATTCGTGTTTTAAGCTCTTCAGTCCGATGTCTGTAACACTGCTATCTCTTCGTGGTTTTCTTGTTCTGTGGCGCGTCGCCGCCTCCGGCCGCTCCGCGCCCAGTCATGCAGTAAATCCCCCAGTTCGATTTCTGTTACACTGCTACCTCCGTATAGACTTAGCATGACCCCCTCATTCTTTTGCGCGTCGCTGCATCACGTGACCGACTGTGATTCATGTGAAGCATGGGAAACCTTGAAAACTATTATCTATTGCATGTTCGAACCTGACTACTGTGTACTAAGACACACTAAAGTAGCGCCCGTACCAAGACACGCCAATTCTACCACGCGTCACCGCCTCCCGGCCTCCAGCCGCCCCGCACCCACTCGTGCATATAAGCGTACTTGCGCCCGAATATCACAGCCTGATGCACATTACCGGTAACCTACATCTTGCTGAAGCTGGGTGCTACGTGGAGCTGCGCGCGACGTTAGACAGAAGTTGAAACGCAGCACTTTTAGCATTCAAAAACACGGCGGACGTGCACCAAGTGATCTGACACATACTTGGAATCTCTTTGCTGTGTGGTCCGACATCCAATATTTCCCTTGCCACCCTTGCCATCTTTCTTGCCGCAAAGAAGAATTTAAGCGCCCAAGATGTACAATTACCAACTCTCTGATCTACCCACAGTAAGTATGAAAGATCAGTGCTGTAATTTTAGTATTAGATTGCCCTTTGAAACCTATCGAGCATCGCAAATCCGCGCCCAGTGGAATAAAACAGAATGCCTGATGTTTTCCGTCTTGGGTATCCGCATAAAATGAATGCATTTGGCGGGCTGCCAGTACCGTAACATTCTGCGAGCGAGCATAATTCCAGTATGAAGATGCCTGATGCGCGATATAAGTGCATACCTAATTCTATACTACCAACTGACATGTGTACTTGGGTCTTGCTGGAAAGATTCGGCTTGCTCATAGCGCGCATGGTGCCATCATGAATTCTGACATCTTGGACAAAATGCCTTGCTACATCTACCATATGCTCTATCTGAGGTTGATCTTCTATGATGCAGACTCATGAATTCAGCTGAATAGCTGGCTGCATTCTGCCACACGGGCTGAAGAGTGGGTGCTTGACGCAGGCTACCCGTGTTGAGTGCTAGCTGTGATCTGGCCAATCAGAATTCATAGTTTGACGTTTGTCTCTAACCAATTTTAGCCAATCAGAAGGCTAGATCAAAGCTGTTTGAATTTATTATCTAGATCTGTCTTGTCGTCCGTCCAGCCACCAGAACATCGTCGCTGCTAATGCCTATCCGTCCTCCAGAAAACTGAACGCGAATGACCCTGTACTCGAAAGCCACTCCAGCGGACGACACCAGACATGAGGATACCAGACAAGCAAAGCTACGTGGGCTCAGGGCGTTGCTTGCGCACCAGCAACCATCGACGGGATCTACCACTTGTTCGTCCTTCTTCTATATGCACCCACCTCCCTGGTTCCTCACACCCTCTTCCCCGTTTCTGCAGGCTTCTTTTATCTGCAGGGCGTTTCGTAGATGTAGATGAGCCTCACACCGCATCGCCCACATCCCTGGTTGCCTCGTCCCTGCGCGCGACCGCACAATCTTCTCTCCGTAGATGACCGTCAGCGATGCGAAAACTGCGGAACATACGACCACAGCATCAAGTACGACTGTCGGAATTGGAAGAGACGGCAACTGGGGACTGAGTACTGACAGTACGGTGATGGAGGATCAGGATGTTGAGGGAACCGTTGGTAAGTTATCTTTCTTGTTTCTTGTTTATCGTCTGTTTCCAGGTGCTTCCGTGCTTCCTTTTCATTTCTTTTTGAAGAAATGTGCGCGTCAGTGAGCGTGCCACTACAAAACCTTATTCTTACGCTCCGTTTACTGCATCCTCCTCTCCCTTGCGGCCGTCCTATTGGCGTTTGCACTTCTCTCCTGATCTCCGGCTGACCTGGTCACCACCCAGCGCACAGCTCCTGAGGCCTGAACAGTCATTCCTCAAAGTATATGTCTGTCGACGTGGACTCCACGACTCGTCTATCTCCAGTTGCCAGAAAATCGGTCTCGAAAGTTCGGACGTGCTCCATGTACGTTGCCCGTCCCCTATCTCATTTGTTTCGTTATTCCTATCATCTGGTCATTCTTTTCTCTTGTTCTCTATTCTTTTGCTTCTCTCCTCTGCAATACATTCATGTCTACGCGGAATATGGGCCTTCGCGACGAAGAAACACGCTATCAATGAATGTGTGCGTCGCTTCCGCCTCCTCATAGTGGAGGTGCGTCTTTCGTTCCAGTGACTCTTTCAACCTGCTTTGAGCCGCGGAATTCCAGAGTGGTGCTGTCAACACCCTTCCCTCACTCGCTTTGGGTTCCCTGCTCCGATTTTTCATTCCTTCGCAGAGCTCGCTTACTGGCTAACTGTGGTGCATTCTTCAACAGCTACGCATACAGCCGCCTCCTTCTGCCCTCGCACTGGCTGTTCAATACTCTCAAAGGCTTGGTCCGCTCGTTTGACCACGCGAATCCGCAACATCTGGTACGACTGTACCCTCGACTTCGAGTGCGACCTGCTCTGCATGCCCGAACTCACAGACTCGACACTCATCAACTCCTACCATATACCCTGCTGTCAGTCGACCCGGCCCTGGACGGTCCCGATGCGTAAAGAGGCAATGAAGGAATCGATACTCTTCTCTCGACATGGAAAGCGGAGGACAGAGAGAGCGGGAGTGTGTGCTCCGGCGAAACACCGATTGGGCAGGGAATGGTAGATTCTGCTTTCCAATTCTTCATTTTTTTTCCCTCTCTATTCCTCTCTCCGCCTTACATATTATACCTTCTTTTCTGCCTTCTGTCCCGCTGCTCCTTCTGTGACAGCTTCCCGATATTCTCTTTCTCAGCCTTTCGTACCCCTTATTTGTTCGTTTGTTGCTTTTCCGGGCTCAAAGGCGTGGCCCCATGTACAGCCTGGGTGCCCTCAGTGACGACTTTGCGCCGCGATTCAATGGTTGGAGAATTATTCAGTCTTCTGGGTTCGGCTGCCGCCGTATGCGACCAGGCAATACCACCGATGAATCTCTCCTTCTCGCCTTTGCTCGTTATGATGTTTCTCACCTCCTAGTCGTGATCGTGCATGTGTTGATGCTCTATTCGGTTTTCTGCTCCCAGGTTCTTCGCCGAGTTGCTGTGGACTGCGTACTCGGACTCGTTTGTGGTTGTTAGCGCCAAGCGGTATTTTGTGCCCGCGCCACGCCTCTATCGTCTGGTCTTTGCTTCTTTCACCCCAAATACGCTTATTCTGGATGACATTTCTATTCCGAGAGGGCCTCTTTTTTCGTCTTTTTAAACAGACAACCTCTTGTCCGTCCTTAATATGGGGCTTTAGTCTATTCGATATTTAGTTCCCTTTCAAATTTCGGGCGTCTTGGTTTGTTTCAGCGCGAATACCATCCCACGATGCTCAATGTATCATGGCCAGCGCTCGCGATTAGACGACCGTGACCCTCGAGTTATTGTCTTTTTCTTGCCGTGGTGATCCTCATATATGATCTCCCGTGTTCTAAATACCGCCGACCCATCATCATCGCCCTTATCTTAATGTGTATTACGCCCCCGTGGGTATCGCGACGAATGAATAAATATAAATTTCTTCACGGACGGGCTTTCGCGCGAGTGAAATAAATTGACATTGATCCTTAGGATGCATAATAAGACTTTTGGTCGTGTTTCGTCGGCCAGTTACTCGTCGAAATGTCTCCACCACATTGTCCCCAACTTGGTCTCTGCGGAAATCCTCTCTTCCCAATGCAGCACTCCCTGCTCACCAGTACTTTCCTCGTGGCTTACCTCCGTCACCGATACGTTGTTGTAGACAGAGTCAAGGTCCTCGGATGCACGGTCATGGAATTCATCTCCATTCTCGCCTTCGTCCTCAACCTCCGCCTCCAGCTCAGCATCGCTATCCGCTTTCTTCCTTCCTTCCGGCCTCGAATATACCCATTTGTCTCCATTGTGATCATCCCAGAAGAGGACTCGCCGAAGTTTGGGATATAGTTGCAATGCTGTTCCTGCGCCAGAAATCCTAGCGAGCCGATCAGGCCAAATGGCCCTCGGGAATCGAAGTGAGAGCACACGGAGGTCCGGGAGTGGAGCTACCTTGAATATATCCTCATTGTGCTGTGTATGATCCAATCAGTGTGAGACGGAAAGAAAATTAACGGGAGCATACTCTGTTGAAGAGGCAGTCGTCTAGTTCCAGATATTCAATGCCGAGCTGGGATCCATCGAGGATTGCCTGCAGCTGCTCGAACCATTCGGATTCGGGATTGGCATCCATCTTGAGGTATTTCAGCCGTGTTAGACGGTGACTCGTCGTTCCTTACCTTCTCTATTTTATTCTATTTCCTTATTTGATCGTTATTTGTCATTTAAACTATCCAATCACTTTCTAACCCCAAAAGGGCACTGCGCCCATTCAAACCTTATTTTCCCCAGCTATACATATATTAGTCACATCCGCTTTTCGTCCTCACCACTCACGAACCATACATACAGCCACCTCAGTCGTCTTTGGACTTCCCTGACTGAGGTGTGCACGCTTTCTGCCATTTTTCTCTCGTACAATATACTTACACTCTCGTAGTTCTATCGTTCGTGTAACAGGTACTTCGAGACTTAATACAGTCGTCTTTGGACTTCCCTGACTGAGTTCTATCGTTCGTGTAACAAGCCGCATCAGTGCATCCCTGCAAATACGCATATCATTGTTGTCCATAGGAATGCGTCCCCTTCGATAGGGCGGTCCGCCTCTCACTGCGAAGGCTATAATCTTTCGGCTGCGACCTAGCTTCCCGAAGATCTGCAAATCGCATTCGAGCGAGATTAACGATGCGACAGATTTAGGGTCAGTCAGGACAGCTGGGATATGGTGTACATGGGAATATAGCGAAAGATGAAGTAGCGCGCGCTGTGTCGGGAGTACGACAGAAAGCAGGTTGTCGTGATTCTTCGAAGCCTGGTATTGGAGCATTTCTAGCTGGAAACCGCAATTTTGAGGCATAGTCAGTCCCGGCGTGAAGTTTCGGGTCATAACCAGTACCTTGAGGTTGACCAGATACGGCAGCGTTTTGACTGTGAGCTCCCATAGCCTTTCCCGTTTCCTCGTCTCACGTGGGAAGGTGAGTGACTGGTACACTACATGAACGATTTTACCAATTCACGGGTCCGAATGACACAGCGACTCACCACCCGACCTACGTGGTAGATCTACCTGAACAAACTCCCGAACAAACACACCGAACCGCGCTGGATGATTGAAGATAGCTTGGACAAACTGGTGATGTCTCGTAATAGCGTCCTCATAGTCGCGCGCAAAGTGCGCTATCGGATCGTTTCGCTCAAAGAGGACGCGCTGGCTTTCGTGACACAAGTGTTTCGACACGAGTGCGAGTGATAGGAGCGCGTTTCTGGCGTCGGATCTGCTGACATTGAGGGTAGATACGACGTCTCGATAGAGCTCTGGTGGCAGCTTCGGACTGAAGAGTGACATCTAGGGACTATATCTCAACGACGGAGAGACAGATAGAAGGAGCAAAGAAGGGGACACACTTTGACACAGACTGCACTGGAGTACTAATAGGACGACATCGGACTTGCGTCGGGCCAAGAGATCTTGTATGTACCTGTGTGGCTACATCATCCTGGCCCCTATCACCTCTATCACCCATGTCTTCATGATTCCTACCCTTGGAAATTGAACAAGAAGCGTGTAAATTCTGGACGGGGGTAAACAGAGAAAACTTGGAGGGGGTAATTACACAATACTCGGGGGGGATCCGTGTATCAGACGACGCAGGGCTCAATATAAAGCATCAAAGAGCGAGTTAGCGCAGAAGAAGACGTATAGATTGTCAAGAGATAAATGGAATGCGGACAAAATAACAGCATCAGTAGTGGATGCGCGCAGTACGATGAGATGAACAACGATAAAGTAGGGGAAGAGCAAGACAGCACACCTTCCTGAGACGCATATATAACGGAAAGTCTTCGACGGGGCATGCCAATTACTGCAGATCTAGAATTGAAAAGAATGCGTATATGTAGTCCTCGGAGAATAAAGCTCATGGTGCATGGGTGGTGGTGAAATGGAATGGACACAACTGAGAGATCGCGCTTTGCAGTTGATAGCGCTCAAACAAATCCCGCAGAATGAGATGGATCAGTCAGACGGTGCTGAGAGTCTTTGCTGTCATTATTATTGTATGGGCATAAGAATGATTATTTGAATGATTTACAAGCAGCATATGAAAGAGAAGCGGTTCAAAGTCTCCGGAGATCATAATGGCAGGAGGAACAGCCGGATGTATGATGTAACCGTGTCGCAAGTAACAAACGTCAATGTCGCGCACCCGCGCCACAATCTTTCATTATCATTATAAACGGGCTATTAGCTTTTCCAGTTGGGTCAAGTTGGGTCAAGTTGGGTCGAGTAAAGGTCGAGTGGTGACCATTTTGTGACGTATAGGTGACTTATTCGTGACATACTGTAGCTTTGTCTCTCTTATACTCGTTGGTGCACGTAGTTATAACATTGTACTGGCTCACTCAATACTTATTGACCTTATATTGATCAAACTATGTCCCTGTGTTGAATTCAGACACATAGTTTACCGCCCAGTCTGCACTTGTTATTAAATCAAGGCATTTTTACTCGTCTGGATCATCGAGACCTGCCAACCTTGTGTGATTCTGGGTGCTATGCGGAATGTTCACCGAAATTTATCTTTACTGAAGCCAAGTAGTCCAGTTCACTCATATAAACTCAAGTAATATCATGTCTGAGAATATACGCCATTTTACGTTAATGTATTGTAGCCATATTTGCAAACAAAGTTGTCACAAATTGTTCCCAAATGTCCCGCTCACAGGATCTCACTCGACCCATCACTCGACCCAACCCGACCTTCAATTGACCCAACTTGATCTTCACTCGACCCAACTTGACCTAGCTTCTCAATTATTCATGTCTACGGAGCTGGAGAACTGACATATCGCAGATGCAAATCAAATTATCAACTTCCGGATGTATATCCCGGGCGCTAGACATTACCGGGGGGTGCCTTGTGTATGTGTTTACGTTGTAGGTACACATTAGGCACCTTAACCCACACTGAATACATATTCTTCTATCACCAGGCACAGATTTCTAACTGGTTTGAGTTCGCGTTGCAGAAGTTGATCCCGTTCAGTGAAGAATATGGATGACTTCAATCCCAATAGCGCATGCGCTCACCCTGTTCCTTGCATATCGATGTGCACGCGTTGGACCTCATAAACAAGACGATCTGCCTGATATCGCATGGGAGATACAGAGGACGGAGAGCTGTGACAATAGCCTATGAGTTGACGTCCGTCATGAAAGAGGCCATTTGATGATGGAAAAGGAGATGTTCGAGTACTGTATTCAGCAGACTCTGGCGTGGCTGGAAATTGGCGGTGGGGACTCAACGCTGGGAGTCATTGAAGCGCGTGGGTTCCTTATCTGAATATACCAGAGACTCAGAGGACCCGCCACAACCGATCGCATGTTCGATACACCGCGGACTGAACCAATAGGTCGGACAAAACTCAGCAGATTCTTATTAACGTAGGATATATATGCCGGTTTACCAGTAAAAATAAAGTTCACCTTCGCTTGAAACACTGGTTTTGGGTGCATAGATTCTTGCTGAACAGCTAAGTATTATGTTTGATGCATGTTTCGAGATAAGCGCCCATTGGATGTCACATGGGGCGTCCCAGCGTCCCGTCGACCTGTTTCAAATTTCATACCAGGACTGGATAAAATATACCAGGTACATTTAATTCAATGTAGAATGTCATGTACAAACTTTGGCCTGAAGCAGACTCGAACTGACGACCTCACTGTCAACTTGACTTCACACGACCTTCACTCGACCTTCACTTGACCCCACTTGACCCCCACTGGAAAAACACGATACCCATTATAAACTCTCCAGATAGTACATGATTGGGTCACAATATTAATTTTACACCACTGCTTGCTTCATGGTTTAGTTCAACCGAAGGACTTGGTTATTTGCACCCTCAGAGAAAGCGGTACATATCTTTAATCTCAAACAAGGCACGAAAGGCACTGGAGTAGCAAGTCTATTACTCAAATTCGCCATCTGTGCTAATTATATATGGAATGACTTGGAGAAAATATCATTTGGTCCAACGCACACAGCAACTCTCTGTCGCAGTTCCTACGCAACCACATGACATGAGAAGGTCTTCCAATGTAAAGAGTATGCACTGACCTTGAGTCTTTCGCCAGTATGCAAAGGAATACCGGAGGGAACCGTGTAGGCTGTAATTATTTGTGCAGCCCGGTTGATAATGTACTTCCTACCGCCCTCCCAGTTATGGACCTCAACATACTGGAGCGAAAGGCAATTTAAAAAGATGCGCTGTATATCCCGTTCTCCGGTTCTCATAAACCAATTGAATCTATAGTCGTATTCGAAGACAAACAGAATGGCACCCAATAGCGGAAGATTGTTGAGCATCTCTGGCGCCTAACATTACCCCAATGTAGTTAGTTCCAGGTTGTAACGTGAATAGCAACAAGGAACACACCTCAAGTAAGCGAGTATGGTCGATCCGCAGCAGCAGAAGATGTTTGAAGGTTGTGCATATCTCCTCGAGCGTCGGTCCAGCTATTCCGATACACTCCATGAGCTCCACCCTATTGGTACTCGCAATCTTAAGGCGGTCATGATCCTCAAAACGCCAGTACTTTCCCCAGCAGATGTGTTGCAGACGACGTTCGGCGAGAAGCATACCAACGATGATTTGAGACTGTCCGCCAATGGATAAAACAGTGGGGCAAATTCCTTCAAAGACACCAAAACCCATTGCGGACTCGCGGAACGGTGTGCTGCGTATTCCATAGATCCAGAGCTCCTGTATGCTGTGCTGGTTACGCAGGAAAGCTTGAATACGTTTCCGGTCCTGGTGACCATCATCGACATAGGAACAACGGAAAACTTCCAAACGTAACACGCATCGTTTGAGAATTGGAGTAATAGATGGTGGTCGCGAACGAACGGATCCCAGCGCATGTTTCCTGTCTGTGTATAGTTGCAGCTCTTTAAGATTAGACATGAGCGGTAGACCTCGCGAGAGCTGATTGAAGACTGTATTCTGTGCCTTGTTGTGGTTCTCAGCTTGCTCGGATTTCTTTTGTGAGATGAAGTCGTGCCATGATAGGGTGACATGGTATCGTCGAACCATGAGCGCCAAACGATCAGGCGAAGAAATGACTACCTGTAGAAATGAACTGGCCGTAAGGAGCTCATCAGCGTCGGTCCCCACATTGATGCTATGCCTCCCTGGGTCGCAGAACAGCTGGCGCTGTGCCTCGTGGCGTAGATGTGGTGATGCGAGGGAGATCATACAGAGATCGTGCTTGCTGAATGATCCTTCGTCCATGATTACAGAAAGAACCTCCCGGGGAAGAGTCGGCAGCTCCATTGGACGAGGGTAATATCAGCGATGGTGGTAGTTGCAGTAAAGGAAGGCGTGTCAAAAAGAATAAAAGATGCGTACCGCGAGGCATTACGAGAAGAGTTCAAAAATAGCTTGAGTCCCTCCGAGATGATATTCGATATGAATGAGACCAGGGTGTAATGTCGTATCATCACATTTTAAAGACTTAGACTTCGAATATTTGAATGTGCAATGTACCAGCCAAGTTCAATGTCAGTCCTGGGACAACCGACCGGTTATCAGCTTCACAGCTGCCATGAAAACGTATGCTATCAATTTTGCTTGTTCAATGGGGCCCAATTATTCTCGGATCGGAGGTTCAAATCTTTGGCTTCAAGCTTGCAGGAGCAGGGCCTGGGTAGAACGGTCTGCACTATGCTATTGTCTAGGCATGTGGTAGCTATGATGACAGTGAGGTATTCGGAATCAGCTCTAGTTGATGCGATAGCATAGCCACATTTGAGCATATCTCGACGTGATTATTTTGCTTCTGTTGGTCTTATAATTCACATGGCTTGACAATCCCCTGTAGCTGATGAGTGGTCGCCAATTATCCTGTGTGCTGCGTCGAAATAGTCTGCATCACACAACTACGAAAAAACACCCAGAATGCTTTGAGGAAAACATCGTGTTGTTCAACGCACACAGCGACTCTGAAGCAGCTTTTGTCCAACCCTCCGTGTAAGTTAATTCGGCATGTGTGAACTTCACTGCACACTGACCTCATATCTCTCCCCAGAGTCAACAGAAAAGTCTGCAGGAGTGATATATGCTGTGACCGTCCGCCGCGTAAAGCGGTCAATTATGTACTTTCTCCCGTCGTTGTGAAGATGGACTTCGATAGAGTATATTAAAGTATATTGCAGAGAAACGGAGAAAATTTTTTGAATATGATGCTCATCGCGTCGCAGGAACACTTCGAAGTGATTCATGCCGTTATAGTCAAATCCTGGAACAATTACAAAGACGCACAATTGCCGAAGATTGCTGACTATTGCTGAATGCTAAAAACGTTCTTTAATTTAGTAAGGATTCGGGTACTTGAATATAGCCAAGATCGAAGGGGCATACATTGATTATGTGACAACTGGCGTTCACCCTCAACAGCACAAGGTTTTTGAAGGCCTTACATATATGTCTGAGATCCGGCCCACTGTGACTCCGGATGCATGGCCCACCAGTATAACGGCCGATGCACTCCATCACCTGCACACTACTCGTATCGGCCGTTCGGAGGAAGTCATAACCCCGATCTGCCCAGAACCCGTCCCAGTAGATGTGCCTCAAGCGCGTCCGCTTACAAGCATACCACTGATGATTGCAGGCATCCCACCGGCAGATACAGAAAATGTTGCGACATCTGTCACTAGATTGTCCAGGTCCTCACTGCTCAAGGTTCTGCGTATCTCGTCGATATAGAGCTCCCGGATACCGCTCTGGCCGCACAGAAACTCTCGCATGAGCTTCCGGTGCCTGTTACCAGCGTAATGGTACGAGCAGCAGAAAACTTCCAGCTGGAACTTGGATCGTGTGAGAATCAAAGAAATACACGGGGCCAGTGAACATTCAATCCGTGCCAATTTGCCTCGTCCGTGAAGAAGTGCAGCTCCTTGAGGGTGGCCATAGGCTGCAGACGCTGCGAGAGGCGGCTGAAAACCACACTTGCACTCGACTTTGCTTATCCGTGTTCTCTACATTTGTAGAGGTGGAGAAGTTGTGGTATGACACTGTGGCATGGTATCGTTGGGCTATAAGCGCAAGGCGGTCAGGGAAAGAAGCAACAGCCTCGAGGAATGACCTCGCCCTAAGGAGCATGTTGGCATGGGCACACACATCGATGAAGTGCCGCCCTGGGTTCTGGAAGAGCTTGCATTGCGTATCGTGTCGCAGATGTGGCGACGCAAGTGAGATCATACACAGCTCGTGTTTACTGAACGAGCCAGCTGGAGTCCACGATGGCGTAAAGGAGCTCCCATGGGAGTGTTTGAAACGCCATTAATGCACAGGAAATAACGGGTGTAGTGGTGTTGATGCAAAGAGCTTGCTCTAATAGTCATTTGAGATCATTTACATCGCTCGGGCGCTGCCTTGGGCCCCTGATTGCGGGGTATTGATATATATAGATTCGCACACCATGCACACATACCTATATACTATGTTTGACCCTAACATCGGCCACGACCAACCTTCGGACAGTCACATCACTGTCACAGTCCCATCAGAGCCGCATGTCGTCATGATGCAACTCCGCTGACGCCTGTCGTTCGGAGGATTGCCTGCATAAAGCCAATGGTCAGGGGATTCTACGGGACAAGGAAAGTATCAACGCATGAATATACGTATCTACTGTGAGTAGGGGTGATTCATGATTAAGATGATAATTTTTTGCTGTCCGGCTGATGGATTCGATGGGGTCTCATTTGTAATTTGAGGTGGCCACCTATTGAAGGTGGTTGGACTGCAATTGCGACCTCTGTTAGCAATGGCAGAGGTACGAGGATAAAGTTTGAACGTTGAACGTTTGGACATTGAATGCTAAGCGCTGTAGATGACCCTTCTGCATCAATTCTGCATGAGCTTCGACCGCGGACGTCACGGACAGCTGCGTTTCAAACTCCGTCGGCACCGTTGGTCACTGCGTGACAACTTCCTTTTTTCACCATCCTCCTTCATCGCTCTTTGGGTGAAATAAATGGAACAGATGCATTTCAGAGGATCTCTAGGCTGCGTATACAAATTTTGAGACACATTGAGCCGAAATTGAGCGAGATATAGCGGGTATCCGAAGGATGGTCGTGGCCGATGTTAGGGTCAAACATACTATTGAGACCCAGCACCTCGCTCAGATCACCACCTCGCTCACTTTTCAAAATAAGCACCTTCCACTCACTCTGAGGACACAAAATTAGGTTTACGGGCTCCTATTACTCTCCCAAACATAGTTGTGGCTTTATTTCACCTCCCCGACACCGATTTGAGAAGAATACGAACTGGTGTTTTGTCACGCTTGCCGCTGGGCGGCAGTGCGGAATATGAATTATTTGATGGGCGTTTTGCACAGCCTGAGCCCGCACACCCAACGCGTCGTGTCATTAATTGAGAGGTCCGACTCGATGAACACTCGAAGGTATTTGACCCTTCGTGCCGTTTAAAAGCGATGGGACTTGGACTCCAGGTGATGGAATTATGAAGCAGCTTTGAGAATCTGTCTACACATGGATGAACATGAAGCAGAGTTGTCTCTCAGTGCGGATTGATGAGGGCTATACGTCTGTGAGGGTTCCGTAGCAAGAAATGAGAGTGCTATTTGGAGAATACTCTGACATGCCATCAACAACTATTCCGCCACAACTAAATCTCAAATGACTCCGGAACGAGTTGAGCTTTTCCCAATATTCTTTGACCACTCGATGCGATATTATGTTGCCGTTCCAACAGTATCAAATTCGTAGCGGTCAGAGATACATGGGAGGAGCTATATACGATATACTGTGCACCTAGTCAAAATCGGCTGGCGCCTTATGTTCCGCAAACGACAGTAAATGCACGGTTTTCTGGTCTGTTTTTGGTTTGACAACCCAATGGTAGCTGTGCCAGTGCTACAGAGAACTAACCTGAGCCCGAAATCGACTTCAATGTCGACTTTGTGCCTACTTCGCCTATATACATGCAGATTCAACAGCCAATCGCGCAGTCAGACCCTCTGTCCCCTCATGGAATGCCTGCTATGCACCCTGTAATGCCTCCGCAACCTTTCACATTAATTCCTCCAATACCGCGCAGTCCGCACCTTCAATATCTCTGAGCACCACTCTATCATCCTAACCTATATTTCCCCTATCCCTTTCCCACCTACGGCTGTCCTCCTGGTCATCATTATACTTGCCGTATAATTCTGTCCAGCTTGCTGTTCATTTGCTTTGTATAAAGTCATATTTGTGCCACTTGTTTGCCACTGACCTTGCTCAAACCTTGCTTTCTCGATTTGTGTTCAATCATCTGTCGCTTTTTGGACACTTTATCTACCATAGACCACCACTTAATATCATTCAACTAGTGCTAACACAACTCAAACACAGCTGTATATAACTTGATAATTTTCCGAGACCGTGGCCTTGCCGTGGCCCGCATGGAATCGAGCGATCACTGCGGCCTGATCGCGGCGAAAGTGAGCGATCAGCGGGGGTTGAAATGCCATCACTTGTCACCTGTGACTGAGCGAGGTGGTGATCTGAGCGAGGTGCTGGGTCTCAATAGTACTGTACCATTTCGAATTATTCGGCGGTCACGGGTCACAGGCACCCAGAAATCGGCTGAATTTGGGTTTTGTCCCAGGTCACAGCCAGGTTGGCTGACCGTGACATATCGTTCCAACGCCACACAGTAGCCTAGTTGGGCGCTCAATCGGCTGGCTGGGCTGAAATTTGGCATGTGTCACAGGCCCAGCTTGGGTCCAGCACCCTTTGGCCGAGGACAAAATTCGGCATCGAGGTCACGGGTCACACCCCAGGCAGAATAATTCGAAATGGTACAGTAGTATTATTGTTCGCGCTCACGATGGCACACACTCTGTTCGGCGTCGCAATCTCTCATCTGACCGCTGTATATCCTGCCAATAAATGGTACAAGTACCATCTCACAGGCCCTTGAGCGACGCACGCTGGACGCACGCCAGCGCTGGTACAATGCGTACATAAGGGTGGGAATTTGAGATCACGTGCATGTGGTTGTCGACCAAAGTTGAATGGCTTCTTCCTTGTCCCCCACTCACACTGTTCTCTGCCCCTCTCTCGCCTTCAGCTCTTTCCAAACTATACGCTGCCTTCCTCGTGCATATGTCCAACCGCTACTCGCGAGCCAGATCCCATAATTCCAAAGTTCGCAATTGGCTCGCGTCTCGAGACCCATGCCCCAGAGGACCTTCGCCTTATCTTTGAACGACTACTGAGCTTGGTGCTTGCTATCATACTCGCATCCGATGCAACGCGTGGGATGTGAAAGCAAGTGACGATGGAAGCCTTGGTACCGGGACACCCTCAACGGAAGTGTGATTGGACTGGGTTGTACAGGTATGACTCGCTTTCGTCTTTGGCCCCTCCTTCTCATCTCGCTTCTCTTTCTATAAGCCTTCGCCTTACTGCTGTCTTCTTCAGGCTCACTTTCTCTCTTAGATTCGTGAATGCAGATTCGAATTTCGGCCCGCCATTCCGTGGTGAGAGCTCAACAATCAGCTCATCGCGTCGTTCTTTTCCTGTAGCCTTCAATCTTTTCCCTCTTTCTCTTGCGTTGTCGGTTTCGATCACGGCGTTTCTTGCTTTGTACATACCCTGTGCGGCTGCTACAACGATCTTATGCCCTGATTCGCGAGTTAGGGTTTTTTTCGGCGTAGCACAGTAGGTAGGCGACATCGTCACGCTCAACAGTCGACCCGGCTCTTCGGGGCTGAGTGTTTTCGTTTCCTCCTTTCTAACATATCTCTTATACGTGGTATCCTTGTTCTGACCCTGTCGGGCGTGACCTAGGCAATGGCAGCTGCAATTCAGTCACCGATTTCGCGTGTGTCTTTGACGATGTTCCTTGCACTATTAACTTCGAGACCCTGGACGTTCGGCATTTTTATTGTGACACCTTTCCTTGTCTTCTCGTTCCGATTGTCAACCTGGAGTGACTTTGTCTCCTCAGGGTCGAGTTGCAGTGTTCCCGTCCATCGAGTGGCTCCTTCTATCGTTGTAGCTACCCTTTGAGCAATGTCTATGCCCTACGATCAAGATTTGTTCACCTATTTACTCCGGATCCGCTTGATCTCAGATGAGATGTTTATACTTGGACTTCTCTCGTTCTTACGGCCGTCCTTTTCGTCATCATTTCTACTGAAGGCGTCTATTGGCGTCACCTTGACCGTCAACACCGGTGAAAGGCGATTCAGGTTCCATTTTCCAGCGAATTGGGCTGCTGACATGATTACAGAGCGAGACTTACTGCGGAGTCCTAACTATTTTTGCTTCCTCATTTACACCGCTCCCATCGTCGCTCAGTATCTTGCTCGCCTCAATAAATTTGACACTCTCTTTGCTGTCCATGGCCTCCGCTCCAACGGTCCTGACCAACGCCAATTACTCTTGCTTCTAAATCGGGGTTTCGCTTGCTGCTTTGGGGATGACTGTAACCCGTCTTCTTGCCTTCGCATCGACTGCATTTATGAATGGCGAACTCTGAGTACATCACGCGTAAACATCTTCCCCTCTGATCAGAACTTTGCCTCTGATCCCGTTATGAAAATTCACCGTCGATGTTCCTTTTGCCTTTGCCTGCGACTGCGGGAAAACACACGTTGCAAAAGCTAGGCGTGCTCTATGCAACGTAAAAATGCTCTCATTAGTTCTCAACCGTCTCGTGATATGTGCGTACCCTTCCTATTGATTGAATTTTCTCCCTCTGTTTGTCATTTTCCTTGTTTTGTCTTTCCTTCATTCGTCACCTCATTTCTCATCCGCCATTTACGCCAAGGCCTGTATATTTACTGCATGGGAAGTGGCAGAACGCGATCAAAGTGGCCCGTTGCTTATTATTGCAGCGCCCTCAGATTGACCATCATAGGTGTGCCACATAGTGGCAGTCAATCATGGTTGACTACTACCGTAGTTTAATTGCTCAATCCAGCGTTGAAGCGTGTGTTAAACCATGACGCTGTGATTGTGAATGTCTGGGCCTTCAGAGCGAGTCGATGAGGTGACGATCTGATGTGGCGCAGAAACAGTACTGAAATCATTGCAGAAGGCGCGGTGCTACAGGCATTGAGGTAGTGGCTCTGTGGTTACCTGAAGAGGACCCGCTGTGCTTCATATCTGGGATTGTATGCGATACGCTGCAGGCATCTGGAGTTGGGATGATTTGAGTGCCGCATTGGTCCAACAGATTGATGCAAGCGCAAGGCGATGTGCAATTGTGCGACACTATGATTATCAAAGAACGACCCCTACATAGTTCCGTGATCAGCATGTAACGGAGATTATCAAGCTTGCACTTTGCTTCTATATGTTCGGGAATAGATTATCACCAGTTGAGGATAAGCATACTATACGGCCTACTGGTATTTACATCGCACTTGTCAAAAGAATTATGATGTGTTCCGTATTCAACGGTGACGCCTTTACGCCTTTTATAAGCTGAAAATTCCGCCACCGGGGACTCAATTGTGCAGGTTGTGAGCGCTGATCACCCAGACTCATATGTAGGTGTTCTAGTAATTTGGTATCAGTTGCAGGGTACTGGTGTGCTGGTGAGTCGACCAAGCAACGAGACAGTAATACCTTGATCTCTATCCTACGTATTATATTATTTGATTGGCAGCCGGTATCAAAGTGCCGACATGTACTTGTATGGAGGTAACGTAGCCGCGAGCAACGATTCTTTATTGACAAAAAGTATACTTGTAAAACTCACCGCGCGGAACATCCGTCTATACCAGCTCCTTAGCTCATTTCTCTGATATTGTGGTAGTTTCGAAGCGGAAGCAATCGCCCTGGTCAGGGTTAGCTTTTATAATTAGCTGTATCAGTCACCCCAGAGCACCGTGAGTGCACAGATCCAAAATTATCTGATGACGCTATTTATAAGTTACCTTGCTTGACAAGGTCTCTTGCAGGGTCATAATTATCCTCCCGGTGATTGCCGTGATGGAGTGATGTTGAAGCGTCTCCTCCGACTCACAAGACACCAGAGTTATCTTGGTAGTACTTGAAGTGTCCCGTTAATGAAAACAATTAACCTTACAGACACCAAGAAATAAAGCTACATATGAGTAATGTACTGTCGTAGAGCATCAAGTTGTGCACCACAAGGTGACAAGAGTGAGTATTTCTGCCAAACTTCTGCAAGTTATTCAGTCTCATGTATCTTCCATTCCGCCCGTATTATTTAGCCATGTGCTCATCTCATATTTTGATCGACTTGTAAATTTCCTAGTGTGTGACACTGTGGACGTTATCCACATGGGTGGTGGACAGTAGTCATAGGTCCTTTACAAGCCAGGGTATTGTGAGGGTCATATTGAATCAACGTCATTGATTATCTGGATAAAACGACTCTGATTCTGAATGAGAGCATAGTGAGAGACGCTATAAGGGAAGAGACGAAGAAAACATTACGTAGGGTACTTAGTTGAGGAGCCCGCAGCGTGCGCTCCGAAGAGTGTAGAATCAAGCAAGGTTTCTGCCGACGGCAGTCGGCCCTTCCCTAGTATATCCGGGCCGGCATATCCCGCCGTCACTGGCTTCGCATGTGCTCACAAGGGGTACAATCGCCTGTGATATCATTCGGTAATCTCACTCATTGAGAATAAGACTGCCCTGACAGGGCGTTTATCAAATGGATGCCGGTTCATAGTCAGCAAGCGTCAAGTTCTTAACCTCTCAACAACGAGATATTCATAGCCAGACGACATGTACACATCACGACCGTGATATTCCCCTTGCTACATAACTAGCATGGACACGCCGTCAGCTTATCTTCCTCCCCACTATGTCTTCTCTTGACCTTAACAATACTTTTGGTGTCCTACTCCTTGGTACAGTATTCTCATCGATGTAAGTCATAACAGCTAAGACAGTACTGTTTTCATGTATAATCTCACTCAATCAGATTGTACGGCTTCACATGTGTACAGACATGGTATTACTTCCAAAATTACTCAGATGGGCCGCTAGTAACGATCTCGGTGAGCGGTCATTGAGTTATCTGAGTCTTCCAGTCTCACTAATGACGCCCCTCTGAGGTTTCCGCTCTCTGGTGAGCATTGAGCAAATCATCCAAGCCAGCGCTCTCAAATACGGGATCTCAGGATTTTAGAGTCGCTCCATTCAGCATTGAGCATACACGCCATATACTATTATGTCATACTAAACTATGCAGATCCGACCGCATTGCTCAAGGCGACCTGGTACATACAACAATGCTCCCAAACCTTCTCTTTCTGACTCCGAGGTCGCATACTGTTCACAGGTCTGCAACGGTATGTGCTCATGTTCCATGACATCATGAAAACACAGCGCGGCGCTGAAATGCACCTTCACAGTCAGTCCTAATTGTCACGGTAAGTAAACGAGGGATTTGATTCTCAATCACCTGGATTCTGAAGCCAAAAGTGTCCCCAGTCTCTTATCAGTGCCATCGTCCATGTTTTCTATATTTGGCGAGTATACATTGGTGAGTCTCAGAGACGGACCTCTGAAAGCACGCGCACATACACCAGTGGACTTTACTGGTTGCACACCACTCAAATGAGCCTGACAATGTCAGGTGTTACACCAGCTCAAATGACTCATATGAGTGTGCTACAATGTCAGGTGTTACACCAGCTCATATGAGTGTACCTGCAGAGGGGTGGGGGAGGGGGGGTCGCGCCCACGTAGGGTGTGGGGTGGTAGGGGGGACGGGCGGGTGGAGGGGGGGAAAGGGTAGGATATGCGGAGAGGATAGGATATGCGGAGAGGATAGGATATGCGGAGAGGATAGGATATGCGGAGAGGATAGGATATGCGGAGAGGATAGGATATGCGGAGAGGATAGGATATGCGGAGAGGATAGGTGAGCTACAATGGCACGGTATTGGGAGTGGGTAGTGGGAGGTGAGTTGATCGACCGGGCGGGCATATCGAGTGGCATGACAGATGCCCGGGCAACGTGGGGCAGGAAGGGGGGAGGAGGTGGGCTGGTGACTGGAGGGTGAGTGGCACAGGGGAGATGGAGGGTGGCTTGGTTTATGGGGGCAGGAATGGGCGTTGGGTGAGCGGGCGGAATAGGGGTGCCCGGTAGAAATATGAGTGGCACGCGCGGGCGCGGAGGGCATTGCAGATGCCCAGTTAGCAAATAGAGGGTGTGGGTCCATCGCTAGGGGCTTGTTCTGTAAAAGAGGCATGAGTGGCAGAGGGGAGAATGGGCAGATGCTGGGCAGAATGTGCGTTGAGGCAGCAATACACCCGGTAGTAACATGCCCGCGCAGCACAGCAGGAGGAACTGTTCCGAAGGTCACTAATAGACACTGTGCAAAATAATAAATATAATTGGAGATAGTAAGTATGTACGAAAATGATTCAAACTAAATGCGATGCAAAGTATCGACTGCAGCTGCAATCGAAGCTTCAGCGCCCTCCAGAGCGGTAAGCCTTGCCACTTCACGTTCTGCAAGAATCGCAGCAGCTGAGGCAAAATCAAGACCGGTCTGGGCAGCGTAATCACTTGCTTGAGTAGCAGCACGACGCAAAATGTGGTATGGAACACCTTCTGGCGGAGGAAATTGGTATCTGCCTGCCAACATGAAATCAGCGGGCACATGATAATGGGACTGAATGAGAAAACAGTTAGCAACTGGAGACAGGAGGTTGACACAAACGCTTACTCGAATGAAATCATTCATGTCAGCAGCTGCGCGATGCCCGGGCACAATAACGCCCGGAGCAAGATCACTTTGACGAATCTCTGGGAGGCGCGAACGAAAAGTCTCCTCGCTTAGAGTCAATGAGTGAACTACACCGGGCGGCGCTTCTGGAGGTGATTGTCGAACAGTCAGGTTGGGTACAAGGGCAGGAGAATGATTATATCGATCAGCGTCAGGAAGATGATGCCAAAACGTGTTCGTCTCATGATCCCACTGGGATCATTGAGCGAGTGCGCGTTGGGGAAGATTGGGGTCATTCTGGACCAAAAAGCGAGTATTGTAGGTGTATGCAAGAGGATGCGGAGAGAAATCAAAGCGGGTTGAATGCTCGATTTCTGGTTGCACTGGATCAGATATAGGCGTTGAATCATCATCGTCAAATTCAATGTCACCGGGCTCAGACTGGGCAATGAGGTGTCTGAAGACGGGAACCATGTTATGATCAGCAAAGGTAATGGGCATCTGGCGGCGACTGTTGGAAACGCTGGACGTAAGGATGGGCACACCGGGGACTCCGCGAAGATGGGATTGTTCATCACCATTGTAATCACGTGTACCAGGCGGAGAGAGGGCGTTTGGAGCGAAATCAAGTGTAGGTGATTTATCACTGTCATCGTCAGAAAACCCAATGTTGCGAGGCGTGTCTATGTCATCCTCAAAGGAGCTAGTCTGTGTGGTGGCCGGGCATTGTGGATCGCGTGTACCAGGTACACTAGGTGCAGCGTCATCATCATCACTGAAACCAAGTGTGCCCGGCATGAAGTCATTGTTGTCGCTAAATCCAAGTGCGCCGGGCAAGTGACGTTCATCGTCACTGAAGCCAAGTTGACCGGGCACGGAGTCTTCATCATCACTGAAGCTGAGGGCGCCGGGCAAGGAGTGGTCATTGTCGCTGAAGCCGAGCGTGCCGGGCGGAAGGTCATCTGTGTCACTGAACCCAAGTCCTCCTGGAATCGAGTCGTCGTCGTCACTGAAACCAAGTTCGCCGGGCAAAGAGCTTTCGTCGTCACTAAAAGTGAGTGCACTGGGCCTATCTATGTCTTGGTGATTAACAGAAATCACGCCGGGCGATACAGTCAGATCGAGAGTTGCAGTTTGATTAGATGGCACTGGCAGATTGGGATCGCGATCGATACCCATGGAGACGCGGTTTTCCTCGATATCCCTCAGCAGGCTGGCTGGGTTATGAGCGGACATATGTGAGTTATTGGAGTACCAAACGACCTAGATTACAGCGCAATGTAATGAAATGTGATGAATGTAACACATACGGGATATGTGAAGACTTACAATGATGGTAACAAGTGAAGGGAGCGTGGAAAAGATCATTCAGGGTCACTTTGATAAGCATCATCGTGTGAGAGTCGCCGTTCGGCTACTTAACCTGACAAACGGGCAACTATGTGGCGCCCGCGATGATGTGTGGGAGAATTATCATATTCCCCGGCTCTAACCACTGGATATATAGTCACATCGCGTCACTCTGCCACGTCGTCCTTCCTTTCTCCCCACTTCGCGTTGAAAAAAACCATGACCATCCCTCCCATCCCTCTGAACCTCTCTGCTTGGAACGGCCATGATATCCCAGCGAACATGCCTCTCGTCTGGTGGGAGGCTCTATGTGTTGAACTTGGCCGATCCTTCCAAAATTTTGACAACGCGGCCGATTTCTCTCTGGTGGTGACTTCGTTCATACCCTGCGTGGTAAGTTGTGCCGATGCTTTTACATTTGATTTGACTTACATCATCCCGGGCAGCAATCGATCAAGCGGGCGCTCACTGAAGAGCGCAAAGAATCTCTGCGGCGCCTCGGATTACTGAAACTGTTCAAGATTATCATCACGATTTGCCCGGCCAATGTCACGCGGGCAGACGGCATAGCTCTGTGGCCAGCAATTAAGGCCAACCTCATGTCGCTCAGGCTGCCGGAGAGCGATAAGTCTGCGTCTGTCTTCACACCACTCAGTGCCACGCCGTTCCCCGGCGCGATTGACCCATCTAGTCCTCAATATTATACTGCTCTCCGTATGCCCTCTCGCATCCCACTCGCGTCTACGCTGGGCCAAACACCTACGACGCAGCCCGGGCCGACTCTAGCCAAGTCAGCACACCCCGCCCAGCCGACGGCAAATGCGGAGCCCACAAGCTCCATGCGACCCAAGCCCAAGCCCCGCGTATCTGCGCCCCTTGCGAAGCCACTTACTAGTGGAGTGATTGAGATCAACGACAACGACAACGAGGCAGCTACTACGAGCAGCAAGACCTCGAAAAAAGTGACGCACGGTCCACCGCCAGCAGGATCGACTGTGACAGCCAAGAAAGTGATGCCCGGTCCCCCACCCCCAGCAAAGCTGCCAGCTGCGCCGACCGCAACAGCTAAGAAAGCGATGCCCGGCCCACCGCCCGCGGAGAAGGTGCCTGCAGCGTCGACGGCGACGGCCAAGACATCGACATCGGTGAACGAAGATGACGACGCAAAACCACAACGCCGCCATGTGAAGATGAACAACTGCATCGACCCCGACGTGATGCCGTACTGGCACCGTGAGCCCCTGTATGAGCCCATCATGGTCGCGGACCGGTGCGTTAATTGCGACAAGAAAGACATTTGGTGCATGATGGTTGGCGAGCCGGGCACAGACTTTGAGGACGCGGCCTGCTTCTACTGTGCAGAGGGGAAAATCAAGTGTTTGTTGCGCGGGAGCGTCGAGCCTGCGGTTAAGGAAGCGGAGGTGACGGAGGCGAAAGGGAAGGGCAAGGAGATGAAAGTAAAGCTGGCGAAGGTGGTGAAGGTGAAGGAGGTGAAGCCCAAGGTCACAGTGAAACGGTCCCGGGCTAAGCCAAAGCCAAAGACGGTGGAGACTGAGGGAACGGGCGAGGGGACAAGCAGCAACCTCATCGAACCTAATACTGGAACGAAGCGAAAGCCGGGCGCTGATCTGGACCGTGACACCAAGCGACAGAAAGTCGAGGAGACGCGGAAGCAAGTTGTGGAGGATGCGTGCGATACCCCGCCCGGCCGACCTACGGATATCGACGCGCAGCTGGAAAAGATCAAGGAACGCTATGGCGACCTTGCCATGATCCTGAACCGGAACTCGGACGTCACCAACGAGGAAGCTGGGCAAATTTCCAGGTTGGAGAACACTGTCTCGGAGCTCAAAGGCGAGCTCAAGTTGACAGGTAAGCACATCTGGTGGCTAGCCGTGCATGCGTTAACGCATTGACTTTAGTGAATCTCGCCCGGGATGCATTGGCAGCGAAGCACAAATTGGAGTCCCGCGTCGAACAACAGGAGGCGGAGGTGAAGCGTCTGTTTGAGCGCATCAGCCGTGCAGAGACATATGTCCACACGATGAGGCAATTTGTCGAACAGGAACGACGCCCATCTCCCCGGCCAGCAGGCTCATTCGGCGCCCGCGTACCCCCCCAATACCCTGCCATGCATGTGTCAAGTATAACCCGCCCAGCATTGACTGTTCAACCAGTGCCAGCCGTATCTGGTACATTGCGCACACAGTCACTACCCCCACCAACATTGGCTGCCCACTCTGGGTCAGGCCCTGCTACGCCGCGACAGCCCATGCACCTCAGCTGCCCGACGTCAGTCCCACAGGCAATCCACCGGACGGCCAGTGTCTCAGATCAGCAGTACGCCACCCCCACTGCAGACACCGGGCACCACGCTACCATTGTTACCAACACCCCTGGTGCGCCCGCAGCGCCTCAGGAATTGGTTGATCATGACGGCGACTTGGTCATGGCGTCAGGTGTACCCGCCATGCCAGAGATGGTAGCAACAATATCAGTTGCTTTGCCCACCTGCGAGGCTGCTCCGCCCGCGATAGCGCCCTCGTGTCCCACTGACGTGTCGACAATGCCCGGTGAGAATGACTTACGCATTGGTGAGAACGAGTGTGTGCCGGAGTCCCTTGCTTCTCCTGGCAACGTGCAGGACCATGAAGAATCCGCTTCCTTGATTGGGGAATCACCTCGCTCATGCATGCCTGAGCTGGTAACTGCCTCCGCATCCGCGTCAAGCCCGTGCATGGAACTCGATCCCGACATCACGATTGCTACGGACTCTGAGCCAACAGTGCCTGCGAACGACCTTGCCAACTTGGAGGAGTCGAAGACCAGTCCCCCGGCCTCGCCTCGCACGCCAGAACGTCAAGGCGACACACCCAAGGACGCCACTTCTCAAGCCGTCAGTGGTAAGCCCATCTCACGCCGGGCCCCGCGCAGCGCGGACGACTTGATGGTCAATCCAAGTACCTCCCCTCGCCGTACCAGAGCTGCATCCCGCTCTGGACCGCATGAGTGAGAAATACCGAGGTGAATCCTTTTCACGCCCGGGCTGTCTTATGTATATAGCTGTTTGGTCGTCGCCCCTGCCCGGGCGTTTTTATATATATGTCTTGCATGTCGACGTCGTGCCCCCCCTCTCCCGGCCCGTGCGGGAAAATATAATGACCTTGTGCCTGTCTATCATGCAAGTGTGAGAAAGACTCGCAGCCTGAGAGAAATGGTTTGTTTTTGACTACAACCCATGTTCGACAACCCGTCCATCATCTCTTGTCTCCAGAACCATGTCGCAACAACCAAGTGTTCAAGAAGTCGAGGATTCCGGTACTTTGCGTCCTCTCAAGAAGGCTGAACGTCTCTATCTCCGACAGCACGTTGAGGAATACCGCAATGCACCAACCCCTGACAAAAGACAGCAGATTTTGGGTAAAGTAGCGTTCAACTTTATTGCCAAGTTTTTCCCTGGCATATCCGGATTTGAGCGTACATCTCTCAAAAGGGTTAGTACTCCGCAAGATGCCATTTGCTAGAAGCTAACATCTGCACATAGATGCTACAAACGTTTTTCTCGAACGCGAATAGGAAAACATCGCCCGGCTGTCAGTTCTGGAATAGGAGCATGTCTAGATGTGATGTTGCATACAGAATCTACCGGGCAGAGTTTAGAGCATGGAGCGGCGGACCGCAGACAATGCTTGGACCGAATGGCAGAGTTGATCTTGGTCTGCTCCAACGCAAGTTTTCGGTTTATTACGACAATTTGACTGCGGCACAAAACGAGGAAGTCGATGACACATGGAAGGATTGGGAGGAACGCCAATACCCCGAAGATATCCAGATCGAATATCATCGAAAGTACGGCGTGCGCTTCAATATGGCCGTTGATCGATCAGCATATACAAAGATGGGCGAATACCGGCTTACACTCATCATAGCAGCGGGCAATGACGGGCGTTTAGAAACTACATGGTGGGTGTTATCTTCAAAAAATATTTGTGCAAGCTAACATAGTCCGCAGGGCGGACAATATACCATCTTATGTCAAGTTTGAGGTGAACAATATCAGTGAACAATTTCCTGATGAATGGGCCCGCCTCTATGAAGCATGGGGTAGATATGCTCAGTATTTGCAAGATGAAATTGACAAGTCCAATGGTGCGCATATCCCTGACCACCTGCCATCCCGCATTCGTCCCCCGGCGCCCGGCGAGATCACCCTCTCTCTGAACGATGCTGGCTTGCCCATTATGCCAGAAATCACTGAGACGACCCCGGGGCATCGATGCCTTGCGCTGATGCGTGCGTACATAAATGCTCAGTACAGTAAGTGTCTTCAAACCATTTCATACATGGCATTGATTGAGCGCCCGGGCAGCTGCTGCCAGGAATGGTCTGTCCTCAAAGGCTCCGTGGGGTCTACTTGTCAACAAGCATCACGATATGCTCAGGCCCGGTTCGTTGCCAGTGGCATATGATCTTAAATTGCCCCAGAATTTAAATGCTGACCAGACACGAGAGTTCTGTCAGTATATTCATGGGCGACAATCGACAGTTGACCCAGACGATGTCTTTCGATTCGACAAGATCAGCAATAAACGAACGGGCTCTGAGCTGACTCTGGCCAGGTATGGAATGCCTAAGGATACTGTGCGCAATGGCTCAAAAAAAGGGAAGCGCCGGGCAAGATCACAAAAGGAGGGTGGTTTGCCCGTGCCCGGTGTTATGGCGGGCCTGGCCTGGCCTACTGTCTCAACATCAATCACCTTCACATCCATTGGTGAGCCTCGCGTAGGCAGCCCATCCTCACAAGCGAGCGTTCCACCTCACAGTTCAGATGCCAATCACCGATTGAACATGGTGGCCGGGCACAGCGTCGCGTCCCCCATGCATCCTGGACAAATCCCAGCAGACGTCGAAATCACCCCGATACGCGCTAACACACCACATCAGCCTACTCCACCGCCGGGCGCACTGCCCTCGGATCAAGATACCAACGAGGAAGAATCACAAGGAATACTGTCGCAAGGACCGGGCGCCCGCCTCCCTGTCGTGCCCATTCCTTCGACGTCTGACCTGCGAGTGCGACCTAAGCCAAAAGTAATCTCTAGGCTCCCTCTGGTGAGCCCGAGATCGTCGCCGGGCGCCGGGCAATCGAGTGCGCCCAGTCGTTCCGAAGCAACTGCCAGGCTCAATTCAATTGAAAATACTGCACAGCCAGCTAAAAAGCGTAAGCGCAATGCCCTTGATGAGTCCCTTATTCTCAAGGATGGTGTGAAGCGTGTCAGAGGGAGTGGAAGAAAGGAGAATATTCATAACAGTGCAATGAATATCAAGTAAATAGTCACATCTGATTTACTTGTACACCCACTTCCAATGGAGATATCATTGTTCTCCCCCTCAAATTTGTCCCCTGTCACTTAATTATGGTTGTCATTGTGATGGAATCCTATAAAGGTCTATAATTAGGGATGTCCACCATAGGAGCTAGTCAATCATGGAAATGATATTATAGAGAGGGGCCCAACATATACTAAGTTTGGAGGCGTTGCAACACACTATGCTAAGGTAAATTGCTGATTGGTGGAATTTTATACTGGCAGTGATGTTATACTTGTAGTGATGTTCAAAGGATCCCTCAATATCCAATTACATTCATGTTTACTACAAGTTATCCTGTTTTGAATCTGTGAAAATGAATGAAACTGTTCTGTAAACTGACCTGTGCCACTCATCATACACCTAGCACAGAAACTGTACAGCAGTATATGCAACCTCTCATCATGGAGCACTCAATATCAATATTGACTCTGAATGTCAACTATATTTATCAGAGGTCCGTTAATAGTTTGGATATATATAAACCAGGTGGAAACCCCGTACCCTGGTTGTCGGATGAAAAGAATACTCAATGATTGGATTTTGGCACCTTCTTGTATCCTCCCCCCCACAATGTCCAAACGACCTAGACCAACGCATGATCCGCTCCCGTCTTCAAATAGGTTGCCTCAATCTATCCGGACAGTACATACCACACAAGGTGGCAGACCGATTGTGAAGAAAGTGAAGGAAAGTCCTAAGACTTACACACCAAATATCGATTCAAGTTCAAAACACACCAGTGACAACAGTTCCACTCCTGCCAATGACACCACACTTCCGGAATCATCTGCAAGTGATATTCATTATGATTCCACAATCAACTTCAATGTCCCTATTGACATTTACAAGCACGGCAAGGCATGATTAACATTATCTACAAAATTGAGTGTCAATCTAACATTTCGTAGAGTCAGAATGACTATCTGCTTGAATTTGCCCAGCGCAAGGAGAGCATCGCAAACGTTCTTTTGCAAAACTATGCGCACCCCGGCCATGATCAATGCGTAGTTTGCGAGGCCGGGCTTGGGCAATTTCGATGCCGATCATGTCATGGCAGTCGTTTGTTATGCCGGGCATGTGTCCGAACAGTCCATTGGCATCACCCATTTCATGTCATTGAGCGATGGAATGGAACGTTCTTTCAGCGCGCTGCTCTATGGCAAGTTGGTATTAGGCTAATGGTGCGAAGCCGGGCGCATTGCACCTGTGTCAATGCCTGTGCTGAGACACTCAGGATGGAAGAAGGACTAGTTGATGAAGCAAACTCAAATGCATCAAGGTGGAAGTCAGCGAATATTGCCCCATCATCCTTTGTGCCTCAGGAGTCAGTATCCACTTTGCACTCTTCGCAGACTGGGCGTACCACACCTCAAACCGACGAACCAATTGGCACGACGCCCGGGTCGCCTATGCATGTCGACTTCGACAATTCACCGGGCTCGTCTCAAATTCCACTGCCGGGGATTGGGCAGACAGCGTCGGCAGCGACTGACGCACATGCACGGAATGCGCCCAGCCCGGTCGCGATACCTGACCCATTCGACGAGGTTCCAGATCTGGTCGATGACTCCGACTCTGACGACGAGGCTGGCGATGATGTGGATGATCCTGGCGACCACACATGGGAGGACGTCATTCCAGAAGCAGGCAATCGTCTCGGGCGAGGTATCCCTCGTGCAGATGGTCTGGGCAACAAATTCGTTACCATTGTCGACTCGTCCGGCGTTCATCATTTGCCCATCGTCATTTGTAAATGCGACAATGACCCTGACTCGCAGGTCCTTGATTGCATCGCCGAAGGATTATTCCCCAGTAGCTTCGCACAACTGTCGACATTGTTTACACAGTCATGCCTGGAGGATCTTCGCTTACTCAACCTGGTCGCAAAAACAACGCCATATCAATATCATCAATATATCCGAAGGAGAACTAACCGGGCGTTCCCCCAGTCAGTACCAAAGCGATATGATGAGTTGATTCGTGCTTCACGTCAATATCGTATTCTGATGCGCGAGAAACTGGCGGGGACATATATGCCCCATATCTCCCAGCCGGATGACCCGCCATCCACATTCAGTCATGCCCCCAATAAACCAGGCACAAACCCAACTGCTGAACATGCCGGTCAGGAATCGTATGTCACGCCCGGCGAGAATCTGCCAAACCAGCCAGACATCGGGGAAGTTGGTCCAGCGCCTGTTCACGCTAGTGGCTCATCTGTGACCGCTCATGATAACGCACCACACGACCAGTCTCAAAATCAAAGTGTCTCGCAGGGTATTCCAAATTCCCGGCCATCAAGCACGACCATTCACACGGGCATGAGACAGCTTTTGCAACCTGATATGCCTTACAAAATTGCCATCTTTTGCGCAAGTTGCCCGCAACCCGGTGTCAACGTCCCTATCGACTTTGTAACCGCACAGGGCAAGTGCATATGTTGTGGTGTTGAGGGAAGGTATGTCAATATCATCATATAAGACACATCACATTAACCTGATAAAATGCTGTAAAGCTTCCTCCGGTACCGGCATTTCACAATGGATGGAAATTTTACCGCCGACCATGTCGCACGGCAACACCGCTGTTCGCCGCATGCACTACTTGACGGACGTGGTATACCAACAGAGCCAAAGGTATATAAAGTTCACGTCGACGCGGGCCTCAAAAGGCCAGAGAAGAAAACTGCATGTGTCAAATTTTATCGTAAATTGACTTTTTCTGACTTGAGACATTTCCAACTAGAATGAAGCATGCGAACATAACTTTCATGCAGTTCAGCAAGCTGCTTTGTCCCGGGCGGATTGCGATGTGACTGGGATCGGTGCGCTTGCGTGTGCTTGGCATGGGTGCTTCGCGCCCGGTGGTGTTGTCGATTTTCAGAAGGGTGAACGACAAATGAACATGGATTATGCCCTATGTGATGGCCTGAAACATGCCAACGTTCCGGAGAATACGAAAGTTTTCAATTGGTATGACATATTCTGCCAGTGGATTGTTCATCTGCTCGAGCGCATTAAGGCTAGTGGTGGCAGTCTTCAACTCCCGCCCGGTGTTGAAATCGACGGGGGCATTGGTCTCTTTCACGTCCACGGGCATGCTGACCAATGCTTTCATCGCTTCGCTTCATATTTTGTGCCAGGCGCAGCAATCGTGGATGGCGAGGTGCTGGAGACTTTGTGGTCGGTACTTAACCAGGTGTCCCGATCATCACGAACAGCTACGCTACCACACAGAGAGGAAATATTGGATGACCACATGAACGACAATAATTGGAGGAAACTTGTGAATATGGGTATGTGTCTCAAATTGAAAACATGCCCGTTTACCACAATATTGACACACTGTAGTGACCCATCTGACAAAAAAGTATCGACGTGCTGTGGATCAGGAGGAAGAGACTAGCGAGTATTTCTCAACACTATCAGTCACCGTTCCTGCTGCAAAAGTGCAGGAGTGGACCCAAAAGATTGAGGATGCGGAGAAACATCGAACGGGTAGCAATGCAAAAAGTATGGATTACCTTAAAACACCAAAAACGAAATGTACGTTGAGCAGAATCAGAGCCCGGGCGTCACTAATCATCTTTTTTAGGGGAAACTCGTGAGGATGTTCATCTTCGGCTGACTTTGACCGGGCCGGGCGCATCCCCCATTGCCTCATACCTTGTGGACGGATTGAAGCTTGAAGTAGAACAGTGAGCCTGATTCATGTTTTGTCACAGGGCCTCAGTCTGAAATGTCATTAGGCTTGCGCTGGGTATTCAAATTGCTTATTACGGGGGGAACCCCAATAAGCAAGAAATTCTTGATGCATCTGCCGCTTGGGAACGCCTTATGACCAGAATCACCAAGTTTCACCAGGAAGCCCAGAAGATTTTGGGTGCTGAACTGTTCAACAAATTTGATCGTGAGCGCCCGGCCATTCCTGTGTTCCGCACCCGCGATGACGAAGGAGTATTCGTTCGGACGGGCGAGAACAGTATTCAGGAAATTGACATGTCATCCAGTGGTGCATCTGATGCTGTCGCTGAGGCCTATGCATTCCGCACGGATAGTGAGGTTGTCGCAGAGCGAGTTCTCTTGAAACTACCCTCAGCACTGCGGAAGAACATTCTCGACATGATGCAACCGCCCGAATGGGTTCGACAGCCAGGCGACACTGCAACACCGCCGAGCCCATCAGCAGCAAATTCTACGCCTATTACCTACACCCCCAGCGGTTTCTGTGAACCCCCATCTGCAGCGGCTCATCCAAATGGAATCCGAGCTCCGTGTTGGGCAAATAAATGACGCATTGCAGGACATTCGTGTTCAAATATCACATCAATCAGTTGAGTATCGGAATCGCCGGGCGCACACCACCAAAGGTCCCAAAACGCGGTCGCAAACAACACTCCAAAAAATGGCAAAAAGTGTGGCACATCATCGACGCATCTATAATCTATCCCGGAGCCGTCTGGAGCAGGTCAAGATGCCAGAAGAGTTCTTCGGGCGGTATAAACCTATTAGAAACGTCGATCTCAAAGTCAGCTCCGCATTAACTGATCCCAATAGACAAGGCACAGTTCGTGCACAATTATCTTGGATCTTCCAAATCGAAATAACACCTGGACCGGGCGTGACGAATGATGAAGCTGTTCGAGAATGTGAGCCCTAATGTACATCACTTTCTACAACAATTCATATTTCTTATAGATTTGCGCGTTCACTGGCTTTTTGCCCGGGCAATGAAAATGCGGTGGGCAGAAGAATTGATCCTCGTTCGTCACGAGATGGTGTGGACATGGATGTTCTATACAAACCGGGCAAGGGAGTGGACTGGCTGGGCAGATCGCGCGGTGGGCGATGAGGTATTCGAAGGACACGAGGCATATGCATGGAAGCAAGCTGCGCTATGGAACAAGCTTGCTGTCACAGCTCATACACACTTTGGCACAATGTATGCTCCATTTATTTCCATGGCAACACGATTATCGAGTGCCATGGCTTAAAAAATCGTACCACTGTCAATTAAATCTATCAACGGACGTGTCTTCCTTTCCCCATGAGCCGTCTTCCTCTTCATGATGAAATCATCAACTATATCACCCGCTTGCAAATAAATCACCTCCAGCTTAATATCCCATTTCCGCCGCGATGGTCGCTTCAAATGTTGACCGACTGCAATGTCGCTGCTGGAAAGCTTCAGGAGGCGCGAGCTACGTATGGTATGTTAGTTGACAGTGATATGTTGCGTTATCTGACTTTGCTTAGTCATTCTACATGGAACTGCCGAGCAGGCAATGTTTACAAGCCTGCCCGGCGCTGTACCACCTCTCTCGCCGACCGGACAGACAACATGGAATACGCCGGGCGTCATTCTCGATCCCCACGGACGGATTTTGTTGGTATACCTCCCTGGCCTTTTTGACGAAAGCCGCATGGTTTGTATTGCCAACCTTCCAACATGTATCCCCCATTGACGTTATTCCTTCCCATCAGCATCATCTCTCACAGACGATGGACCCTTGGACCGAGCTTTTGCAGGATGGCACTCCCGGGGCATATGACTCGTTCGTTGCAGCCATCAGCGACGTACTTGGTGTTATTGGGAGTATTGCAGACATTGCCCATCCACGTCAAGCACGCCGCGGGCTGAGTATTCGATTGAAGTTGCCGCCCGACCACTGTCCCAGCATGATGCCCGCCGCATTCCAAGGAATCACCTTGAATTCAAGCTTCCGCACCCTGCATGACTGTGATACCCCTATCAGTGCCATGGACGCCCGGTTGTTTGTTGAAGCGACCGCACCATACCGCCTCGTCAACACTCATCTCCGACTGGCACTTGAATGCAACCCTGGTACATTGCTTCTGTACAGCCCGCAGGTTCTCTCATTCGAAGGTGATGCCCGGCCGGACATATGTGTACTTGGTTTGCACAGCCTAACCAGTTCGTACACTGAGTACAACATCGACTTGCCCAGCTTCATCACCAGACCACATTCGATGGTGTTTGTGAAGAATTGGTTAGACATTGCAAGAGATACCAAGTAAATCAAATACATTTCTTTGCCCGGTCATGCGCTTTCAGCGAGAGAATTCATACAACACATAATATTCATACTGAACGATTTATACATGTGCGCTACGTGTTAACATCCGTGTATCCTGACTGGTCGGAATCACTCCGACCCTCAGAGGTTTCCTCTTCTGAATCATCATCGGATTCGTCCAGGAATACCGCTGAAATGTCTTCGTCATGATATAAAGATTCAGGCATTTCGATCTCTCCTGCATCTGCCGGGGGACATAGCGCGTGGTGAGGTGAAGGCACCGGTGATGCAGATAAGGATGTGCACGAGTCCGGATCCCAGGCAGGTACCTGGACAGGTACCCGTGGGAATACCTGGAAGGATTTGGATCTGCGGGTCTGGGGGAACCGCAGATCCGAGTCCAGGTCAATCCAAGTGTGGATTATAAGGGTTACAGGTACCTGTGGCAGGTACTTGCCATTTCCCATCGGGAATTTCTATGTTCTCTCTCGTCTATCTGTACTTTAGTATACAAAATATTTTATTTCCATTTTTCTATGATTTTACGTGGCCAAATCCATGGACATTTGAGCAATCCGTGTATATGGGCACAGGAACTCGGCGAGACGGTCCGAGAGGTCACGTGCTTCTTTACGCCCCTATTCAACCATGTCAAGCTCGTTCTCGTCTCTCACACCTTCTCTTCACATCCCCACATCCTCATTCTTCCACCCTCCAACAACATCACCCAACACTCGTTACTGACCAACGACGGACTTCACGACACACGACTCATGACAACTCGCAACGAGTCACTGGCATGACGCGGGTCACGACGACGCACAACACGACGATTCACAACGACAGCCGTCGACACAATGCCCTCCACCCTCACTCTCGGGCATCACCACCAGCAGCGCAGCCCTTGCCACGTCACTACTACACTGTCACTCTCGAGTATGTCTCCCCCACGTCGTCAGATATTCGCATCGGGGCCTATCGTCGACGGTCATTGCCCGGCCGCTCTCATTACTTGTGAGTTCTTGTAGCTTTTGTTCTGACGACCGGCTTTGAGCTCAACCTTCTCCCCTCCACAGGCGTCACGACTTGTGACAATTCATGACGGTTTACCAATGGCGCCGCCGCGAGGCGCTTTTCGCGGTCGCGTTGTCACTGAGCCGTCGCTCCCGCATACGTCTCCGCCACATCGTCGGCACACCACAGTCACAACGACTCGACGACTTGCGACAGCGTACGACCGTCGACACAAACACTCACAACTTGGCGGTCCACTGCCTGTGGATAACGGATGTCACGATTCGCGACACGATGACTCATGACATTGCCGTGTCTTTTGGTCATGGGCTTCGTGAGTTTTTGTATATTCCGGATGCCATTTCTTGCGCTCATTACCATCGCAAAATGTCTCGAAGAGTTCAAGATCAACAAGAAAGTTGGCGCATTCACTGGCGACAACGCATCTAACAATGGAACGATGGTCAAAGAGCTCTCCGTCATCCTCCCAGCGTTTGGGGGCGAGAAGCTGACTGCTCGCTGCTTTGCTCACACTCTCAACCTTGTGGCAAAGGTATGCTTCGTTAGCAACTTAACTTCCAGCATGCTGATGTGTCTTTCCAGGCAATCCTGTCACCGTTCACTTCCACAAAGTCGAAGTCCAGCATGGCTAGTGATGACGACGATGCTGACACCCTGGAGAGAGAGCTTTGTGCTCTCGAGGCCGACGATGACGGTACTGTAGGGGATGAGGATCTCGCGGATGACGACGACTCCGGCGATGAACTCGAGGATGATGAAGTTGCCCCCGGAGTTCAGGAGCAAGACGGCGCTATCATCGATGGCATCGCAGCGGAGGCTGACCTTAACGATCGCCTTCCTCGCCTGCCTCGTTCGATTCGCATCGCCAGCGCCACGTCAATTACGAAGGTCAGTAAAATGCTGCTGCTCTCTGGTATCATCCAACTGATGCTCAATCGTGCCTGCTTGATAGCTGAAGAAGCTAACCTTCAAGATCTGCAACAGTCCAACGGTCCTCCATGCTCTGTATGAGATTTGCGAGAAGGTGGGTATCCCTCCAAAGCGCCCGGTCAAGAACGTTCCTACGCGCTGGAATAGTACTGCCGAGCTCGTCATGCGGGGCATTGAGCTTCGTCCTGCACTGGATCGGCTGTGTCACATGTCCGAATTCAACAAACCTGGTGGTGTTCGTCTTGGGCGCTACCGTCTGATGAACAGTGAGTGGGAAACTCTCGAAGCTCTTCAGCCCATGTTGGATGTATGTTCGATTTCCTATGTGTCTCATTTCATATGCTGACATTACCTTCTCCCTCTTTCTATTAGTTCATCATGTTCGCAACAAAGGAAGTCTCGAAGAGCAAAGTGCCCCTCATACACGACGTCATCCCCTTTATTGATGGTCTTACAGCCATGCTCGATGAGGTGATCGATGATGTGCTGATTTCGCTGACCGTTCGGCATGCTGCTCTACGTGGAGTGCTCCTTCTCAACAAATACTACGCCAAAACTGATGATTCCATTATCTACCGCATTGCCATGAGTACGTGCTAGTGATCTACTTATGGTTATTCGCTAACAAAAACATCAACAGTGCTTCATCCTCGTCACAAACTCACTTATTTCGAGAAAGCTAAGTGGGAGGCTGACTGGATTGCTGGCGCAAAGGCCATCATCAGAGTTGAGTGGTGCAGCAATTACAAACCCTCAGTCGTCACAAGCACTCCTTGTCGCATTCAAGAATCATCATCTAATGTAAGTTCTTGAGCATATTTGATGGTGTTTCTTTACCTACCTTATGCATTAGGCTCGCTTTGTCAATGCGCGTCGCCATTATGATGCATTTCGTGATCATGGGGTTGCGGCTGGGACTTCAGACGCGCTTGAAGACTGGTTGATCTCCCCTCCAGTTGCGACAAACGCAGACCCGATTGTGTACTGGAGTGGGATGCATGCAACTGGGCATCCGCTAGCTCAGATGGCACTCGATTTTCTCTCGGTTCCAGGTAAGTATATATTTTAAATTCTTTTGAACAATTTTATTAAACTTGTGTAAATTATAGCTACTTCGACAGATGTTGAGCGTGCATTCTCTCGTGGTGGGCTTACCGTTTCCAAGCTTCGCCACAATTTGTCGGACAAGTCAGTTCGTGCCGCAACTGTCCTGGGCACGTGGGCAAAGCGCGGCGACATTGTCCCCTTCGATGATATTGTTGACATCTTCAGCGAGAAGAAGCGACGTGGCAAATCAAAGTCCACTAGTACCAGTAGTTCCTCGTCAGCCTCCGAGGTTATCGAAGTAGATGATTAGATACATTATAATCTAATTGATATTACTCTTCTATTCGGAATTTTACATATAATTCTACAGGTACTCACAGGTCTACTTGCGGGTACCTGGTTTGACCTGTTGTTTGCAGGTAACCCGTAGACCTGCAAGTACCTGATCTGCGGATCCGGATCACCTGTGCCCACGGCTCCAGGTCAATCCAGGTATGAATTTTATGAGTGCAGGTACCTGCCACATGGATCCAGGTCAACCCGCGGATCGACTCGTGCACATCCTTAGATGCAGACCTCCTGCGCGGGCTGCTCTTCTCTTGGCCGGGCGCTGAATATGAGACTGTTTCATTCGTTGCCCGTGCAGCAGCTGAATCGTCCTCTCCCACTGGTAAGATCTCTAAACCTGTTGTCCCCCCAGCCAACGCCATATATACCGAGTGTTGTCGTAGAACTGGGACTGAGGGTGCGGCGTCAGACTCTTTGCTACCGATGAGAGATAGAAGCTGGAACGCCATTGCCCGGTCTCGGGCGATCCCCGCCTCGTGCTGCAAAGGTAAGGCTTGCGCCACAAGATTACGCTTTGCCCGGGCTACCAGTTGCGCCGTTCTATCATACTCCTGCACCAAGTACTGACATCCCGGGCATTCGTGCACAGGTTCGTGTCTTGGCCATTGTTGACCCAGGTGTGAAGTGCGTGCTTGTGATGATTCTGCCCTGGCAACTCGCACCATGTGCTCATTTGAAATCTCCTTGACCCGGAACCGATGGTTAGCCATTGCCCTTGCAAGAGCGGCGCTGTCCAACGACGTGGTGCTGGGCAGAGCTACCTCCTCAGTTGCTGTCCACCATGCGTAGTCATACATTTCCACCGGGATATTCCATGGGCTTGGATTGTTGGTCCCGGCCGGGCGCAGACACAACGCTTCAAACTCCTGCGATGGAACAAGCACACAGTCATCCGTGAAGTTTTGAGCCTGGTGAGCTAGCGCTTGAAGGAGAGGAGGCACTGAAAGCTCTTCGGCTGTGAGTGTAGCAATAGCAACACGCGCCAGTGTAGCAGTCTGTAGATGTGCGATTATTTTCATGTCCATACATACAAGGTTAATTTGCGCACCAATTCCAGCCTAAACTGTGTGAGAAACCACCTCCATGGCCTATTTTCTGGCCGATGCTGAAAGTACTCCATCAATGCAGCTTTCAGCCGCAGCGTCTGATATGCCACGACGTCGCCACTTGAATGCATGCTGGTGGCGCCGCCAGAGTGCAACCATGGATGCTTGAATCATGCATGAACTTGGGCAACTGCCCATGTGAGGTGATGCATCCAGGTGGGCAGTTGCCCAAGGCTTGGGCACTGATGCATCAGCCTCCCTACCTGGGGTTGTGCCCATAGTCCATGGATCATCTTGGGCAACTGCCCACTGTGACTTTGACCCTGTCACATGGATCACCAATTTTGATGGCCAGAGCTGATGGCCATGATGCCAGACCTGGTGACCTCAGTCACTAAAATCACATGAGCTCATCAAAAATGATGGCTTATCTTGAAAATTCCCACGCTCAGTAAAACACCCTAGACTGATAGCCCATCAATGATAATGGACCTTATTTTTTGACAGCACCCATCAAATCTAATCAGGGGCCCTGGAAATCACCAAATAGCTAGACCTAGGGGGTTCAGGACTTTGGCTGAAAATTCCCACGCTACCTAGGCTCACACTAAAAATACTGAAAAATGCAGAAAAATCAGAAACCTAGGTCAGTGTTTGAACCACTACCAAATTCGGCCTCTAGCAGGCTGTAGGGCGCCTTTTTTAATTCTAAAAATAGATTCAAGCCGGAGTTTTTGAATATGAATGTTGGTATTTTTGGACGATTTGGGTACCATTCTGTAGCAAATTTTGACGTGATTCCAACGCACATATTGCTGAAGCGGTGCGCTCAGCGGTTGTTCTGCTATTGGGGATATAGTGTGCCCAGCAGAGGTGAGCCACTCATCTGTATCTCACCCATTTCTCCATATTTCGGGACGATCTTGGTACCATTTTGTAGCTATTTTAAGGGCGCTCCTGATGGATACTCCATCACCGTGGCGCGCTAAGCTGATGCTTCGCTATTTATGGAATAGTGATATTTCGCAAAATGCGCCACACAGCCATATCTTGCTCATTTCTTCGAATTTCCGGACGCTTCAGGTACCATATCGTAGCTATAATTAATTTGATTCCAGCGCATATTTCATCATCACGGAGCGCTAAGCCTTCGCTTTGATATTAAACAAACAGTGATATATAATAAAAGTGAGCCACTCACCCTGTATCTTGCCCAATTCTTCATATTTTTCGACGCTTGTGGCGCCATCTTGTAGCTAATTTTCACCCGATTCTAACGCATATTTCACCCTGGCACTGCGCCAAGTAGTTGCTGTGTTATTGACTAAATAGCTCTCACTAGAACACTACATCAAGTAGGAATTGCATAGCCTATAGTCAACGCTTTTGGACGCTCTTGGTACCCACTTGTAGCGATTAATGAGGGGATTCCAACGCACCTATTTGTACATCACCGCGTCAATTATAAGCGTTGGAATTATCAAAACAGTGAATATTGACTGGTACAGCACTAATTTGACATTTGCATGAGCTATACTTGACCAATTTGTGCACTATCAAAACGAGTTTGTAGCCATCATTTGCACACTTCTAACACATATTTTTCATCTTTAGGCCACCCAGTATACCCCTCAGAATCTCATAATCAATTGATGTACCTTATTTAGCCTCATTCTCCTAACATCATTGGTCTATCACTGTGTAGACTACCATGCAGTCAGGTCTATTAATATTGACAGCCTTATATCGTTTTGTTATTAGGTTCCAGGTATAGGATCTATAACATTACAGAAGCTGTAACTAGACATATCAGAATACTTATGAGCATTTCAGAATTTGTGCATAGTAGACAACACATGTATGAGTACAGCAGTACAGGTTGGTGTTGAGCTGTGGTATAATTCACTGAGTGTTGAAATATAGTCTGGGGGTACTCCCCTTCTATATTCTCAGAGATTCCTGTTATGTCATGTTGCTCAGCTATACCAGCAGTAGGTCAGGTCTGCAGCATATTGATGAAGCATGCCAAGGGCCTCTAACTCTCACCCATATCATTGACCACTGACCAATTGCCCATCAGTTTGAGGTGAGTGTATTATCAAATCATAGTTGCCAGAAAGTGGTGGCTCAGTTAGTATCAGAAGGACAGAATCTCAGAGCAGTGCATGAAGTGATAGATAAATCTGAACACCATCAACTAACTGTTTACTACATTAGTCCAAACTACATAGTACTAAGTTTATGTAAAATTACTATTTGATATATGAATGTATGATGGATGATAAAGGTATAATTGAACACTGTATGCTTCTTGGGTATCACATTTTGCACTGCCTGAATCAGACTCTTGGGTACAGTATGAGCAAGCTACTGTATCTCAAATTGTACAAGGTAGACTCAATGCTTTGAAAATATAAATATGCATTAGAACTGAGCAGATGATAGCTACAAACTCGTTTTGATAGTGCACAAATTGGTCAAGTATAGCTCATGCAAATGTCAAATTAGTGCTGTACCAGTCAATATTCACTGTTTTGATAATTCCAACGCTTATAATTGACGCGGTGATGTACAAATAGGTGCGTTGGAATCCCCTCATTAATCGCTACAAGTGGGTACCAAGAGCGTCCAAAAGCGTTGACTATAGGCTATGCAATTCCTACTTGATGTAGTGTTCTAGTGAGAGCTATTTAGTCAATAACACAGCAACTACTTGGCGCAGTGCCAGGGTGAAATATGCGTTAGAATCGGGTGAAAATTAGCTACAAGATGGCGCCACAAGCGTCGAAAAATATGAAGAATTGGGCAAGATACAGGGTGAGTGGCTCACTTTTATTATATATCACTGTTTGTTTAATATCAAAGCGAAGGCTTAGCGCTCCGTGATGATGAAATATGCGCTGGAATCAAATTAATTATAGCTACGATATGGTACCTGAAGCGTCCGGAAATTCGAAGAAATGAGCAAGATATGGCTGTGTGGCGCATTTTGCGAAATATCACTATTCCATAAATAGCGAAGCATCAGCTTAGCGCGCCACGGTGATGGAGTATCCATCAGGAGCGCCCTTAAAATAGCTACAAAATGGTACCAAGATCGTCCCGAAATATGGAGAAATGGGTGAGATACAGATGAGTGGCTCACCTCTGCTGGGCACACTATATCCCCAATAGCAGAACAACCGCTGAGCGCACCGCTTCAGCAATATGTGCGTTGGAATCACGTCAAAATTTGCTACAGAATGGTACCCAAATCGTCCAAAAATACCAACATTCATATTCAAAAACTCCGGCTTGAATCTATTTTTAGAATTAAAAAAGGCGCCCTACAGCCTGCTAGAGGCCGAATTTGGTAGTGGTTCAAACACTGACCTAGGTTTCTGATTTTTCTGCATTTTTCAGTATTTTTAGTGTGAGCCTAGGTAGCGTGGGAATTTTCAGCCAAAGTCCTGAACCCCCTAGGTCTAGCTATTTGGTGATTTCCAGGGCCCCTGATTAGATTTGATGGGTGCTGTCAAAAAATAAGGTCCATTATCATTGATGGGCTATCAGTCTAGGGTGTTTTACTGAGCGTGGGAATTTTCAAGATAAGCCATCATTTTTGATGAGCTCATGTGATTTTAGTGACTGAGGTCACCAGGTCTGGCATCATGGCCATCAGCTCTGGCCATCAAAATTGGTGATCCATGTGACAGGGTCAAAGTCACAGTGGGCAGTTGCCCAAGATGATCCATGGACTATGGGCACAACCCCAGGTAGGGAGGCTGATGCATCAGTGCCCAAGCCTTGGGCAACTGCCCACCTGGATGCATCACCTCACATGGGCAGTTGCCCAAGTTCATGCATGATTCAAGCATCCATGGTTGCAGAGTGATCATCGTATGCAAAGCTGCAGCTTTTCGGCACTTCAAGGAGCACTTTGACGGGCGAAGTCATCATGGTGGTGGTAACGGTGCAAAAGATTACTGAGTTGATTATCTGGATGGCTGTGCATCTGACACATCCATGTGTGGGTTACATAGACATTTGAATTGTCATCGACAGCTGTGGCCGCGTGAATGCCCGGGCTCACATTCACCCATACGTTCCCACAGTGCCCGCGGTGATAATCATTTATCGCCCGTGGTCGCTACCGACTGATAGTGTTCCATTTGCATGGAAGCTCGCGCCCGGCTGTGTGCTTCGTCTCTTATGTGACTTCATGTGCTAGGAACATTTTGTCTGCAATTGACTTATGGTCATGAAAAGGCACATCCCATGCAAATATTGACAGCTTACTTAACACATATTTTATAGGTTTGTTTCGCATGGGTAGATTGTGCATTTTCATTGCCACTCAAATTCAATGCATCAATGCAAGCCCAGCCGCAATTAGCCCGGGACAACAGGCCTCTTGCCCGTTGTTGCTTCTGCTTTCCTGCCCGGGGTCGCTTACGACATGAAATTCTGCCCTGGCGACCCTCACTGGTTATTCATTACATTGGTCCCATCTGCCAGTCCCAATAATTCCAGGCGGTGTATTCTTGCCCCAGTGCACATTCTGCCCGGCATCCTACAATCCCCCTCTGTACCACTCATGCCTCTTTTACAGAACAAGCCCCCAGCTATGGACCCACACACCCCCATTTGCTAACCGGGCATCTGCAATGCCCTCTGCGCCCGCTCGTGCCACTCACATTTCTACAGGGCATCCCTACTACGCCCGCTCACCCAACGTCGATCCCTGGCTACATAAATCTAGCCACCCCCTCCTCTTCTCCTGTGCCACTCACACTCCAGTCACCAGCCCACCTCCTCCCCCCTTCCTGCCCCACGTTGCCCGGGCATCTGTCGTGCCACTCGATATGCCCGCCCGGTCGATCAAGTCACCTCCCACTACCCACTCCCAATACCATGCCATTGTAGCTTACCTATCCTCTCCGCATATCCTACCCTTTCCCCCCCTCCACCCGCCCGTCCCCCCTACCACCCCACACCCTACGTAGGCGCGACCCCCCCTCCCCCACCCCTCTGCAGGTACACTCATATGAGCTGGTGTAACACCTGACATTGTAGCACACTCATATGAGTCATTTGAGCTGGTGTAACACCTGACATTGTCAGGCTCATTTGAGTGGTGTGCAACCAGGGAAATCGTTGGATCACCTGGCACGCGTAAACATCCACTTAGTTAGTAGGCGAAACCTGCCACTGGTCATACTCATAGTAAGCTCACCTTCGGCCCACCGCTCTCTGACTGCAAATATTACGACGCTGACTGTCGCAATGATGTTCGCAAAAAATCAGGCAATCCTGGAGCTGGTTGGCCTTGGCAAGTCAATGTGAAGTACTGCTCATTAACCATATGACTGACTGCCTTGCTGCAGGTGTTGGACTGGGTAAGCCAGCATCAAAATATTCTGCTATAGGTTTGCTTACCTTCATTCCCACGTGGAGCTGTGCCCGCTAAGGTGTAAGTACGCTAAACGTCCAGATCTGAACCTTCGCTGATATATCACAGTCTGAAGCTTCAATTTTTCTCATCGTTTCGTACTGTGACCAACATTGTGGTGAGGTTATTCTCCGGGAAGCTTGAAATAGTGACTTTAGACGTCAATATAGATACCAGAGAACATCACGCTCTTGTTGGCCATGGCTGTAGACATTCTTATAGCCGCAAGCTTGTCGATATATCTCCATAATAGTAGATCAGGACTGCCAAGGTGAGGCATGCTGTGATATAGAACGAACTAGCGTTTCTGATATTTCACCCAAAGCACTGACAAAATAATAAATCGGGTGGTTGTCCATGCTATAAATAACGGCATGCTTACTAGGTAATCTAAATTCGTAATTTTTTTCCAGTCGCTCAACCTTACAGCTTGACAGTCTCGCCGAAATTCTTTGTTTAGCGCTTGTACGTCATACATGGCAGCACCATCTGCGCCACCAGTTTCTCAGCATTTTTCACGCACACCATCTACCCCATAGGGCACCACGCACAAGAGCAATCTGGTATACCTCGCCATATATCAGTGCATTGGAAACCGTGAGCTGTCATTGTTTCCAGATACCATCAAGCTTTCTGAGTAAATGCAGTGTACACAAACTCTATGCTCGCCACGTATGTGTCTCTGAAAGTCGTTGTGATTGCCCTATCTAAGCGCTGCCACTGTAGACTGAACGCTCGACGATCCATCGCCAACACGGGAGGCCCATCTGTCGAGCTCTCAGGTGTGAGTCCATCCTTTCGATTTGAGCCAGCATCAACGGGGGTGGTACGAACAGTAACAATCAACGGGGACAAGATGAGTCTCGGGTCTCATTATATTTTTGTGCATCGGGTATGTAACGACCGCATTCCAGCCCGTGAATGATTCGGAAGACTTTCGTCATGTATTGGAGTCGAAGGATATAGAACTTGACGTTCGCGAATCTCGAATGACTAATATGATATATAGAGAGAGAGAGAGATGATTTTATTACCGGCCTCCCAATCTGAGTCAGCCGGCCCGCGTACATCAGGCGTGCCCAAGCTATGTACTACTTTATATGTAATATATAGCTACACTAATGCATAACCACGGGATAGATACTGTAGCATGTCAAAATTCGATGAAAAAAGTGTTTAAGTTGTTGTACCACAGTGGCACAGTGAGCTACCGATTCCTAGTTTAGGGGCACTGTAACATATATATGTAATGGAGGCCGGAGAGCACTGTTGAGCCGACTCCAAAAAGGTTATTTGAACTAAAAAGAATCACGATGAATGACAGCCAACTGCAAAACCGTAGACCGCTTTCGAAAGCCGCTGTGTGCCTCTTGGGCCCCACCCTCCCTTTCAAATAACAATCACAATTTTCTGCTTCAGATGCAATGGCCTTGTTCTTTAAACCACGAACGTGGATTCTGATGATGACTTTCTTCTGCTCTTCGTGGTTAGAGCGGCAGTTAGAGGGTAGTGGTGAATGCAGAGATATTGTAGGTTCAAGAGATGGATATTGAATGTTAAATTGCTAATCATTACGAGTCTCATCGGCGGTATGTAATGCACCACTGATGCTAGGGCGGGCTTTCCTAAAGGGTCTGTTTTGGCCAATCAAAGGTGCAGACACGGAAATTTCGAAAACAGTCTACGGTTTTGCAGATAGCTGGAATCCTAGACACGACGTGTACGAGTAAGCGAAAGCTAACGTTGTGAGTGACATAGCACCAGGCTCGATGTAGCGACGCTACCAGATGGTGCGGACAGAAGCGAGAGATAAGTGTCCAGCGCTCAGCTCCAACCAGAGTAGAATGACCAATGGTAACATTAGTTAGTTCCGACTATCATCAGATGTGCCGCGGTGGACCGCTCTGTGTCAAGTGCTGCGCGGCGCGAGTCGAATCGAGAGAAGTTTGCAGAGCTTACTTACCACGATCATGAGCCCACGATGAAAGATCGAGTAAGAGACCGAGACCAAGAACGAGAACGAGTATGAGATCACACAGACTCCGCAGGGGCAGACGCAGAGATCATGATGAGCGAGGCTCGAAACAACCAGCAATGACGGGAGTCAACGTTCGATTTGTAGGACTGTAATACAGGCAAAAAAGACGAGTACGCAGAGCGAGTGGGAAGAATCGAAAACTAGGCAAAGAGAAAAGAGTCGAAGATGAACGAGAGAGAGCATACTCAGATATATAAGAGAACAGAACGACGGAACAGAAGGAGACACAGGCCATATACCTCAATGCGTCGCCCTGCTCCAAAAATTCTAGATTAGACGTCGCCCTGCTTTGTGGTTATAGAAGTCCAAACCAAAGTTGAAGCACGTCATATGCAGCAAGGTGGATATATCAAACGAGGTCGATCTAAGAGCTGCCTCCGGGTACGCGGCCAGATATAAGGTGGTGGAGACCATGACCATCGATACAGATGCGAGGAGAAGGTTTGAGAGTCATGGTAATGTGCTGTCCTAGCGTCTGCGGCCTGTAAGCGGTCATTTTCGCGTTTTCACAAGACATCGCGCCGTTCGCGTTCGCCCTCTTGATCGCGCCCCGACCCACGGGCCGATTACCGCCATGGCATCGAACACGTGACACAGAGCACGACGAAGATCGCACACAACGACACGATCGCGTTTGGATCACGTTCGCGTTCACCGTAATTGAACAACTGCACCGTATTCTCGATATCACCATCCCGCGTTCGCCGTCGCCATCGTGGCATTGAGCTGTATAGCGCTCGCGCTGACCCTGCACCAAATTGTCGACCTCGCGATCGCCGCTCGCTCGTCCGTCGCTACCGTCGCCCATTAGGACTTGTGGGATATGAAGGAACTTTCGCCACAGGTCTGGATACCTCCGTATGTGTTTACTATCTTTGTTTTAGCATTTTTCGTTGCACTTTACATGTATATCAACCCTGCTTCATTCTGTGCCACTCGTTGGCATTTATAACAAGTTCCTCCGGTTTCCCCGACATTCCCATTATTTCCCGAGCTTATTACCACCCTGATTCGTTGTTATCTATAAGTACTATATATTTTCTCATAGTTTGTTAGCAGCCAAATCCCCCAGTTTTCCTGCTCACTGCCGTTCGCTCTAAGTTCAAAAACATCAATCTCGCCTTCGTTTGCGGTCATCGTCCACCCTCGCACGCTCTCGCCAATCGTACAACTCGTCGCGTTCGCATTCAACCCTCATCATTATCGGGAACAATGCTCCCCCGATCGCCTTCGCTTTATCGACAATCTACGCTACTACACTCACCGTTCGCTCCGGCCGACATTGGTACCTACGAACAAAACCCCGAACTCAGCCTGCGCCCTCTCTCCCTCTCGCTAAGTCGGCTGTTGTGTTTGTGATCAGCTCGCTCATTACACCACTAGACGGGGTTACGCGCATCAACGGAGTTTAAGATTTTTTATTGCAATCGTCTGAGAGACAGAGAAGGGATTGAGATTTCAAACGAGCGCCTAAATGCGCGGACTGGGATGGGCCAAGGTTGAGGCAGCGGCAGAGCGATAGATGTCGGTCCGCATCTATGTTGACCTATCCATCTATATGCGAAGAGAAGTTCGACTATCGTCGAAGATACAGTCGTCCAAGAGAGAGAAAAAATAAGGCGTCTAAACGCGCATACATGAGCGAATTGGCGGCGAGAGGGCAACGCGGAGGTAGGGCGATGAATGTTGGTAGACACGACTGTAGGTGTGGGTTTAGGCATTTGCTCTTACGGTAGCCGAGAAGGGCCAGCTCGATTTTCCGTTTCACATTGTTGGCTAGACATGTTGACGGCACCTTGCTGGCCTCCGTAGGCATGTATCCCGGCGGTTAAGACTGTAGTGCAGACCTGTCCTCCACAGCCAGTTCTGCACTAGAGTTGCCACAAAGAGACAATCTCGATGCATTTACGTGTGGAACGGCTCTTAATTCTCTCCTCATGATGTCATTTATGGCCGAAGCATCCAATTTGACGTGAAAATCGGTTTCCGGCTTTAGAGAATATGGTCACGTGATGGATCTCTTTAAGCGCTCAAGGGGCGTACATGCCAGTAGTTTGAGGGTAGGGCTCTTCGGACGCATAGCTAAGCTCCATAAATTTGTATAAACATACAAATTAATATTATATACAGCTGTGTAGAGTTGATAGAGTGCCGGGCGATGGGAGAATCGTATACATGAGAAGTAAACTACAGGTACATTCTTCAATGGCTCAACAGCAGTTTTCTATTGCTTGAACATTGACGATACATAAAAGAGATACCGATCCTTAGCTTATCTCATTTATTCAATGATGTGGACAGCGCACGGCCGAGAAATTTACATGCGTAGTTATTGAACCTAGGGATATATCCTGGAAAGTCCTACAAGGTGTTGTTACATTCGACATTGAGAAGGACCCATTCGCATCAGGGAAGACTTTCTTAAATTTGTTGGGATATGAAATTCTGTGCATTGTATTAGTAAATTTGGCATCATTTTTACCAATGCCTTGAAGGTTGGTCAGTTGGAGACAATCGGAAAGATGTATACTGCGATTTTCATTGCGATGATTTTTGCTGTATGATGCTGGCTCGTTGGCCATGGCAAGGATCTATGCTGATGACAGTCATCATCCCGGCAATGATACACCCCTTAGCTCTAAAGGGGATGGTGAGACGACTTCCGAGAACTTAGCTGATGAAGACGATGTTCAGAACAATGACTGGATTCAATGTCTGTGAACATAATATTTGGTATTTTTACGTTTCTCCTATCATCCGGCACTCTATCAACTCTACACAGCTGTATATAATATTAATTTGTATGTTTATACAAATTTATGGAGCTTAGCTATGCGTCCGAAGAGCCCTACCCTCAAACTACTGGCATGTACGCCCCTTGAGCGCTTAAAGAGATCCATCACGTGACCATATTCTCTAAAGCCGGAAACCGATTTTCACGTCAAATTGGATGCTTCGGCCATAAATGACATCATGAGGAGAGAATTAAGAGCCGTTCCACACGTAAATGCATCGAGATTGTCTCTTTGTGGCAACTCTAGTGCAGAACTGGCTGTGGAGGACAGGTCTGCACTACAGTCTTAACCGCCGGGATACATGCCTACGGAGGCCAGCAAGGTGCCGTCAACATGTCTAGCCAACAATGTGAAACGGAAAATCGAGCTGGCCCTTCTCGGCCATCGTACGCTCCAGATGATAGCTCGAAAAATAGTGGAGTCGAACAAGGATTCACCAGCACCCAGCGGCGCATGGGAAAAGGGTATAGTCCATTCTGCTCACACATTCTGGGGATTAAAGTAAACTAAGAAGGCGGAGGAGAACAGAAAGACAGACATCGTGTCACTTTTCCGTAAAGTCCCGCCTCAGGAGGGATGGTATACAATTATACATCATTCGAGGATCCATGGCGTCGCCGCGAGAGAAAGAACAAGAAGGACACAGTGAAGCGAACAAGTTGAAACTGTTTTAATGGTTCAGTGGTCGGCGGGTGAGACAGAGGATAACAATAAGAGCGCACTGGAGTCGCAAGAGTCACCTTATTGCAAGGCTACATAGTGTGAGTAAGTAGTGACCAAATATCGGGATGCAAGACACATCGAGATGATTTCATGCATGTGTGGAATCTCTGCGAATATGCTGAGTTTATGTTACATAAGCACATACTGGGCGACATGTTGGGGGAGAAAAATCGCAGGCAAGGGAAGTCGAACTGCGCGCTGGAGACTTGCACAAGCGATTATATATTACAGGTCAGCAAATGCCACGACAGCCGAGAGCGGGTCGAGCGGTCATGCTGACAGAGGAGCAATTTAAAGACGAAGACGAGCCGCGAACCTAATGACGCGTCGTCGGTGGGATGATGCCGAAGATAAGATTACAATTACTCAACTCACCCTAGATAAGCGTCCGCAATATTTGAATCATAATCATCCCACCTCGCTCTCCAGGATACCATCCCTTCCCCAATGAATCAGCTATTATTGGACTCTAATGTATGCGGGATGTATATGCGCGCGGGGTACTACCAGGTCCCAGTACGCATGCGTTTCCGCCGATGAGCGGTGCAACCAAATATCACCTCGGTCCTGCTTACCCCCCAGCCGGTTTTGAGTTGGGCTTTTCTAGCACAAAGGTTGTCCCAGTAGAGCAGAACATGGAGTCAAAAGACAATGACAGGAAAGCTCATGTACTAGACTAAAAAGGAGATTTAACCACTTCTCGAGCGCACGCAACGGTAACAGAAGAGGTATGATAGATAATGTTGATATCAACACTCATAAGCCACGAGGTATTCAAAAGATGTAAAAGCTTCCGATGGCAAGGACTCTGTGCGAGCCCATTGGCTCTTTGTGCCAGTAAGCACCATAGGTGATGCACTTCGAAGGCGGAACTCAGGAACTCAGGATACGGACATAGAACGCACTAATTTACATTGCCGTTGCGTGGACATGGTCTGTGAAAGGACTTGTCGTATGAAAGAACAATGTGTATATTTACATTAGTGCATGCCCATATTGATGTGGTCAATGTATCCAATACACACGATACACATGTATCCTAATGTGATGACGAGTAGTTGCAAGGAGGTTAAAAGTACCTGTCCATTTTCAGTTATTAGCCGTGGTTTTGTAAACAATATGAGGTGAGCTAAAATACCTTTCCAAGCCCTTACGATAACAAAAAAGTTGGCCTTGACCAACCAGCTTACGAAAACGAAGTTCGAGTGTTGTCCAGGACTTATATCGATCGTAGTATGGATACGCCTTGCCCTGTAACGGGAACGGGACTTTATAAAATACCGTTAGGAAGACCCAACGGCGCAGGAACTTTTTGTATTGGTTGATATCGCTATTCCCAAGCTTAGTGTAACCGTCAGATGCGTGGATAAATATATGGTCAGTCAACGGAATATACCTGGTCATATATCTCCTTCGCAGTGTCTGCATTGAGACGGGCTGCGTATTCAAGCTGTGCAGACCGTGAACGGGCTGCAGACCGGTCTGAGTGACTGGTCGGGATCCCGGACTGCTGCATCTGCACACAAATGCGTGACAATACTGTGAAATATGGTTAAGAACTTGAGCAAAATCAGTATAGCATCACACACTTTCGCACTCGCCAGATCGTATCAGATCTACGTTCAGTTTTACGCGAGCCGCGTGCATGTCCACAAAGTGCACACCGGACCTGGATTTATCCAGGAGGAAGTCGCCAAGTGATGCATGATAGAAGAATAACTCCGCGCTTCTGTTGTTGCGCTCCAGTCGAACGATGGAAGTGAGCGCAGATATTAGTGACTCCACAGTGGCAACAGCATGCATAGTTGACAGAAGATCAGCGAACAACACCTTTTCAAGACCAAGGATGTTGGTGTCATAGCTAGTGCTGATGAAGTGCATAGCGAAGACCTTCTTGACAGCAACGGGATGCCGTGCTTGAGAAAAGATATATGAGTACATTGCGTCGATCTGAGCGAACGGAGAGTGATTTTCGAATGGTTGTACACCCTGAACAATCTCCAATGTAATATCCGGGCTCTCTGGGGAGTTTTCGAGAAACCGCATCACCGTCGTCGCATATATGAACTGACCGGACGACTTAGTTACGATGTTGTCGATGTCAGTATTGAGTGGCCAATTCCTGTGGAGGTTATGAGACAGGTGATGGGTGGCTTTGATTTCGCGGAATTTGGCTACCACAAAACGGCGGATGTCGTTCTCCGGACGGTACTCGTCGTCAAGAAAGATAGAATCTGCTGCCACAGCCAACTTCTTGAATGCCATGACGAGATTCGGCTCAGGGCGGCTCGCGACGAGTGCTATAAATGGGGAGTCCTGTGGTGTAACGAGATTCTGAAGTGCTTCAAGCAACCGCTCTTGTGTGTCTCTATCCTTAGAGATGCATTCGTCGAGCCCATCGATCAACAGAACAATCGGGGTTTGGAGCTCAAAAGATGGTTGATGTATCATCGTACGAGCTGGCGTGGTAATGAGCTCGTCGAACTGATCATAAACGGAGGCTTCCAACATCAAGGGGTTTTCCGAGAGTAGTTCTGCAGCGGATCGCTTCAATGCGGGAAGGATGTGGAAAAGCTGATATAGAAGGGTAGCGACAATGGGTTTGGAATTGTTCCTGGTACTGTCCGCCCGAAAGAAGAAAAAGCTCGCCGCAGGGATACCGCGCTTCTTCCACACTTCTGCCACTGTTTGTACGATCGCTGATTTCCCGGCGCCTGCGGGGCCACTGAGCCACATTACACGGCTTGTAAATCCCTGCTTTCGGTCCTTCCAATCTTCAATCTTTTGAATAACCTCTTCACGAGTCCCCGGATAGCATCGTACGTCGTCTGCACGGCCGCTGGCGTTCAAAATTGCATTGTGGGCCACCCTTTTGTACAGTTGGCCAAGGCGTTCGCCTACGATAGGGATGGTAGGTGATGTTTCCTCCGCAGGTGGTGGATCATCGACATACCTGTATGATCATTCATGTTTGTGACTCTCCCGTCTACCACAATCTTTCCAATGCGGACATCACGAGGGTTCTCAAGCAGAGAGAGTTGGGCTTTCATGTAGACGAGTAATCGAGAACAGGTGATTGGGGACTGTAAAGTATGAGAGTTGTTGGATGGGAAGGTGGCTGACGCGTGGTCCCGCTGCCCAAGGCTGTGTAGTTGTTATTCTGTCTGATGAATAGCAAGCCAAGAGTATATGCTTGGCGTGGATGTATGGCGTAACGATACGTCTTATATCAGCATCAGATCAACAACATCAACGCACCACTCTCCCCTTGTTACAGGGGGTTTAGGCTTGTATTCCTACGCCCCCTTGAATCTGGTGGTTAATATGAGTGGAGCTGATACGTCTGTCCACCTGGACAAGTATATATTTTGACCTCGGGCACCAGATTGGATTTTGGTCATGATATTCGAGTACGTGCTATATATCTATTACCTGTTCGTTAAGATTATGTCGCGACTTCGTTTATACGTATTTGCATCTCTACATTAACCCTCACTATGCTTTTTCGCTGTTCTTCCCTGGACGGTTCATCAGACATGAAGAGCACGAGTGAGCGAAAGCTAACTCTGTGAACGACGCAGCACCAGACTTGGTGCAGGGACACCAGAAGATGGTGCGGAATGAAGCAAAATATAGCCGTACGGCTCCAATTTTATTTACGACTGTCGATATTAGCAATATCTAGAACATATAGCACGATTCTGGGCGTTGCAACTGAATTCGAGATTGAAGGCCGTTGCCTGAAGTTGAGCGCTGTCTACACGTCTGAATTGATCAAGCACGCTTCCAGATGAATGGGATCGGCGAGCATCTACAACCCTGCATTAGTTAGCTACAGTTATCATCAAATCTACCGCGATAGACCACTCTATGTCAAGTGTTGCGCGGTGTGAGTCAAATGAGTCGAGAGAAGGTTCGAGAACGAGTATGAGACCGCGCAGATTCCGCAGGGGCAAACGCGGAGACCGCGAGCAGCGACGCTCAAAACAAGCGGCGAAAACGACAGTAGGTGCTCGATTCCCGTACCGTTGTATGATCGGGAAAAAAAGAATGAGTACGCAGAGCTAATATCAAAAACTGGAAGAGAGAAAATAAATGAGAAAGAGCATATCCAGAAAAACAAGAGAACAAGAGGACGGAACAGAAGGAACTAGACACCTCGAGCCACGGTTCAACAGTCAAAACTGCAACTCCATCGGAAATGTCTACACTCGTGGGGTCAGCCCCAGATCAGAAATCGCTTGGTTAAACGTCGCCTTGCTTCGTGGTCGCAAAAATCGAACCTTAATTCGAGGTGGATCATACGTGGGAGGCTGAAGGTCGCAACGAGGTCGATCCAAGAGCTGCCTCTGGGTACGCGGCCAGGTAAGCAGATATAGACCGCGGTCATCGACCCAGAGGCAAGGAGAAGGTATCGGAATCGTTAAGGATGTTTGATGAAATCGTCCGAGGGGACAGAGAAAGTACAGGGACTTTGAGCGATCGCATATATGCGCGGACTGGGATGGGTCAAAGTTGAAGGAAAGACAGAGGGCGGTGGATATTGATCCGCGTCTAGCTTGAAGCGTCGCTCTATATGTTGTCGTCCAAGCTACAGTCGTCCAAGAGGTAGAAAATATCAGCTGCTTATAAGCGCATATATGGGCGAATTGTGGGCGAGAGGGCAGCGTGGAGGTGGAGCGGTGAGTGTTGGTAGACGCAACTGTAGGCGTGGGGCCAGGCATGCGCGTCACATGATAGGTTGTAAATTAGTGGGGTTGAACAAGGACACAGCGGCACTAAGCAGTGCATAGCAATAGGTATGGTCGAGGCTGCTCGCGCATTCTAGGGTTTATGTAAAGTAAAACGAGAAAGTGGATCAGAACGGAAAGACAAACGTCGTGTCACCTGTCCGCACAGTCCCACCTCCGCCGACTCGGCAAGGGTGGTATACATCGAGAATCGAGGGTTCATAGATTCGTCGGGAGAGACTCGGAATTGGTGCAGCCATGAACGAGTCGAAGAAGAGGAAGGTGAACCGAAAAAAAAAAAAAGGAGAAAGAACAAGAATAACACAGCGAAGCGGACGTGCCTGAACAGGTTCAACTGGCCTGTGACTGGCGGGTGAGAAAGAGAACGACAATAAAAGCGCACTGGAGTCGCAGAGAGTGACCTTGTCAGAAAACTACATCTTGTGAGCAAGCAGAGACCGAATATCGGCATGCAAGACACATCGCGATGATTCATGGATACAAGCATTCCCTGGGAATATGCTGAGTGGAGGTTACATGAAGCACAGACTGGATAGACATGCAGGGACAGAAAACTCGCAGGCAAGGGAAGATGAACTACGTGCTGGAGAATTGCACAAGCGATTGTATGGTACAGGTCAGCGAAGGGTCCACGACAGAGAAGGGCGGGTCGAGCGGTCATGCTGACAGGGGAGAGCAATTGACGCGAACCTGATGACATGTCCGCGTCATTCGTGGGATCGTGTTGGAGATAAGATTAGATTACCCGCCCAGAATAAGAGTCCGTTAATTATAATCATACCGCTTCGCTGTCCAGTATACCATCCCTTCCCTAATGAAACAGCTATTATTCTACTCTAATGCATTCAGGATGTATATGCACGTACATATACCCTATCTTGTTTACAGTTGCAAAACGCTAGCCCCCGAAGAAGGTTACATGAAAGTAAGGTTGGCGCTCCTTAAAATATATGAGGTATTGGTGGTATGTGATTGGCTACGATAATCTATGTACATGTCCTCCTTTCCTGGGATGTATTGATTTCTTGCCCCTTCGAAGATGTATGGACCAGAGCCCGAGCTGAAACATTATCTAAGCGAAGGCCTAAAAAAAGAACATATGATTTCACACGATACATACGTCTTGGGTGCCTGATAATCGCGGCAATTGCGGTGGGTGCCTCCTTGCGGGCGGGTTAACGAGGGCAAGAGACGTAGAAATCATATCTTTCTGTCTATTCCCCCTGCATATGGGATGCGTGTGCTATGTATCCGACGAGAGTCGGTATTGTTGTAGCAACCTCTATTTGCACAGAACGCAAGTAACTGTTTCTCCCTCAACAAAAGGCATATGCGACATACAGTTTACTTCTGCGGAGCGTCTGCCAGTGCCAGTTGTTCAGTTCATTCGACGTGATAGCTCCGAAACGGAAGCGATTAACCGGAGCAGGGCTTACTGTATCGACCTCTGGCAGTTACTTGAGACCGGTACCACGCGAGAGCACAGATCCAAAAATACCTGACGACGGCGGCAGGAAGTGATGGATGCATATCTTCGCGGCGGCATATTCCAGAGCTCGGGTTCTGCTCACAAAGTGAAAAAACGGCTATGGAATGATTCTTTGATCGTACTTATCGGGAATAAGCGTCCACTGAGAGGCTGATACGGGCGCTTATCAAATGGACGCCACTACACATATAGCAAGTGACACTTTTCAATCTATCAAAATGAGATATTCATAGCCAGATGTCATGTACACTTCGCGACCGAGGTGTTCTACTTTCCATATAAATAGCAAGAACATAATAACGCCCGTCGCATCCTCTGTCTCCCCACCATGTCTTCTCTCGACCTCGACAATACTTTTGGGGCCTTGCTCCTTGGTACCATATTCTCGTCGATGTAGGCCTTGATATTAAAATATGTTCTTTTTCACATATACTTTTCTCAATCAGATTATACGGCTTCACATGCATACAGACATGGCATTACTTCCAAAATTATTCAGATGGGCCACTAGTGAAGATCTCGGTGGGCAATCATTGGGTTATCTCTGTGTCCCAGTCTCACTAAGGCTGCTCCGCGAAGGTATCCGCTCTCTGGTGAGCATCAAGCATATCGTACCAAGCAGCGCTGTCAAACAAGGGATTTCAGGATTTTAGAGTCGCTCCATTCTGCGTTGAGCATACACGCCATCTATTATTATGTCATAATAAACTATGCAAATCCGACTGCATTGCTCAAGGCGACCTGGTACATGCAACAATCCTCGCAAACAACCTCTTTCTGACTCCGATTTCGCATACTGCTCACAGGTCTGCAGCGGTATGTGCATAAGTTCCATGGCAGGATGAAAATCTCAGCGCAACGCTAAAAAAACACACCATCACAGTCAGTCCTAATTGTCACAGTAAGTAAACTAATGACTTTGATTGCCGCCCATCTGCAGTCTGAAGCTAAGAGTGACTTAGACATTTATCAGTGATATCGTCCACGTGTTCTATATTTGGCGAGTATATGTCGGTGAGTTTCAGAGTGACGATCGTCTTAAAGTAATCACCAACAATCAATTAGTTAGTAGGGGCAACCTGCCACTGGTAATACTCATGGTAAGCTTGGCCGAAGGCCTCGTGACCTACTCCATTCCAATGCTGACTCTCGTGTGTCTCTTTGCGGATAATGAGACGGTTCTTGAGATAGTTAGCCTTGGTAAGTCAATACGATGTGCTGCTCATTCACTCTGTAGCTAATTGTTTTGCTGCAGGAGCTGGACTCGGTAAGCCCGCGCAAACACTGCTGCTACGGATATGCTTACCCTCATCCCCGTTTGAAGCTGTTCCCGTTAAGGTGTAAGCAAATTGAATATAAATGTTGGTATCTTCGCTTATGGTTCACAGACTGAAACTGCAATATTTCTCCTCGTTCCGCACTGTGACGAACATTGTGGTAAGTTCAGCGTCGCCATAATTCGACATATTGACTTTAGGTGTCAATATAGATACCAGAAGACATGAGCCTCTCGTTGGCTCTGGCCGTAGACATTCTTATAGCTGGAAGTTTGTCAATATACCTCCATAACAGGAGATCAGGACTACCTAGGTGAGTGATACTCCGCTATTTCAGAATAACCCAGTGTTTCTTATGCCTCATCCCAAGCACTGACAAGATCATAAATCGATTGGTTGTCCATGCGATAAATAACGGCATGCTGACTAGGTAGCCTAAATTTGTGGGTTGTTCTATGATTTGCCATTCGCTGAGCGTCATTATTTCACAGCCTTGCTGGAATTCTGTGTTTAGCCCTGGTATGTCCTACGCATGGTTAACGACCTTGCGGCCGATTTCTCCATATTTATTGTGCCCGTCTTTGATAGGGGACCGCACACAGAGGCAATTTGGTATACTTAGCCATCTATCAATGCATTGGAAACTGTAAGCTGCCATTCATTCCGGTTACCATAACACTCTCTGACAAGATGCAGTGTACACGAACTCTATGCTCGCTACGTAAGCACCTTCAAAAATCTCGGTTTAGTCCTCTTTATCTAGCGCAAACCACTGTAGACTAAATGCTCGACTATCCGTGGCGAGTGAAAGGGGGACATCTGTTGGGCTGTCAGTTCTAAGTCCGTCCTTGCGATTCGAGCCCACTTCGACAGCAGCACGAAAAACTGGGCATGAGGTCAGAATCGTTGTGCGATGCTCTCTCCTCGTAAATTTCGATACTGACTTTACCACAGTCCATGAGTGAAGACTCTCATAATACGGGGTCAAGAGATATAGACCTGAATGTCCAAACATCTCGGGTCACCGAGATGGCATAGACATTCGGGCCCTCGCACAGATTAAACATACTAACGTCGACGCCTAGGCTATTCAATAAAATTTGTGTGGAGTACGACACTCAGTCATGCGCCGTTGGGTTCCCTATATGTATGTATGGTTTTGAGGGCAGAGATCAACGAACCTGTTTTCATACAAGGCATCTACCACACCCGAGATCGGCGCAGTTCCTCTCGTAGTGGTCACGGAAGTAACGCCCGAACATACCCAATGGGTCAGGCATGTCAAGCAGGCTCCTGAACAGCTGAACTGACCAGAAAAAGTCATGATCAGTAAATCGCTGCAGCGGCGCGCACAGGCGACTTGACTAACCTAATAGAGGCGTGTGACGCGGACTTGATGAACCAACGCTGGCAAATCTGGAATGAGAGAATAGATAGCATGGGTGCCATCCTACCAAGCACTCCTACCAAACCTGATACGAGTAGAAATCGACTGGGGAGGCCACCACTCGATCAAAACTAAGTACACTGCCAAATAAATAGGTCCGGCGAATACTCACAAGGACTGCACCAGTTATACCCATCACCTGCTTTTGCAACGCATCCAGGAACAGGCAAGTGCGCTACGATCGACAAACGCATCTCGTCATTCTGGCCGTTGTGCATGTGGACGCAGAGAGGCGTAGATCGCGAAGGGTTGGGGTTGAAAGTTGAAACGAATGACGAATGCGGGGGCTGGAAGTGGTGAATGCGAGAAATAGCATGCAGACCTAGAAAGAAGGATCGGGGATGAGAAAATCATACGAACATAAATGAGAGGAAAGATTCAAGGACGGAGAATGAGCGGCAGAGGGCGTAACTAAAGCAAATTATTCAGAGCCAATGTCCAGCCCGTGAGAACTCTCCGGAGTCGAGAAGAAAGCTGCAGGCTGATACATCCCCGTTCGAGGTATCGAGGTCGCAGAGTCGAAGCCGAAGTGGATCCTGGATTTTACGCTGAATTGGAAGAACGATGAAGGAAGACGCATATAGTCGGTGCTTCTCACGCAATTGGCAACTGAAGGGAAGCTAAGAAAAAGCAGAACGAAAAAATGAGCCGTAAGTATCGCAGTTCTCTCCATTCAGTCTCGCCCTCGTTTTTCAGCAGGAGCGAGATACATACATTCAGGATTCATGACCTCGTAACAGAATCTGCATGCTTGTGCGGTCATGAACGCTTGGAGAAGAGAAGGGTGAAGCGGGGACAAAGAGAAAGAGCAGGAGGAAGAGAAGAAAGGAAGCGTCTCTCAATGCTATTACGTGTCAAAGATTGGCCCCTGACCTGTGGTGACAAATAAGTAGCTAGCGGAGGCGCAGGCAGCTGTAGGCTTGGACAAGTGCGTGATGAGCATCCAGGGTATCAAGGCGCGGTGAGTAACGGAGCGAAGTGTCCAGGGGCTCGAGCAGCGAGGGCCAGGCAGATATCACGGTGAGAGAACGAGGCGAGAGAAACGACGCACGAGAGTTGCAGGGAACTGTGCACGCTCCAGAGGAGCTTTCCCGAGAAAGCAGCAAGACGATTTGAAGGTGACTCAAACTTCAGCATCATGATCACAGTGCGCATTCTACGAAAGGTACGGGTGAGTTCTGGTCCTCACAAGCCAAGTCCTGGAAGCAAAAAATTCGTGGAATCGGAGGCTATCGTAAGATATCCTTTTTCACGTTCATCCGAGCGCCCACACAATCCGAGGTAGCCTGACATATCGCGGCTCTCAGGCACATTAGAATGTGCACCCAGTAGGCTCGAGATGAAATGATGTGCATCTTATCTCCGTCAGTACACAGTTACACCTTCGCATCAGCCAGGAGAGATCTCCCTCTCTCTTCTCATCTCGCACCAAACACGCCCGCTCTACCTGTGATTTTTTCCGCTCATTAAAATGCTCGGCTACACTAAATATATGCACTTTGCCGCTGTGGAAGGGATTCACGGCGCGCTCGTGAAAGACGCGTCTGATATCACGTGACCTCGAGTTATTTAGTTTGAGCGGTTTCCGTCAGGTCTTAAAATGTCGGATACACACGTGTTCGACAATCTCAGACCTCTCACATTTATCACCATTTTTGTTATAGTTCTATCAAATTTCTATCAAACTCGTTTATTTCTTTTCTATCTTACTTCAAAACGACGTCCCCAACTATCTGTCTCTTGGAAATACTGACAGGGCGCGAGAGCGACCCGTAATCCCCTCTTTCGATGCTCAGATAGTTCCAGCTCGGCACGCCAAGAGTGCCGAGGATCATCACTTTCCATATCCGGCAACTGTCCAATAAGCGCCCAAACGGGAAACTCGACACACTAACGCCAGCGAAGTCGCGTTTTTTCGATGGAATAAAGGTTATGGTGCGCTTTTCATTGCTCTATTTAACTATCTATACTATACCCTCCCTTGTACACCTTCACATTCGCTATTTCCATCCCCTTTTCGGGTGCTTTCTTTATCACTCCATTTTTCCGTGAATTTCATATTCAATTTCTTGTTCCGCTGATCTCCCCCTCGTTACCCGCGAGTCCGCACGCTGCACCACCAGACGCACCCATCGTCGGGGCTCCGATGGGTGAACAGCTGATCTCAGCTCGTCTTGGCCCGGTGTTCACGCGACGCGATTTGGGCACGCGCACATGGAGGAGTGGCTGCGCGAGGGGCGAAATTCCGCCGGAATTCTTTTTATTGGCCTCGGCCACGGACTCTTACCTTACACGTACGCATACACGTTCGTTCTTATCATTCCTGTAGCTGCCCTGGCGACGTGAGAGTACGCGTACGCTTAGGGAGCATTTGGTTTTGTCTTTCTCATATAGTCCTGTTAGTAGGACGAAAAATGTCATCTCACTTTGGATTTCCGACTGCGTGAACTGAGCAAACGCCTCGAGCGAATTCAGAGTGATTTCCTTCTCGTTATTCTGCACGTCTCACCGCGAGACATCTCTCTATCTCTCACAAACCTCCTGATTCGCATTTTCTCATCATTCACTCTACTGACTGGTGTCATCACTGGTGAGTTGTCATTCTGATTGTGTCTACTGACTATCTGTCTATAGAACGATCACTCCCGCACTCAATCGTCGATTTCCTTCCACCTGCACTCAGGGAGATTCCTCCACACCGCCTAGTTGCAATCTCGTATACGGTGAACAATACCCAATAAGGGGATATTTAGCCATCCAATAATGGATCCATATAGTATTAGTGATCCTTGTGCAGCTATAGTATCGGGAGAAAGGCCCAAAGTGACCGTGGGTAAATGGGCACTCACGTTGCTGATGCGAGTGGTGCATTAGTACCTGCCATATATATCGCTTCGGATCCATAGCTAAGGTGAAATTTCCCGTATATAAGTATCTACACATATTATCTACAATATCCCAAAATTCTAAGAGTGTTGGACGGGTCAATAAGAGGATATGAGCAAATCGGACATTATTTGAGTATATATATCTTAATGAATTGCTGAGGCTCTAAATGAGCTGTGTCTACTACTAAACTGGAGAGTGTACATTATACGATTGGAGCGATGTATTTATATGGGTTTATATCTTAAATTCCGGGCACAGGAGTGCAGGAAAGTGCAGTAATTGGTATTTAATCCTCCTCTTCACTCTCAAATGATGGTTCATCATCAGGGCAGTCTTCCTCACATGGAAGAGACTCGGTATCAGATACAGCATCTACTTCGTCTGTACTCCATGGTATATAGTCCCTGTGTACTTCCGCTTCCAGGTCTTTCCATTCTTCTGAGCGTGCAGTGAGCTAACGGAGCAATGCTGTCATCTGCCCCCAGATTGGGCATCCTTCCTTCGCGAGAGGGAGAGGAGACCTGATGGCATCGAAGCGACGCTCATACAGCCTAACCATGGAGTTGGGTCCGAACTGGGTGTACTCTCGGAGGTCGTATTCTTCCAGAAGTTCGTCAACAATGTCGGTGTCAACTGGTGTCCGATTTGCTCATATCCTCTTATTGACCCGTCCAACACTCTTAGAATTTTGGGATATTGTAGATAATATGTGTAGATACTTATATACGGGAAATTTCACCTTAGCTATGGATCCGAAGCGATATATATGGCAGGTACTAATGCACCACTCGCATCAGCAACGTGAGTGCCCATTTACCCACGGTCACTTTGGGCCTTTCTCCCGATACTATAGCTGCACAAGGATCACTAATACTACAGTACCGGACAGGCAAAGCCTGACACGTTATTTTCGAGGTCATGTGGGACTCGCGAAAAGTATCAGAATACATAGGTTATCATATTAACAGTAACTAGACACCATATGGAAGAGATTCACCGAGCGGTTTCTCTTCAATCGAGGTTTTGAAAATTTCGACTCAAAATATTGGCCACTAGTGAAAAAAATCGGGAAAAATATGGAAAAATGCGCAATCGACAGCTTTTTATAAACTGCATCTGAATCCAATGAGAAAATAAGCATCGGTCGAACCGATCCACTGTGATCTCCTAATCTTTCCCGACTATCAGCTCCCTTATGGCTCCTCGTAAACGCTACAGAAACATCTCTGGCCTTCGAAATCAAGACAAAAGGCGTCAGAATGATCCCCCATCGAGTCCAAAGCCCGTCCACGTTGTGGTAGAAGAGGATACTGAGAACGAAGATCCTGGCGCTGATGCTCCGCGTCAGAATGCCTATAGTCAGCGCGCTTTTTTCCGAGCAAGTTTTGGCGTTGACTGCGGAGACGAGAAGATTGTTGTGGAGGAAGGGCACTTGTGTGTTTTTCTGCCTAAATTCCATTGTGAATTGAACCCCATTGAAATGGTGTGCATGTCTCATTGTGTACAGCTACATAAATACTGAAGACCTATTGGTACTGGGGCTGGGCAAAGTATCAGTATCGCGAAGTCGAGAAGACATTTGCTGATGCCAAAGAAGCTGCCCAAGAATATCTTGACGTGTCCTGATATTGTGATAAGGCGTTTTATCAACAGAACGTGGCGCTTCATGAGCGCCTATCGCAAGGGACTATCTGGCCGAGCAGCGGGATGGGCAAGAAACAGCCAAAGCACAGAGTGGTGACAGAGAGAGCTATGATGCATATTGAGTCTCTTCTTAATTAAACTTGCTCGGTTTATCATATTTCCGAGTGTTCCTGGCTTGCAAGAGGCCCAACGACCCACCCGATGGCTCATAAATCATACCAAAAGTTGCAAAAATTTGCCCCAAAAATTTGGCCACTCTAAAACGTCGTGGGAAAAACTTCGGAGGTATGTTTTTCGACGTATTTTGCCATCCTGAACATGAATCTGGAGAAAAATTGACGAAATTATGGCTACATCACGAGATACCCCATTTGTCAGGCTTTGCTTGTCCGGTACTGTATATGGATCCATTATTGGATGGCTAAATATCCCCTTATTGGGTATTGTTCACCGTATACGAGATTGCAACTAGGCGGCAAAGTGCATATATTTGGATGTATATACCATCTACAAATGCGGATGCCAAGCAGGCACAGCAACCGACGTCGCAACGCGCATCATGATTTGATGTCGCGTCCGACCTTGCGGTTCTCGTCCACCGTATGTACCATTCGAGCTTAGAAGGGAAAGCGATCGAAGGCGCTCAGTCATCGACATGTAGCTTTGCGGTTGTGACGTGAAAGATATCGGAACGCACCGGGGTCGTAGAGAGCAAAGATGAATCCAGAGCACATCTTATGAGCGACGGTGGAGGTCGAGAGTTCGCCGAGATGTATGGAATACCCGCGCCAATCCCATACATTGCTTATACCCCCCGGCGCAGACGACGGCTTGGTGTGCCGCAACGTAAGCTGTCCCGCGCAATAGCTGGCGTCGACGCTCCTGCTCGACATCGTAGCCAGTGTGGGTTACGAGTGTTCCGATTTTCTCATAGCCATTGGGTGCTACTTGGAGTAACATTGAACGTAGGGACATCACGGACATTGATAGTGGCGGCGTACGGAAGATGGAGGTAGGAGTGAGAGCAGAAAGAAAGGTGTCTCAACATCGCGATCGATGTCGTCGAGTTCGTGAGATGATGAGCGCGATAAAATTAGATCACTCACTGGCGCCTGAATAGTGTCAATCATCGTGGACACACTTCCTCTCATCTGCGTCAGACCTTTGTCCGACTTCCATCCAGCGGAGCTACATGATCGTGCTCTGATGTGATATGTGTTGGCAATTCTCTTCTAGGGGATGGGGATGGGAGGCGGAGGAAGAGAACGAGAGCGTCGTCAATGACGCATTCGACTTAGCCAAAGGACGCTGAGCGAGATAAGATTAGATTTCTCATCTTATCGCCATCATCACACGATCACAACCTAAATCCATGGTCAGCTTCAACTTGGAGCGGCTGCCGAACCTCTCTTCTCCTCTCATCTAGCCCACTTACGCATCTCTCCACAAGTGCTCTCTCCCGCTCATGGGGAAAATCCGCCTAGAGCACAAATCTATCTTACACTGTCTGACGGCGGCCAGGCCGCGATGGCCCAATGCAATATCTTTGCAGGACACCTCGACCAATACGTCGTTGGATAATCTTTTGTGCGTACCATTCCCGCCCACCCGACTTTATATCATGAAGATAAAACGCATATACGCACTTCAGGAACTTTCGATGTCTATCCCAGTAGATTTGATTCAACGCGTAGTCTGCCACTTGACGCCGCAAGCCCAATCTCAGTTTTCTCAGTGAGCACATTGTAGTCGTTCCTCTTCCTCTTTCGTCTCTCTCCGTTCTTTTTATATAACTTCCGCCACGGCACCTAGCCCACGCACACCACCCTTTGATGCGTCAAACTCACATAGGTTCGCCCATAGCGCGTACTCCTTCGCTGGCATAACGTGGAGCTGTAAGCGAGCTGAGTATTCTGATGAGCCCTGTCCCAGGGATCCGGATTTCCATCCACAACTTCTCCCACCTCTGCTCTTCTGTCTTCTTATCCGCTCGATGTGACCTTGAGCACGTCTCCATATCCGCAGACGGCAAGACCTCACTCAGGCGAGTCACCGCACATGTTACTAGAGCGTTGGTCCCCTTTCCATCTCGTCTAACTTGTCAGGCATGTATACCTCTGTCAGTACTTGGGTGCTTCTTAGTGCAGAATGCGAGTCGCAGATGTTCGTGGGAAACTGATTAATAGCGAGATGGAGAAGCCAGTACAGACATCTTTGTATGCAGAGAGTGCCTTCTTCGGAGCACTGTCTTCCCTACACTCGTTCCGTTCACCTGTCTCCCTTCCCCACATGATTGATTCAATCTCCCGCTGCACAGGCAGCCGCACTGAGAGTACCGCCCGGACCACATCTCGCCGCTCAACGTATCTTCTGACCCTCGACGGATGGGATATTTGTGGCGATCCAGTCGTTCGATAATTGCTCAGTGCGCGTTGCAATTGTGTAATGTGTAGTTCTGTTTTATCGGTCGCGTAGAAGAACATGTAGCCCCGCATGCCTCGATCTGACCACGGAATCCCCACCCATTGCGATATGGCAATTCGCATTCCCGTATCCTTTCCAGAGTTCGGCTTACTGTATCTCCAGTTTTCGTGTTTCATGGGTGGCTACTTCATCCTGACGCGGAGAAATTGGATTATCAAATAACGTTGAATTTGGAGAGGCGCGGTGGCCGCATCATGTATTCGGAGCGTACCATGCCTGAATACTATATACATATATTGCACGGTTGATATATACAGTAGATTAAGGTGTCATCATTAACCTCATCATCGGCAATTTTAATCTTTTTCTATAGTCCTGGCTCAGCAGCTACGTTTCAAGCCTCCGATGATGTACAGGAAAGCGCACACAATTGACTCGAATATAACGATCATGTCGACCCGCGTAAACCACCCCCTATCTGATTATCAAAGGATGGTCCTTACGAATGGTCCCATTGTCAGCATGTAACGGGGATCACCAAGCTTACACTCAGCCTTATGCTTTTATTTTCCGGAATAGATCACGACCAATCAATGTTAAAAGATGACTATACTTGTTGGTACTCAAATTGCGCTAAGGCGACCAGCAATGCATAATAATCGACCAATAGTCAGTGATCATTCCAGTATGAGCTTAGATTTCCACCGCTGACCTATTGGTTATTTGCACAAAAATAGCGCACCCACTAACAACCCCGCGCGCGCACGCATCTCAATGCCGACCACCTCGTTTTGTCCGTTTCTCCATCGGGATATGTATTTTAGTGTATTTTATTACTACTCTCAAATTTATCCGATACTCGAAGTCCATTTCCCCGAGGAAATCACATCCCGGACTCGTTCCGCCATTCCGTCGGGCGTTGGAACTCAAGCATTGGATCGTTCCTGGCAGTCACTTTACCGTCCTTGCTTGATTCTCGAGTCATTTTGTGCTCCAAATGGAGTATATAGGGCATGGAATATCTGTACACTAATATGAACTCACAGCCGCAACAGATAAACGGGGACTCAAACGTTATCGACTCAGATTATCAAGCAATTTACAGGTATCCAGTGCTCCGTCCGTGTTTTTGAGCACAGGATGGCGAATTGCTGATAAAGACATGGTGACCCACAGTAGTTGCCAAGCTCGACGGAATGGCGGAACGAGTCAGGGATGTGATTTACTATGACGTACCGTTTGCACTTTAAATAGCTCGCCATCAAATGCACCTACTCTTCCTTGTTTTTCACCATCCCTCGTCACTTTATGCATAAATTAATACATACAAACGGTACTACCATGCTAGATCTTATGTATTCTGCAAAAATCAGCATTTTAAGACATGCAGCCAGTGAGCCAAACATAGAACAGTACACAATATGGTCGCTTTTTCAATGTTCAATGAATCCTCGGCCCTATATGCGCTGTAAATTCAATGGAATGGTATATTATAGGTCTAATATACTCAAGTACCTATCTTGAATGTTGATCTTTGAATTTAACTGTCATTTCAAGGCTGTATTTTGAGAGTCATAAGTACACTATTGAAGCATCGGTCCTGTGTGTTGTGTATGTATTAAATTTATGAAAATGTGGATTCAGTCTCCTATAGGTATCGTCTTTGTATATACCGAGTCTCGCCGTATCAGTATTTGTGGTTCGTGCTGTGTGGAGGAGGGGATCCGGTCCACAAATGTGCCCGAACACAGGCACACGTGACAAACGTAGGTGGGAAAGTCTGACATATGTTAGCCGATATTCCTGCGGCAGCCGCGTTTGCGCTTTTGAACGCAAGCTCTGATAGAGGCCAGGGGAGTTAGCGATGCTACGACGTTTAAATAAATTGCATGTGAAATAATCATGTATTATGAGTGTGCGCGTGTGCTGAAATTTTAGTACAATAATTAATACAACGGCTGCGCGCCGAATGCGCTCAACGACCTTACACGCCGGCTCCGGTTCGGCGCGACATGACAGGGTGTGAATCGACTGGAGCCTAGCAAGACAAAACATATTTCGTGAAGTCCATGCTGCAATTCATTTTCCAAATGACTGTAATTTATCGAAGTGATGTAGCGTCGCTAATTCCCCTGGCCTCTATCAGAGCTTGCGTTCAAAAGCGCAAACGCGGCTGCCGCAGGAATATCGGCTAACATATGTCAGACTTTCCCACCTACGTTTGTCACGTGTGCCTGTGTTCGGGCACATTTGTGGACCGGATCCCCTCCTCCACACAGCACGAACCACAAATACTGATACGGCGAGACTCGGTATATACAAAGACGATACCTATAGGAGACTGAATCCACATTTTCATAAATTTAATACATACACAACACACAGGACCGATGCTTCAATAGTGTACTTATGACTCTCAAAATACAGCCTTGAAATGACAGTTAAATTCAAAGATCAACATTCAAGATAGGTACTTGAGTATATTAGACCTATAATATACCATTCCATTGAATTTACAGCGCATATAGGGCCGAGGATTCATTGAACATTGAAAAAGCGACCATATTGTGTACTGTTCTATGTTTGGCTCACTGGCTGCATGTCTTAAAATGCTGATTTTTGCAGAATACATAAGATCTAGCATGGTAGTACCGTTTGTATGTATTAATTTATGCATAAAGTGACGAGGGATGGTGAAAAACAAGGAAGAGTAGGTGCATTTGATGGCGAGCTATTTAAAGTGCAAACGGTACGTCATATCTACACTCAGCTGTGCTTATGAGTTATCGAACACTGACGCCGATGTCGCGCGCTTGCACTGCCACTCTGAATCCCGTTACAATGTAATTGATACGTTATAAGGCAAATTCATGATTAATTAGCCCAACCGATGAATCTTATGTCACATATTGCATGAAAATGTGAAACTTGGGTTATAATGGGAAAAAATGGCATATCATAATGCCATCGTGGGGATTATAATGGGATTTCATAATAATGCTATTTCAGGATTTCCGGATATTTGCCTCATCATAACACAGCATAATACACCGTACATACCACTATATTCAACACCGTACATGTCTGTATCAACTGCACCGTACATTTCTTGAGCCACGTGCTCTTATTATTTATGGGATATTCCCACTTTCTCTTCTGCTTTCCCTTGCAACAATGACGGTTTGATAGTTATACTTCCAGATACAATGAAATGAGATCAGAAACTATATGACTGTTTAGTACATTAATCTGTTATAAACACAGAGCCATTCCATTCATTTGTTTGGAAAATTTGTCAAATGACAATCAATAGAGTTTTCCAGCGATGTGTTAACTGACCAGTGTTCAAATCCACGTGTGATATGGTAATTATTTGCTGGCAAAATATTCGCCAGCACGCTAGTCTTCGTGGAACCTGGTGATTATATTGCTAGCAAAATATTTTCCAGCGTGATAATCTATGTGGAGCATGATGATTATATCACTAACAAAATAATCGCCAGCGCACTAATCTGCCTGCAACCCGGGGAACATGTCGGTAGCAAAATATTCGCCACCTGACAATCGGCAGGGAAGCTGGTGATTATGTCAGTAGCAAGATATTTTTCAGGGCAGTACTCTGCGTGGAACCTGGGGATTATGTTGCTAGCAAAATATTCGCCAGCACTCTGATCTGCGTGTACCCCGGTGAATATTTTCCCGGTAACATATTCACCAGTGCCCTAATATGGTTGAACCCCCGTAAATTTCTGACTGGTGACGAGGCGCTTAATACTTACGCGAGCGAGTGATGACTGGACAATCGGCCATCACTAGTGGCAGTGCAGTCGTTCGGGATCGCGTTCGGTATACTCGTTTTGCGTTCGGGATAATGCTTCGGGATCAACACGGGTTGGTATTTGCCATTTTTGAGACTTTGAAGAATAAAAATGCGTTATTACTGTATAGATACTGTTCATTAGTGTTTCTATACGGTATATCCTTCAGTTTTAAATCCCTATGTGTGGCGTGAGCTGTTGCAAAAGGTGGGTAACTCTCGTTGTGCAAACATTTCATGCGTTTGAGATCATGATAGCATAACAGGTATGCGTCACTGTTGCTTTTTGGTTCCTAGATACGCGAGGGAGTATGAACTCTTTGTATGCTCCGGTAAGATGTCCATAGGGACTGGAAAGCCGGGGTTTGATATCAGTCACTGGTGGCCTCATTCAAGGTAATTGAGTGCTGCGTTCAGGTTGTAATCTTGCAATTCATTGAATGTAGATCAAACACTTCGCATATCATCATTGACCTGGTTCAAATCCTGGGAGGTGATGATTTTCAATGTTCAATGTTTTTTGGACAGGTATCCTAACAGACTAACATGCTACAGTATTGAAATCGCACCAAAGTCGGAATACTTACTATGAGTTCACTATAACTTCTGATATGTATTAATCCATATACAGTGCATACATGTGAGAGACAGTATAAAATGTATATATATCACAAATGATAATGTAGATTGAAGTTTTAAGTGCACCATGTGGGCAATAACCAATGGCGGAAACGAAGAGTAAACACATAAAGCAAAAATGCGAAGTAGAATGGGCAGAGCGCTAGCAAGAGACATTCCTAAAAAAAAGAGTCACATAGATCGCAAGCTTCCAGTAAATATACTGAGTCTTGTGATAATTGTTTTGTGTGCTGATATGCATGGACACTGCGCTCTTCGAGGTGGGATTAATCGAAATGTTGAATAAGCGCCCATGTCTGACCCGTGGGAAAGGAAAACGTGGAGCTGGCCAGGTTACACGCCGATTAGCACGCTGGCAAATATTTTGCTGGCAATATAACAACCAGGTCGCACACAAATTAACGCGCTGACGAATATTTTGGTAGCGAGATACTCTTCAGTCACACAAAGATTAGCATACTGGCGAATATTTTGCCAGCAACATAATCACTAGGTCGCACACAAATTAGCACGCTGGCGAATATTTTGGTAGCAAGATACTCTCCAATCGCATACAGACTAGTACACTGGCGAATGTTTTGCTAGCGAGATATTCTCCAGTCGCACGCAGATCATGCAGATTGAAGCGTAGGTTAATATGTGGCTAGTTAATTATTGACACACGTGATTATGTACGGCGTACATTTTATAGGTATGTACGGTGTGTGGTCTAGGGTATTGTACGGTGTTATTTTCTGCATTTGGACCCTTGCCTTGCCCCAGGATTTCCGACATTATGTACAAATACAGGTTGGTACATCGATACCCATGCATGGATATAAACCAAGATATGATTTCTACGGCGCTTGAACTTGTTAACCTGCCGCATCCTCCAAGATTACTGCAGCGCTTGTACCAGTAGTGCAGGTGATCAGTGCGCACTGCTCGAACAATTGATGGGTCAGTATGGTTGGTTATTTGCACAAAAATAGCGCATGCACCACGCACGCACGCATCTCACTGTCGACCACATCTTTTTGTCCGTTTCCTCGAGTAAATTATGACGTACCGTTTGCACATTAATTACCGTCCCATCAATGACCGTCACTTCCGTTTTTTCACCACCGTATCTTTGCACACGCATCCTATATACGTACCAAACAGTCACTATTCGTAGTTCCTATCGATTGTGAGCGCTGGAGAGCGAAAAGAATTAATTTGACCTTGTTCCCACGGTGCTGCACTGAGAGCAATATCGCGCGCCGCACATGATTTTCTAGGCGCAAATTTTAGGGAATTTTTTTGAGTCTCCGGGAAATGGCAGTTATATAGCTCATCTTCGTGCTAGCAACTGTTTAAAATTTCTTACACTGTTTTGTGGCTCGTCGTCCCTGGGTCAAGTCAGATTGTCAAATCAATGCCATCAGGCAGTCACGTGCGCGATATTCTCGCGGCAACTTCGGTCTAGACGAGTGCTTTTACCTTCGAGTTGACTTTGAGAATGTCGAATCTCTAATCTGGTTAAAAATTTTACGAATTAAAAGGGTTCATTACGACCCACGGAGTGCCATTAAAACTTGTCCTACTTTCCGTTACGCCTGGGAACATTTTTCTGATGGCATCATTTTGCGATAGGCATTTTGTGTAGTTAGGCCATATCTCTGTCTATGGATTTTCGTTTGCTATGATTCTTTTTGTGTTAGATTCATTGAGTGAACCCTTATCGAATGGTATAATTTTATTTGACCATCGCAGGTGAGATGGGATTGCATCGAAGGATTTTATGATGGCACCATCAGGGATTGACGTGGGCCACAATGATTGCTAGATAACTTCCTCAATAAGTCAGATACGGCTCTGAAATATACACCATTTATTCTCCTCAAAATTCCGTATCTAACGATGTATATCCGTGATACATTTGTTCAGGCTACGACTTGATTGCGCCACATAGGGCGCGCTGCCATTCCACCAGTGATGGTCAAGCAAAATCACACCATTAGATGAGGATTCACTCAATGAATCTAACACAAAAAGAATCATAGCAAACGAAAATCCATAGACAGAGATATGGCCTAACTACACAAAATGCCTATCGCAAAATGATGCCATCAGAAAAATGTTCCCAGGCGTAACGGAAAGTAGGACAAGTTTTAATGGCACTCCGTGGGTCGTAATGAACCCTTTTAATTCGTAAAATTTTTAACCAGATTAGAGATTCGACATTCTCAAAGTCAACTCGAAGGTAAAAGCACTCGTCTAGACCGAAGTTGCCGCGAGAATATCGCGCACGTGACTGCCTGATGGCATTGATTTGACAATCTGACTTGACCCAGGGACGACGAGCCACAAAACAGTGTAAGAAATTTTAAACAGTTGCTAGCACGAAGATGAGCTATATAACTGCCATTTCCCGGAGACTCAAAAAAATTCCCTAAAATTTGCGCCTAGAAAATCATGTGCGGCGCGCGATATTGCTCTCAGTGCAGCACCGTGGGAACAAGGTCAAATTAATTCTTTTCGCTCTCCAGCGCTCACAATCGATAGGAACTACGAATAGTGACTGTTTGGTACGTATATAGGATGCGTGTGCAAAGATACGGTGGTGAAAAAACGGAAGTGACGGTCATTGATGGGAAGGTAATAAATGTGCAAACGGTACGTCATACGTTACGATGGCTCGGCAGTTTGCGTGCACTCGCGACTTGTGCGTTCAATGGAGTATAATCGAGAGGTCATTAAACTGGGTACATACGAACAATAAATGCAGGTATCTATACAGAGAGAAATCGGCCAATAGAAATTTTAGTAGTGAAGAAACGTGAAGAATATATCGTAGGAGTCTGTATTGCATGCATGTGCTCACGTATTGAGGAGCCGTTCATGCAAGTCGAGTGGGGGTTTGGGCCTGAGGCGCGTGCGTGTAGGACATGACTTCGTGCTCGTGATTGCATCGGTGCATGTGTCAGTCGTGCTGGGGTGATCTGGGCGTCTATTTGTTGTGGCAGTGGTGCTCATGGCTGAGGTTCAAATTCCGTCGAGTGACTGAGCTCGGGTGCAGCGGAGAATGGAGGGTCGGAAGCTCAGCCCAGGTGGCCGTCGTGCTGGGTGCATGAAGGAGTGGCTGTTGCTGCTATGGTCAAGCGCGTGTACTTTGAAGTACAGGGACACTCACCCACCGCGCATTAAATACTGGATATAACTTAGAATCTGTACATATATAGCATAAATCAGATAAATATGTGTAGCTAGAAGAGACAGCGCCCCCTGACGTTGCCATAACCTGATAGCCAGTTGGGAGATGAGCGCGAGCGACGCGAGCAATCATCAAAGGATAAGATAGGAGTGCGTCGGGAATGGTAAGAATCCTGCTCATCCCCTCGTACTTCTCATCCTCGACCATATGGTCGCCTACTATGTACAAATACGTGTAGATTAAATCATTATTCGAATATATCAATTAAACGAGGGCAAAGAGAACCTCGCCTCGCTTGCTTCTCCCCACTCGCAAGGCTCCCTTTCGCCCTCGTTCTTTTTTGACCCACCCGCTTACTCCTGTCAGTGTTTGGCATAGCCGGATTGGCTTTGGCTTCAGTCGCCAGCCATCTGGCCAGCCAAACGCTCTGGTTTGGCGCGCGCGCAGCAATCTGCGGCAGATGTCGAATCCAACTCGACACGCCGGGATGCTCTTCTTGGGATTCTCGCAAGACATCTGACTCCAACGCGAAAAAGATTCAGCGTCTGACTGCCGAATTTCGCTGTCTTGCAAGCGCTGCGCCAAACCACCCGCACCTTGGCTATTCGTAAACTCGACGAATAGACAAAAACATACCCTCGTTCATTATGACATACAATGTATTATAAACATCAAATGAATTAAATATCTTATACACTCACTCGGAATGACCGAACTCCCTATCTTATCAGAATACTCAAGATAATTCGGTGCGGCTCACATGATTGGGCGGTGCATTTGTGCAGATGCCCATTATATACGAGATACGTCACACCTGCTATATCTGCTGCTGTATACATCACTCAATCCGAGAAACAGATTGCCTGGTAATCAGAATTCAGGTAGTAACTACGTCCAGTTGGTTATAAGAAGGGATACCAAAAGTGTTTTGTCAATGGCTTCGGGACAAATCTTCCATGCTATAAGCGCACCAGTGAGCTCTCATGGTTTTAAAGCTGCTACCCTTGCACTAATACTAGAAATAAGCACTCGGCTAATTTGTTTGGTCATTGACCTCGTTGCGTGGAGGTACATACATAGACGGGGATCTCTCAATTGGGCGCAGGACGTCATATTAATGCACCTGTGTGTCTCTGTCTATTAAAAACATGAAATTGCGATGACGGGCACACCTTTTGTCAGGGTGCGAGCAGGAGATCTTGCACTGGAGTTTGGTAATCCAGAATACAAGCAATTTCTTATCCATTGATTTGTGTCCGTCAACATCATTTGTATACATGTAATGCTGCAAGAAAAACTCAGATAATATTGCTACAGTATATAACAAGAGCTAGATTATAACATGCAAGTTTTAATCAACGAAAGATATTAAGTGTAAAGTAAATATTATGAAGATGCGAAGCAGAGTTGCATGTTGCATCATTAAGCAGAGACGTGAAAAAAATGGTCGCCAGAACGTAATAAATGCAAAGAATAACCACAAAAAGCAATCGTAGAGTGAGCCGGTATATTGTTCATTGATTCGTGGGAAAGCGAAGAGTTCACTTGATTTGCGTAATGGAATTCAATTGGAATCTAGGTGAGACGATTGTGAGACGAGACAAGATATCTGGCTGACGGGGTATCCGTAATATGGAAGTGTAGTGTTTGAATCAGAGCGGAGTAAGAATGCGGGCAACCAGCAGCAACAAATGCAGGCATGTAGACTGTGAAGTGATGTGCAAGATGTGACTGCACATGTGCGTCGAAATGTGCGTGCTGCGTGATCAGAGCACTATGCCATTGTGTATCCTCTTGCACAGATACTTGATGTCAATAAGATCAGATCAGATATGCCACAGGGAGGCGGAAGCGTCCATAGGTTTTAATTTTATCACGTTTGGGTTGGCTGGAAACTCAATAATCAATGTGTTCATAGGCATATATTCCCTTATTTCTATGCTATTTTACCGAATGGGGGTTAACAGGGCACTACAGCCCACATAATGGGGCACCTAGAGTGAGCATACGTTGGGATTTTATAGGCTCAGACATGTTGGAGAAGGGGTTGGACCGCCGTATACGACGGTATAACATGAAGTCATGTTATGTACTATAAAAAAGCACTGTGGTGTAACGGTCTAGACCGCGTCCCGACGACGTAAGTTGCATTATAAGGGAGGTGGTTCGAGTCAGGCAGCGGCCACTGAATTACAGCGAACGTTGCTCGATAGTGTACAATTACCATTTTGTCACTTTCGTTATAATGAACTTAGTGCCTTATAATCGGTTCCATTATCATTGATCACCCGTCATTATTATGAGGCATTTGGAGGTAATCATAGATAATCATGATGCCGGTCCAAAATCGGCATTATTACCCTTATAAGGTGATCCTAGGGTTTCCGACATAAGTAGCCGAAGCAACTCTTTCTCCGTTGGCAAGACATTGTGCAAGCACACATTATAATAGTAACTTTACTGCACAGAGTGTCTGTCAGTGTCTGCTGCTTGGGTCATCCTCCTGACATGGTTATCGTTCGAACCGGAAGAGATTAACCTGATCAGGGCTGTATCGTCCAGTGACGGTCACTTGAGACCTCCACGAGTGCACAGGTCCAAAAATACCTGATGATGGCAGCAGGAAGTGATGGATGGCTATGTATATATCCTCCCAGCGGCATAAATTAGGAAGTGGACAAATGTCAAAAAGTCACCAAGGGTTGCACAACCTCAATAACCGCCGAAAGTGGGTGAAATTCGGTCGAAACCGTGGAAACTAGGGAACCTTGGTAACCTACGTGCTCGTTTCAGGGAACATCAATGCCAGATTGTGATCCAAAACATGGAAACACTGCAACCTTGCCTAGAACGCCACAGCAACCTGCTGTGATTGACGTAATTTGCTTCCACGGCAATGCCTTGACTGCACCACAAGTCCTGGAATACCTATCCTAGGGTTTATCCCAGTGTGTAAGCACGCAACACTAACCGAGACACCAACTTCAAGCACCCAACCCAACATTTTTCGCATCCCTGAACCTTGAGCAATGAGCCGGGATATTAATATGATGGGGTTGCCGAGTGACCAGGTGCCAGGTTCCCCTAATCGGCATAACCATAACAAGCGAAACTTGTGGGAACCTTTTGGTCAAGTTGCTGATGGCCATCCCGCAGGTTGGCATCTGCTCACAGGCGTGAACCCAGCTCTACTGTGATTCATTGATCGTACTTAACGAGAGTAAGCTCCGCCGAGAGGCTAACCTGGGCGTTTATCAAATGAACACTGCTGTATATATAGCAAGTGTCAATTCTCGACCTCCCAAGATGAGATATTCATAGTCAGATCACTTGTGTGCAGCGCGACCGAGATGCTCTTCTTTCCACTTAACTAGCATGGACACAGCAGTCGCGTCATTTTTCTCCCCACCATGTCTTCTCTCGACCTCAACAATACTTTTGGGGCCTTGCTCCTTGGTACCATATTATCATCAATGTAGGCCTTGATATCAGAACACATTCTTTGTCACGTACCTTTTTTCTCAATTAGATTGTATGGGTTCACATGCATACAAACATGGCATTACTTCTAGAATTATTCGGATGGGGTTGCTAGTGAGGGTTTCAGTGAGTTATTACTGTCGTTATCTCGGTGTTATCCCACCAATGCCGCCCCTCTAAGGTATCCGCTCTATGGTGAGCATCAGGCGCTTCTTCCAAGGAAGCACTGTCTGATGCAGGATTCCAGGCTCCTAGAGTCGCTCCATTCTGCGTTGAGCACACGCGCCATCTATTACTACGTCATATTAAACTATGAAAACCCTACAGCATTGGTCAAGGCGACATGGTACATGCAACACTTCTCATTAGCGTCCTCTTGCTGATTCCGAGGTGACCAACCGCTCACAGGTCTGCAGCAGTATGTGCATATTTTCCGTGGCGGCATGAAAAGCACAGTGCGACGCTAAAACACACCTTCACAGTCCGTCCTAATTGTCACGGTAAGTAAACTACTGACTTTGATTGCCAACTATCTGCGGTCTGAAACTAAGAATACCATTAGTCCCTCATCAGTGCCATCGTCCATGTATACTATCTTCGGCGAGTATATACCAGTGGGTTTCAGAGAGGAACGCCTGAAAGTTAGCACTAACGGTCAATCAGTTAGCAGGAGAAACTTGCCACTAGTGATACTCATAGTAAGCTGACCTCATCCGAGCGTTATCTGACTTCCTGCATTCCGACTCTTACTCTCGCTCTTCTCTTTGTGAATAATGAGGCGGTTCTTGAGCTAGTTGGCCTTGGCAAGTCAATATGGTGTGCTGCTCGTCAACCTTGTCGCTGACAATCTTTTTGCAGGTGCTGGACTCGGTAAGGCCGTACAATCGATAATGCTATTGCTGTGCTGAACTCCATTCCCGTTTGAAGCTGTTCCCGCTAAGGCGTAAGTAAACTGAGTATCCATGTCACAATCTTCGCTTAAAAATCACGGACTGAAACTGCAATATTTCTCCTCGTTCCGCACTGCGACGAGCATTATGGTAAGTTCAGCGTCCCTACAATGCGAAGTATCGACTTTGATGTCAATATAGATACCAGAGGACATAACCCTTTCATTGGCCATGGTTGTAGACATCCTCATAGCTGGGAGTCTGTCAATATATCTCCACAACAGTAGATCAGGACTACCAAGGTCAGTGATACCTTGATATGGAACGACCTAGCGTTTCTGATGTCTTACCCCAAGCACGGACAAAATCATAAATCGGCTCGTTGTCCATGCTATACATAACGGCATGCTGACTAGGTAATCTATTTTTTTGAGCTGTCCAATCATTTACCAGTCGCTCAACATCATTATTTCAGTCTCGCCGAGTTTCTTTGTTTAGCGTTGGTATGTTTGTTAGGGCACCGCACACAGAGACAATCTAGTATACCTAGCCATTTATCAATGTATTGGAAATCGTAAGCTGTCATTCATTCCAGATAAAATGACCACATAGACCAGTGGACTTTACTGGTTGCACACCACTCAAATGAGCCTGACAATGTCAGGTCTTACACCAGCTCAGATGAGTCATATGAGTGTGCTACAATGTCTGGTCATACACCAGCTCATATGAGCGTACCTGCAGAGGGGTGGGGGAGGGGGGGTTAGGCCCACTTAGGGTGCGGGGTGGTAGGGGGGCCGGGCGGGCGGAGGGGGGGAAAGGGTAGGATATGGGGAGAGGACAGGTGATCTACAATGGCGCAGTGTTGGGAATGGGTAGTGGTAGGTGAGTTGTTTGACCGGGCGGACATATCGAGTGGCACGATGGATGCCCGGGCAACGTGAGCAGGCAGGACGAGGAAGTGGGCTGGTGACTGGGAGGTGAGTGGCACAGGGGAGATGGAGGGGTGGCTGGATTTATGTGGGCAGGAATCGGTGTTGGGTGAGCGGGCGTAGTAGGGTTGCCTGGTAGAAATGTGAGTGGCACGAGCGGGCGTGGAGGGCATTGCATATGCCCGGTCAGCAAATGCAGGGGTGTGCTGCCAGTGTGTTGTGGGTTCATTGCTGGTGGCTCGTTGTGTAAAAGAGGCATGAGTGGCACAGGGGAGGATGATCAGATGCCGGGCAGAATGTGTGCTGAGGCAGCAATACACCGGGCAGCCACATGCCCGTACAGCACAGCAGGAGGAACTATCACAAGCCAGAAACTTCCCCGGAAGTGCATTGTACTACAGATATAGTCAGTAAATACGGACATTGAATTGTCAAAATTGAATGTTTGAACAAGAACACCGTTTTCGTGCATATCTACGTCTATGCGCACAGCTGCTGCATTTCCGACGCAACCAATCTGAATTCAATATCTGAGATGAAGCATAAGACTGGGCACGGGCTCCCCAAGCAAAACAAGCCTACAAAGACGATCTCAAGCAGTACACACAATTTTTTGCAGGGAGTCGCTTTCATGAATATTGGCTAACTAAAGATAAATTGTAAGCCCAGGCACCTTCTCCCCATTTGAAACTGGTGCGGCTATACATGGTGGGGTGAAGTTCAGCCCGGGAAAGTGCAATCGGCTTTTTAAATTATTGTTTGTTGGACCAGACCGGGCATATTGCACAATATACTGGTACATGCCATGTGCCCGGCATGTTTACAGTCCAGTGTATGAGCCTGGAATGGTTTCGTTGTGTAAATATGAAATGATTTCCTAATGTAGTAATATTGCTATTTGGTCGTATGTTGCTCTATGTAAGGCTGATGCGAGTGGCTCTTCTCATCATATACATCCTATTTTGTGGTCTATCGCGTTATTTTACCCACTAAATTGCAGTTAATATCTGAAAAAGTGTTCACCAGTATTTAAGAATTCAAATGAGACAATGAAGGCGCCTAATACTATATTTCTTCTGCATCAAACACTTCAACCAAAAGAACACCTCGCTAAATTGCAGATACTACCATGTTCTGCATGGTACACATCACTAAAAATAAATATATGGCTACTGCCTGTCCATAAGAGGACTTCAAAACGGTGGAAGATCTGAATATTCCCCTTTTAATGTACTTATAAAACCAAGGAACTTCCACATGTCAAAATAAGCGCCCAAGCAGGTTGTGCTCTCTGGGCATCTGAATATGTACTTTTAACCAGATATTCCGCTCATTATGACACCTATACTTGTGTATACAGGGGATAGATGTAGTCAGACAGCTCTATCTATATTCATCGATGGTTTATTCATTCCTGGTTATCCAAGTGAGAGTGCCTAAGGTTGCAGCGGAATATTGTATAATCTGGATGGATAGCGCAGAGAGTGACATAGCTCCCCCTTCAGCTATTTACTGCGCTATAATACAATCCTCGCAAAACAATATATCAACCAATATGAATGAAATAGCGGTCTGAATCTATTTCCAGAATACAGGCATCATTCTCAACTATATTGCGCCTCTCGTGAAATATATAGTGTGGACCTTCGCCAGAAATAAGTACAGCGGATCTGGAACCAGTATATACTACATTTAGCAAAAAACCCTAAGAGAATCGGCTCAGGGGTTGGAAAGATATGAGGAAATTTGTATGTAGAATTACCACATTCAATGACATATTCTTGAATTTAACTAAGCCACACTCATTGTCGCATTTCTGATTATTAGGTGTTGAATAACTTTGGGAGTGTTTGGCCGATTTCCAACATTTCTTCTGTATTCTGTACAGGGGGAGCGCCGCTTCAAATGTAGATACTTTACTAAGGGAGAAGCTGCATCTTTCGTCCAAAAGATGATCATTTTGCACCTGATATGGAGTTGGGTGTGGATAATTCTCAGAGGAGGCGCCAGATTCTGTGCCCAGCAATCGATGGACGGTCTGCTCACCTACCCCAGAATATGTAAGGACACCCTACGTCGTATTATCAAAAGAGACTACGCAAATCGAGCCGGTAATGACAGAGATATAAGCACATCATTGCTATGAATGCCGTTTGGGAGACCAGCAATTGAGTACTGCTGGGAGACCTGACTATAAGCATGTGCCCGGGCACCTTGTTGACAAAAATAGCTTTTCACTAAGTAACTGTACATATTCAATGTATATGAAATCATACAGTCACCCTCGGGACAGCTGCCCGGGCTCCAAGAAAGGGCTACGGACCCAAGATTGAGCTCAACACCGAACATATGCCCGGTTGAGAGGAACGAAACCGAAACTGAATTGAATTCTGCCTAGATTGCTGGGCGTTTGTCTCAGAGCACCTACCGTTTGGGTGTACCCGGGAAACAAAATGTTCACCTGAACACACATACATGTGAATACATATGAACATTGTTCTCGTTGTTCTCGTTCAAACCTTCACTCTTGACAATTAAATTTCTGTATTTACTAAGTTTATCTGTAATTGACCAAATTCCTGGGCACACTTACAGCTGTCTAGTATTGGATAAGCCGGGCCTGGGCAATTGAAAATTCAAATTGGCAAGAAAAGCGTGCAGAGATTGAATAGCATGCCACCCGGGCTGCCAATTTAAATTTGTGGCTACCAGAAAGGGTTTAGACACAGTGTGTACTCATGGTCCACAGTCATTTTATATACTGTACTATTGATTTCGCCTTTTTAAGGTACACTCCAATTCTGAAGTAATCTGCATGCTCTGTGCTTCCTGGGCAATATTATAATGAGCATATATCCTGGGGCACAGTTCTAACATTTCACCGTTCTGCCTAGCCCGGGCATACCTTACAACAATCTTGTTTCAAAAGCAGTAGGCACACTCAATGACTACCGCGGCACCTGGTATTATAGCCAGATTCCAGACACATATTCTCTACATCGTCACTAGGTAAGAAAATACCATCCCGCCGCCCCCTGTCTGTCATCTTGAATGCCACATAGCCTGCCTGTTTCTAGTAGTCTGCCTGGCTCGACTGCCCTATGCCAATTAAATTGGCCATAGTATTCAATGCAACTTGCCTGGGCGGGCAAATTGAAATTATGCTCACCGGGCAGCCGCTGTTCCATTCATGCCCGCTCGTGCCACTCACGTCTCCCTGAGCAACATACTACGCCCGGTCCCCCAACGCTCATCCCCACCCCCAATAATTGACCCACACCACCTCCCCCCCTGTGCCACTCACCACTCTACTGCCCACCCTCACCATATTCCCAACATCCCCATCCCTGCTCCCCGGGCAGCTACCGTGCCACTCGATGCGCCCGCCCGGTTAAATGGTGTACCTACCATCACCCACCCCCTGCACAGTGTCATTGTGGCTCACCTACCCTTTCCCCATACCCTACCTTTCCCCCCGCTCCGCTTGCCCGCCCGCATCTACCATCCTCAGGCCTACCCAGGCGCCCAACCCCCCTCCCCTACCCCTCTGCAGGTGCACTCATATGAGCTGGTGTATGACCTGACATTGTCAGGCTCATTTGACTGGTGTGCAACCGGGGAATTCGTTGGATCACCTGAAATGACCTTCTAAAAAATGCAGTATACACAAATTCTATGCTCGCCACATAAGTATTTCTAAATTCCTGTGTAGTTCTCTTTATCAAGCGCAAACCACTGTAGGCTAAATGCTCGACGATCCATGGCCCCATCCGTCGAGCAGTCAGGTCTGAGCCGGTCCCTTCGATTTGAGCACACTTCGACAGCAGCGCCAACCTTCCCAAAAAACGGGCATCAGCTTAGAATCGCTGTGTTATAATCTCGTGTCTCAAATCTTAAGGCTAACTGCACCGTAGTCCATGATTGAAGGCTCTCGTGACACGGAGTGAACAAATATAGAGATGAATGTCCAGAAATTTCCAGTCATTGGTCTGGCGTAGACATTGTTACCCTCGCACATATCAAGCATGGTGACGCGAAGGACTGGGGATGCGTGAATCAAGACTATTCAAATAAGCTTTTTGTAGTTCAATAAACACGCCATGGGACGGTTTACAGGACACAGAATCGAACGGACGGCGAGGCCGGGCTCACAAGAGATGGAACTGTGAAGAGGTGTAAAAGAGTGTGGTATTGATGTCACATCCCGCGCCAAAGCAGCCAATATATCTTGGTCTATCAAGCAATATAAACCCTAGTTGAGGAAGGGGGAAGAATCGGAGTGGCACAGACCGGAGCGCATATAGACGTAAACGCAGACCTTGAGCATAGTCACGGCCCGAGAGTCAACTTCGCGGCCTCACCCGCAAATGTCTGAGTGTACATTGATTGCGTTTGACCAGGGCTATCGAAAGAAGTACTTGTAATGCCACGTTCAGAATGAGATTATCAAGATAGATCCTGACAGAGGCATCAAAGCCTGATATGGGAAGGGTGTGGATGTTTCTATTAGGCATGTCGCACGTACGTAGAGACCATGCACAATATTATCTGAACAGCGTGCAGAACCGCAAGGGTCAAATAGTGAGTTTGCGCACAGCCACCAGACGGCAACTAGTGGATTTTTTGGCATGTGCAAAATTGGGCTCCAACAGTGACGAAAACACTCCAAAATGCCTCTCAGTCGCTTTTTACGTGATTTTTGCGGGGATTTGGAGTACATTTGCGCATGCAAAAATATCCACTAGGAGGCAATTTTTCCCATTAGTGGAGCTCTAGTGGCTTTGCGCAAACTCACTATTCACCTCGATTGCTAGTGTTATGTTCGCGGGAGCTGCTCTCGAGGCGTTTGTAACTGCCCAAGTTTAGTCAGAGTGATGCTATAGATGATTCGGTCGCGCACCCAACAAAACCAGTAGCTGGAGTCCTCCATCAATATACATCACTGCGCGCTCTTCTGCGGGCCTATCCCTGTATTATATGTAAGATATAAACATAAGACGTAGTAGTATATGCATCTGTCGCCGGAGCGGCGCAGAGCCTCTCAGGGCGGCTCAGGATAATTAGCACACCTGAATCATCCACAAGTGAAGTACGCTATGCACCGATTGCAGCTGTGATGAGAGTATGTGGGGACATAGGCGTTCGAAGCCCTCGGCCTGACGAAACCCGACACTCGCAAATCGCTATCAAGCGAACTGAACTGGGGCAGGTTCAAGAGATTGGAATCGACATTACAGGACGTCCTGTGGATGCTCCTAAACCCTTGCACCTGTAAATCACGATGTCTGACATATCAAGCCCCCGCGGATTCACATAGATGTGCGCACGGGGAGGCACGAGATGAATAGGTGCGATCGACGGCGCGAGGGGGCAGAGAGCGGACCAAGGTGAAGAATGAGCGATGAGCGAAGAACACGAAAACATGCGCGTAATCTCAGCAGGATCGAGAAAATGTACGCGCCCGGTGCGACACTGTGGAATGTGCCGTCCTGCTCTCTATATGCGTACATGATCAAGTGGGCAGTGATGAACGAGACTGTTTTCATACCAGACATGTGCCACGCACGAGATATGCGCGGTTCCACGCAGGTGGTCGTGGAAGTGCCGCTTGAGGATATTGAATGAGACAGGTGTGTCGAGGATCTGATCAAGGATAAAAGTGAATTGCTGAAGCGACGGGCGCAAGTGACCTAACTAACCTGGTGGGCGGCGCAACGCAGACTTGATGCAGCGGCGTCGCAAAATTCGGCCAACTGAACGAAGGGACATCAGGAATGCGACAATAAAGTGATAATATTCTGAAGACACAGCACGGGCGTGGGTACTCCCACCAAACCAGACACCGCGAAACATCGACTAAGGAGGCCATCGCTTTATCAGAGCTAAGCAAACTGCCGAATAAATGAGACCGGCGAATACTCACGACAGCTGTGCCAGATATGACCATCACCCGTTTTCTGAACGCACTCAGGCAGGAGTCGATGCGATTCTCGATAAAGTTGCGAGAAGTTCGGGATCGTTTCATTATCGTGACGCCGCGATGAAAGCTTCAGAACGAATACGCGGACGCGGGAAGGTATAGATCGCGAAGGGTGAAGGAGTTGGAGTCCATGACCAAGGTGGTGGGCTCGGATTGGTGAAAGGGAGGGACAGCACGCAGAACTGGAAGGAGGGCTTAGAGAGGGAAGAAATTATACGAAGACGCATGAGGGAAGGACAGCGGAGAACGTACTTCGAGCCAGCTTTTCAATATCCCATGACCATCCCCCGTTCGAGCTCTCCGGAGTCAGGAGGAGGGCTGCCGGCTGATACATCTCCGTTTCAGGCGCCGCGGTCCTAGACTCATAGTCGAAGTCGAGGTAGATGGTAGATGGTAGATGTTACGGTACAAATCGAGGTTGTCCATCCAGAAGCGAGCCGCAGATCGAAATCAAAATTGGAGATACAGTCGTCCAAGACAGTGAAAGCACCGGCAGTCGAAGGGGTGGGGTATATGCGCGAATCGGGAGCGAGAGGGTGCAGGGAGAGGGCGAGGATGGATGTTGGTAGAAGGGACTGCTGGCGTGGACCTAGAGATGCGCGGCATATGTTAGCTTGTAAACCAGTGGAGTTGAAAAATGACTCAGGTAAACGGAAAAGCAAAGAGAGAGAACTGGAAGAAGCGAACGTGCCAATGCTACTGTATATCAGGAGCCGCCAGACTGGAAGCGATAGGTAAACGACCAGCGGACGCTAGGGGAGAGAGACTTGCAGCAAGATGCTTTAGGATGGCGTAAACTCTTTGCGAATAACCAGTTTCAGGACCTCTTGCCAGATAAGAGCAGGTCGAGCGGTCATGACAATAGTGGAGAAGAGAGGAAGAGGAAGACCCGGCGCGAAACGCCATGACGCGACATCAACGCTTTCGTGGGATGATGCCGGAGATAAGATTAGATTGCTCACAGACTGTACCTAAGCGCCTGTTCATAATCGAGTGCATCAGCCTCGCTTGCTCCAGTATACCGTCCTTCCTCACTGAAGCAGCCGCTGTCTTACTCCAGTGGATGCAGAGTGTATATATAGGCGCGGGGCCAGCGCATACACGTTTAAACCGATACGCAGTACAATCACTATGCCACCGCCCGATGGTGAACAGTGGTGATGAACAGTATTCCGTCAACTGAATGGTGACACAAGACCTCAGAGGACCTCTTGACTCATTATAACGGCCTATCCGTGGCAAAAATAAGGGCTATTGTAAACCATCGATCACTTAGCCCGTGAGCTCATCTTGCTCTGTTGCAGCCTCGTCTCGACGGGAGGGACCTCCTGCCGCAATTTGAGTGTGTCCGGAACACCCATGATCCAAGTTGGCACATGTCAAAAATTCGGCATGTGAGCGGTATCCAAAAGGAGCCATTAGTAACTACATACACTCAAGAACACAAGAATATCTGCACTAAACGCCAATGCAAAAGATTTCAATGGCGTCTAAAGTCGTTGTCCTGGAGCTTGATCATGAGGCTATTAGTCTATACCATGACATTGCGTCAGCGAAGGTCGAGTCTATTACTCGTTCCATCCAACTTTGGTGATGGACAGCTATAACCGACTATGAGCCTTTTCGAAGCCGTGTTCATCCGTACCTTTTCCGCTTAGCAGCGTTGCTCAATGCAGCTCGTATTGCTTACAGCTTAAATACCGTAAACACGCCCGAATCCAACTCTCGTTCAAGTAACCTATCACAAACATGAAACTCTCCGCTATCGTAAGTCTCGCCATCCTGGTGCAAAGCGCCTCGGCCCACTGTAAGTCACGCACCCTCTTTTCCGCACCCTCTCGCCGCAATCCTGACCCTCCACCCACCACCACCACAGACATCTGGACGACCCTCATCGCAGGCAGCACCACCTCCACCGCCGCCGTGCGCCAGCCCGTCAACAACAACCCCGTCACCTCCGTCACCTCGGGCGACGTCACTTGCAACGTCAACCCCGGCGCGGCGACCGCGACCGTCTCCGTCGCCGCGGGCAGCACCATCGGCTTCAAGCTCGACAACACGCTCTACCACCTCGGCCCCGCCGCCATCTACCTCGGCAAGGCGCCCAGCACCGCCGCGAGCTGGAACGGCAGCGGCGCTAATTGGTTCAAGGTGCGCGCTGATCCTCGTGACTGTCAAGTTGTCGGGCATGCCTGAAATGGGAGGATAGATTGCCGAATGGGGCGCCACGTTCAACCCGTTTAGCTTCAGCGACGTCAACCAGTCCCAACTCACCACCACCATCCCGAGCAGCACGCCGGCTGGCGAGGTACGTCCATCATCTTCTCCGCCCTGCTGGTAATTTCCACTCACACCATCCGCAGTACCTCGTCCGCATCGAGCAAGTCGCGCTGCACGTCGCCGGCGCGCCCCAATGGTACATCTCCTGCGCCCAGATCAAGATCACCGGCGGCGGAAGCGGTAACCCCTCCAAGGTCTCCATCCCCGGCTACGTCTCCGCTAACGGTATACTCGCATTGAATTAGTTGTAGATTCGGCATGCTGATGATATTTTCGACAGACCCCGGTCTCACTGTCAACATCTACTACCCCATCCCTACCTCGTACACTGTAAGTCGCAAGAAAATCGTCCTGAATGCCCCTAAATAAGACATAATCTAGGTTCCCGGACCCCGTCCCTGGAGAGGATAAACACCCCGCGTTTCGCACCCCATCTACCATCGGGTGGTCGACTACACTGGGAAGAATCTAACATTAATCTAGTAGGGTACTCCTGGGATATATGAGCGAATTAACAATGAGAAACCAAAAGAACATGTATATACAAGAAAAAAAAATGTAAAAGGGTACAATTGTCGAATCGACATTATGAACGTAGTTGCCAGCGTTCAAGAAGTCTACATGCCCCAGCGCAATAGACAGCACACACCAGTATGGCCCAGCGATCTGCGAATTGGGGCTTGCCAGATGTGCATTGACACACAGCACACACACATGGCCTCCCTGAGTTGCGACGATAACGTGCCATACCAGGCGTGATTCCAGGGCGCGGCTACATGAAATATGATGATTGCGGAGGAACATGAATCACTGAACGCCCATGCGGAAGTGGACTAGAAGAAAAGATCACGAAATACAGCTCCGACGGGGATCTGTATGAATTTTTACAGAGAAATCTCGTGGAGATTCAGCTGCGGTCCCCAGAAACTTCTAGCGCTGCGCAGGAGGCTCGGTCCAGGTAGGAATATGTCGTAGAGATCTGACCCTTCCAATAAATACAAGCGTCAATGCACAAAATAGGAAGTGACGGTGAAAAGCTTCGTCCTGCTCCTCCGATACCCCGCGCCAATCTTTATGTGAGGATCTTCGCCATGTCGGGCCCTCTCAGTGCGCATGAATACGCGCCGAGGGTTGGCGTCACATGAAATATGCTCTCCATTTGCAGGCGCGGGCGAGAGTAAGGAGCGAGAGATGGCATACAACGACAGAAAATACATGTGTGCCCTTGGCAGATCGGAACGCTGGGATGGGGCATTGGTAGACCTCCCAGCCCCCCCGCACCATCATTCATGTGGGGGTCCACACGTCAAGCTAGTCCTAGCGCGTATGCATATGCGCGCGAAGTTGGCTCGACATGAATGAACCACATTTACCAGTCGCGGGGGGAGTGAAGGGCGATAGACGATGATCCATGGATGGGTCAGTCTCATCAAGTGGCATGAAGCAACAAGGTAGGTTCCGCGCCAGACGCGTGTCGCAGTCGAGATCAGATCGACAGCACTTGGGGTGTAAGTGGGCTTGAAAAAATGTTGGGCAGATTCCTAGAAGGTTCGTTTAGGCGACATAGAATCACAAATAGTACCAATTTGACGATATGGGCGAACCTGTAACCGCATCGAACAAGAATAATCTGAAAATATGGTATCAGCGAGAGGGCAGATCGGATGATTCTCTACCTCACAAGACGACGCAAGTAGACCCTTGAAAAATTGGCAATATAGCTCGTATCGTAGCATAGCAAAACGTAAGTCACAAGATAGGCAACAGAAGATGTTCCTGTGGAGCCAGATATGGTGCCAAAAACTAAGACTGCAAAACACAGGTCCAGCACTAATCATGAAATACACCCACCTCACGAGCGAGCTCAGAAGGAGTACAAATGGGGTATGATGAACTAGAGGTGGATATCGGGAGTCTCAACTGAGGGATCTTAGGAAGATCACCGGTGTCAAGAAAAAAGGCAAACAGAGAAGATGATCGCCAGATCGAGTGATGAGACATTGTAGGTGTCGCGCTGTGGGAAGGAAGGTAGCATCAACTCACCTAAACCCTCATCAAGCCAACAGAGAACGTGTCTCATCAACTGTCCATAGAAGTGATTGTGATGGGACGTTGATCCTTAGTAGACCAGGCACGAAGGGAGACACCTGTAGATGCTCCAGACATTTTGAAGCAGAGTGGGGTCAAGGGGCACGATGATGGACGACCTGGGCTATTGTGAAGAAGGTAGTAATGGGAAGAGGAAGAGAGCGTGAGGTACTATGACGTACCGTTTGCACTTTTAATAGCTCGCCATCAAATACACTTGTTCTTCCCTGTTTTTTCACTGTCCCTCGTCACTTTATAGATAAAATTCCTGGTGATACTATCACTTCCATGTTAGTTGTTCTGTATCCCCAAAAAATCGGCATTTAAAAAGATGTACTCAGTGAGCTAATCATAGAGCAATACAGAGATGTGCCGCTTTTTCAATCTTTCCTGAATTCTGTGCTTCATACACGCTTTAAACTCAAGGGAAGGTTATATAATAGATTGAATACATTCAAATGACTATTATAATGTCGATTTTTAAAGTTAAATACAAGTCTTAGGTATGCATCTGACCCCCTCAAGTCTAATTTTGCGGCCGCCTTCCTGGGTGTTGCGCATGTTTTAAAATAATGAGCGCCAGAATTCAGTCTCCTGCAGGTATGAGAAATACGTATATGCAGTGACATTGTATCAAATCCGCTGGTTCGTGCTGCAGAGAGGTGCATATTTTGCCTCGAATGTATCTCATCATACGTACACGTGATGTGAAAGCGCGGGAATTATCCGAACTGCACCCTGTACCACGAACGCGCACTCAAAAAAACTCGAGCGCTGAGCGCGCATCTTTTATTTTGAAGTTATGAGATAGCATACTTCTCTGTATCAAAACACGCTACATTCAAAAATTTTGGAAAGCGCAAGCGGGACACTTCTTAGGCATCTCAATCGGGTAAACCTGAAGATCCCACGCTGTCGCATCACGTGTGCGTATGCTGAGGCACATCCGAGGCGAAATGTGCACCTCTCTGCAACGTTAACCAGCAGGTTTGATGCAGTGCCACTGCATATACGTATTTCTCATACCTGCAGGAGACTGAATTCTGGCGCTCATTATTTTAAAACATGCGCAACACCCAGGAAGGCGGCCGCAAAATTAGACTTGAGGGGGTCAGATGCATACCTAAGACTTGTATTTAAATTTAAAAATCGACATTATAATAGTCATTTGAATGTATTCAATCTATTATATACCCTTCCCTTGAGTTTAAAGCGTGTATGAAGCACAGAATTCAGGAAAGATTGAAAAAGCGGCACATCTCTGTATTGCTCTATGATTAGCTCACTGAGTACATCTTTTTAAATGCCGATTTTTTGGGGATACAGAACTAAGGTACGGCAATGTCACGTTTTTCCAACCGTGAGATCATGGAGACTCTAAGTTTAGATTTACCTCTTATCGTCTTCATCACGATCAACGGGGCGATACCTGTCGCATCGCAAACACACTTCCTGCTTACTGCCAGCTTAATACAGACCTTCCATCAAAACACGTATTCAGATTTCCATATATAACTCGAACATCATGTGGAGATTGTCATAACGCTAATAATGATGTTAATGCCACCCACGTATTACCACCCTCGCCCTCCTCGACATTCATCCCAAAACATTCCATATTTCACCATATAAACGCGGTTCAATCAGGAAAAAATTTCCCCCGTCAATGGAAATGAAGACAAGACACATTACGCGCTCTGAATCCCCACAGTTAAGCGTTTAGAAGTTAACGAATGCTTGGCCAAAAAGGGGGGTAGTTCGAGCAGTGATTGCATTGTGCGAATGACAGTTCTTGCTGGAGCATCTTTGTATTCAAATTCCGTTTCCATCAAGGGTCATCACATCTACTTCAGGTGTAAAGCAGCAAAGCCCTTCCATGTGGCCAAGACAATCACTGGATCAATAAATTACATGGCTACCTATAAGGACAATACAGTTGGTTGCCTAGCCACTACCCACTAGTTTGTCATTGAGAGTGAGTCTAACTAAGCGTTACCAGTCAACTGACTTACTCTGCCACTTCATCGCAAAAAGAGCTCCATAGGCATCCATCTCGACAGGATGCTAATGTGGGCTCTAGCTTTGCTTGCAGTCAAGCATTCCCTCGCAGCCAGAACAAACCGGACGATTGATGATACCAATGAAAATTCCGTTACAGGTCAAAAAGTAGTGTACCAACCCGACCCCTCCACAGGACAGTGGCAGACAAATCCTTGCGCTCGCTGCGTGATCCAACCTGATGTAACTCAGACATTTGATCAGAGCTGGACAGCAGCAACATACTTCCTAGCAACACAGGACCCCATCAACGCGACGATGATATTCAATGGTATTGATTCACCCCAAACTTCTTGACAATGACTGAATATATGACTATATTCCTAGGTACAGCAATATATCTTTACTTTATCCTTGCCAATAATCCCGGTCCGCTACATCCCCACACGATAACAAGAACTGAAGCAAATATCACATTGGATAACCAATCACCTTTACTTTTCATGCACAATCCCGATATGTCGAGGAATGATATTCAGTATAACCAACTAGCATTCTCCCAAACAAATCTGGAAAACACGAATCACTCACTCGTAATATCTGTATCTGGCGTTCAGCACCAAGTTTTGGCGAATTTCGATTATGCTATCTACACGTACGTTCCCAATTTTCCGATCACAGTAAAAATATAAACGCTAATACTGCTATGCTTTCTAGGCATGAAGATACACAGACATAACTCCTATCAGCCAGCCTATGGGGGGTCCAAGCTCGGACGTAGCTCTTACCAGCCAACCGACTGATAGTCTACGCTCAGGCGCAGCTCTTCCAAGCCAACCAACCAATTTGCCAACGAACTCCAACGCAGCTGCTGCAAACGCCCATGTTAGTGGGATGTCAACCCTGATAGGTGCAGCAGCAGGGGCTATAGGCGGCGTCATTATCATGGCGCTGGTGACTATTTGCATTAAGCGACGGAAGCGCAAATGGACAATGTGCGACATGCGCGCCAAGATGAGCTTGACCAGCGTCTGTGGGAAATGGAGATGAGGGAGATGCAGAGCGATGCGGACAAAAATGAGACTGCCACTCGGGACGAGTTGAGGGAGATTCTCAGGGTAATGAGAGCCCAAGTGGAGCACTCGCAACAACATCGAGAGGTAGAATGGGCAGAGGCTCTGTCGGATGAGTCTCCACCAGGGTATTCTGCTACTACGGGAAATTAGTCTATGCTAGTCATGGAGTCTCTATAATCTGAACTCTAGTTAGGAAATGCAACGGACACACGCCTGACTTAGGGGATTGGTATGTTTTGGATCATTCTCAGCTCATCTAACTTTTTATGTGGATATACCCCACGTGAGCGAGAATCCTAGAAGGCGAAATATCATACAATCACAAGAAATTGTGAAGAACGTCACCATCATTCATCCGAGCGCGCGCTCCAGTTACGTTTGACATGATATACATATCAAGGGTGCGAGGAGGCATCAAAATGCGGGTGGATGTGATGGTGCCGTCACTAGCAGCGGACGAGGGGAGTAAGAATGGACGACAATAGGAACAAAATGCCTGTGCGCATGCGGTGATACAGCAGACAGTTTTGTAACGGACAATCGTCGTAGTCAATGTTCGTGTGATTACCAGTGGCACTGACTGCATTAACGGATCCAGAGGACGTCACCGAAACAGAAGAGAATGATGATCAGATAGGTCCAACAATAACGCGTAAGCCGACCTTATAAGTAAGGCTGGACAATTATTGATAAATAAAAATTTTGGGAGTAATTTAATGTAATCGTATCGTATTCATCAGTGCTCAGCTTGTATTTAATCCTGGAGGAATTTAATCCTACCGTATTCATATCTAATCATATTTAATCATCTGTAATGCATTACCAGGATCAATTAAATGTCTACTTTTCGAAAGTCTTTTACGTGTCGTTGGACTCATCAGGAGGTGTCAAAACAGGCTGGGGAAAATTGAAACTGCAAGCACTACATGTCATTCAAGTAACTATTATCTTTTCCAAGTCCGGCCTTCAGCCATTCCTTCAAGACAACAGTTTTTGCAGCAGTGGAAGCAAACATTGATGAGCACAAGTCAGACACGGTATGCTTACTGCTCGAGAAGAGCCCCTCAACAGATATGCTGACACTAGGTACCGCAAGGACATCGCGTGCGATGGCCAACAGCATCGGGAACTCAGCACCATGTGCCTAAGGAACAGGACGCGAAAACAGATCTGAGACGTGGAGTGAAATAGGACAAGTGGGAGACCATGTTTTCCTCTGGTGACAAGCTTTGCCAGCTCAGCAGCTGATTTCAACTGAAAGACACACTCGTATGCAATGTTGATGGTTTTGTACGAACCCTTGTCCTCATCTTCAACCACACGGTCAGAGAAGTGCTGGGCTAGAGGACCATCTTTGAGGCCTTCGGGTAAATCAGCCAGAAGAGCTTTGATTAAGAGGTGGAGTGTTTTGAGCTCCCGACTGATAGTGATTGGCACGGGTTACCCGCGGGTAAGCCACGGGTTTTTAGTCATAGCCATGTAGCCCTTATTTTTCTTAACTTTTTGCAATTTTTTTCGTCCAAATCGGTTAAGAAATGGCCTAGCTACAGTCTGTGCAAGTATGAGGACCATAGCTTTGTTGATGGTCCCACGGCATCAGGTTTAGTTGCCACGGGTACGCCAAATTTGGAAATTGCCCAATTTGGGCTGTCCGGCCCGCTTGATGGCCTCGCCGTGGCATCAAAACTTGCTTGTTGGTGCTGAAACTTGGCAGACTCATAGAATACTCATTTCTCAACCGATTTGCACCAAAAAAATTGCAAAAATTTCAGAAAAAATTGCTCTACACGTTTATTACCTAAAAACCCGTGAAATCCCACGGGTAACCCGTGCCAATCACTACCGACTGATGTCAAGGCTTGCCATGAGTTTAGTGGGAGGAATGGGTGACGAGCAACTTGAATTGCGACGCTCAGGACAAAAAATTGCTCTTAGACTTTGATAATCAATGCTGTATCCCAGTCTCGTACAAAATATTCTGATTTAGTCCTTCAAGTTGCCTTCAGGTCCATCATTGATAAATTGTGATGTGGGGACTTGTGGGGAGCAGCAATTATTGGCCTACAAGGAGGCCAGGAGGCTTGTGCATCATACCCTCTGTAATGATTAGATATGATTAAATATGCACTGCATAATTTAATCTAATCCTATTGTAATGTATTCATATCCTATCGTATCCCATTGACAATTATAATCTGAAGGTCATATTTAATCCTAATGATTCCGATTAAATAAAATTATAATCATTTCCAGCATAATCTTGTCCAGCCTTACTTATAAGGGTGTAGTGCCAGCCGCAGCAGCATCAATTCAATTTCGCTTCCGGCCTCGTGATTCTTGTACACCGTAGACACAGACGCGCGTGCAACCGCTCGGCCTATCTGCCTAATGTCTGACTGCTCTACTTCATTTGATACAGGGAACGGAGTTGCAGTAGAGTTGGCGGTACTCACCATGTCTGAATCATCGCATATTATTGCATGAAGAACGATCCCAGCCGGACATGAAAATGAAGGCGAGCTCAACGCAAGGACAGCCGACTGAGTAGAGTTCGAGGTTTCCTTAAATTGTGACCATCACCCACTTCCTGAACCCACTCAGGAAGAAATTATATGCACCACAATGTATACACCCCGATCTAGCCAGTCTCGCACAATGCGCATCGCCCTCGAGGAGGCCAAGGGAAAGCTACCAGAATCCCACCCTCGGCGAGCAGTTGAACACACCAGCCGTCAACGATGATACCCCCTCCTGTGGTGGAAGCTCTGTAGTAATCGCTAACGTATGTCGAGACCGACATACTGTCTAACGGCTTGAAAAATCCACTGGGGGGGCATATTTGGGATAAGATGCAACAAGTAAGCGGAGGCAGAATTGACAGAGTTGGAGCTGATAAACCAGTAAAGATGCGATGCAAAGGAAGGAATTATATGCGTTTCCCAGGGAGCTATGTGAAGAGTTAATGCGCCTCGTCCTCTCATAGCCTCCAGCAGCAGCGTCGAGTAACTCGAAATAGATGGCGTATCACAGTCAAGCGTGGTGGCCGCTGAAGATTTGGGATGAATCGAGTCCGGGGGCTGTCCGGACGATGGAGATAGAATAACGTGGCTGAGTCAAATCAGGCACACGAGGATATAGTTATTAACGTGTGCGAAACGGGGTAAAGTGCTGGAAGAAAGGCACTCGCGATATTGGCAGCGACCCTACTAGACCTGTTTCACCCAGTCCATCCAAACACCCGCGCCAATGGATGTAGCCTTCCACACATATTAAGCTCCCCGGGAGTGCCCAAAAAGCGCCTGCGGTGCAGCCAAAATGAGATAAGGCAGCGGACAAGGCGCGGGCGGGAGTGAAAGGCGGCTGGGCATGAGTGGGATACAATGGTCCACTCAATGAGAGACGGATGTGCGGGGCGCAGTAGCGCAGCGTGTAGTTTGCGAATATTCGTAAATGTCATGATCGGACGAGTCTTGATAAAGAATGACTGTAGAGAACCATAACAGGTACTGGTGAGAATCGGCAACCAGGTGGCCGCAGCTGGTCCCACCAGCGAAGCTGAAACAAAGCAGAAGGGATGTCAGCGCACAAATGGAGACAAACACAAGACAGAAGAAACGGGACTAGCGAACCGATTGTACTTCAATATCACTTATGATCAATACCTACTTCCTGAATGTACCCAGAAAGCGGAGAGATATGTGGCAATTGATGAGCGACCGTCTTGCCAGTCTGGGATATATATTTCAGTTGAGGCAGTCGGGGGAAGGTAGAGCGCGTACCGTAGTGCCTTCGTTGCCCAGTGATCGAACAGAGGCCTATTCGCATCAACCAGAACGAGTGCGTGGGAGCGCGGGGTGACTGTTGAGGGCCATGCGAGTGATGAAGAAAGAATCCTGACAGAGTTCACGCGACAAAAGGTAGACCGGGGGGAAGGGAAAGATGGGAGAGAGTGAGAAAACGCACCTAGCGTTGCGGGGAATCACAAAGAACGCACGTCACACCTTGTATGGGCGCATCATCCGACAATGTGCCGAGGAGATTCATTGAGTGGTATGATGGGGACTGGAAGAGCACAGTGAAGGTGAACACGCATAGTAGTGTCACATGGGGCGTAAACTGAACGAGGAATTGGGAAACTGGACAGGGATACGCGCTGATTCGATCCCATTTTTCAGCCTAAAGCGCGCAATGTCCTTGAGCCCCTAAAAAGCATATAGATGCTAGAGCGGTGCCGGTGAGGCCTTGAGGCCGCGATGAAGATGAGGTTGGCATGAACGAGCGCGGTTAGACATTCAAATATTCAGAGCGCGTGAAAGTCGTGGTCGAGAACCGTGGAAAGAAGGAATGGAAGCGTTGTGGAAAGCGGGTCTGGGATGGCAGGTTGATTCGTGGCAAGGTCAGCGGTTAGTGAGCGATGTGCTGACACCACGTACCTGAACCAATGCCTAGCCAGTTGCAGGCGTTCATGTTTTTGCAGAGCCTTCGGATTCAGAAATTGATAGGATGTGATGCAGAGAATGAAACGCGAGGGCATAGCAGCCACACAGGAGTTGACGTCAATGGGGCCCGTGAAGATGGAGACGAGAGGAGAAAGGGAGACGGCGCGAAGCCGATGACGCGTCATTCGTGGGATGATGCAAAAGATAACATTAAATTGTACATCTTATCGACTGATCCATAACTCGCATCCAAAACATCCCTGTGCTCTTCCTCCCATCTCCCCTCCACGCGCTCGACATACACTAGCTCTAGTTCCATCACTGCGAAACCCTATTAACTGTACCGTAACTCCGGTCGACGCGAAGAGGTCAGAGGGCAAGGGGTGATTGAAGTTCCAGACCAATCTGTTTTCAGATCTCCTTTGTGAATCATCATCTGATTTGTCTGGTCTCCCATCTTTCTCATTTAATGAGGGCCCACAAATCTATTCAACACTGAATGTTGACCACTCGATATGACCGCAACACGCCTCAAGATTTCAAGACCGCCGGCGGTAACACCATCGTATCACTGTCCCATTTACTACAGCGCCAGTGTCATTTCCATTTCATCTCGACTGTCGCGCATATTCAACTTCTCTCGGAACTGCCGCCTGGATGCGCGTAGACATACGCTGTCGGTGGATTGTAGATTGGTGCTCACCAGATAGCTTGAGATGGGTTGGGGTATTTCTGCGCGGGCTATAGACTAAAGTATCATCTGTGACGGAATCTATGCCTTCCTCATTCCATCGACCCCATGAATTCGCGCCAGACTCAAATATTGACACTATCACGGGACGTAAAGTCATCGCTTCAAGCACACACGTTTACATCCAAGACGCCCGCGTCATCTCCCTTGCTTGTATCATCCATTTTCCACTTGCAGTGCGGCAGTAGCTCGTAGTTGCTGTTTCAGATGAAGGAAGTGGTTTCCATGTAACAAAGTAGTAAGCTGGGGTGACGCGCTGCAGCGCGGAGCTGCGTATTCGTGTTTTTATATTTGATGATTGATGATTAGGCCACATGCCTTTGAGCGTGTTGTGGTGCTCAGAAGTCGTGTCCGTTGTTAGCTACCATTCATAATACCTGTGTGCTGTGGGGTCTATCCTATGATGCCAATATTCAGGCTGACAATTTTTCAGGATTACGGTGAGATAGGATGTCCTACAAGGTCCATACATGTGTTGACAGTACATATGCTGCGACAGAGGCCGCACACGCGTGCACGTGTCAAACTTCCTGCTTTCTAAGATCTGGCGGCAACCGCCTCGGACTAATCTCCCCTCATACAAGCTGAATACTCAGGCGGGGCTTCATTCGATGACCCCAGCGCCCATGCCGACTCTCGCTGCTGGTGCAAGTACTCCACTTGCGCTCTCATTTCCCTGATCATTTCCTCCAGCTCATCCCGGGTGACATGATTGCAACCCGCCCCTTGACTATCTCGCTCATCAAGGCACTTCTTTATCTCTTCCATCAGCACCTGAAGACGGTGCTCGAGCGCCTCTTGCCGCCTATTTCGTTCATTGTTCATTTTTTGCCTTCGTTTCCGGATGATGATAACACTCGAAGCTGAGAGCGCTATATTCCGCCAGCTATTACGCCACCCGGCGTGGAGCCTTTACTGGTAGGCATGCTGGAGTTAATGGCGCTGGTTACACCGGAGTTCTGGTTGTCTGTTGGCTGGCTAGTTGTAGTTCCAACGGGCGTTGAGATTTCACCAGGAGAAATACCTCCAACAATGCTGCCAAAGTTTGTTGATGCGCTGACGGTAGGATTACTGGCAGAAGATCCATCAGAGCTCGGGCTCCCTGCAGTCAAGCTGGTATGGCTTAGAACAATGTCTTCATGCCTAGGAAAATTAGCCATTAGCTACTTTATGAATTATGAAGTAAAATGGGAACTTGCGTGTAGAGAGCCTGATCAAAGTTTAGCCAAACTTGCTCTTTGATGCCAGATACCGATATTACAAGGACGTGGTTGGTGTTTTCTAGATTTGTTTGGGAAAACACTATTTGGTTATACAGGATATCTTTTCGTGACATGTCAGGAACATGCTGAAAAAGCACAGGCGATTGGCCGTCCAATGTGAAGTTTGCTGCAGTTTTTGTTACAATGCCGGGCCCAAGATTGTTGGCAAGAATGAAGAAAATGTATATTGCTGTACCTGATGGTGGATTTGTATCGTTAAAGTTTTATCAAAGAAAATCGGGTGAATTAATACCAATAAATGACACTGTTGCGTTGATAGGCAACGGGTTTTCATGTTGGAAGTAAGTTGCCGCACTACATGTACCATTGAATGACTGAGATAGATCCGGTTGAATTGCACAGCGAGCGCAAGGATGAGTGTGCCACACTCCTGCTGAGGCATCTGGCTGATAAATGACCTTCTGACCTGTGGCTGAATCTCCATTGGTATCGACTATTGTCCGGTTTGTTATGGCTGCCAGAGAGGTGCGTGCCATGAGTAAAGCTAGGATCCACGACAGCAGAGATTCAAGCGGGATGAACATAGGACGCGCTTTGCGGAGGAGGAAATGCCAACGCCGTTTTTCAGTGATACAACCAGTGGCCCACGACGGTGATAGATACAAACGGGGAGAAAATGGAGGGAGTCTATTTTTAATGTTGAATGTCACATTTCTGATATTGGATTTGGGTTGAGCTGATGTAAGGGCTTACCACGCAATATGCACGGCAATTGTAATGAGCCTCAATTGAGGTAAACACATCAGTTTGCCTGTGCATGAAATCATCACCAATGATTCTCAATTATTTTGAAAGCTATTTGAGGACGTTGAAGTGGTCGAGAAAGTCAGAAGTACCAAAAATCGGTAAAGAAGCCTGAAAGCGAGTACATAATTAAACTAGGTGGTTGTAACCGGAAGATTTCGAGAATCATCTTCATCTGCAGCCCTAACATGTCTTTTAAATTGGAAAACATCATACGTTGTGAAGCTCTGTCGTCTTATACACATTCCAAAATGGGAATATGGATAATGTCTTTGAGTTGGAGACTGCGAGATCCAACCGCGATGGCTACCTCGGTACTGCTGCAACCGGGTCACAAGAAGCTCAACTCAGCCACTGTTGAGCATCATTGCAGCCATCGACGGCTCTTCCAGCCACTTTCTAGCTGAAGCGGGGGTGTGGGTCATCCTTCTGGCTGGCTCAGGACACGCCCTTGGCTTGATTTTAGAAGTGTTGAGCGATTAGTGAACAACTGATTTGCGAATTCTGCCCAATCACCCCTTTGGGTAAAGTACACAAAACAGGATTCAATACGGTTTTGTACGTGGTCAACAGTCGCCTGTGGGGCGCGTTGATGCTTCCATGAGCTTAAGGCATCTCGATCACACAATTCGTGGTTAGACTCCGGCAACAATGGTGCAGTGGTGTTTGCCGAGACTCGTGCATCAAGTGTACACAAGCTGTAAGGGTATTAATACATACTAGGGTACGACTATGCTGGTGCGCAGTGTATCTCTGAGCCTCTACTGCTTTTACTAACAATAACGGGTCATTGAAGGTCATTGGAAATTTGACTCTGCTGCGACGCTGATTTGCAGTTTCGCGGTGATCGTTGTAGTTTGATTCTCAATACAGATGCGGTCGGAATATGATCCCCTCTGTAAACGAATAGAACCGCTTTCACATCAATCAGCAAAAGATCGAGCGCAGCATCTATCTACTGCAAACGATGCCCCTGCTGATTCATTGCTCAAAGAAGCCAACAAAAGTGTTCCCGTTGGAAACTAGAGTCCATTCACTTGACATTTGCCAAAGATTCCCCTGAGTTCTGATTCAGCTTGATTTCTCATATGGTTAAATTGCATATTGACTAGAAGAGTGGTTGGCCTTATCACGGGGCTAGATATAGGCAATGCAACAAGTAGGTTTTCCTCTCCCTCGCTACAATGCTATGGGAAATGTCGCGAAATGGAATAAGGATCAACGGCACCACCACGACTGCTGGTGCATAGAAGATACAGTAGCTTAGCCATTGATCATGACATATCTGGGCAGAATATGAATCTGAAAAGGGACAAGGAAAGTTGATAACGAACGTTGGAGTATGAATCAGAATCAGAAAGAGTCAATGCTACGCACCTGTGAGTTACCGTTTTTTATTCATCGAAGTGGACGACCCAGAACGGGAATCACGATTGGCGAGGGTGATGCGTGAGATAAGATTAGGTCAGGCGTCCTATCGGCATTGTGACACGTTGTCCCGCGTCCTTGATTTCACACCGATTTGTCTGAAGCAACCGCCTGCTCGAAGGCCGATTTAAGCTTCATACCATGGTGCCTACACCACTTCCCCGTGACGTCCTAGCGACCATCGTGGACGTCGGCTCGTTCCGCGAGCCCGAGCTGTGTGCGATATCACTCATTTCGCCACATCTCCGCTATGAAGCGCAGCGCATGCTGTTCCGGGACCCAGGACCACACTCAATCAATGTGCGCTTCGACTCCAAGTCGGCCGTTACTACAAGGCTCTTCCTCAATGCTGTCGCTTCATCCCCTGACCGACTTGCGCTGATGGTTCGACGCTTCCATATCACGGTTTCGTGGTTTGACTTCCACGACTGCTTCGACGGTGAGCAAGGACAACTGCAGCATACACTGTTTGACTGCCTGTTCCAAGCTCTCCCGCTCATGGTCAATTTGAAAGAGCTTCGCTACCACGAAAGTCTCAACGGTAGTAGTCGTCCTGCGTCGGGCCCCCCACCTTCGATTTGGTCGATTCTAAAAAGGTGCCCCTTTAGGCTACAGGTCTTCTGGTGCTCGTATGTCGGCACAAATAACCGAAACTCTGTGGCTGTCTTCCTGGATGGCCAGAGCGGCATACGTGAGCTCTGGCTGCACGAAGCACCCAAGGCAATGGCCCCCGACACGATCTTATCCCTGCAAAGCCTATTCAAGGATGCATGCCCTTCCCTCATATCACTCGGCGGCATGCCAGAGGTTGTCGCCAGTATGCTTGCGGGAAGGCAGAGCCTGCAACATATGTCCTGGGATGAGCAAGCCAGCTTTGCGTACGCGATTGAATACACCGAGACACTATTTGATTCGACGAACACCAATAGCGTGGTCTTCTTGGAAAGCCTAACATATGGACCACCACTCAGTCTCGTTGGTGAGGTTTTCAGGAATCTCGTGATACTCAGGACGTGGGAGAGCGATATAATTCAGGTATAGTAGGAATCATTTTTAGATTCGCACATGTCGACTCACTACGGTTTGACTATTGTGAACAGAAACTCGACATGGTGAAACAGCTGGAACACCTACGCATGCTCATTGTGGACATGGAAAGGGGTCTTTGCATCACATCTCAATTGGATAACGAAGAACAAGTTGTGCAGCAGGTTTTCTCTCATTTATTATCGCTCGACTATCTGGAATGCCATTTGCCCTCGGGCACCGAGCGCGATAGAAAGTACATCATTAACCGTAAAACCCAAGGGGTCACAATCTACACGATTCCGAGGGGAATTGATTTGTCAAATTCAGAGGGGAAAGATGTATGTACATTCTCTTTGATGAGGTGGATTCTACTCACTACTCATGCGGTAGGCGCTACAGAGAAAGTTGTTCGTAAATGTTGATAGCGATCATGATTTTGTGAAGTTGTTTAACATGGGTCAAGTGGTATCAGAACGGATATAACCAAGCTAGGGCACTCCATGTAAATCTGAACCGTGGAGAGGCTCACAAAATCGCTGCCATGGGACGGCGCCGATGACTGCATACTATGGATAAGAAAGGAAAAGAGCCTGGGATAAGAATGAACACAAAGCGGACACTGTGGAGGCAGGTCCGGTTGAAAATCAACCGATCACCACTCAGCCTACCAGGGCCAACCAAACCACGGTTGTTATTCCGGTTGGTTTTGTCAACCGAATGCAGGTTGATCGTCAACCGGAAAAACCAACCGAAAACCAACTGGATTTCAGCCTACTCTTGGTTGAAAGTAATCAACCAAAAGCTCCAGAGATTGTTTGGTTGGAAATCACCCCAGACCCAATGACGAGTATCATTTCCTTTTTGGTTGGTCATCAGCCGGTAGATGGGTAAGATTGCCGGAAATACAGGTGTGACAGCACGTCAGAGAGAGGACGGCAGTGCAGAGCTGCACAGACCGATTTCATTGTCAATGTCAGGATCTATTGCGGTTTGAACTATTCTGAGCATATTGTCTTTGTGCCAAACACAAGTCGAGGGCTGCATCACATTCTGTAATTGGTATAAGGCCATTCAAAGTCCGATTGGGTTCCGAATTTGATGTCATCAGTCGGCCTCAACTCCTGCCTTCCTTCATTCGTCCTCCCATCATACACGACCTCACACTCAACTCGAGATATGTTTAATTCAATACCCGCCTTTTCCAAAATGCTTCAGGAGACCTTCTCACCACAGCACCTTATCATTCTATGCCATTTTTGTACGCTCAACACCATCCTGACCCACCTTTGGAGCAATGACGCCCGCCGACTTGAGAGGCTGACTAGCAGAGGTGAGTTCCCAAGTTTGTGCACATTATTTTTCATCTCGCCCTTAGATCAACGCAGTGTAGGTATGTGCTTTCTCTATCGGCAGTACTGGACTGATCTTAGGAAACAGTAATCACCTCACCAGCTCTGCGTCTATGCCGTGCTGGGTGTTTGACACTTGGCGAGATCAGTGGGCGAGCACGTCTGATCCTCTAGTCTGATGCGCGAGGGATCTTACTCCCCTACCTCGTAGATCTGGTGAGTAGAACATTGCTTTGTTCAGCGGGTATTTTCCGAGAAGCATTTTCACTGTATTTTTTTTCAGTTTTGCGCAGCGATGCATCCGTGTGTAAGTTTGACCTTGCTGTACGCTTGCGAAGATTGCGCTGACGAATAGAACAAGAGGTCACCGCATATCTAGTGCCCCTGTTGCACACGTGCTCTGTATGTTCGAAAATCACACAGGCACGTACTACGAGCAAGGTGCGCGCATTTCCGATTCTCTTCAATCTGGTAAGCCCGACAGTGGTATATTTTATGGAAATGCGCTGACTTCCACCTTCATAGCTTCTTCTCTCTGCGTAAGGGTATTTGTATTTGGTTCAGATTGAAACGGTGACACAGGGCCTTGTAAGACTCGGTGCCGGCCTATACTGATACTCGGTAGATAGCAGGCTGTATACTATGTAGTTTGTATCCCATTCAATATACACGTTATAAGTCTTTTTGTCTGCGTGATCGCGTCTAGAATGACTGGTTTTCAGCCGAATTACCCTGAAAACAAGCCCCCAAGCAACCTGTATTTTGGATCCCCATCAACCAAAATATGTTTGGTTATCAACCGTCATCCTGCTGTTCATGAGGGGAATCAGCTGCCTGGCGGTTGATTTTACCTGGACCCACAAACAGCCGCGCAGCCACTGAAAAGCAACCGGGCAAGGGTTGTAAATACTGGTTGATATGTACCGTTTTGGAGCAGTGAGTCGAGCCGGAGGGTCCTCTACAAGCAAATGATGATTGCTCGCTTGCCTCCGCGCCTCCACGAGCCCTGCGCCGGGAAAGGATAGACATGTTAAGCCCGCCAATCGATCAAGAATCTAAAAAAAAAATGGGCATTACCATACCTATTGTACTCCCCGGGAGCGATAAGAGGCCTACAGTATGGACGCAGATAATTGTCATAGCTACAGATTACATCCCCTGAGCGTCGGTGGCCCTAGGAGGTCCATTGAGATGTATAGTTACAGCGCAAATGGGGGATTGGACAAGCAATCGCCGGAACGAAGATAGTTCCACACATATTGCTTCCACTACTCATCTTGAGGCGCGGATGGTCCCTGGGCTCCTAAAGGAGATATAGGTGCTAGGAGAGGACGCCGCGCCGAATGTGACATTAATATGAAAGACCGCACGCCGAGGTTCAGTGCGATGAAACTAGTGATCAAAAATTCTATTCTCAGAGGTCAGAGGCCTTATTATAATCGATAATAAGCAAAGGAAGCAGGGAGCATCGATTCGCGGTTGATTGCGCTCAACAGCGACATCGAAATTCGTTAGATTATCACAGGCGGCGAATCTAATCAGAGAATGGAGGTCGGTGTGCGCCAGCCTAGCCAAATCCCAGAGAATCCGGGGCACATCAGATATATTGATGAATCACCTGTGCGAGCGTACAACCACCATAGGCGCAGAGACTGCATTGAGCCATGCGCGGAATTTCTGCGATGCAGCAATTATAGTAAAATGAAGTTGGCGCGGGAGCCCTTTGCATGTAGATTAAAGGTACTGGGAACGTGCAACCGCAATGGAGGTACGATATGCGTGAGCGAATTATCCGAAGGGGCGATGATGTATACAGCACCGTAATCCGATGAGCAGACCCCGTGAAATGTGCCTGGGTCACTCCATCTCTGCTAGAATCTGGAATGCTATCCTAGCCGCTAACACGTGCGTCGAATGTGGGTAAATTTACGAGATGGTGAAGTAGTATGCGGTGACAATGAGGATGTGGATGGCCATAGACATGGTATGAGACAGAGAGCAAAGTCAATGACAGGTCAAGTTGATCGAGACGACGACTGTGATTAGATTAGATTGTTGATCTTATCGTCATCATCACATCATCACGCATCAGTAGTTTAGCTAATAGCTTTTTTCTGCTTGTGCAAGTCAAAAAAAAGCGTTAAAAACGTAATAAGTTGACAAGTCGGCAACCCAGGGCTTAAAATTAGAAAAGTTACAATATAGCAATAGGAAACGGTGCCATGCAGATGATTTTTTATGGAAATATGGAAGAAATTTGCTAATGTCAGCCTACTCTACTCGCCCTTGATATATTTTTGGGAATTCTCCTTAAAGTGAGCTGAGTAGGATAGACATTGAAAGCGATGGCATTTCGCTTTTCGGTACCTTCTCAGCTTTTTGGCTTATGGAAACTTAAAGTCAAAATGCCGAGAAAAGTCGGCAATCAAATGGGTATCTTGCTGATGCGCATCACGCCGTTCAGCTCCTTTCGGACTTCATCGGTTCACCTCTTGTCTTCTCATCTCACCATCCACAGCGCTCATGCTATTTCGAATTACTCGCCCGCTTTTCACAGAAAATCACCCAGCCTAAAAAGCGGTACCTGTAGACCTTGCAGTGGCCAAAGCGCCTCGCAGGGCAGAGGAGGCTATTACGACAATGCGCTGTCTTGTCGGGACTATGCCATCGGCTCACCTATTGTGCGTACCACGCCCGTCAATACGACGGTGTATCATGAGAATTCACCATAATTTGAATCCACAGCGGAGTTCCCTCCCCCTCGTGGCAGTACTGCGGTAAGCACAAAGTCGTTCCCATATGTCAGCCCCTCGGCCAGTCTCATCCCATCCACATGGGCAGTACTGCACACACGTCCCTGGCAAGCTCGGTGTAGCCACGGCTCATACATACAACGCTGTGCTTGTAGATAAGTGGGAGTCACATCCAGATTGAGCTCTCGAGTCGTCTGCACCTCGTCATCCGCCTCTCTGAAAGCCTGTCAACACTACCTATGCATGCGGTGCATCACCACGGATGAATTGATTTGCTCGCGCGTTGCAACGTCCCTTGCCCTTTTGTGTGCAATGGAGGCAATGTGCGTTGAAGTCTAGGTCCTTGGTGACGCCGCAGACAAATTTAGTTGGCTGCTGCCACATACTTCAGTACTCAGTTTACGTATACTTTATTACGTGGCATCGAAATCAGAGATATGCACGAAGAGACGCGGATATAGGGGCGCTATATTGCGTTCTGGAGCTAGCTGGCGATTTATTCTAGAGTAAATGCTCTTGCAGTGCGCGTGTATTGGTGGAACGAGTATATCAATATTTATTATCCACAGCGAGTATGATTGACGAATTCAGTCCAGCGAACATAATTTGCAGACGTATCAAAACTCAAATATCAGCGACATCATAGATTAAATGATCCTATATTCATCTTATGCTGTTCATAATCCGACTTGCATAATCACGAAGCAGTCATCAACTTCTTGATAATTCAGCTATGTTGTTGACTAGGATCGAAACTATCTCCGCGAGTCTGAATTCCATGGTTGCAGACAAACAAATTTCGTGAGGCATGTAGATCAGACATCAACGAAAGGCTCGATATAAGTCAGCTATGCACGATTTCCAGAACCCAGCGTGTCACTCCTCCGCACAAAGATTCTACTGTCCAAACCGAGAAAAATGACACGGCATCAGGATGTTAGATTGGCACAGCATGTTAAAGTGGAAAAAGAGAATGCTTGTACCGATTTGAACGCACGGCCAACAGTGCGAAGAACTACCAGGTTGAACAGCAAGACTTTCTTGCAGATTCAGCGATGGCGGCGCTCCCCAGGAAATATAAGCAAGCGAAATACAACTAAGCAAAGCCGAACGACGGAGTTTGAGTTGCTACGCACGGTATATACATGAGATGAGCAAAAACCGAGAAGTAATATAGGCACCTTAGTCCTGAATCATCGCGCTCACGACAGCGCATTTCCCACACACGTATCCTGTACATCAGCCACTAGACACTCAACGTGGGAGCAGTGGCGCAGATATCCCAAGTTTGACTGATCCAAAAGTCCAAATAGACGAGAAATTCTGCAAGGTCAGGTAAGTGAGCAAGGCGGCTCTGCAGAACAAGAACCAGGTTCTGAGCTCCGAAAATCGAGCTGCCATTTAAGTGAGAGAGAATTTTGAAAAGGAGCAGTGCCACTTAGCCGCAGAATTTACAAAAAAAGAAAGCACGGTGTGGAGGAAACTCCCCGAGTGCAGGTGGAAGCGATCGACGAATGTGAGGCGGCAGTGATCGACCTAGGGACACGTAGTCAGTAGATACGACCTGAATAAAAACTCACCAGTGATGACACCAGTCAGAAGAGTGAGAGAGGGGAAAATATGCGAATCAGGAGGTTTGTGAGAGATAGAGAGATGTCTCGCGTTGAGACGTGCAGAATAACGAGAAGGAAATCACTTTGAATTCGCTCGAGGCGTTTGCTCAGTTCACGCAGTCGGAAATCCAAAGTGAGATGCCATTTTTCGTCCTACTAACAGGACTATATGAGACAGACAAAACCGAATGCTCCCTAAGTGTACGCGTACTCTCACGTCGCCAGGGCAGCTACAGAAATGATAAGAACGAACGTGTATGTGCACGTGTAAGGTAAGAGTCCGTGGCCGAGGCCAATAAAAAGAATTCTGGCGGAATCTCGCCCCTCGCGCAGCCACTCCTCCATGTGCGCGTGCCCAAATCACGTCGCGTGAACACCAGGCCAAGACGAGCTGAGATCAGCTGTTCACCCATCGGAGCCCTGACGATGGGTGCGTCTGGTGGTGCAGCGTGCGGACTCGCGGGTGACGAGGGGGAGACCAGCGGAACAAGAAGTTGAATATGAAATTCACGGAAAAATGGAGTGATAAAGAAAGCACCCGAAAAGGGGATGAAACAGCGAAGGTGAAGATGTAGATAGACGTGTATAATATAGATAGGTAAATAGAACAATGTAAAGCGTACCATAACCTTTATTCCATCGAAAAAACGCGACTTCGTTGGCGTTAGTGTGTCGAGTTTCCCGTTTGGGCGCTTATTGGACAGTTGCCGGATATGGAAAGTGATGATCCTCGGCACTTTTAGCGTGCAGAGCTGGAACTATCTGAGCATCGAAAGAGGGGATTACGGGTCGCTCTCGCGCCCTGTCAGTATTTCCAAGAGACAGATAGTTGGGGACGTCGTTTTGAAGTAAGATAGAAAAGAAATAAATGAGTTTGATAGAAATTTGATAGAACTATAACAAAAATGGTGATAAATGTGAGAGGTCTGAGATTGTCGAACACGTGTGCGTCCGACATTTTCAGACCTGACGGAAATCGCTCAAACTGAATAACTCAAGGTCATGTGTTATCAGATGCGTCTTTCACGAGCGCGCCGTGAATCCCTTCCACAACGGTTGTGAATGGTACCGCCTTCAAAGTAATAGACTGGAAGCGAAAGCGATTGCGAAGAAGAGAAAAGATACGAGGGATTGAGAAAGTAAACGAACACCCGCAAGAAGGCGGTGATTGACATGAGCCACGGATGCCTCTCAAACATCGATAAGCCGTGTGCTAGTCAGAGACGCATGATACCGAAGAAAGCAACCAACGTGCAAACCGTCCATAGTCGCAGGGAGTCTCACTCATTGCATCAGCAGGTCTCGTCATAGAGCATTAGCCAACTGTGAAGCGCCTGAGTCGAAGCGAATTCACATAGTAGGCGGCTCGTACCGTACACGCACAGCAGAATCCACATCGATTATGCCGCACAGAGAAGGCGTGGAGGGTCTCGGGTTTTGACAAAGAATATGCACACCATACAGGCATGGCCGCGACAGATGTACCTGGCGCGAGCGAGCGCGGGTGCACATTCATTGCAAGTGAGAATTGCAGCTGGGTTCCCAAAAATGGAGGTAGAAAGGCAATTGCTGAGAGCACCGAGAGAATTGGCTTTTTCGGCCCAAGGTTAGTAGTTCAGCGAATGGCGCGTTGAAATTGACGCGCCATCCCTATCCAGACCATTGGCTATTTATGGTGTGTGATTGCCAGTGATACTGGCCAGGGCAGACCTACGACCATGGGTCTGGGAAGATGGACATGGAGATGGAAATGGGAGCAGAAAGAAGAAAGAGATATGAGGTCGATTGATGACAGGTTGTTCGTGGGGATGATGCATGAGATAAGATTAGATTACCAACTTATCACGGCAATGCGTACTGCAAACACCAAGCAAACACTCTCTACTATTGAGACCCAGCACCTCGCTCAGATCACCACCTCGCTCACTTTTCAAAATGAGCACCTTCCACTCACTCTGATGACACAAAATTAGGTTTATGGGCTCCTATGGCTCTCCTAAACATAGCCATGGCTTTTTTCTACCTCTTCAAGACCGATTTGAGAAGAATACAAACTGGTGTTTTGTCACGCTTGCCGCTGGGCGGCAGTGCGGAATATGAATTATTTGATGCGCGTTTTGCACAGCCTGAGCCCGCACACCCAACGCGTCGTGTCATTGATAACACTTGAAGGATTTTGACCGTGCGTGCCGTTTCACAAGCGATGGGACTCGGACTTCCAGGCGATGGCATTATGAAGCAACTTTGAGAATCCGTGTGCACATGGATGAAAATGATGCAGATCTAGAGTTGTCTCTCAAAGCGCATTGATGAGGGCTATACGTCGGTCAGGGTTCCATAGCAATTGAGCAAGAAATGAGAGTGATTTTTGGAGCATACTCTGACATGCCATCAACAACTATTCCGCCACAACTAAATCTCAAATAACTCCTGAACGAGTTGAGCTTTCCCCAATATTCTTTGACCACTCGATGCGATATTAGGTTACGGTTCCAACAATATAAAATTTGTAGCGGCCAGAGATACATGGGAGGAGCTATTTACAATATACTGTGCCACCTAATCAAAATCAGCCGGCGCCTTATGTTTCGCAAGTGACAGTAAATGCACGGTTTTCTGGTCTGTTTTGGTTCGTCAACGCAATGGTAGCCGTGCCAGTGCTACAGAGAATCAACCTGAGCCCGAAATCGACTCCAATGTCGACTTTTGTGCCAAATTCGCCCATACATATGCAGATTCAACGACCAATTGCGCAGTCAGGCCCTCCGTCTCCTCATGGAATGCCTGCTATGCACCCTGTAATGCCTCCGCAACCTTTCGCAATTCCTCCAATACCGTGCAGTCCACACCTTCAATTCCAAGCACCGCTCTATCATCCTAACCACTATTTCCCCCTATCCCTTTCCCACCTACAGTTCCCCTCCTGGTTATCGTTATACTTGCCGTATAAATCTGTCCAGCTTGCTTCTCATTTGCTTTGTATAAAGTCATATTTATGCCACTTGTTTGCCACAAACCTTGCTTTCTCGATGTCTGTTCAATCTTCTGTCGCCTTTTGGACACTTTATCTACCATAGACCACCACTTAATATCATTCAGCTAGTGCTAATATAACTCAAACACAGCTGTATATAACTTGATAATATCCGAGACCGTGGAATCGAGCGATCACTGCGGCTTGATCGCGGCGAAAGCGAGCGATCAGCGGGGATTGAAATACCATCACCTGTCACCTGTGACTGAGCGAGGTGGTGATCTGAGCGAGGTGCTGGGTCTCAATAGTACTTCCTCATGTTGAACGGTGACTCTCCGATCCTATTTCCTTATTTGTCTTATTTGTTATTTTATACTTTCATCAGTTTCTAACCCCAAAAGGACATTGCGCCCACTCCCAAACCTTATTTCGCCAGCTGTACATATATTAGTCACATCCGCTCCTCGAGCTCTTCGTCCACGAACCATACGTACAGCCACCTCAGTCGTCTTTGGACTTCCCTGACTGAGGTGTGCATGCTTTACTCTATTTTTCTCTCGTATCTAGTACTTACATTCGCGTAGCTATATCGTTCGTGTAACAGGTACTTCGAGAATCTAATCAGTCGTCTTTGGACTTCCCTGACTGAGCTATATCGTTCGTGTAACAGGTTATGGGCCCCGAACCCTTGATCTAACCAAACGATTCTTTTTCTCAGCCGAAGTTCTCGTCTCACACGCAGAGATTTACCTGCCGAATCACCAGATCTATTGCTATCTAGCTCTTATACTTCTATCTACCGAAAATGTCATCTGGCGCTCCATTTTTACTCAGCGCCTCCGAGCAGTACGATGGTACGAACTGGCTCGAATTCAAAACCAAGATTCGCGCGGCTGCGAAGCAGCGCGGAGTTCTCGGATATCTTGACGGCACTATCCCGTGCCCTCCATCCCCAGCTGAGGTGGCTCTCGCGGCTGCTGCAGCTGCTGCCCTCGCTCAAGGCACAACAAAAGGATCCCCCACTCGTCCCTCCACGCCTACGCCATCTCCCACAACATTCGCTACCGCCTACTGGGGCTCGACTACCCCTACTTACGATGAATGGCAGCAGCGTGACGCCTGGACCCAGGGACTTATCTCGCTGAATGTCAAGAACGCGATAGGACTTGGAATCAAGCTCGACGGCACTGCCGCAGAGACGTATGCCTCCATTGCAGTCATCAAGGATGCCGTCTCGGACCTGGGGTGCATCACGGCGGAGGCAGAGCTGAACGAGATCAAGTACAGCGACGGCTCGGACATGGACGAGCACATCGCTGCACTCCGCACTGCGTGGATGAAGGCAAATGGGCAGGGAGCTGGGATAACGGACACCAAGTTTCGCATGGTCGTCCTCAAGTCGCTCCCATCCACTTGGCTTCCGTTTATCGGTTCGTTATATACCGAGGTCACATCTGCTGGTGTCATCGCGCGCGTCTCGGCCCACTCGAAAATGATCCTCAGCATTATCCCGGCCTCAGGAACGTCTCTCAAAGCCCTGTCAACGTCCTCCAGTAACTCAAAGCTTAGGAAACCTCACCTGAAGTGCACAAACTGCGGCAAGGCTGGTCACGAGCTCACTACCTGCTTCCAGAAGGGCGGCAGCAAGGAGGGACAGTTCCCCGAATGGTGGAGAGGAAAGAAAGTCAGCGGCGGCACTCAGACGGCAGCCTCAGCGACGACCACTCACATTGCGGCTTCAGCCATAGCCAGCACGAATGATGACAACTTCTATGCGTTTTCCACTCAGCACGCAAACTCGGCCACTTCCCGCAATCGTGATGGATCTCTCAAAACATTCGGCAACTCCGCTGCAAGCGATCATTACTTTGGTGCGCGGGCAGACTTCCATGACTATGTCGCAGAGGAGCGTGTTGGCGAGACAGCTACCGGGGAGAAGTTCCGCATCCTCGGCCGCGGTACGGTCAGGAAGGTCTCTGTGGTCAATGGGAAACGGATCAACATCTCCTTTATGAACGTCCTCCACGCACCTGACTTCACGCACAATCTGGTGTCCATCGGCCGGCTTGATCGCGCAGGCTACACTATCCAGTTCGCCGGCGGGAAGGTTGCTGTCCTGGACCAGAAAGGAGTAACTGTAGTGGAGGGCCCAGCTGCGGGGACAATGTACGAGCTCCCGCTTTTTGACCCAACTCCCGACGATATCCTGCCGACTGCATATATCTCCCGCTCATTGTCAAAGGCGACGGACCTCGAGACTTGGCACCGCCGTCTTGGCCATGTATCCGAAGCTACAATCATGAAAATGATGAAGGGCGAGATGGTGATTGGACTCACCAATGAGACACTCACCCGGAAATGCACTGTGGGGAAATGCGAAGACTGCATTTTCGGGAAGCATGCTCGAAGGCCGTTCGACTACGAGGTTGTGCAGGTACGCGACGTCCTAGCACTCGTGGCCATTGACTTGTGGGGTCCAGCTCGCGTCAGGTCCACTGGAGGGAAACTCTATATGATGCTTTTCACCGACACGTATGGACGCAAGCGTGATGCGTACTTCATTGCTAACAAGGATGCCGAGACCACCCTCGCCTGTCTCCGCCACTACAAGTTGAAGTCGGAGCTGCAGACAGGGAAGCTGCTCATCGCCATGAGCACCGATAACGGAGGGGAGTTTGCCAATGGATTGTGGGCGGACTTTTGCGAGCAGCATGGAATTGAGCACCGGTTCACGACAGTATACTCGTCAGCTGCGAATGGGATTGGTGAGCGAGGTAATCGGATAGTCCTCGAGATGGCGCGCACCATGATTCACGACGCTGGGTTGGCTGGATCATTCTGGGCGGAGGCTTGCGCATGCGCCATATACATCCTCGACCGCATTCCATGCTCTGCGAATAAGGACATACCGCCAATTCAGTCTTGGACCCACGAAAAGCCCGACGTCTCTCACCTTCGCCCCTTCGGGTGCATTGCCTACGCCAAGATCCCTGACCAGTCTGGTGGGGGAAAGCTCGCTGTGCGCTCAATCAAATGTATTATGCTGGGATATGATGGCGTTGGTACGTACCGTGTCTTAGACCGTTCGACGGGGCGCATCTTCCGCTCAAGAGATGTGATATTTGAGGAAGGGCTTGCGCACAGGACGCGCGAGGCAGTTGAACATGAGGATGGGGGAGATGGTGGTGGTGAAGGTGAAGGTCGTGTGGAAGATGAGGAGACTGATGGAGCCGAGGATGCGTCGCTTGACGTTGTTGCCGAGGACGCTGATCGCGCTTATGGTCTCGCCAAGTCGCACACAACGCTTAGCGCACCTGGTGGCAATGTTGAGATGCCGCGATCGTCCTCGCCTGAGAGTGAGTCCTATGTCTCTGCACCGTCCTCGCCTGTAATTCCCCCCTCCGACCCCGTCTCTGCTCCACCTGTACCTCGTCGATCTGGTCGCATTGCGGGGGATGCCCCTACCATTGAACGCATTCGTCTTGATGCTCCGCTGGCGATGTCAGCCGAGAAGGTTCTCACACCCGACGACGATCACTGGGTCCCACGTAATGCCAACGAGGCTCTTTCCCATGGAGGGCCCGAATGGAGGGAGGCGATGCAGCGCGAGTATGACATGATGCTGAAGATGGGTGTGTGGAAGTTGGTTGAGAGACCGAAGGGCGCGAAGACCATGAAGAATCGCTGGGTCTTCGCGAACAAGCTGGATGCGGAGGGGAAGGTCATTGGGCGGAAGGCAAGAATTGTGGCCAAGGGGTTCACGCAGATCCCCGGGCTGCACTTTACTGACACCTTTGCCGGGGTCGTTCGGTATGAGTCAGTCCGGATGCTGGTTAGCACCGCGGTCTGCAATGGTATGTTCCTTTTCCAGGGCGATTATGTTTCGGCCTATCTCAACTCCCCTATCCCTGTTCCGATTCTCATGGAGCAGGTTGAGGGGTGGGAAGTTACCAGCCTGGACGGATGCCTTCCATCCGAGGCTGTACGTGTGCCACGTCCTGATGGACTTGTCTATGAGCTTGCGACGTTCATCCCTCCAGGGGGAGACGTGCGAAACTGGACGGATGCCCTTCTCAAGCCACTGTCGACTCCTATTCCCCCTTCGCTTGACCCTCACCCCTCCACCGACTCTTCCACCAAACATGATGGCGACACCCAGCTCACCGCGCCCGACGAGAAGTCCCTTGTTGTTGTTCTCGACCGAGCCCTATACGGGACCGTCGATGGTGCTCGCAACTGGTCCATAGCCCTGAGCACTGAAATGAAGGAGCTCGGTTACTACGAATCGCGCGCCGACCAGTCTGTCCGCACCCATCTTCGCGATGGCGAGCATACCATCACTGCCACTTAACCCTCGTCCGAGAATCTCACCGACCTTCTCACCAAGCCCCTTCCACGCGCCACGCACATGCGCCTGTGCCATGCTATGCGCCTCTGTGAGCGCGAAGACGGATCGTCGAGTCAGGGGGAGTGTTGAACGGTGACTCTCCGATCCTATTTCCTTATTTGTCTTATTTGTTATTTTATACTTTCATCAGTTTCTAACCCCAAAAGGACATTGCGCCCACTCCCAAACCTTATTTCGCCAGCTGTACATATATTAGTCACATCCGCTCCTCGAGCTCTTCGTCCACGAACCATACGTACAGCCACCTCAGTCGTCTTTGGACTTCCCTGACTGAGCTATATCGTTCGTGTAACACCTCATCCTTTCCTTGCCGTATTTGGGATCGTACAACGAAAGCAAATGTATGAATGAGATTAGAGGAACATTGACACATGGTCTGCGGTTGTTCCGCGTCGTACATCAGGTGCACTCAACGCGTCGTCTTGGAATTGCCGAGGAGTAGATACACGTACAACTATTGATCCGCACGTTGTAGTATATGTCGACAAGAAGCAAGCTTGATAATCTGGATCTCTACGGTACTGGTCCATTTCCAAGATCAGGAATCGACCACGTTGAAATCCCCCCTCAAAATAGCCGGGTAGGGCATCATCTGACGATGCCATCACCCGTGCCGGCTCTCGCCGCTGGTGCAAGTACTCCGGCTGCGCTCTCATCTCCCCGGCCATGTCCTCCTGTTCGTCGTGACTGATATGGTTTTCATGTTCACTTCAACTCTCTAGATCGTCAATAACAAGATCCTTTATCTTTCACTGCACCGCCTGCAGCCGCTGCTGAAGTCCCTCCCGTTGCCTGTATCTCGCAGCATCAATGTTGTGCCTTCATTTCCTGGCAAGAATAACGCTCACAGTTGAGAGCGCTATCACGACCAGACATGCGACGATTCCCCCAGCTATAGTACCGGTTGGCGTGGAACTTTGGCTGACAGGTATGCACGAGGTCATGGCGCGCTGAAGGGCATATCCCCAACCAAAATTTCTAAGTATCAGGCGTCAAGCTTCCTTCCCGTTATTCTAAGTTTGCGCAAGATTAATTGGAATGTACAGTGGCACGGCTATCTGGAAACGCAACGTGTGGTTTTTTTAACCCAGTCAGTTTGGGGGTTCTGATCACATTGTCGTCAGGAGGACATCTGAGGCAGTAGCTATTTCAATCAATAGGTCTTAGCTCCACGGTGGAGCCTCCACCAATCTCGCACGTCTGACACGAAACGTAAAGCCCATATTTGGACAGCAACATATGTCGGCGATCAAAAGCAGATTGTTTACATTCAAACTGCCATTTTAAGGGCTCTCACAATGCACTGCTGGCAGTGATCCATATTTTTTTAAGAAGCGGCAGTTGTTGGAAACATTTTTTCTGTCAATATCGCGCTGTTCCACAGACTCAAATGTCCTCCACAATACCTAATGAAAATGTGCAATACCTATCTGATTGATGTACTCGAACCTGCAGTTCACATTTGATTTAGCTTCTTCCTTCTGTAAGAGGGCGTTAAAACCTGCTTACGTTCATACCCTCTCGTGTCGAGTTCACCCGTATGAGTCTCAGACAAAAAGCATGCTTGTTCAATCATTGTTTGCTCATCCATCTCAGGTCTCATGTACATGTGCACATGAAGATGCCGCACGGGCAGCTAGATGATTCGGAACTATCATTACGCGCCGACAATGATGTCGCCATGCAAGAATACCATACCGCTCCACCATGATCATTCTTCTGATTCACTGGCAGTGTTTTAATGATGGATGTGTCGGATGCTCGACCGGTGCCCCTAATAATAAAATGAATTCGTCATGTTTGCACCCCTTAAAATTGGCACCACTGCGCCTTGCTTTCCTCAAGTCATTGTCACTGGCTGGGCCGTGATATCCTCATCATGCTAAACTCTCGAGCTGGCCTCGAGACAAAATTCTCTCCTCAATTTCGGACTTACTCAATTGTTCTGATGATGGCGATGAGGATAGCACCTGTGCTACTACTTTTCATTATTCTCTGCAGCACGGTGGTTCAAGCCGTGCCTGTTCCCACTCATCCAATCACCACAGTTGCCGCGCGCTATGGAGTGTCATCTCACGACTCAACGCAGTTGCAACTCACCTCCGGTTCTGCTTACACCGGATCACTCCACCACCCGTCGCCGATACATCTTAGTCCATCCAAATCCATCGCGACTTCGAAGGAGGAAACCAGTATGGTGGCTTTGGCGCGGAGAAGGAGTCTCGGTTGGAAGATTAGGCACGCCTTTCATGTACGTATTAGTTTCATTGCGTTCATGTTCGCAGCTTTCTGCAATCACAGGGAGAAGGAAATGTACAGAACACTAACAATTATTGTTGCGAATGGGTGTATGTACGTTCTACATACAGAAATTGGGCCACAAAATAAAGCATGGTACGTATTGCAGTAGCGGTAGGCTGGGATCCAAGATATGCTTACCCCCGCATGCCGTATTTAGGCTTCCAGAAACTGGGGCATGCAATCAAGCATGGTGAATTGATGTTTCTCAGCGCTAGGTTTGCCACAGTGACTTGTACTGACTACTATTATCAACAGCTGCGCAGAAAGTCGGTCATGCAATTAAGCATGGTAACCTATGTTTTTCGGCGCTAAATTCATTCGTGTCCCTTAAATTGACCACCTTCTCAACAGCTGCACAGAAAGTTGGACACTTCATCAAAACCACCGGCGCCAAGATTGCCAAGGTCGGACTCAAGATTGCTGCCACCGTAGGAAAGATTGCTGGCAAGGTAGGCCGTTCTTCTTAGGCATCAATTTCGCTTCTCTGGCCTTCCAAAATATGACTAACACTAATGCTGGCCCCTAATTACAGGTTGTTGGATTCATACCTGGAGCCAAAGGTATTGGAAAGGCCATGGAAGGCGGGAGTGAGGGGCTCAACAAGGCAAGCGACGCCATTCATGCTCACATTGGTGGCAAGCTGGGGAAGGCTATGAAACGCATGGACAAAGCGCAGAAAATTGTGGGATATATACCTTGAAGTAAGCTTAGACAAGCAGAGTGAACAGTGTTTGGATGATGGTCAGGAGCGACATTTGTAGCCATCGGCAGTCGTCGGCAGAGATGAGCCACGGTTCCATGTTTGGATGTGATCCCATCTGAAGTCATCATATCTAGACCTGAGTTATAACAGGGACTCGACACTGTCGCGAGAGAGAAACGGCTCAGTATATTGTCTTCATTTAAGGTCTGTTTTGGGTCCATATTGATCGGACCAATATATTTACCTCGTTGCATATTGATCTATCCAGTGTGCTTGCTCTGGGACTGATTCGCAAATTGCCAAACTTTTCGACAATACAATATTTCTCTACTTATCCACTAGCCGCACTGAAAAGTGTTTCCAGTCAGATCAGAACTTCTTATATCATCAAATCAGTAAGTACACACTGCATACATATTCCTAAACTGAAACCACAATTCACTCGAACAAACTAAACAGCACGGGCCTAATATTCAAAAATTCTGAGTGTTAATACAAGGAACAGGGACACAGAGACGGACACCCTTTGAACTCACTTCAGGTGTTGGAACAGCAACGTCAATACAGTGAGCACCAAAGCGACACGGCTTGATGGGCACAATAGATTCCTGAATAAATTGTGTCAGGCTGATGGGAGTCAAGTGTAGAACGGGCAGAGATCTCTCACTGGAACGGCAGCCACTAGCGTCGCAAAGATGGCCAGAACAGCAGAGAAAAGCTTGTATGAGATTTGCATCGGTAAGAGGATGAGTGAGTCGTCAACGAAATACTGGTAGTACTTATGTACTGCGAATCCCCACCAGTCCATGTGTGACCAATTGTAAGTACTGATGCGATGATATAGGGGAGGGCCAAGTATAGGACATGCCGCCTGCGATTGCCGGCGAACGGATCTACTTAATGGAAGCATGCTTCCTGACCACCCAGATCACGATTTGATGGATTCCTACAGTGATCTGACTACAGACAATGTGGCAAACCTATACCCCACTGAGTTCAAGGGCCGAGAGCATATATCCTGTGTATACTCTGCTGTTGGGTCAAGTCACCAGTTGTAAATTGGAATCGATTAGCATAATCCGTTGCAAAGTGACATGTGCATAGTATATAATTACTGCGTCCGGCTGCGGTGCGTGCGGGAAAAGGACTGCAAATACTCACACGATCGCGATGTGATTAAACTGTATTACTTCACTCTCCAGCGTTTTCCCAAAAAGAATTCTGGGTGGCCGAACATCGGACCCCTTGAAGCCCGGATACGTGATAAAAGTCAACGATGGGGTTCAAGTAAGCTTCACCGACATAAAATAACAGTACCATCAGAGTATTTTTGGTGTTCTGGGATAATTTAACCGACATGATGAGTGGCAGATCCAGAAAGTCGAGATGTGGCAAAGTGAATATGATATCGAAGAGTTCGGACACAAGTCTCGGCGGCAGATGATTGATCATGTCCGCTGAAGGTGGCGTAATAATCGCTAGTGGGGGCAAGCGTGGAGAGGCGCACATCGTGACGAGTTGGCAAGGGATCTGAATATTTGAAATTATCGATGGTCACGATGTCACATGCAGTCAGTGATGTAACGATAATGCAGCGCATGAGGTGCGGGTGAAACTACGAGTCTGGTCATCATGGAGAATGTCGAGGCGAGACGACAAAAGAAACGCGGGCTCCTTTGCGAAACAAGCAGATTAGCCATGGGGTATACCGTTTAAATAGCATACAGAGCCGATATAGATGAGGAATGATTTCGTTGCCCAATTTGATGTGGTGCTGGAAGACACAACGGAACGATTACAGGGGAGACAGCGCGGCAAATCTAAATTTTCTGAATAAAAGGTATTGTGATGAGTTAATTTAGAATCGAGGCGTAGAGCTAGGCTAATCTAATAGAAGAACCCTCGATGTAACTAAGTGTAAAGGAGGCTCGCGAGGCAGTAGGTCTGGTAATAGAGTGCCACGATCAGAATATTTCGAAGACACAGTGTTGGCACAAACTCCCGTACCATCATGGATACGAGGTGAAGAAGACCGGCTCATTGGACATAACCCCGGTGCACCGAGAAATATTCTCAGACTCGAAGCGATAATATAGGGGCCCCTCCTGGCTTTCCGGACCTCGCACCAGCACCATTCGTAACGGTCATCATATCAGGGGCCTCAAGGAGCTGATGAGTCATACTCATGTAGTGGGTCCCGGAGCGAAGAGGGTGGCCGTAAGATCCAGAGTGCATACCGTCTTGTTGAGAGATGATGGCAGAATCCAATAAGCAGACAACGGAGGGATAGGCGTACACTTGGCGGCCACAAAAGACGCGTAAAAACCAGCGGTATAGCCGGGACGAGAAAAGACGCACTACAGTATCCAGCGCCGTATGCGCACAGGGACCGTCGTTACCTTCAAGCTGGTCCAGGTTAGGACGCACCGAATAAGGAGTAAGTACTGGTGAAACGGCCGGGCTGCGTTCCAACACTGATGTCGCCAGATGATGCGCATGATGTATGATTGAAAGACGTTCAGGATGAGGACTATCAACCAGAAAAGGGGGTGTTGATATCTGTAAGCAAGCTGAGAGTATGCACCGAGTCGTGTCCTCATCCCGAAAAGAAGTAGCACCCATCGTGCGAGGGGCCCACAGTCGCGCACCTACCCAATGCAGAACGAACCTCTTTTCGTTTGCTGCAATCCTAGCTATTGACGTTTTCCTGGATGCGTCCAGGACCATTCAGTAACGGGATCTAGCTGAGGCGTGAATATCATCATTCCCAGGCCCCGCGACGCCTCAAGGAGTCAACGAAACGACGAGAGTGGACACCTCGAGGTGGGTAACCAATTCACAGCCATCCAAGGTGTGCTGGTCAGGCTAGAATAGCCTATGGCACAATTAAAGGCGGAGATAATAGAAAGACACAGCGCGAGGTGTCTACAAAGCAAACTGGACCGGACGAAAGGCGATACGAGGAGGGACCGAGCACCAAGCGGCTGCTTCGAGGTTTCAAGGGACCATGACAGAACGAAGACGTACCAGAGTCCTACCACAATTCCAACTGGGCCAGCTTCGATCCGACGAACGTATTCTATGGTTGTGGGTGATTCAAGGGTACAGTTGGGAAGGATGTAGCTGTAGATAGGTGAGAAGGCGGGATCGCAGGAAGAACCACTGCGCACCCAGAGTCTATGGATGACATTGCTCAGAAATACAGGCGGCATAGCGAGCGGGCCATGGAGGTCTAGATAACGGAGGAGCTGGGAGGGTGGGATGTGCTGAATCAGGGCAAGTTCAAAATACGCGTGAAGGTGATGGTAAGAGGACGATCAGCGAAAGCATGACCTCTGCAACAATGCACTGTCGGCCACATGATCATGTGAGGCCGTGGTGATAAGATAAGATAGCGGAAGCAGGATTAATTCACGTTGTGGATGCGGTAGGTCGTCGTTGTGTGCTATGAATTTCGGTGATTAATGATACCGTAGGGATTTACAACGCATATAACCACTAGGACCCACATGCAGAGATCTGTTTACGCGGAGAAATGGTTATTCTGTCGGATCATCCAACTTAACCGTGAGGCGTATCCCCGTGTACTTGTACATGGTTCCCTAATCCTGGCACACAGGATTCTATAGCATGCCTCGCAATCGTATTACCCTGGTTCGTACTTGACGCCGAGTCCACCCCTTTACGTCGCGGCAGGCCCCATCCTGCTCACATGTCAATACAGCTACTCGCGCGACGGCTTCCTGCGTGATGGCGAGAAGGATGAGTAAGAAGATCAGCGCAAATTTCATTTCTTTGGGATGCAAAATGTGAATATCTTCTGCTTCTTAGATTTATATGAATAATATCGAGGTGATCTGTCGACATAACTCTTACTACCTTGAGCAGACTTATGTGCACAGGTCTCGAGGGCTGGGCACAACGTCTCCGTAGTACATATATATATAACTCCTCTACGTGTCTATACTTCTACGCCACCCAAAGCTTTCAGAAAACACGGGGTTTACTGACTTTGTGTCTTTGACTGACATCAGGCAGACATTCATGCTCTTGGCACCGCGCAACGCCCTGATGGCAGGGACTTTGAATATATATAAATGGCAATTTGTCAAGAAGCTAGGCTAAAGATAGATCAATACCAATGTGTTGAAGTAGCAAAGCAGGGCGATGCACTTGGCTCGTGGTTTGTGCGCTGTTGCATAATTGTGAAACAATTGCTATATGGAGTGTACTACTGCACCTTGTCTTCCATATGTATGGTACCCCTCATCGGTGAACGCCTCATGCGCTGCATCGCACTATTCACACAGTTGTCGCATGTCGGTATTAATCGCACGACGTGACAGAGTTGTCGCGCTCTATGTCAGCGCCTATCTACATAGCTCTGACTACCCTACTGTTCTATCTTTGCTCTGAGAATAAGTAAGCTCCATCCGCCAAGTTACGTATCGTATAAATGGTCAGGAATTTTTGGGGATTAGTCACCCCCAACGCTCAACGCAAAAAAAAAACCCTCCAAACCATGAAGTTCTTTGCCCTCCCTGTCGTCCTGTCTGCCCTCCTCTTCATTGGTCAAGCATCTGCTCTCGCCTGTACCACTGACGCGGACTGCAGCAGTCTCGCTTGTGCAGGAAACGAGGTCACTTGTGGCCCTGCATTCTGCAACTCTGGCACTTGCGTTAAGGCGGAATGTGCACATCGAGTTGGGACTGTCAGCTGTCCAGTGAGTGGCACTCTCATGACACATTTCAATCTCCGCTGACACAAGATGGCTTGGGCAGTGACCAAGAAGGATTATGCATATATCACAATATACGCGGTGGAAGATGGGAGATAAACAAATTGATCAAGAAGCACCAGGCGCAATACGATTCCTTGGTTTCATAGAGCCTTGATACCAACATTCTCGGTGAATGCTTTGAGATAAGAGGGCTGCAACTAGTTATCTTGAGTGATTTTCAAGTGCATGTCAACGGTGCCACATGCCAGCGAAGATCACCATGATTGAGCAGTATATCCCGGTATCACCACCTCTAATCAAATACAGTGCTTCTCTGACTGCCAGTCTGATGAAACTAGTGGACGGGTATCATTTCTGTTCATAAGTTGTGTATCACAGTTTTATGAAGATATAAAAGAGCATTCACTTTGCGCTCAGCAGTAGTACTTCACTACGCCCCGGTCCCATTACATTCACGCCCGACTCATATCAACACAACAATGAGAATTGCAATCTTCAGCACCATTTTCTGTATGCTTGCCCAGCAGGCAGCAGCCATCGCTTGCCTGACTGACGGGGACTGCCGCTCTCTAGTGTGTGCTGGAAGTGGCCTAAAGGAGTGCGAACCGGCGTACTGCCTCGAAGTCGCACCAGGCGTAGGCGCTTGCATCAAGCCTCTCTGTAGGGGTCGTGAGCAGGCGTGCCCGGTACGTGTGGCTTGAAAATGGGATTTTGGGACTATTTTTGACGCGTCTCGTAAATAGTGATCTGGATCTGGCGGGCACATCCACGACCGCAGAAATGCATTGTTAAAAAGACTGGGACTTGTGATAGAGCTGAATATGATTTATCAAGTGACATAAGATTGAATACAGAAAACTGAAGTGTGCCCTTGGGTGTCAACTCGCAGAATCTTGCTGCGTACGACTATTCTCACTCGTGGGCCAGGCCTTGACAACACAGACCCGTCTAGATTGCGCATGGATAAGAGTTTATCACTTAGTACGTAAATGCAACATTGACATGCATCGTATAATGGCAGCTCGCTCATATACCCAGTCAACATTTTGTGTCTGTGAGGTTGCGCTCGCCATTTTTGTCATCTGAATTCGGAGATTGTCCGGCCACCTTTGACCGGACTGGTTGCTTCCATTGGATATAAGCTTTTGAAACCTGATGCCCTACTAGTTGACAGTTGAATTACCCGCTCAGGCAACACCTTCAATCCCCGCAGTCAGAGTTTTAACTCCACAGATGAGATCCGCGTGCTTCACCCCCGCTCTATCCGTTCTCACCCTGCCAGAATCCAGAGCATGTGCGATATCCGGCATGTTTGGCGCCGCCTACAAGCGCATTACATGCTTCCACAATACCTGGTTTGGATGCTCTCTCGTCGCCTGTGTGTCTTTTACTTGGACTAAACCAGTTTGGGCTCTGCGTGAAGATCTGTGCCCAGTACGTGGTCCTGACAGTGCTCGTGATGCCCCATTTCTGAGTCGACTAAATAGAGTATACAATTAATGCGCATTGTGGGAGTTTGGAACATAACAGAGTCACCTTCAATGTGACGTGTGGCTGTTGAATACATCTTCAAATGTTTATTGCGTCTTGTACCATCAGGGAACGATTTAATCCTCGACACACTGCAGGGAAGGGTACTTCCCTGGCGTCGGAACAAGCGAGCGCCCAAATGGGACATAACTGATACCCGCCATCACTTCCCCACGATCGCGACACGACTTTGTATTCATCCTCGCATTCGACACACATGCTCGTGTCGCAGCATAATGCGAGACGAGTGAAATATTCCTATCTTACAACATTTCTATCTCGTTTTCATGCTTTTCCATTTAAAAACAAATATCGGCCGGGAGCCTATATAAGCCACTCGCGATCTACGTACATACACCGTGAAATTCGACCCAAGTTTCATTCCAACGGCCTCATTGGGCCTCAATAACCTCGCTGTACGTCGCCCAAATTGTTGTGAGTGATCGGCCCCAGTCCATATCGTTTGTATCCGCCGTTTCTGCCTGTCATGTACCGTCCACTCCTCCCTGTCTGTTTCCGGTCTCACGCAGCGTTCTCGATCTCCTACCAGTCTCGTGTCCAATAATCCGAGTATCTGATACGTCGGCGTATCCATATATCTTCCCACTCTTCCCTATTCGGAAGGAACTCTATGGCGGACCGTGTGCACATTTATTACTGTCCCATCAATGACTGTCACTGCCATTTTTTCACTGTTATATCTTTGCACACACACCTCCTCTACATACCATACAGTCGATATACATTCTTCTTATTGAGGATGAGCGCTGGAGACAAAAATGAAATTATTTGACCGAGTTCCCGCGGTGCTGCACTGATTGCAATATTGCGCGCCGCACCCGATTTTCTAGGCCCAGAGTTCAGGGAATTTTTTTGAGTCTCCAGGAAATTGTAGGTGCATAGTCCATCTCCAGTGCAGCAATTGTTTTAAGATGGCGATACTTTTTTGTGATCTTTTGCGATGTATATTTTGAAAACGCGAACTGACAGTGTATCAATTGGTGCTATACTGTTTTTTGGTGATTATTTCAGGTCAAATTTGTACTTATGCAGGCACTAAACTTCAACTTCACGCTTCAACAGACATTTATGGCATTATCCCATCGATGACCGCTGTAATTGTCGCGACGAACACGATTGCTGAAAAAGTATGGAATAGACCGACTTCCCACGGGTCACAGGACACGTGACATCACTCCTGATTGTGACATCACAAATTTCTTCCATAGACTCCCATTCCACCCGAAGTGTTCAAATTTAACTGGACTACTGGATGCGGATAGCTATAGCGGGTCCAACAGGAAAATCACATAGCAAACAAAAATTTATGGACGTAGATATGGTCTAATCACACAAAATGCATATGGTAAAATGATGCCATCAGAAATATCTTCCCAGGCGCAACGAAAAATAGCACAATTTTTTTTATCGCACTCCGTGGGCTGTAATAAATTCTTTTACATCGTAGAAGATCGTAACCAGATTAGAGATTGGACGTTGTTGAAGGCAGGTCGAAGGTAAAAACGCTCGTCCAGACCGCACTTTCCGCCAGACTATCACCCACGTGACTGGCTGATGCCATTGATTTCATGATTTGACTTGACCCATGGACGAAGAGCCACAAAACAGTGTCGCCACCTTAAAACAATTGTTGCACTGGAGATGGACTATGCACCTACAATTTCCTGGAGACTCAAAAAAATTCCCTGAACTCTGGGCCTAGAAAATCGGGTGCGGCGCGCAATATTGCAATCAGTGCAGCACCGCGGGAACTCGGTCAAATAATTTCATTTTTGTCTCCAGCGCTCATCCTCAATAAGAAGAATGTATATCGACTGTATGGTATGTAGAGGAGGTGTGTGTGCAAAGATATAACAGTGAAAAAATGGCAGTGACAGTCATTGATGGGACAGTAATAAATGTGCACATGGTCCGCCATAGGACTCGCTTCACGAGGCACACCCAGTCGGGTGATCGTGCCTACAACACTGACCGACATTATTAGCATCCCAATTGCTTTCTGAATCTACTCCTCTGGCATTCACAGCCATTGATGCGCCCTCGATAATTGACCACGCATTGTGTCATCATGGTACGAAGTAATCAATGTGCCATTGTCCTGTTGCTATTGGTGTATATACGATTCATGACTTAGATACAACCACTGAGAGCGACACACCTGCGGTGCGCCATAAGTGCTGGTAGTTCTATCCACTTGTGCATACGCCCAGTTAGCTATGGTCCACTCGTTCTCTGACCCTTGGCTTCTGTCCGCGACGACGTATTTAGATATGTTTTCAAGCACTTACATCACTGTAACGACAGAATCACCCTGGCGCATGTGTTCATTGTAGCACCCGGGCCTCCTATCCTCCATCCCCGGTTATACATACCCCTTCCAGACCGAGGTCTTTGAGTAGAGGCCTTTGGATACCGCGCGCAAAGCCGACTTCATTTAAGCGCAGCGCTGTGATGGGGCCATGAAATCTCATGTTGTGAACAAGTATTTCGCACGTCCAACATATGTCCTCTGTAAGTCCTCTGTGTCAGAGACATTAGATTAATTTGAATCGGAGCTACTGAATCGAATTAGGGCAGTGCTAACCACGGATGAATTTGACCTTGCTATAGCCTGTTGTTGTTGATTTATCAGCATGAATTGACTTATGTCGTCGAATGTATTCTACTAGGACGTGCTCTTTGATACTAAGTGCAACATTTTAATTTTTTCTCCGTTATACAATTTGATTATGCAACCCCATATAGTGCGCGTAGGCTGGGTGGCTTGTATGTCTAAGTGTGGGTATACTGGGCGATAGTACAAAAGCACGACGGTACACCAGAGCGGGGACCATCTATAGCATTCATCAACCAATCAGCTATGAAATTTCCAATCATTGCTACTCTCTGCCTCGCCGCAACATGCGTCATGGCCGCTCTGTCATGCGAGGACGACTCTAACTGCGCAGGGCTGACCTGTACGTGGGGACAAACAATATGCCAGCCAACTTACTGCGACGTGTTCAATCTCTGTGTCAAAGCACGTTGCGCAAATCCTCCAGCGCTCTGTCCTGTATGTTGGTTTGAATGTTGGATACAGTGTTGATTGGTTACTTACCACCAGATTTCTGTAGTGAACGGAATTTATATTTTGTCTACTCTATCCGTGATATCGTCGATTGAACCTAGATTGATGCAATTGTGATAGTCATTTCCTATGAGAGGTAGTGGCACTTGCGAATGGTAGCCGAGTTGTGGATAGCTAAGATAACGATAAGATGACGATACTACAATCATAGTTACGGATATGGGCATCCAATGGCGCATACCAAGCACATACGCATGACCATCCACATTTGCTCCGTGACATTCTCGATTCTTTTCGTCGACATTCCTACACCCGATGTCAGCAACCACATTGCTTCTTGTTGATCTGGTTGGTCATCTAGTTCAGTAGTATTTATGGAAATATCTAGACACATAGCTGACATCTGCAGGTACAACCCTCCCTGTACCCGTCTTTCACGCTAAATGTCTTCAGATGTCACCTATCCTCCGGTCGGAGGATAAGCAGTCAGGCACATCATGAGTTGCCTCTATAAAATGGCCGGGGGGGCATACCTTGATGCATTGAACATCATCAACTACGATGCAGCTCACTCTACTCTTCTCAGTCATCCTCCTTGTCATTGGTCAGACTGCGGCGGTATCTTGCTCGACAGACTTCGAATGCAGGAGTTCGCCGATCTTCAGCTGCCCGCCACAGTTCAATACCTGTTCCCCAGCAATTTGTGATCTAGGTGATTGCCTTGCTGCCGAATGCAGTCCCCGCTCCGTGGGTTGCGTAAGATACAACACAACTGGCATAGAACAGTGGATGCGGTACTGATTTGTCTGACTTATACGCAGTAAAAAGCGCCATGGGATGCCTAGTCGAGGGCCCAAATCCTCCACATCTCTGTCAGTCTAACCTTTGACCGGTTGTTGCATAATCTAATAAACATGATATGGTGTGTACGTGGATTATGCTGACCCATTTCTGTGTTATCGTTGCAGATTCATTATTTGCGGGCCAGCATTATAATTTCCATAGATGGTTTCTCTTTTCTCAAAGATGCGGTTTCTGTGTGATTATAAAGCCTTGCATTTGCGCCCCTGAAGTGAATGAGAGAGCCCAATGACATTGTACGCAGATAAGAGGACGCTTCATTACGTCCGGTGACTATGCTTCTGAACAGATGGGTTTGCATGCTGGTATGAGTCCATGTGAGCGTGTCATCTCATGGGGAAAAGGAGTATTTGACTTTTATTTTTAGCCCGCCAAGTGCTCGCCAAGTGGCGCAAACTATGCGATAGTTATGTCAATTGTGGACTGACAGTATGACTGCAGGTCAAACAATGTAGATCGAAGGGCGTTCAGCATGAAAATCAAGGGTGTGATTGTGAGGCATATCGACCATGCAATTTAAATGACAGTAATTCAGAACCCATATCTGAATCCTCATAATTGAATCTGTCCGTAGCATACCGTATACTTCAGGACAACCTCTTGGCTTGAAATTTCGCAAACTGTTCGACGGTAGACGGTAGCCGCCATTCGCGTGATTTTTTCATGATTTTTTTTTTTTTTTTTTTTTTTTTCTTTCTTTTCGCGTAAAGCAAATTATTCAAACCTCGTGCATTGATTTTCCTACTCTAGTCTTGCCTGTCGCCCGTCGACACAACCTGGATGTATCCGATATCCGATATCGCACGTTGCAACTCGCACATACACTTCCCCTATGGAACGTGGTACGACATGTCTTCGCAGCTCATGGCAATATATCCGCAGTACTCGTCGTGTTACCCCTATATCATTATCTCACGTTCGGTTCCTGGAATGTACCAACTCACGCTTCAGTTCCACCTTTCCTGTCTGAGGGAAACTGCATGCCTCTGTGCCATACGTCATCGTGAACCATGTGCTGTCAGATTGTTTTTCATCACTTGTTCTCGTTCTGAAGTGCGGCTATGTAATGTCGCTCCTCATTACTGGCGATTCAACTTCGGGTCTTCTCTTACAAAATTATATCCAACCTTATCTGAGTCCACCTGTATTTTTCGGTATAGTTCTATTCCCATACTCGATTTGATGTGAGTATCTGGCGTCGGCGTGGATACTAGAGCGCAACGTCCACCCAGATACAACGCCACTATCCTCTTTGTTTCAAGCAGTCCCCATTCATATCCAACCATGAAGAGAGCACTGCGATAAACACTCAATTTCAATACCAGATATGTGACAGACTTGAAATTGGCGCGATACCATTGTTGGTGGCCACCCAAGTAACTTATAACGTACGAAAAATGTGTCGAGCGGGCTCCTAGAATGCTGAATTGAACAGATAAAAGTCAGATTGAGTGAATCCCAGCAGCGACGCGGGAAATCGACCTCACGTTGTTGGAGGGTGAAATGAAGCGCTTGATGCCGCGACAATGGAAAATTTGGCCAGGGAAGATCAAGAACGAAAGTATACCAGAATATGTTCCGAGAATAGCACGGAAATATGCGTTCCTAGCACTGGAAGTCATCGACCGAGGCCTGCCACCATGTTCACAGAGTCAAGAATGATACGAGATGAACGGGACCGGCGGGCGTCTACAGCACCACAATGGGTCCAAGACATCGAAGCAAGAGAGAAGCACTGCGCGTCGTTCTAAGGGGCCTGCTTAAAGGTACAGCACACAAGGAATGTGACTGGAGACGTCAAATTATCTAGCAATCATGATCATTGGCGGTTTCCTGCAGTCAAGCAGGAAGCCGATAGATGCACCACGATAGTTGAATGTGCACCTCGCCAGTCTCGAGACCGCGAGTGCAAAGGAGGTGAACCTCACATCTCGTCGGTCACTTCTATAGCCATCAAAGGTGTACCTACCGCACGGCCAAGAACAGCCGCCAGCACAAAATGAGACGGAGATACCGGCCAGAAAAAGTGCGAGGTGTCTACGAGATGACCTTTGTAGGACAATGACGCGATAATAGGGTACAGCGGACGGGCTCAGAATCGCAAGCCATGAGCACAAACTTCGACGAGGACCCTGAGTGCGAAGGAAACGCATTTCGTGATCCAGCGCGGGCGGACATCCAGCGCGGGGCATGATTTGAGCAAGGTGCGAGAGCGAGGCGCAGAAAGTACAGCGCGACGAATTGTGAGCGATGGACATCGCAACCGACACATTTTGCAGCGATTGCATCCGCCATCCATCGAATATACCCGTGCATAAAGTTGAGGAATATGGCCATGGGGGTTAGATGACAGAGGAATTGGGAGGCGGACATGAACGACCTTGATGATCGTTCGGATCGCGCCGGTCTGTGGGATGATTTGGAGAATGAGATTAGATTGCCCATCTTGGCGGATGCCGTGAAGATGCCGTCATCGGGACACGCGGACAGGCTGTGACAATTGTGTGACTCGGTGACAGGAGTGACCAAGGAACAGCAAGTGGCACACGAGAGGGGGGTTTGCTTAGGTAGAAAGCGAACTCGTATGACGGTTTAAAGTCTTAGAATTCACTGGGGAGCACTACGAGTAAGGACGAGGTATTTATACGTCTACGAGTAGTGCTTAGATAATATAAAAGAGTCAAAATATCGAACGAGAAGACAAAAAGAATGAGAGAGTCCACATGGACGAGGAGCAGTGAAACAGGGCACAAAAGATAGGAACGAGTAAGGGGTAGAATGGACGGGTATCCAGACGAGGTGTATGCGTAGAGGAGGAGGCCTACGGCCGAGTCCGAGATAAATGAATAAAATAATAAGAAAATAGCGAATAAACCGAATAAACAATATATTTCGTTACATCCGCCCTCCAGACATTTGAGTAATGTCTACAACCAAAGAAAGAAGTAGAAGAACAATATAGAACGCACAAGTAGACCCAAAAGAACAAAAAGAGAGAGTGTAATGCGTCAATACGACGACTTTTCTTCAGTAAAGACCGTGATGTGGTAAGCTTGGGTATATGTGGTGTTGTCGAAGAATACAAGTGGAATCGGCGAGTTGCTAGGCAGATCCATTGGAACGAGTGTTGCGAGCAGCGCCAGAGGCAGAGGAGGCGGCAGGAATAGTGATAGTGGCCTTCTCTTTGCCCTTGCCCTTCTTGGTAGGTTTCTCGGGGTTGGATGAAGAAGACGTGGTTGCGTCGTCCATAGGCGTGTCGGGATCGACGGCGGAAACTGTCTCGGAGGTGGAAGTACCGGAATTGGATGGATTGGTGGATGAGGAAGACGACGACGCGTTAGGCGCCGTAGCAGCAGCGGTTTTGGCGGCCTTGGACTTGGCCTTGCGAGACGAGCCGGATTGCTTCTGGGAGCGAGTGGGGGCAACGTTTGGTGTGTTATTGGGGGTGTAAGGAGCCGTGCGCTGACTCTGGCGATTAGCCTGGCGCTTGTTGAAGAAGGAAGACGTCTGGAGACGACGCCTGGTGTGGTCCATAGCGCTAAGTAATACCATCTGGCCAAAAAGCTCCTGCGACTGCGCCATTCCAAGCAAGTCAGAGGAGTTGAAGGCGACACCAAAATTTGCTGGAGGCGCAGAAAAATTGCCCGCGGGAGGCGCAGAATGAGGTTGATAATGAGTGGGCATGGCAGCCTGCTGCGGAGCGACGGGAGGAGGCGTAGAGATGGGTTTGGGAGGCGCAACTGGGCGCGAAAAGAATTTCTTTGTCTCTCCAGGGCTAAGGATGCTGACGTCGAGCTGGAAAGTGAATAAATCGGGCGAAATTTCGCCGTTCACAGCGTAAGTTTCGGCGCTGGAGTCCCAGGTGACAAACTGGATGTGTTTGGCGCGGGTGTGCTCGTTCCAAAAAGGGGCGAACTCGTCGTAGCCAGCGGGAGTGTTGGGGAGACGGCCGGGTACGTCGACCCACGGAAAACCAGAGAGATAGGCTTGATAGGCACAGAAACTGGCGATTTCGTCGGCAGTGTGGGTGCGGATGATGGTGGTAGCGTTGGCGGGATCATAGAGGGTGAAAGTGTCGCGATTGGTGCGTTTTATGAAGGGATGGTTTGGGGAAGCGTAGGCATTGTTACTGGAAGGAGAAGACATCGGTCTGGATGAAGTTGGAGCGGGAAATTCGAGGCGAGTGCAAGAATGCGATGGGATAATGAATAAGTCGTCCACAGCCTCGTATTTAACGAGTTTGAGACTGATAAGACCCAAGAAAATTGAGGGGTCCTCGCGAGGGGCATTGCCCTGACCATGCGGAAGTTCTGCAATGCTCGAGATGCCTAACAGAATAAAATATTGCTGCAGTGCCTCGAGATGGCTCACCTTACTGTATGGTAGCCAAGTAATATCTCCAGCGGCCCATTTTACTTCAAACAGGGCCTCGTCTGTGGACCCTGAATGCGAAATTATGCGGTCCACAGCCCATTCTCCATCGCCAGCTTCATCTCGGAGGTCGAGCTGACTATCTAATCGACCAGGAAAGAGTCGATCATCGTTAGGAATGTGGATTCGGAGAAGACTGGAATGAAAAACGTTGTGAACACCTCGCTGCTTGAGAGCAGGTGGCAGTTCAATCTCAAATGAGAAATTGTTGAAGTCTTTCACAATCCTATAAGGTCCAATGTACTTAGGAATTAATTTCCGAGCATATCCCTTTGGATATTTGATGTTCTTGGTTGACAAATACACCAAATCTCCTTGTTCAAAGGGCGCTTCTTGACGCCTTCTATTTGCGGCACGACTTTGCTTGACGTGCGCAGCAATAATAGCATCGTGCGCACTTATAATAGCCAGCTTTTTCTGGAGCGCGAAGTTACGTACAGCTGGAAATTCGCTTTTTGCAGCTGAATTCCAGATCATTGGACGCGGCATTCGTCCCATATTCAAGTAGAATGGAGAGAATCCGGTTGTCTCGGAGCGTGCGCAATTTAATGCGAATTCTATGGACGGTAACTTTGAGACCCAGTCCTTCTGTGTTGAATTGACCATTTGTCTCAACATTTGTGTAACTGTCCGATTTGCACGTTCTGTGGATCCATCCGATTGTGGATGATAGGCACTGGACATGCGGAGCTTTGTTCCAATTAAATTGTGGAGATGACTCCACATGTCACTAGTAAAAATGACGTCCCTGTCACTCACTATGTATTTTGGGAGACCATGCAACTTGTATACTTGCTCAAACATGAGCTCGGCAACTTGTTTAGCATTGTAATCTGTGCGGCTAGGGATGACGTGAACCATCCCAGTCAGCAGGCAGATCACCACAGTGATTGAGTCGAACGTTCCATCTCTATTTGAGGAGTCTGGAAGTGGTCCAACGAAATCAATACCAATACCTTCCCAGGGACTGCAAGGCACCTTAAGTGGATTAAGCAGTCCATATGGCTTCTGGTTGCTAGGTTTGGTTCGCTTGCAAGTGATGCAGCTATCACAGAAAGACTTAGTGTCGGATGCAATAGATTTCCACCAGACTTGGCTTCTCAAATAATCCAATGTTCTGCTGGTACCCAGATGGGCCAACATTGAGTGTGCTTCAGAAATAACAATTTCTCGAGCGCTCCTATTACCAATTAAGATGTCAGGAACACACAAGAGTCTCTGTTCACGGTCAAGCAGATAGATGAACCCTTCGGAGATCTCAAAATTCCGAAATTCCTTAGGTTGCTCAATTATCACTCTAAAGAATGCATCTTCTGCATAACGTTCCTTTATTTCCATGTGTTTGTGGAGTAAATCACCATTTTGCGATGGTGGCGCAGTGGTGTCAGTGTCAAGCAGATTAGCCAAGCTATTATTAGTAGCCGGTGTTGATGCCGCTTGCCCAATTGGGGATGTGGGTGTGAGTACCCTCTCGCCCTCCGGACGTTGTGCAGGCCCTCGAAGAGTGAATTTGCCCTTCATTCTGGCCGCAAACTCTTTAGACGTCTCAGGGCGTCCAGAATCCGCGGGAATAGGAGTCTTCCGTACACGTGGAGCCTTAATTTTGAGTTCCCGCGCTTCTGGAGCTTGAAGAACTACCTTGATGGGGGCAGATTTCTTTGGAATAATAGATTTACCATGCTTCGGAGTTAGCACTTCTTTTGGCGGAACCGGTTTTCGAGGTCGTAAAACCCGCTGTGAAGCCACGCGAGCTTCCAAACCACTCAAAATAGGCAAAATTGCATCCTCTGCAATGGGAACATCATCATTCACTATATCAAAGTAAGTATATTCACTGCGAGAGCGAACTGTTCCGGGTGCGTCATTGGAGTATAGACGTGATAGAGAGTCCGCTAGGACATTCTCTTCACCTGGAATATATACCACTTCAAAATCAAATGAGCTTATCTTCTCAATCCATCTGGCTTGCCTGCCTGACAGATTTCTCTGATTTAACAGATGTGTGAGGCCTTTATGATCGGTCACCCACTTAAATTTTACACCCTGTAAGATATCTCGATGGCGCAGCATGGTTTCTATGCCTGCGAACATCTCAATTTCATGTGTAGGGTAGTTTTGTTGTGCAGAATTAAATTTAGCTGAATAAAACGCCGCAACGCGCGCATTCCGCCAATCTTTACCTTGGCTAATGACCCCAGAGATGCCAGTAGCGCATCCATCTGTGACCATCCATATCTGGTCCGCATCAGCGCCATATTGGAGCGGAACACGCTTGTGATCACGAGTTTGACCAACTAAGCGTTTAACATCGTCAAAAGCTCGTTGTTCGGTGTATCCCCATCGAAATGGCACAGTATCACCTGTGAGACCCGACAGAATTCCCATCGGAATTCGTACGCCAGGCACATCATCTGCAAGGTACCCAACAGAGCCGAGAAACCCTCTGAGTAGGTCTCTGTTAGTGGGGACTTTCCAATTTAATACAGAGTCAACTTTGGATGGATCCATTCGGATTCCGTCCTTATCAACAATGCGTCCGAGAATCTTCAGCTCAGGCTGAAGAAAATGTAACTTTTTCTCAGATAAATAGAAAGATTCCTTGGCAAAGATGTCAATTACAATCTTGACATGATTTATGTGCTCCTCGAGAGTATTTGAATATATTATAATATCATCGAGGTATACATCCAAAAATCGACCAATATATGGCGAGAATAGATGATTCATTAGTGCCTGAAATGTGGCAGGAGCGTTACAGTCGCCCTGCTGCATGACTAGGCTAACAATATTTCCATCCGGCGTTGTTACAGCCGTTCGTTCAACGTGATTTTTCTCCACTCGTACCTGCTCAAATGCAGTCGATTGATCCATACTTGACATGTAGGGATGACTGGCAACGCGCCGTAACATGCCCTCAATGTCTGGGAGAGGTGAGGTTAATTTCACCGTATTTTTATTGCGCTCACGAAGATCTATCACCGTGCGCAGCTCAGGGGCGCCGCCTTTTGATCCAGGCTTTGGGATAAACAACATGGGCACTGTATTGCTTGATGTAGTCATCTCCCAGCGTCCTGTCTTCAGATAGGCGTCGCGTTTATCATTCCATTGAGATTTAAATGCCTCTGGGCATCGAGAGGGACGCCAGGGGTACATTTTACTCTTGTCTATCAATGGGATTTTATGATTAATCGCTCGAAAAGGAGGCAAAGGTGTATCCTCCATTTTCTTACAGAGCGGCTTGGCATACTCAAAGAGCAATGTACGCGCCTGCTCTATTTCGTTGCCACTGGGGTGAATTGCTTGCACCATAAATTTGGTGTCGGGACCTGCACGTATGGGTTGTGCATGGTCGCTTCCCACCACAACTCGAGCGGGATTAAATCCAATACATACACTGTGAGCATGCATCCATGGTGTACCAAGTATTAAATCATAGCTATTGATATTGATAATATCAAATGAGTGATTCTCGTCAATGCTTTGATACTTAAGATTGACTGTGGTCTTGCTATTGACCTTGGAACGAGATCCTTGCACTGCCAATTGAAGCACCATTGGTGATTCTAATGGTTCCTTTTTTACTTTTAATTGATCTGCAAGCGTGGTAGACATGAAGTCCCCAAGCGAGCCAGAGTCAAGCAGAGCTCGCACCGGTTGACCATTCACAAGTACGCGCACGACAACCGGCTTCGGGAGTATGCGTCGTTGGTCTTTAGGTGCTGCTGCATTTCGCTGTAGTGACGGATATTTATTCCGATCGACTTGTACGCCAAAAACATCGATGGAATCAGCGCACAAAGTAGCCTCTTGATCACTCAAGAGTTCATTAACAAGTGGTTGAACCGCTTTCCAGCAGTCAGGATCAGTAGCTGCACTTGCATAGTCAAGATCAGCTTGCGCTAAGTGGTCACGTAGATCTTTGGCAGCTTGTCGAATGGTCATCATTCGCATTTCATTATTGTACCATTCAATTAAATTGAAATTCGACTGTTCAGCCATCGTTCTCAATAGATACGTGACTCGTTGTCTAACAAAGTCTTGAATATATAGATGTTTAACATCATTGGCAAACACATGTATTGAAAAGCGTTCTGGGCGATCCCAGTTATCGCTATTATCACCGTGATATGGGCCACAACTGTGTAGTAGCTCTGTAACACGTCGTTCAATAGGTTGGCCAATTATAGTGTCAATATAATGAATATGGTCCAGCCATTCATTGACCTTGTAGTGAGGCGAATCAATTGAATTATTCGTTTGCCTATTGCAATGAGCCGCATACCAATGCCCAAATGAAAAGGCTTCAAAGCGAAGCTGTGCTGGGTGGATACAGGTCTCTAGGTCGCGAAGATGATCATATATGATAAAATAATCAAATTCATCTTGAGTAATCGAAAATCGGCGTGAGTTTGGAGGCAATACATCGAATGACATGTCCCCAGGGAAGGGGATACATTCCTCCAATATTTTAACCATATTTTCGACCATAACTGGTCCCATACATCCAGGGGACGTCATGTCGACGTCATCCTTGATTTCCGGGGAGTCTAATTCAGCCAGAAATGTCTGGAACTCGTGGCAGAAGACCTCAGGGTCAAAATCATACCAATCTTTGAACTGGAACTCGCATTGTTCATAATCAAATTCAGTTTCTTTCTCAGATGTAGTGCGAATGTCTGAGGACTCCAGATCAGTCTGTATCGAATGTTTAGACTCAAAATCTCCATTTTCTGAGGTGGATACTGACTGTAAGTCAGGCATACTATTCTCAGAGTCTGAAGCGTCGTCCGAATCACGCGAAACCGACATTAAATCAGGAATTACGGCGCTCTCAGAGCCATTATCGTCGAGAGCGGCATGGGGTAGATACCCCTCATCACTATCATCTGAATCTGACTCCGATTTCGATAAAAATCGGTCCATATGCTTCATGTACAGTGCATAGTACCTCCTATCATTATTAGTACTCATTATATCGTTTACAATGTCGCGATAAAATCCAACAAGGTCAAAGCGAATATTATAGAGAGAACGATTAGGAAGTGGCACACAGACCTCCAGTTCTGAATCATATATAAAATATTCAGACTTAGGGTGAGAGGTCTTTCTCCAAATTGAAAAACGATCCTCTGGGTCAGAAGTAGGGTCTGCAGATGGATAATTTGCTGCAGCCCCTTGACAGAGAATGTAAACAGCAATTTCTTCGAAGGGACGTCCCATAGTCAATGAGGGACGATCCCATGGCTTTATTTGGAGCGCTTTCGCCCTCCGAATCGAATACCACTGCCCAATATCGAACTCAGGGTCATACAGGAGTCGATTAGGGAGTTTAATTGTAAAATTCGTCAATGTATCAATAATCAAACGATTTGAGGGCTCCAGATACGATCCTCTGGAGATAATCCTGAAGCGATCGACTCCATTGAAGTCCCATGGCTGTTTTGAGGCGAATTTTCTGTCTCCTGGATATGGCTGACTGTCCAGGAGGCGCTCTAGCGCAGCTATACCGTAGATATCGCCAATTTCGCTTTGGCAATCCCCAGGACGAGTAAGCAGCTCGTGCAAGGGAGTGTCCATTGGTGGAAATTGGTCATCTGAGAGCCTAAACAGCTCGTTTCGGTCATGGCCCATAATATGGATGCATCCAAGGGGCATACTTTCAAGTATATCATCCTCTACAGGGAATGCATCGTCTATAGGTTCTAGATTGTAAGCAGTAACACCAGGAGGTTTCCCTGTGTTACTTTTTACTGTATTGTTGCGTACACAATTCCTGGACATGTGTCCAGCCTCTCCACATGTAAAGCATCGCCCTTGGGCGCGACGCTCGGCCAACTCTTTATCTGACAGTCCTTTTGAGACTTGTCGAGGTTTAAAAGATGGTTTAAACGAATTGTTACGATTATTATTTCGTTTATTGAATGGATGAGACTTAGGACGATTAGAAGGACCTGCAGGGTCGATCTTATGTACAGTGTAATGAGAATTGCTCGAATTTTTAATATTATTCTGATTCGAGCGGCCCTTCTTTGAGTGCTTATTCTTGTGGTTTTTTGAGCCATTATTACCCTCGTGCTGAGAGCGACGAGTGTTATGACTATCCTTGCTGCCAGAGACAACATTCTGAGAGATTTCAATGATCTCTGCTTTGCAAACAACTTCATTCCAAGAAGATACTTCTGGATTGAGACCATCTCTCCAGAGTGCTTCTTGAATGGATTTGCGGCATCCATTCCAGAATTTAATCACTTTCTCACGTTCACTGATAGCACCAATGGTGTTCCAAAGCTCTTCCAGTTCATGGGTGAACTGGACGACGCTTTTTTCATTCTGATAGGACCGAGCCAATCTTTTCCGCATTTCCATACGGAAATTGATTGGGAAGCAGTAATTAAATAATTCTGAATAGAACTCTTGAAGAGTCCATTTCTCTTCGTTTCTAGATACCTTTTGAACGTAAAAATCATACGCTTTTCCCTCAAGGAAGTACGAGAGTGCAAATGCGACTCTCTTTCGAGGAATGCGATTGTCTTTTACATAAGCGGCACTTTCTTTAACAAATCGATTGAATGCACGCTGGTCAGTTGTACCATCGTAATTCTTTGGTTTAAATGACTTGGATGCAAAGAGGCGAGAACGCTTGCGTTCTTTGGAGCGCAACTTCTTGCCTGTGTGTGGGCGCTTAATTTTACGCGACGATCTTGATTTGGAACGAGATCGCGTAGTGTGTGATCCTCGGTTGGATGAGCTTGAGCTGCTGCTTGAGCTCTCGCTACTCGAGCTGTCACTTGAGGGACTGGAACCGGACTCGGAATCACTGTCCGAGGTTTTGTCCGGTTCAGATCCATCATTATTCTCATCACTCAAGCTAGAACTGCTACTCGATGATGGCGAGGACACTTTCCTCTTGCGCTTGGCGCTGCCGTTCTTCTTGCGGCTGACTTTCTTCAGTGTGACACCCAAATAACTCTTGGGGTCAATTTGCGTGAGTGGCTGGGATTCCGCAGGGCGCGTATTCTTATGCCCAGTGGCCGCAGGTACACGAGATGGAAACAGAGCCGACACGGACTGTCCGGTCGCACGTGAGATACCGGCAGACGTTGCAGGATTGACCATGCGATGTGAGTGGTTATATTCATGGAGAGCACGACGTTGTGCCTCAATATCAATATCTTCTCCATTCTCAGAAAGGTTGCCCCATTCCCGGGGATCAACACCCTTTCCTTTGTCCTTCCGGTTAGATGGACCTTCACCACGGGATTCATTATCACTCTGCGGGATAACTTCGGGCACCGAATTAATCTCGGCACGCGGCTTGGCAACTGAAACGGGCGCTTGTTCCTTGACAGCGCGTAGCTTGGTGATGATAGGCGCCGGCGTAGACTCTTCACGCGGCATCACCTTCTGGTTGCGACGGAGGATGGTCTGCATCTGCTCCGGGGTAAGTGCTTTCTCGGCTTCGCGAATAGCCTTATCTAACTTAGCACTGATATGAACAATTTTTCCTTGTTCCTTACGGGCAGCCCTCTTGGCCTTCTTGCCCTTGACTTCCTGCCAGAATTGGCCAGGCATGTCCTCATAGTCCCGCTCAGGGGATCCACTCTCACTCGAGGTGGAAGTAACATTATCATAGAATAAATTCTTTTTTATATTAATGGTTTCCTCATTTGTACTAATAACCGAGCCGCCAACAGGGGCGGCCTCGACACGACTACCAAAAGTAGGGGTCGGGGGTCTCGATGCCGCAACCTCGCTGTAAGAACGGCGAGGGGCATCGGGAGAGGGAGCACCAGGGGTAAGGGGAGGCGTCGGCGTCTTAGGGGACGCCGGCTCTGCACCCTCGGGAGCGGGTCTAGCGCGGAGATTGTAACGGGTATTCTGCAGATACATATTTCAAAATGGATAAGATAAAATGGAGCTCACTTTTTTATGGGGTTTCGGAGTTTTCGCGGAAAGAGACAAGTCGAAAGTCGATGGCGAGGTATAGGTCGTCGATAACGGGAAGTCCGGATGATCAGTCCAGAGGGGATCCACAGGAAGTCGACGACGAGGGGTTTAGAGTTAGAGGAGTGCTTTGTACGTCAAAAAAGATGTGACAATTGTGTGACTCGGTGACAGGAGTGACCAAGGAACAGCAAGTGGCACACGAGAGGGGGGTTTGCTTAGGTAGAAAGCGAACTCGTATGACGGTTTAAAGTCTTAGAATTCACTGGGGAGCACTACGAGTAAGGACGAGGTATTTATACGTCTACGAGTAGTGCTTAGATAATATAAAAGAGTCAAAATATCGAACGAGAAGACAAAAAGAATGAGAGAGTCCACATGGACGAGGAGCAGTGAAACAGGGCACAAAAGATAGGAACGAGTAAGGGGTAGAATGGACGGGTATCCAGACGAGGTGTATGCGTAGAGGAGGAGGCCTACGGCCGAGTCCGAGATAAATGAATAAAATAATAAGAAAATAGCGAATAAACCGAATAAACAATATATTTCGTTACACAGGCTTCCGTGTTCTAAACACTGAACAAACCGTTCCAGCTGCCATTACATCGTCGTTCTCCTATCTAACTCGCCGCTGTCGGAAGTGACCATGAACCTGACGGACAACATCAAACAAGACAACAGGCGACGGCATGGCCTTTGGCTCAAGGGTTTGCGCAGTTACTCTTGACGAGGCCCCCGCTCGTTCATGCTCCTTTGTGCCGGCCAGCCATCTCGCGCGTTTCTCTCCCCACCGCTGGGCGGTCTATGCTCTACCCTCTGGAGGCGAACGTGGCTCGAAGCACTTCGCAAAAAAACACTGGCTGAACGGGCGACAGCACACCTTATTGTCCCGAGCAGGAATCCGCTGGGAAGAGACGGCGATCGCTCAGGACAGGCACTGGGTGCAACATGGGTCAAGATATCGAGGGGGTATTGGTGAGTCATCTTGCTGCTTTCTTTTATGTTTCCGTGGCCATTCTTTCTTCTTTTTCATGGTTCTCCGATCGTCTGTGCACGCGTCTTGGTGCCAGTGGGGTACGAGAGCGGTTTTCTGGACCACTCCCTCTTCTGCGTCCGTTCAATCCTTCCTCTAATATCTACCTTCTCTTGCCCTTCACCGATCCATCAACTAACTTTTTCATCCATTCAGTGCGCAGCTCCTCGGGCCTCAGGACCTAGTTTCTACGAACCCCCAGTCTGCCACGGGTGACGAGTGTGCTGTTACATCTCAAGTTCCCCATAAATGATGTATGTTCCTCCTTCTCTTCCTCTTTCTCTCCTCCTTCCTATTATCTGCGCGTGTTCCTTCTCTCCATTTCTCTCTCCGTTTTCTCTTCTCCGACCCTTTCGCAGTACGCATAGTTGAGGCTTGCGCGAGGCAGACATCCACATTCACCTCCAACGGGTATATGCGCCCGTCCGAGGCCATCCGTGGCTGGATGAGGTGGCTCTGGTTTTTGTTCTCGTGTTCTTTTCATACCCTCCCAAACTCTTCCGAGTCGCAGAATACGCACTCGGCGTCCCTTGCTCAGCCTTTCAAATTGTTTCTCCTCAAGCTCAATCTCGCTCTTCCGGAACTTAACATCTGACGCGCACTTCCACACCTACAGCAGTTTCCGTGAACACCTGCCTCCTATCGGTGTCACTCCCCGATCGCTTCAAAAATTCATGCGCGGCTCGTTCGACACCGCGAATCCGCTTGCATACTGTACAACGGTATCCTCAGCTTCAGGTGCGTATTCGGGTGAACAGTGTCGAGATCCATTGAATCCATCCCTAACCCAGTCCCTTTGAACTCAAGTCAAACGACCACCGCTGCTGGTATCAACATATTCTCTCTGGTGGACCGCGACGCGTTCAGAGACAGCGAAGAAATGGATACCCTTCTCACGACGGCGCAATGGAGAGAGCCACGACGCAGTGGCGAGCGAACAGCTCCAGGTGGGTACTCCTCCGTTATCCCCCTTGTTATTTATCACCCTCCCAGTCTTCATTCTGCCGTCTCCGCGTTCTTATTTGCAAACTTATTTTTGTGTTCCTGCTTCCGTCGAGTTCGCGGGATTCAGCCTTTCATGCGCTTCCTGACCTCTTGCACAGCGTAGGCGGCGTCAGTGATGATTTTCCGCTTCATTATGCTGATTCGAGGTTCCTACGTCTGCATAAACGGTGACAACCTCCCTTGAACCCCTAGTTCGAAAGGTTTCTGCGAATGGTGTGTTTTTCGACTCTTCGGGTCTTCGTTGTTTATCTCTTTTTGGGCGCGATTACCTCGCTCTGACCGTCGTCATGTATGATCTGGAGGATGACAAGGCGGTAGCAGCACCACATCCAAGTTCTTGTGACCTTTGTCACCAAAAATGTCCCTCGTTCATTCGTAGTCGGCATTGCGAATGTTTGGCGTTCTTTTTCTGTTGGCAATGCCTTTTTTTGGATGCTTTGATTCTTGGGCCCGCACACGGCCTTGTGTCTCTTCCAACCAGCGGCAGCGACGAGCTGGACCCGTGAGTTGACGTTGCCGCCGTCGTTGTTGTTGTGGCTATTAGAAGTGCAATGTGGTCAGGCATTATGCTTGACGTCTCCCAATATTCAACGGTCTTGTCTTCACGCTCGCTTCGCACTAGATACCGTCTCTTATTTCCTCTTTATGCCGGTCCGTCCAGCGGCAGAGCCATCCCTTCCTTTCTTGACAGATGAGTTTGACCCATTCAATTCGAACTTCGTCTTTTTTCCGCTCTTTTTGGTTTTTGCGACATGACTCCCTGTTCTTTGAGCCTGGTGCGTCCACTTTAGCGGCTATAACTGCACTGACCTTGGATCGTCTTATCTTTTTTCGCATTCTCGCGGCAACGACCGTCATCAAAGATCGCTCTTGTTTCAAATTCTAAATGGTTATCGATCATGATATTTCTTTCCTTTCTTTCAATGCACATTGCATTCGATATATCCCATTGTCACCAACGGGTCCTTTATCATAACTTTTTTGAATGCACGCCGCTTCTTCGAAAGCTTCATCTTCCTTATCTTCCAACGGCACCATTAGCAGTGATTTTGTGTTTGTCATTCTTACATCCGTCCTTGCTCTGCACCTGTTTGGTTCCTTGACGCCACCGTCTCGTTTACCTTTCCTCCCATTCCCTCCCTCACACTTCAATTCACCAGACCCAGCACTGACTTCCGTTCATAGTCGACAAAGTAAGGCACCACACTGCCGTTACTTTTCCTACGCAACGCGTTGCCCGCTCGGCGGCGACCTGCGTTTCCGCTCCCCCCGCGCAAAAATTCTCGTTGAGCGCAGACGTAGCAGCGATCTCGGACGAGCATCTGTTAGCGACTCTAGTGCGTCCCCTTACTCTATATCTGGAGAGATACGATCCTAATCAGGATTAACAACATGAAGGCAGGGGATCCGTGCCTGGGAAGGAAGTGCATGACGGCGGCGGAGCAGGTGCAATAAGTGAAGGATGCTGACAAGACAGTGAGGGTCTGTGAGACGGACATGCTGACAGCGAGAGGAGGATTGGCCTTCGCGCTGGTCGCGTATTTCTCCTTACAGTTGATCTTCACTGCCGTCGCTGTGCTTTTGCCTGCGCGACTTGGAACATATTTGGCACTGCATGTGTTTTTACCCTTATTTCACGAGCAATGATATCACGGCGAATACCGCAGCTACTTACGTTGCTACCTCTAGATATCCTGTCCCTTTGTACTATGAACTGCCCAATTACATCGGTTTGAAAGTTCAGTCAGCTCCGAATAATCACGGACATGAGACGATATAACCGAGCCTGATGATTTAGATCGGCCTGTTGATTGACTGGACATTGTCAATTCAAGATAACGCTTGGCGGCTCTCATTCATGCTATGTACGCGTCGAGATTAGGCTTATTCGGCTTACTATTTATTATGCAGAATGGCTACTCCACGTCGGCCACGTTGCCATCCACCAAGTTGTCCTCAGATCCCCGCCATCGATCACTCGTTAAGATGCAAACTAGACTCTCTCGACTTTCAGTGCTCAAGAATCCTCGTGATGTTCACATCGAAAATTTTGTGGTGGATGGGCGAGTCAACAACGTTACTGAACGTACTGGTAGGTTGATGACCCACAACTACTTGCAGGGAACAGGTGGCTGAGCGATCTCAATGTAGGCGACCCCCTCGAAAAGCTATACCAACGAGTGGCCCACAATGCGATTTTGAATGCCGCTGGCCGTGCGGACGAAGTACGATGTTACCCAGGGACGCGTCAAGAAGTCATTCGAAAGATTGAAAATTGGAAAAACCGCAAGGCGCAACTTACCAGCCGTATAATGTGGCTCAGCGGTCCCGCAGGCGCAGGCAAGACAGCAATCGTACAGACAGTGGTAGAGGAATGGAAAAAACGCGGTGTCGCAGTCGCCAGCTTTTTCTTCTTTCGTGGGGACAATACTAGGACCAACTCCGAACCCGTTGTTGCCACCCTCTTGTATCAGCTCTTCGACCTCCTTCCTGCACTGAAGAAATCGGCAGCAGATCTCCTCTCAGACAAGCCTCTCATGATGCAGGATTCCATTAACAATCAGTTTTTTCACTTCATCGACACACCCATCCGTACGCTGATGAGACAGCCCTCGTTGGACATCCGAACCCCTATCGTTCTGGTGATTGATGGCCTCGACGAATGTGGCTCAGAGCATGCAGGCGCGCAGGAACAGGTGCTTCGAGCGCTTCACAATCTTGTTGCACTCAAGGACTCCCCGTTCATAGTCCTCGTCGCAAGCCGCCCCGAGCCGAATCTCATAATGGCATTCAACAAGCTGTCCTTTTCACCAGGCTCCATCTTTTTAAATGCTGAATACCGTCCGCAGAACGATATCCGCCGCTTTGTAGTGGACAAGTTCCAGGAAATCAAGAGGGCCCACCATCTGTCTCATAACCTCCGCCGCGGCAACTGGCCTCTCGATGCCGACATCGACAATATCGTGACGAAATCATCTGGTCAATTTATTTACGCCGCGACTGTGATGCGGTTTCTCGAAAACTCGCCAGAGAGCCCGCACATTACCTTGAAGATTGTCCAGGGCATCGAACCAGCTGAAACTTACTCCCCGTTTGCTCAGCTAGATGCAATGTATTCGTATGTCTTCTCCCAAGCAAAAAACTCGGCTGCCGTCAAGAAGATTTTTGCGTTTTACTTCATTAGTACTAACCATAGCAAGGATATCTTTGGTGACATTCTGGCGGCTGTATGTGATATTGCTACTGTGGAATCACTCATGTCTCCTCTCGCTTCCATTGTTCGACTGCACCGCAATAGCAAAAGCGCAAAGTTGGTCTTTTATCATGCATCACTTGGCGACTTCCTCCAAGATGAATTGCGGTCTGGTATACACTTTGTGGACGTACATGCGGCTCGTGTAGGATTGCATGTAGATCTGGTACGATCCAGTAAACACAAAGGTTTGTGATCGCTTAGTGATGCTTGACGAATATTTGCTCAAGTCCATAATCAATAATCATATTTCACAGTCACCTTATTCCGACTTGGTCAAAAAATGGGGGCAAACATTCTCCTAATTCCTCCCGCATACTGGTCTACATTCTCTTCTTCACCGCGGCATTACGCGGCTCGTATAAATGCGGACACTATCAAAGAAATTTATGAACAGGTATACTCTATTAACAAACTGTGTTTTCATCTATGCGTCTGATAGATATCCTTAGTTTTGGAGCAGTGATATCAATCGCTACAAAAAAATTCTCCTCCGCTGGATACAGCTAATGGTACATTATCACGTCCCGTTCAAATCGCGAAGCACGCGGTATCCATACTGCAAGCTATATAAGTTTTGGATACAACTCAGGTCCTCAAACTTCTTAGGGTACTGCCTTAGCTCTTCTTGCATTCATTCAAGGATCCTACTAACTACTTGGTATGGACAGGTTGCTGGTGTTTAGTGCGCCTTACGACTATTGGTCGCCTCGTTATGATACATGACCATTTCGTTGTATTACATACTTTCTCGCACGTTAATAGGCTCAAACGGTACCTGTTAGGGATAATTTATCACTCAATGATGCTTTGCCTTTCCGATATAACGCTTATTCTCGGGCATTTCCTGAGGGTCTTAACCCTCTACTTCACGCTCTCCCTGTCTTCTTTCCCCGTCGTCGTGCTGGGGTGCATTAGCACTACGTTCCTTGTTAGAGACGGACCGCACACAGCTAACATTCATATTCACGCCCACCTAAAGGATATCGCCTTTGCCAGTTCTCGGGTACCGATGACTTGGGATCATCTCTTCAGCCATTTTCTTGAGTCGGTGTCCTGAGCAGCCTCGAAGCCCAAATCCTCCCAATTACTGCAGTGAGAACACCCGACACGAAGCGAAGACGTCGGAAACGCGCTCGGCGACAAGCTTTGAATCGTCACGCACGGTATTGGAGAGAAGCTTTTGCGATGGCACCAGAGCCAGCACCAAATGCAAAGTGAAAACGGTGTTGATAGAAAACATGCATTGAAAGATGCTAGGACAAAGCGGGAAATGTGCGCACACTGGAGGACAGACACATCAAAACAGAGGGATATTATATCTTAGTGTCGAAGTGAAGAAACAAGTCAAATAACTGTTAATACACTTCCGGATGTACGCACTGCTACACTGATTATACATTATCAATACAGTCTTCATCATGTTCATCCTTCTTTGCACTCCAAATTATGCCGCGTGCTTCACATGAGATTGTGTCCTTCATTTCTAATCGCATCATCGCCTACCCTAAAGTCAGCACGCGCTCCCCTGGTCGACTCCAGAAGCCCGTCAGGGAAGTGTTGCCGGAACAGCTCCAAATAGAATAGAACATTTGCGCGACGTCAACGTGGCTTCTGAGATTGATAATGTATGTATTGGTAGGCTTCCCGAGCGTCTATATAGAAAAGAAAGGAAAGGCGACAGAGAAATGCGTATTCATGCCTGAAGCAGAAGAGGCGCTTCCCCACAATTCAAGACTAGAAGTGGGTAGTCTGAGCTATTATCTCAAAGGGAAAGATCTTCATTCTCGGACTCTTACGATGGTGCGATGCAGACCATCTGACTCCAGCCTACTGTCCGTGTTTGGTCTCTTATTCCTCGTCATCTCGCACATTCCGTCTCGCTCGCGTCGGCTAGACACTTCAATTGCTCGCCCATGTCAAACTTGCCATCGCAACCCCAATCCTGGAACGTTCAAATGTCGACCTAGCTTCAGCCTGGTTATACCTTGACCCAATACGTCGTGTATGGGACCACGGCGCCCTCGGGCTCGCTGTAGACAACCCTCAGTCCGCCTTCATCTCCGGGTGTGCATTAAACCGCGTCCCGCGCCTCTGGACAGTCACCGCTTCTGATGCATCAGATCTCTCGAGATCTTTTCAGAGTAATAGAAGGCTTCCCGCGCGCATATGCCCTACCACTCTACTGATGGTACGTACAACCACCTCGAGCCGCAGGGTCGTTTTCTTCCCAATCACTCCCCCTCTTCATCGCTGTACTATACCCGGTGATGCGCCGGCCGCGTGCCTGACCCTGTAAAACGCGATTTCAGCGATTTGTGGCGACTTCAATATACGCACCGAACGGCACATTCGACCAGCGAACGCGCTCTCGCACACTCAGATCGCACCCACATACGCACACAGGAACGGTCTTCGCGATCACGCACCGATTATCACATGTTCGGCATCGACATCACGCGTTCGACCTCAATTTCACACGGCCTCGATTTAGGCGCCCACAATCAGCACGTCAATATATCGCCCAATTCGCCATCGTTTCCAACGATTCAACGTGCGACGGATATGTATCGTGCGGGAGTATTCGGGCACGGTCGCTATGACGCGCTGCGATCGCTCGTCGTCGAGCTATAGCGTTATCGCGGTGTTGCTACCTTATGGGGCAACATCTCCATTCCAGGTCCGTTGCTAGTGCCACACACTTTTATTCTATTCAATTCCTTTCATTTATATTGTCACTTCGCTTTCTACCTCCTATTTAGTATCTACATTTGTGTTTCATGTGTCATATTACCATATTAGTATCCCCTTCACACTGTACATATACTAGAGCTAGATACCCACAGTTCAGCTTCCAGTTTTCCAGTTTCCAGTTTCCAGTTTCCAGTTTCCAGTTTCCAGTTCAGTTGACCCCCACCAGTCCAATCTACCCCCAGTTACATCGCTCATACGTCGCTCCCTTGTTCGCTCTACTTGATCCCCTCGTTCTACATCTAAATACAGACCAATATACATTGTTTTCGCACATCCCTCGACCAATCGACTTCGCCCTCGATCAAACACACCAAATTCCCTCATACATCCCTCACGGCCTCCTCACCGAAACCTCGATCCTCACAACCTTCGCCTCTCATAGCTCTGCATTAGTAGTGTAGTATTACCATACATATTTTGTTGTATATTACACGGTGACAGCGGAGTAGGCGCATCACCGGTAGGACGCACCGGGAGTAGGAGCAAGACTGACGGAGTCCTGGTGTAGAATCAGAATTTCTATCGCCAAAAATGACCGGTGGGTTACTTATATCATCTATACCTTCTGCAGCACATTTACAAGTCCTTTCGCGGGAAATCATCTATCGAAATATTGGGCAATAAATGCATCATAAATGCATCTATACGCACCACACGTGGAGTGCCGTCAATTACAGGAATGATGGAGAAAATGTATATCAAGAAAAGCTGCGGTGCAGGGGCCTCCTCCCGCCCCGATACGCCAATACAATGAACTACATGCCGAAAGCTCAACAGAGGGGACAGACGATCAGTCTTATCCGATCCGGATCTCAAGAAGAACGAAGCAGTAACCAGGAGGTTTCGAAGTCACATATTGAGCCATCATCAAAATTATTAGGTAGCATCACGAATTCTTACAACTGATTTTCATTGCTAAGGCCAAAACGCCTTTGAGTTATCCACCTAACAACTTGTTTTTTTGGCTCGAGGCGCCAACCTGTGTGTAATATGAGTGCACACCATGCCATTTCTATTGTGTATCCTGTTTCTCAAAAGCCGAGGTCGCAACTCACATATGATAACCCCGTTTTGGATATACTATATGGGAAAGCCGGAGTGTATATAATTCCATAACGTATGACATAGTCGGATCGGCCGGTAATTAAGATACTTACCATGACACATGGTGTGGCCGGATTGAGTACTATTAGCTAGATAGAATAGTGCACTAGATCAATCAGGGTCATATTACTAGGCAATTTTAGAATACATTCACTGAAGCCTCAGCTGAGCCTTGGCTTCTGTAGCGTCTATTTTATTGTCCCCTCGGTTGAGCTGTAGTAAAATGCAATAATAAATAGGCAGCCCCTGCCGACAGAAGGAGCAGTGGGTGCCAAGGTTGATTCAGTGATGGAGCGGCGGCTGCCGAGGGTTACACTTAGTGTTGCCGCGAGCCAAGGTCAAGCTGGACCTTGGCTTGACAGCGTTATGCAGGACTTCATACCTTGGCTTGGCTCAGCTTGCAAACTGTCAAGCCGCTCGACAACTTGGCTCCACAGTTGCTATATTTGGAAACACGCATCAAATTCAACATGTACGCATCAACAGTCATTCTCAGTAAAAAGCAAAATACGACGTTAGTCAGTCATTTGTACGACATATACAAATGTCAGACTAAATGTCGATTTGTGAGCAAATGTCATACTAATGAAGTCGAACATTTGTACGACATCTGCGTGACATCAGGCATCGTTTGTGCAATATTTTCCCACTATAGCCGCGTACCAGTCAGGCATTCGTCAATTAATTTTTGGTTCTTCAGTCAGATATTTGTCAGGCAAATGTAGTATATTTTCAGCACGGTATAATACAAGTACTCTACAAAGTTTATGGACAAACTATATACTGGTGTGCTTAATCTTAAACACGACAATGTCCGTAACCGTAGGGACTTTAATTAAATAATGAGTATCCCGATACCCTCGCCTTTTAAATAGACGCCTTATTCAAACATCCTGCATTGCCATATAGCTACTGTGCCTTACTATCGATGTTGATTGTCTTTAACGACAAATGAGCGCACTTTATTCAAAGTGCCGATTGTTTAAAAACAAGGATACTAAATTCAAAGTGACTTTGAGTATTTAAATGTTCAGGGGGCACGTTTAAAAGCCTGCAATTGGTTTTATTCAATGACCGAGACAGTGTATTGATGCGCTCGCACGTCGCTGGCCGTGCCAAACACAAGTAAACCACGGTGACGACGTGCTAGCTGTAAGGTGCGAGTTTGGGATTCTGCGGGAGAGGCTGAAATGCGAAATGTGGGGAATTCTTCTTGTTCTTTTTTTTGTCTGTAAACTACACACAGCCTTATATGTAGCTAAAATGTGTATGTAATCGCAGATTGGAGGTAGAATAGTATATGGGGTATAGTACTCATCGATAATATTCCACTAAAGGCGCTATACGGTGTGTTCGGGCTTGCGGTAGGTTACTATGTTGAATAGGCGCGCGTTTGTGTACCGTGGGAATATTGAGATTGGAGTCGTCGCATATGGCAGAGAGTGCTCGGGCGGTGATGGATGGGGAATCAGGGTCTGTTGCGATGCAATATCGCTATCTGGAAATGTGTATACATGCCGGGGGGGAAAGGGGTAACTCGGTGAGCAACCGGCAACGAGTAGAGGGCGCTGTGTGCAACCGCGTGAGCCGTGAGAATAAGTCGAAATCGCGAAATCGGCGGGCAGAGCGCGCGCGCGCTCATCAGTATTCAAATACGGAAGTTGTGATTATTTGAAGGCGATGAAATATTTGAAGACACGCAGTATTTAAGATGGGGACCGGGGAGATTTAAATGCGAGGCAGGGTTTAAAAGGCAAGAACATTCAAAGGCGAAGGAGTTTCTAAAGACACGGATGATTTTATGTTCTTCTTAGCGTAGACGTTCTCAGCGATGGTAGTAATGTTGTCCTTGAGGTATTCGCACCACCGGATGATGAGCTTATATTGGGCACGTGAAAACGGGAACTGAGTGGCTTGCGCGCCGCGCTTTGAGATTCTGAGCGTTCGGACATGATGAGGGTAGACCAGCTTCTATGAATGCTGGATGTTGCCTTTATATGATCATACCCATATTTGAAGGGTCAATGGCCCTTGAGCCTATAAATTGAACCAAGCATTTTAGAACAAGCGCAAGTATAGTAGGGCCCAGTGTGTGTTGCAGATTTGTGTAATAAGCGGCCACTAAGCGGGCCAAATTTACCATAGGGTCATATCCTAATGGTTCCGCTTGATTCCACTCATGTATTGTAATCAAGCGCATTTCAAGTGCTCCTCAGTTCTTATATGGGCACCTCCTTATGGAGGGGAAGTCTTTTCACAAACACATGAAAGAAACACGGAATCTTCCTGAAAGCATTATGTCGTAGACTACCATGAAGAGTTCAGATGTGTCAATTCTGTGCTATAAAATCAATGCGCTCCTAATCTAAAGTTGGGAGTATGGATCTTTAAATATGCGGTGGCGTAGCTGTATTTAAATAGATAAATTAATTCGACCTTTTAAACATGACACGGAATACGCTCTAACGGCCACATTGGAATGACTAGATGGTTAAATTGAAGACATATAATATTTAAATTGTATTTGTATCCGGATACTCGTTATTTAATTAAAGTCCCTACTGATTCATACAATGTGACTAAAGTCCGGATACGACTGAGTAGCTCTAAAACAGGCTGCCAATTAGTTTTAGTCAAGCATGAGTGGGCAACATACCTCTACATGCTCATGGGCCATCGGCTTCAAGATACAATTTTTAAACCAGAAGTCAGACACACGGAAGAACGGGTTAGAATAGTCAACTCACTGTGCTGCAAAGGTAACTTAAATTTGAACTATTATACCACCAGGAAAGTAATGGGTGCCCAAGATGGGCGTGTACAGCTCGGTATGGTGTTCTCGACAGCGAAAGCGAGATCCTAGAGTAGGAGAGAGGGAGACAGCACAGAACAGAGGGAGAAAGGGCAGGGAGAGAGGTTGGAAGAGGCGCACATGAGCTAGCAAGGATTTATGAAAATCGAACATACCATGTCCACCTTGTGTCCACCTTACAGTGCAAACCTTACAGTGCAAATACATGCACATCTTGCAGGAAAGGGCACTATGGCGAAGCGCGGCTGGGGATGGGCGGTCGTTGTTGTGAGTGATATCTATGTAACGTGGCTGGAGTAAGGCAGAGGAAGTTCGGAGGATGGCGACCATCGGCAACCTAGTGCGCATGGCAGCGGAGGTCCAACCCAGACAACAGACGAAGCCGGGTCATTACACCAGCGTTTGAGCACACATCCACATCACGCCCGTCCACCTTCGACGCGACGAGTGTGTTCGCTGACGTTCCCATAGTACTGCGCACAGGTTCGAATTGGGGCGGCCGTGGGGCTGCAAGAGGGCTGATGGCGGAAGACTGGATGTAAATGCGAAGGAGTCGCGGACGTGGCAGCTTGCCGCTCTGCAAAGCTGTGGAGGTGAATGGACTTGGGACAAATGCAACAACGCTGACCAAGGGAACTTTGCAACAAATCTGAGCTTGAATTACCTACCCGATGCTGTTTCTGCGTTGATGACGGGGTTGCATTCTCACAGGTGTCGACCATTATCAAATTGTTGTGCAAACGACTTAAATGTGTATGATTTTTGTCTGACTTAGGGTCAAATGTCATACTTTGCTTTTTACTGAGAGTCATTAATCATTGTCGACAGAAAATGCTTCAATACACGGCAAGTACAGCAATATGGACTCTGCAATGTACGGAATTTAAATAAACATTTATGAGACTGAAAATAAACAACCTGCTGCAGGTACCAGCCGTGTTCTTCATGCATTCAATAATCTCAAGGCTCGTAATCAACCCATTGACCTCTCCAAGTTTGTCTAGCTCGGGTAGATCGCGCATAACATCACTCGGAACATCTACCTCTGAAGTATCGCGTTCTGACAGACGAAATCATTTTTTCAGCTCAGGCGCTAACCGCAGAATTCAAACCTTACCATCCACAGCTGTTGTGTCATCAGTAGGCGCAGCTGGAATCATCTACTATGGCGTCAAGTTTTTGCTTCGCAGGAGTCACGTTCCCACAAAAAAAATTTCGCTCTCCTCATCGATTTTGATAAGCTCGAAAACACTCATAAATGCCATAGAGTCATGACATAGAGCACTGAATGTGGTTTTGCACGGAAACTCAGGCGACTGAATCATGATTGCCCAAGACAGTGGTGCCTTACACACCTCCAGCGTTGTTTAGATGCTGTATATTATCACTGTGTACAATGGTGTACTCCACAGGTCAGAAATTTTGATAAACAGTCGAATTTAGCGCGTTGTGTGCGCGTCTCATTGCGTTGGCGGCACCGCCTTGCCGACTTTTGATGCGTGGTTCAAATAAGGAGCGCACATCAGTGCGTGCCCCAAGCTGATGTCAAGCAAGTTGAGTCAAGGTGACCTTGGCTCCACAAAAATGGAACAAGCCAAGTCAAGTTGAGCTCAACCGTCAACCGGCTTGAACTTGCGGCAACACTAGTTACACTCAATTATCGTGCAACAACAGAAATGCAATCACAATTGTGACCGTAAACAGTCAAAAACAGTACTGGATTGAGGGAATGAGCGGCGGCTGCCGACACTGGTTCAGTGATAGGGCAGCGGGTTGCGGCTGCCGTGGGCTATAGAACAGCGGCTCCTGAGGTTTAGTCATTTGATAGCCAGGTGCATTTTATTAAAATATAAGATACATTTTTTATCGAACCTAGGCTACCCCACAGATCGTTGAATTGGAGCCACAGGTGAGCCAAGGCTCTGAAGAAACTTTATTGTAACCTCGGAATTCCCGAGGGTCTAAATAAATAAATGTAGGCTGCTGTAAGGTGCATTTTACTGAAATATATGACACATTTTATTGAACATAAGCTACCCCACAGAGTGGCAGATGGGCTACTGTGGTTAAGAAAATGATAGCATGGTATATAGTACAAAAACTAAAGTAACGGCGGCTGCCGAGGGTCATGGTGATCCATTGGCAGGAACCAAGTATGGTAACTAGTGACAGAAGCCAGGTTAATAGAGTATTGCAACGGCGGCTGCCGTGGTTGCTAAAATGTTGCAACGGCGGTTACCGAGGCCGATCCAATGTTGCACTGGCGGGTACCAAGTTTAATAAAATGGGACAGTGGCGGCTGCCATGGTTAAGAAAATACTAGCACGGCGGCTACCGAGGCCCATACAATGATGTGATGAAAGTTACTGTGGTTGATAAAATGGTACGGCGGCGGCTGCCGCGGTTGAAAAAAATGATAGCATGGCGGCTACCGAGGCTCATGCAATAATGCAACGGCGGCTGCCGTGGCTGAAAATTTGTTGGAACGGGGGCCGCCGTGGGCACTCGTTCACTTAGGTTTATGCATTTGATAGAAGGGTGTGTTTTATTGAACCTGGGCTACTCTAGAGTGTGCTATGAATATATGACTAAGACTCCCCTAGGGCATATTTTTTTTGTGAACAGAGACTAACCTTGGTTACATTTTATTGAACAGAGTATGGCTACCCCAGGGTGTATTTTATGATAGCTTTGGAATTTTCAAGGCTTTGATTGATTAAGCTGTGGCTGCAATTGGGTGTTTTTTATCCTTTAGAAATTCAGATGCTTTGAATAATTGACCTATGCTTGCCCCAGGTTCTTGCTGTAGTTTATTCCCTTGGAACTTCTAAGTATATGAGCTATCAACTTGCACATTTTTTACAATTCCAATTCAATAGGCATAGCTTACAAAAATGCAGGCTTGTATATGGAGAAATTATGGGGATGTAAAGATGCACTAAAATGTCAAGCAAATGACATCCAGGAGAACAGAGGTGATATAACAAAAACTACTCTTGAAAACAGGTGTGAGTAAAATATGTATGAATACTGACAGTAGAAACTGCTGAACATGTTCTACAATTTTATCAGGCTATATGGGTAGGCCACATCTACTTTACCAAACTCTCAATATGTATGCATATAATTATCAGGTGAATGGAACATAAGCAGAAAGATAGACAACAGAATAGAGCTGTGTTAGAGAAGAACTAAATAATTACATGATACAAACATCCAATGATGGGTCAGAAACATGTACCAGGACACACTCCTGTGATATCCCTATGTGTTCACCGTTTCAGAATTTATTTATATGGCATTTAGACAGAACAAAGCATTGAACCACACAACTTAGTCTGCAGAACAAGTAAAATGAGTAATGTAAAATGCAAAATATGTCCAGTACCTGTATTTGAGCTGTCATGCTATAGAACTAACATATATCTATTGGAATCTACAATCGGTAATCCCTAATGGTAGATGCAGTGGATAGCAAAATGCAAGTGATGTGATTCAGACAGTTGGGCGCCTATTTTTGCCAAGCCGTGAGTATTAGCATCAAATATATGATATTTTAATGAGATAATAGCCCTCGGGAATTCCGAGGCTACAATAATTTTGAATCAGAGCCTCGGCTTACCTACAGCTCCAACAGAACAGACTCCATGGAAGCCTAGCCTCAATAAAATACACCCTTCTATCAAATGCATAAACCTAAGTGAATGAGTGCCCACGGCAGCCGCCGTTCCAACAAATTTTCAGCCATGGCAGCTGCCATTGCACCATTGCATGAGCCTCGGTAGCTGCCATGCTATCATTTTTTTCAACCGCGGCAGCCGCCGCCGTACCATTTTATCAACCACAGTAACTGTCATCGCATCATTGTATGGGCCTCGGTAGCCGCCGTGCTAAGGTAGGGAACATCCATACCCAACCTACGTCACGTGAATTCAACCTGAAACGTCGCAAGTCCCAGAAAACGAAGATTGTAGGGCTTAAAAATTCATTTAATAAAGATTCAAGACCATAGATCTCTGGGAATTACACTTCTCCAGATCCCTGCCAGGTTTGGGAGCGTTTGCACAAGATTTGAGAGTGGAGTCCCCAAACCAAATGCTGCAAAATCTGCCAAACTTGCCCTGCTATCACTTGGCCATCACGGATGATAGAGGTCGGCATTTCCTGGACTACACCTTCAATTCTTCAATCCTCCGTTTATTTTAAGTTTTTATGGATGAAAGAAAAGCATCTCCAGAAATCTATGGGGCCCGAATTTTTATTTCTATCTCATTGAGGTGTAAATTTACTATTCATTGTAAATGTCGCTCATTCTACAAATTTCACGTGACGTAGGTTGGGTATGGATGTTCCCTACCTTAGCTATCCTAGGTGCAGGTCGAGTACGACGCAGTAGCTGGCAGCGGCCATGTCGCGTTCTGGCCTGACGGGCATCCAGGGCAAGAGTAGTCAGCGGTGCACTACATGGTCGCCATATACGGCACGCACGCACATGAGCGGCAAATCATCCCGATATTCATAGTTTTACATCTGAACCCGTTGAATAGTCCGTGCAGGTGACGCCTATGCATCCTGACGGCGACGGCTGAGCGGTGGTGAATGGTGCACAGGGATGTGCATCGGGTATTATCAGTACCAAAAGTAACTTGAAAACGGCGTTGAGAGAAAGTGTTCATGGTCAGTCACGAATTTTTGATCTCAAAAAGAATACGTGGAAGTGTACAGTCAGCCTTCGCAACATTCCCCCGTGCGTTGCGCAACGAGATGCGACGTCGCCTACCCAAGGTCACCAGGGACGAATTCGAGCCTCTTGCCGATGTATACGACAGACATATCCGGGATGGTGGCTCGTCAATACACTCGCCGGCGAGGTGCTGCACTCGGGAGGTGCGGTGCGAAGAGCCTTCGAGGGGCTGGCCGATCAAGTTGGAGGTCCTTTCAAGGGTAAGAAGCGGGCAGGGGGAGTAGGGGTCAACAAGCAAAGACAACGCCGCCTCTCGGACGCGAATCACCAAGGAACAACTTGAGGATGAGAGAGGACGCACAAAAGTCGAGGAGTCCGCGTCTTATTGAGGCTAAACGCCCTGCCCCTGCCCTCCCTCGGTACTTGACGACCTTGGCGCGGTGCTGCATCGTCCTCCTCGTCATGTCGGAGTCGTAGAACGTGTCCAACCCGTACGGGCCGAGTCCGAACGTGTCCGGGATGAGCGATGTGAACTCATAGTAGAGTGCTTCGACTTGGTTGGGGTACCATTCAAAGATGGGGCACAAGGTAGAAACTGTCCCGTAACGGTGGTTAGATGGTGGCAATAGACATAGATCTAGACGAAGCCGCCACGAGAAGCCTTCAAAGGGTGCCTGTCAGAGATAAGATAACAATCAATGATGCCGGGACTTTTCGGTCCTTCTCTGAAGGCCGTAATTCTGTCTCTTTCCCCCCATCGTCGCGACTGCAGGGCGGGAGTGCCTCAGCGCCGCTTTCCTCCTTGCCTCACGTGCGGATCTTGGATTGTACCAAATCTGAGCTCAGGCTTCACTTACGCCTTTGCTGTCTGAAGGAAAATACATGTCTCAGAGCAACACCAACTCTCATTGCGAAACTCGGTGCCTTCTCTGGTCGACATCTCTCTTACTTCTGGTGTTGTATCTCCACAGGTTCGTGGCGACTCGGAACTTCGCTTGCTTGGCCACTGCCATAGCCCTGAACCCTATCCTGGACTGCTGGCGTGTTATGGAAACCAGACGACGCAATACTGAGAGGGGAGGTCGACGGAGGGCAAAGGTTGGAGCTGGAGGCTAGAGTCGGTGACTATTCAAACGTTCAGACGTACATGACGAGTCCCGTCTCAGGGTTTCATGGTGCATTGCTGCCCTTACTTTTAATACCCATACAATCCCTTTTCTGACTCTTACAAGTTCCGTGCGTGTATGCGCTTCCGCCTTAGGGCAGCGGTCGCGCAACCTCAAGTGAGGCGCAAACTACCATGAGGTCACAGTCAAGTCAACATGCGCAAAGTCGCGACTCCCGCACCCTGACCGTATGCGACTCCGACGCCACCATCGCCTGCGTGTGTCTTTATCCGTCACCTCTGCCAAGGGCTCTCCCGTTTTTGGTGCTCACCCTCCGTTGTGCCTCTGATCGCTCATGTTCCTTCGCGTTCGTGTTATATTGCGATTGTGTTGCGGACTTAATCGATAGATCCTCAACATATACTGTTTATCGCCGACCGTGGGCTGTAGGTAACTCGGATTTCCTCTTCTCATTCTACCTCAGTCTCGAGTGCGGTTGCGTGCTATAGTTCTCTTTTGCTGGCCACTTACTCTCTGGTTTCTTCTGATAACGAACACTCTATGAACCACTATCTCACTCTGCGTCTGTTCCGCCGTAAATATCTATTCACATACTCGATTCTCAGTGATTATCTGGCGTTGTCGCGAATACTCAGGTCAACGTCCAGCCATATACTACGTCACTCGCGCCGGTGATAGTAAGTCCCTCTCCACTTCTTTTTCAAGCGTTTCCCATTCTTATCTGGCCTCATTCTGATTTAAAAGCCTTCTGCCGGGCTCTCACCATCGGGTGAAACATTTTTATGCCTTTTTTCCTCGCCCCCACGCGACGTTTTCTTCAGGCAACAGTCGGACACCCTCCATCTCAGCGACACGCAGCATATTGCGTATTAAACTCATGAATCCCTGGGCGGGGCCCCCCAGCCCCATTCCTGCCTGGTATTTTCTTCAACTTCGTCAATCGCATAATCCTCCTTGCGCCTTATGAAGTCCCTCTTTGTGCTTTATGAAGTCAGTCGTTGTCTCTCCGATTTCAAAGACACCACGATCGACATGTCACTACGCATACGTTTTGTCCTCGAGTCAATTCAAGTACAGGACCAACATTATGATATTTGGTTCCGAACTATCGTCCTAAGTCTTCAGGCTTTCGGGAGCTCGCATGTCTGGCCCCCGGAGTTATCCTTCGCTGGTATGAACCCGCTTCGCTCTTGCGTCGATCTCTGCTCTCATGCTGTAAACAGATGACCCAGACCCAGATCGTTGATACTTTGGACAGAAGGCTTTTCATCAGTGACATGACAAGCATGTGCGCCATAACTAATGACTGGTGACACCCATAGATTGTACGACAGCACAGTGCATCCGGCGAATGAGTTAGTCCGCTTCTACTTCTACTCCTCGCGATCACTTTAGATGGATGTCCACAGCACTGACCTTGACGTCTTGACAGCTGTCGCCGAGGTAGACCTCATAGCCATACCAATGTCTGGCAAACACCGATGGTTGCCCATGGGGGTTGAGCTATTGAAGACCCACAGGCACATCGCCCTCGCCCTCCTACTCCAGAGACAGCATTCGAGTATACGCTTCATGCCACACCGACGCCCAAAGTGAGTCTCATTTTTCTATAAATTGCATACACTTATACCCTTCTTGACGTCCAGCACCCAGATCGACAAAGTATCATGAAGTTTGCTGCTACCGCGCTAGTTTATCCCTCCTCGCATCGCACGCCGTGGCGGTCTTACCCTGCGATACCGACGCGGACTGCGCCGGCCTCAAATGCAACCCCGCCGGGTGGACCTTATGTTCGCCAGCGGAGTGCGCCGGGGCCTGCATCAAGCCTCGACGCGTTGCTCCGGGAAATGCGTGCTAGACGGTGAGCGTGGATTGCACTGACCAGATTGATTTTCTGATCTTCGCGTATTAGATTCGGTAGCCAAGAAACCCCAGAGAACGAGCAGCTGTATCGAGACTCGTTTTTTTCTCGGAGTGGGGTAAGTTAAGGCATCAGTCGAAACGCACAAAGATGATAACTAGAATAATCTCCTTAAGGATGCAAATTAGGGTTTACATACATTCTTAGATAGACTGCAACCATGAATATCTATATTTTTGTCGACGAGCTGAGAGGATCTCGTTTGCGACTCTGATGAATTTTTCACTAATACTTAGTATGATGGTACGGCGTTGGTGGCTATCACCAGTACTATGAATCTCAACTTTTGCGGACGTGAGGCGGTACTTAAGCTGGAACATATCTCTAAACTTTTGACGGATTGATATTATAATCACGCTGGCGAGAGAACATATGCTACAACACCCTCGTCCGCCCATCCAGCGGCAACAAACGAACTCTTCTCCTTCAGGCTTGTCGTGTACCAATGATCGCTGGACCCAGAGTTGGCCACGCTGTACAGCGGTACGCTCCCGCACACCTGTGTCGCGTATACCCATGCCGGGATGACCGGGACGCCATTCAGTGTGACCAGGGTCCATCCACTCGGGGGCGTTGGCGGGCTACTCGCAGTCGCTCCACCCAGGACGAACTTCCAGTCCTGGCCTCCGGTAAGTGGCGACCAGCTCAGTTTGAATAGGGGCACTGCGGAAGTCCCGGACTGCGCGTTCGTCCATGCTTTGAATGGCTGAGATTGGATTTGCCAGTCGTTGCTGAGGGTGGAGTCCTTGTCGACGATGCCGGTGAGGGTGTCCAGGGTGTGTGCTGAAAAGCGCGGGCTGAATCCCTGAACGATTGTTTCGGCGAGGGTGGTATCGGCGCAAGTGGCTCTCGTCTATGATCGAAAAATGAGATGATTAACTCACAGTTGTCATATATGTTGCAAAAAATACTACCTGAAGGGGACTGGCGAGCACGCCACTGCTGAAGGTGAGCGCAAGCGCACTGAGAGCAACAAACTGGCCGCGCATGATGTCTTTGAATAAGTCGGGGTTGATTTTCAAGACGAAAAGGCCTCCGGATGTCGATTTATATTGCTCTAGGAATCCAGAGTCGATTTACGCGAATGATACCGCCACAACCCGCACCGCTCGAAGGTCATATGCCTTGCATTGAGGCGAAACTAGGAGTCGAGTATAGTATTGTAAGGACGGTCCGGATTGCGAAAAGCCCACTTTTTACTCCACGTAGAATGGAGTTTGATCATGCACATGGCCTGCACCGTGCATAAACGTGCGCTGAAGGAATTTACCCACACGCTCTGGGCGCTTAAGTCTAAAAATAGATCCAATCGTCCCTCTTTGCTAACTCGACGCCACAGCCTTCAGGGAAATCATGATACTTCCGGCATCAATGCTGTCCGGGTTATACGTTGAGCGGGCTCATGTCTCTGCAGCAGTATTTTACAATGACTGAGGCAGGTCATTAATGAAGTGGCACAAGTTGGCCGGAGCAGGGTATAACGTCCACCTCAGAGCCGCCAAACCCGGATCAATAGGCTTTATACATTTCTCCAATCGAGTATCGCTCTCACAAACGCTGGAACATTCCACTGGTTGCATATTATCGCAGGCGGTGCACAGACGGTTCAGAGCTACATACGAAAGGGATTCCAGGACTCGAACATATACATACCACGTCAGGCCAGGAGACTATAGTAAATCACCATATTGAGCAGTTAGAAGTGCGCATTGACGACTATCGCACAGAGCAGCATTGACCCAGGAATTCCGGGCTACTTTCTAGCCTACGATTTACACTGGCGTGCAAAAAGATTGCACCTCACGTGATTTTTGGGTGTTGGCTGCACTCAAACTTGATTTGTGAGCTACGTCGGATAGCTCTCGGCCTCAAATTTCTCTAGCATATAGACTGGTATATTGTTCATTTGAATATTAAAAAATCTCGCTTCAATGAGCCTCATAGAAACACCAGGAGCTCATATACAATTAGGGTCAATAATAGCAAAAATGCGAAATAAAGATATGAGTGGCAAAGAGCCAAAACAAAATCAATACAACTAATATTTGGTACTCCACCAGCGGGGTATGTTATCTGCCCTGTCCTCAACTTTCAGGGCATATGAAGCTGTATCTGCGAAGATATTTCCTGGTTATCAAAGGTAAGACAAAAAAGCAGCTAAAAATAAAGTGCTGTCTATCTGCTCAGGAAAAGCAGTAAATTTTATGATATTTGGAACATACACAGATATAATAGGTATATATAATCCACCAGCTTTTCAGATTACAGTCTTGTCATTGAGAGCTACAGGTGTAGGTAGAAGATGTGGGCAGTAACACTGAACAAACACAACCAAACAACAAATTGATCGCCTGGTTTTCTCCTTCTCTGCTCACCTCAACACCTCCATACTTCTTCATTCAACCTGAAATTTGGCCGAAATACCCCTACCGCCATGACGAAATGCACACCCACCAAAAAAGCCCGGATTTTATACTTGCGCCGGGATGGGAAGACATTTGCAGAAATTGGCAATGATCTTGGCTTAAACCGCACCACCGTCTCCAGAACATACCATGACCTCGAGAAACAGGGTGACAACCCTGATTTCTACCTGAAGAAGGATATTCCAGGCCGTCCACGACTTCTGACCCCTCACGCGGAGCGACGTGCTGAACGAGCAATCACCAGTGGGGAATGCATGAATGCAACTGACGTTCAGTGCACCCTATTCCCCAATATCAGTGCTTCAACCCTCCGTAGGATGTTTCTCAGGAAAGGGATGAAGGGCAGGATACACTGGAAAAAGCCATGGCTCTCAAAAATCCATGTTCAGCAGCAATTTCAATGGGCCAAACTTCTGTCAAATCGGTCAATTTGTTTCTGGAAGTGTGTGTGGTTCACAGATGAGTCAAAGTTCAATCTTTTTGGCTCAGATGGGAAGCAATACTGCCGCAGAAGAGATGGAGAGGCTATGGTGGACAGAAATCTCCGGAAAACCATCAAACATGGAGGTGGGAGTGTTATGGTGTGGGCGTGCATCTCATGGAATGGGCCTGGTCACATTCATCTTGTGGATGGCAACATGAATGCAGTTCAATACTGCTCTATACATCAGGAAACCATGACTTTGCTTTTAGTGGTAAAAAAGCACATTAAAGAAAAAAAAATTGAAAAAGAAAAAAAAGCATGGCGCATTCTTGAAATCGTCGAAAAGCAAAGTGTTTCAAAACCTGCCTATTTAAAGCACATAAAAACAAAGTAAAAGCAGCTTTTGTCTTCTTATAAGTGTTGTAAAAGCACATAAATCCACCCTTTCTGTACCCTTGGTTGGTATTAGGACTTTGATTTCTCACTCAGTATCAGAAAAAGACTGAAGTAAACCATTCATTCAGGATCTAGTAAAGAGTACATTATTGACTACAGAGGCAGCTACTGGACCAATATCACAAATTGCATATCCTAAAAAATGTAAAGAAATAGGTAAACTTAAGCCAGAGATAGATTATAAGTAAGGGAAAGGAGATAGAGATCAGAAGAAGTGAAAGAATGAAAATGGATGGATGTAGGTTGTCAGAAAAATAATCAGCAGAGGGCAAATAGAGTAGAGTGATGTGTGGGGTGTGGAAATAGGGAGAACATGTGCAGATGCTAGCTATTTAGAAGAATATGTAGAATGAAGTGAGGAAGGGATACTGCAGAGTGAGGGGCATGGTCAGAGAGCAGAGTGTACAATGTAGGACGCACCATTATAGCCCTAGAGGGAAGTTGCTGGAGCAGTGAGCACATAGATAGTCAGATGGTAAGACAATAGAGAATAATGAGGACACACCTAAGCCTCCTGCCTGCTCATATCCAACCACCCTGAATGCCAGCACATCGTACCAACACCCACAGTGACCCACTGTACAGCCAAACCATGTTGTCAAATCATCTGTCAAATGCATGAGTAGAGTGTTATAAAGAGGCGTACCATGTGGGGTGGGTTTCCGTAGGAAAACATAAGGATGGATGAGAGTGAGTGATGGTTGATAGAGATGAGAGAGAGAGCGATGGTTGAACTTTGGATCGAACAGCGTGTTGGCTTTGATTGATTATGTAAGCAGTACTGACAACAGAATTTCAAACGCACAAGTCAAAATCTCAAAGTGATGGCTGCATTTCTCAAAGGCCATAACTTGTTCAATAAAATTCCGTTTGCTGCGATTTTTTTTGGGTTGGATGCGCCTCAGGATTCCGCATTGAACAGTGTCATTTAATCTGAAAACCGCTGGTGCGGAGGACTTCTACAGAGGGGTCTTTGAGATTGGTTCCCACAGTGGTGATGCACACTTTTCTCAAAGACTATAACTTGTTTAATAAAATTCCGTTTGCTACGGTTTTTTTTGGGTTGGATGCGCCCTCCAGTTCCGCATTCAACTGTGCAATTTAATTGGAAAACCGCGGGTGAGAAGGACTTCTAGAGAGCGGTCTTTGATGGCAGTTTGAGATTGGTTCCCACAGTGGTGATGTGCACTTTCTCAAAGACCATAACTCGTTCAATAAAGTTCCGTTTGCTACGATTTTTTCTGGGTTGGATGCGCCTTACGATTCCGCATTCAACTGTGCAATTTAATTGGAAAACAGCTGGTGAGTAGGACTTCTACAGAGCGGTCTTTGATGGCATCACAGATTGATGAAAACCCCTGCAGCGAATGCTCTATATACCCCTCAGTAAATTAGCTACAGACCTGGGTTTTTTTACCACTGCATTCACCTCCCAACTCCGCATGTGCTAGTGTGTTTATCAGACAGATCTGTTCAGGGGAATCCGAGTTATACGAATTATACATCAGAGCACATTCATCAATGTCATTTAAAGTACACTTTGAAATCATGTAGCCCTTATTTCTGGATGAATATATCCCAAATGCATATCAGCAGATGCGGATTTCCAAGGCGAATCGAATGGTCCATTTGCTGAATCTGTAGCTAATTTATTGGGGAGCATATGCCCCATTTATCGCAGGTTACATCGATCTCTGATGTTATTGGCAAAAGATTCCTCTGTAGAAGTCTCCTTCACCAGCGGTTTTCGGATTGATCTACACTGTTCAATGCGGAATTCTGAGGCGCATCCAACCCGAAAAAAACCGTAGCAAACAGAATTTTATTGAACAAGTTATGGTCCTTGAGAAAAGCGCACACTGAGTACACATCACTACCGTGGGAACTAATACCAAACGCTCGTACCTTTGAAATCGGTGTGCTGGCACGGTGTAAGTAACATAGAAGGACATCCTGTGGTCCGTTTGGAATGATAAAAACACCATTCTGTAGGTTATTTTTACCTAATTCAGATGCGCCAAGTATAATAGTGGCGCGCTCGCTCGTTGTTGAGATATTCAAGAAATGGTGGTGGAGGAGTAGCACATGTGTATATCCGGAATTCAATTATCAATATTGGACATATTGGCGCGCATTTGGTACCCAATTGTAGCGTATTTGAATGCGAACAAAACGCGTTTGTTTTCATAGCCGCGCGTGCAGCCAGTGTGGCGCAATGTTGAAACTGATTATTTTTAGGCACCACCTTGTTGAATCTGCAATATCTCGGTCAATACTTTATCATTCTGCACGCTGTAAATATATTCTGGTAGCCGTAAATCGCGCGCTTCGAACAAGCCTAAGATGTCATTAATCCGACGATTTTAAGGTGCTCAATTATGCGCCCAAAAACATGTCAGTATAACATTGAACTGTGACATGAGCTACACTAAAAATATGAAGTACCCCTTCAGTACCCCCAGTATCTAGTACCATTACATGATTTTTGTACTTATAAGCACCAGCACTTTCATAGCACAGTTTAATCTGCTTTAATTTGCTTTGATACTTTGTGAATCTCACACTGGTGCGTTTCGGCACATTTTCTATCTTTAGGTCACTCAAATTTGATCAATTATGAGGCCAATTGCGTAAAACGCTTAAAGGCATTGTCATGGTTTCCTGATGTACTATCCACATCCCTCCTGGGCTCACTTGAGGATGAAAATCAGGGGCCTCAAGACATTATTTTTCAGCAGGATAATGATCCAAAACACTCATCACGACTTACTAAACAATGGTTCCAGGATAACTGCATCCGTGTACTCCCCTGGACACCCCAATCTCCGGACATGAACATCATAGAACCTGTCTGGGGTGCCTTAGAGACACGTATCTGAGCCCGCAACCCACTTCCCAGGAACAAAGGGGAGTTATGGGCTGCATTGCAGGAAGAGTGGGCTAATTTACCTTTGGATTATATCTGTTGTTTGTACCGTTCCATCCCCTGCTGAATTGCTGCTCTCAAGGCAGCTAAGGGACGTCATACCAAATACTAGATTACCATGTATTTAAATTGACCTCAGCTGCCCTCAGTTTTTTTTGCCAGCGCCAAACATTTTGCCATTATTTTAGCAAAACCTACTATATTTTGATTCATCAATTTCTCTATCTGTAGAAATTTTTGTTGGCCATAAATTCTATCGTAGATTCTTCCAATTATCCTGAGCACACTCCAAAAAAAATTATCCAAATCCGTTGAGACATTGACCCTTGAGAAGCAAATCAAATCAAAGGTGCGCGAAAATCACGTGAGGTGCATTCTTTTTGCACGCCAGTGTATTATCTATTAAGCGCTTGTGCCACATGTGCGACGGGAAACAATGAGCATGTAAGATTACAGAAGCAGTTCGAACAGACTATCAGACGGGTGTCCGCAGAAGAATCCACCGAATGTAGGTGCTCGCTGCATCATAAATTTACAGCATAACCTGGTCAAGCCCACGCCTATGCAGCTGAAGCTTCTGGCACCCCGTTCAGTCTTTACTCATTGATAAGGGGTCTGAAACCTTTCTCGTATCACCCATGTTTTATAATTACCATGTCGCTGATGAGGTGGCTTCTGCCGCTCACGGCACGCACATTTAATGTAGACTGCAGCCGCATTATATATTTTACGAGCTCGAACACATCCGTTTCATGCGATCAGGCATTTGCGCCCCTCATAGGACCCTTTTCCGTGCAAGTAGAATCCTATAGTATAAGCCTTTGTGAAAATTTCCGACGTAGTAGCCAGAACAAAATCTAATCTTCGAATCAAAAAAGAGAAGTAGCATTTATGCAGGGGAATGCTATAATATGTAGCTATTTGTGTCCATACTGAATACAATCTCTATGGCGCAATGTCAGTTGAGGATTGGCATTTTGACAACTCGCGATCGTGCCACTTGCCAGGCTAAGAATAGAACTTCAACGTCTGGTCGCTGGTGCGACCATGTGCCCGCACAGAACCGTCTGGACATACTGACCCATCTTGTCAAAAGTATGCCGTCCAGGGAAGAGTCGTGAATGGACATCTTAGAAGTACCTTATCAACATACACAGGTGATCTACTTTTCGGTGCATTCCAGCAGTTCACGAGACACGAAAACCTCGAGATTTCAACAGAGAGTATTTTCGGAGATCCTGATACATATTGTCATAGCTTGGCTATATTCTGCACGTCAATAACGATGAGTACTGCGAAGTTTTTGACAATAAGAAACTCACATTGCGGGTTTAACTCAGTATGTTCTGCACCTTTGGCAGGCATAGGCTCTCTGATTTTGAAATTACTGAAATTTGAGAATAAATCAGGAATTTGAACAAAGAATATATGCCGATGGAAAGCAACATACAGCGCAGTATTGACCTTGTCCTGCGCAAACTGGGCCTATGCACACGCCCTTCCAGCAGTACCCGAACTCGCATCTGACTGCAGGTCCGCACTGGAGGTCCCAGCAGTCTGTATCCTGGGTACAGGACAACGTTGCTGCTTGCTGGGCAAGGACGAGAAGAATAATAGATGTGAAAACTGTCAGCTTCATCTTGAAGGGGGAGGTGATTCTGCTTGTATACGGTCTTCCTTTCTTATATGTAGTTGGAATGGCACGGCTGATAGACCTCATTTTCGCCCTCAAAGCAATACTAGATCTCACTAGGAAGGCCTCGATAGACCTACAGGTAGCTCTTAGGCAATTAAAAGCCGGTCATGTAGCCGTATCTTGCTTGCTCATTTAGTATGTCTTTGTATATGTATACAATTCTGTATATCTTTTCATGGACCTCCATGAGGACAGCCTATCCTGTGCCTTGCCTTGCAATGCAGTGACTCATGGTTCGAAGGCGCACGCTGGCCGCACTTTAGACGTCGACTATATGTTCTATCTATAGCCTCAAAGACACCGATCAGGTGCGAAGGCGAAATTAATGCCTTTCCGGAGAGACGTATATTCCATTTAAGTCATAATTCAATGAATTGAGAAATGCCGAACAAGGCTACCATATACCCCGTAATTCCATGTAGTGATGTTCAAATTTCAAATATTGTGAATTAGGTTTCATTTGCCTGTCTATCAGCCCAGAAGTTAACTGGTAGCAAACTGAGCGAATCACTTTGGTGCGATTACACAAAGTCACATTGTTTTTTGCAAGCACACTTTCACTGTTGAGAATTTCAGATACCGTTTTGCGGAATATCTACAGAAGACCCATGCGAGATAGAGACGTGCGACGTACCGGACATAGGAAATTAGGCGGTCGCTCTAACACGCTCTTGTCAGATTCGCACACCAGGACGATGTCATTCTGAACAACGATGCAGAGAAAGGTGGCCAGAATGGTTAACGTCATTGTAGTATGTGTTGGTTGGTGAACTAAGGGCCAGTGGATACAAATCACCAATATTGATAACGGTCATATGCACACAACATTGCATAACTTGTTCCCAAGTTTCATGCTCACACAACAACCATGCGAATGGATTTGCATATCGCACATTTCCGGATGGACAGTTGAGTTTGAAATTCAATTTTGTGAAAGCCGATTAGGTCTGACTATTACTGCTTCAGATTCACGTGCAAGGAGCATCGATACTCTCTGACGGATAAGGCAAATGATTGCTTTATAAGCGCATTGACCTTGTATTGGTGTATGCCACATGGACAGGTCCACAAAACCTTATCTGGCCAACATACGAACGATGGTGTGTTGCTTTGTCAAGATACGTTATGATTGAGCTCGATGCCTCCAGGGCAACGCCGTTGTCGATTGACTGGCGAGACAGGTGATCGGTGCCTGAAAAATGCCTCTGCATCGCATGGTACCGCTCAAAGTAGAGTGAAACCCTGAAACGAAGGCCAATAGATCCAGGTGCACCACATAAAAGCAAGATTTACTGAAAGATCAATCGCACAACTCCTCGCTCAGAGTGCTCACTATGAAATTTGCTCTTCTCACCGTCATTCTCTACATGCACTGCGTGCCGGCCCGAAAATAGTCCATGGATATAATCTTGACAAAATTCATGGCAAGGTGTTTTATATTTGTCGGCGTCACACAACGGGCATTGCCATGCATGAGGGCCGGACATAGCTTGGGTATTTGTTGGGTTTATTTGTAATCGGATCGATCACTGCGGACTGGGTAAATGTAGAGTATTTTTGGAATATACCCAATCACCAGATCAGCCATTGACAATTGGACAAAGGCTGGTCATTTTCAAAATATACCCTGTCATTACCCTGTTGGACAAAGAGCGATTGTCATCAGGCTATACCCCGTGGGTTTATGTCTGAACATATTTTAAATTTACCCTGTCAGCCATCCGCTACACGTGTAACAACAGAGTCTTAATATGGACATTCTGCTTACCACAACTGGAGAGGTAGCCTACAAAGACCAGGTTTGCGACGGCCAATTGATCAATAAAACTTGTATATTATTGACCCCTCCTCAAGGCTCAGTGTACAGTTCTGGCTATCAACAGGGCATCGTTGTGCTCTAGGGCGCCGTCTCGGGCGTAATCGAGTGCAAGAGTGTTGTTCTACATGTTCTTATACTCGAGGGAGCCGTTCTACTCGTAACTCGAGAGGGTCCTCCAGGGCGTCGTTGTGCAAGAGCGACGTCCTGCGCGATCTTGTACTCGACAGAGTTGTCCTGGGAGTTCTCGAGCCCGAGAGCACTGTCCCAGATGTCAATTGGCTCAAGGAGACCTTCTTATAGTCATCGTGTCTGCCACGCCATCACAGATAGGTATATAATCATTTCTATGTACATTCTGTACCTACTGACTCGACGACCAACAGAACGCCGCCCTGCTTCTGTTTGAGTTTTTATCGTTCGGATTTTGCTCTCGCGCTGCTTCCCTTGGCAACCATGTGCCTCCACCAGCACTGACCACCACCTACAGACAGCACCGAAGGCTGACGGACACTTGTCCCGCACGCCGCGTGCCGTCTCGAGTTATATTCAAGTAGTCAATTTCCACACAGTTCCACGTTGCTTGGGCGGATGACGTGTCATACAGAGAACTTGAAAAGGGGCTATTCCCATTCAAGTTCTCTGGTCGAATCGGTGATTAGTGTTATTGCACTGCTGCTGGAGTCGTGTTTACCCCTACGTGCCCGGACTGACGGATGGCGCGGAGTTGGTGACTCAATACACGACTGTTGAGGTAATCGACTACTCAATCACTGATAATATGTGGGGGCTGGGGTGGCCGCACAGCCAGGGGGGTAGAGTTGAGAAGAGCGGGGCAAAGGCGATTGCGATCATGATGGAGTTGATGGAGACTTCGGCGGTTGAGACCTGTAACAATGATGGAAGTCAGTTGCTTCGCAGGAAAGGGGTGTGGACGCGCAGATGACTATCTGTGAGTGGGAAGGCAAGTTGAGCAAATAGACGCCCATTGATTTGGCCGGACCGTTTTATCCAGCCAATCGGAGTCTTTCGGCAATCTCATCCAAACACACCCAATAATCAAGATCTGTATCTACATTTGACCACACAAGATCCCTCAAAGACGAGCACACATTAATACATGATATCTCTTGCACTGCATGAATATAATCTAAACTTAAGTAGATCCACGGATCTCCTTGTCCATCTTGTAGTATCGCATTACCATAATTTCATGTGACGATTTGCCCAGATCAGGAGCGCTGTTGGATTCCGAGCTAAAACCAAGCCATTTTGACAGCAATACAGATTATCCGAGATTGTAACCAGGAACCCAGGCACCTCAGAAACTTAGTCAACTTGAAACGCAAACATCAGCTGCTCCATAATCTGAAGCACCCATCCACTGCTTTGACCACAAATAAGCGCCGGCATTATGTGCATTTGGCTAATTATAGACCAGGCTATGTACAGTTAACGTATATAGGAACAAGAATAGCAATCACCACATGCCTATGCATCTGCTATGTAAGATACATACTGGTGTACCTAGTAGGACATGGAAAAATCAATTTACCACACGCAAAACCGGTTGGCTTTCGCCAAGGAAGTATATAATCTCCTCTTCATCAAGATGAGGGCCATGAACCGTGACATGGGTTAGAAGTTGGCACTTAGATCGCATTACAAGCCTTGTTATACTTGGTAGAGGGCTGTCATTGTCTGTGGAAGGGAGTGTAATCATGATTGATTGTAGGAATGGGGTCTTTAGAAGGTCAATGATGGTGTTCGGTGATATGATGTCGTCTGCACTTTGCCGAATTGAAAAAGACAGGTGTTTTAGAAAAAAGTGTGTTCTCAAGGCCACTGGGAATGTACCCTGATCCACAGTGGGGTCAATTAAATGTAGGCATGTGAGGTCTGGACAGCGAGCGACAAATTCCAGCGCCTCATCAATGGATGGCCCTCCAATAGTTGCGCTGGTGAGGTTCATCCAGGGGAGATCCAAATAGCGAAGGAAGAAGGTGTCGTAGCTGATGATCGCAAGCTTGGGTGCTCTGGAAAATCCTCTAAGCATTTTCCCAAAGTATTTTACAGGTCCAGGTGGGCGTAAGTGGAGGACCTCCAAAGAGCTGAACGGAGCCAAGCGGAGGCGACCATACCAGGATATAGGAAGAATAATATTGACATTCTGCCACCTATCTGAGAACTGAAGGAATGTGTCAATAATGGCAGAAGGGGAACTCCTGGAAATCCAATCATCTTCGTTTTTAAATGATATCTTGAGTGTCAGAGGAAGTGATTTTGACCGGTTGAGCCACTGGAGAAGCACTGCTGCCTGGATGTGCGAGTTTTCAGGCTTCCAGACATGGCAATGGACAACGTTCCAAAGTTGGGGGGTATTTTGCAAAACTGTTCTCCAGAAAGTACAAACTTGACCAAAATCAAGAGGTAGTGCAGTGCTGCGTGGCTCCTCGAAGTCATACGTTGCGTAGTCGTTGAAACCTGCTATAAAGATTTGCGAGAGAATCTCCGGTGGCAAGGTTAATATTGGCATGCAGCGATTACGCAGCTTGCGCTTGAAGACCTGTAGCACTTGAAGGCCTTCTATGATAGCAGTAACTGAAGCAAGCTCGGCGTCCAATGCAGCGCAAGTTCGAGGGCGGCCTGAGTTGATCAATTGTGTGGATACGTCGGTGGCCAGGTACTGAAAAAGAGGCTGAGGAGATGGAGACCCTGTCCAGCCGCTGTCTTTCACTGTAATCTGGTCCTCCGACGAGATGAAATGAGGGGAGGGATTTGGAGTGTTCATGAGAAGGCACTGGCAAGTGTGAGAGTGGCAAATATGGTCCCTTTGATCTGTGCCACTGAGGCTAGTGGCAACTAGTAATGTGTGTCACAAGACCACGTGGGTACATTTAAATGACATGAATGACATTAATCAAATAATGGATTACAACTACTATAGATCTAGAAAAATGTACCATACACTGTCTATACATGGCTTGATCTAGCAGAACTAGAGGTTACCTGCATCTGGCGGGCCATCGTTGCTATCTTCTGACTCTGATGCATGCACAGTCACAATAGTTAGATAATTATGATTATAAGTTGAACTCTTTGACAATGAATGCCAAAGCGGTACGCTTACCGTTTTTGTTATTCACGATGTTGTGTACCAAGGTCGGCATGAACAAGCCCAGCGCTAGTCTCATTCTGGTCATACTGGCGTTTGTTCCATCCCAGAACAACGTTCAGCGAGGGTGCAGGAGAAGGCACGGCAGTGTTAGTGACAGTGTTCCCACTTCCGCATAGCGCAGGATCCTGCAACATGAACCCGTTGAACGTGAAGTCCATCAAGCCGTGCTTGGAGTGGCCTGACGCCAAGGATGTACTGCTGAACAAGCCGTCACCACTGAACGACCTGAACAAGACAGCGCTCAATGGCGGCTCTGACGCCGAGTCGTTGCCCATCCGACGGCGCTTGCTTGAGCGCGGGCTCATTGCCAAGTCCGCATCGTTGGATTCGACGCTGGAGAACGGAAGCGCATCAGCAGGCAGATTGTATAGCTGCGTGGGTAGTCAGGGTGGTACGGTCCAGGGAACGCCGCCTGGAAGGGGTTGCTGAACAATTGCTGGTGGTTGTTGGTATGTTCCTGAGCTGCGCTGAGTGCGCTGAGCAGCTCAGATGCCGATGCCGCATCCGAGAGCTTATACACCATCTGCATGGTCGAGCCAGGGGCGAGGGTAGGAGAAGCCTTGGGAATGGAAGAGGTTCAGCGGCTGACGCCGGGGCTTGCAGACAGCGTGCCCTTGGGGGCACCTCCTGCTCCACCGCGACGGGAATTGTGCCTTGAATGCTTCCGGATGACGCCGGATTTCATGGAGATGGGACGAGCAGAGCCTGGAGCTTGTAGTAGAGACCACAACCGCACAAAACGTCAGACTGGAATGAAAATAATGATTATGATGATGCACGCGCTGCACACTGCCTTGCCGTTGTCCCAGAGCGGCGTAGCGGTTGTGTGTCAATTGTAGCATTGCGCAACCAGTGAAGGTCGAACAGGGTCTGAATAGAGGGGCGCGGTTTACATGTCAAGGGAATCAGAAATACTCGGCGTACATGGCCTGTATGTTGGACGCGCCGCTGTTCTCGTGGCTCTTGTCATCGTGAACCGTTGACAGCTGGAGGTACACCGAAAGAGCTGCTCATCGTCGTGCAGAGCCATGGATGGGTGGTGGAGGTAGTCCATAGGCGAGTCCTTGTTACTGCCGCTGCTCGCGCTACTGCTGCTTCTGCTGGTCATTGGAGGATACACAGACTGCTTGCTGTCCGCTGTGCCCTGAGGCATCACATCATCGGAGGGTGCCAGAACGTGTTCCCGCTCTCGCGCAATGCTGGGCCCTGCAATATGAATCTGTTGAACGCAAAGCCCATCGAACCATGCTTCCAGTGGCCCGACGCCGAGGACGTGCTGCTGAACAAACCGCCGCCGCTGAACGAGCTGAACGAGACAGTGCTTGATGGAGGCTCTGATGCCGAGTCGTTGCTCATCCGACGGCACTTGCTCGAGCGTGGGCTCATTTCCAAGTCCACATCGTTGGACTCAATGCTGGAGAATGGAAGCGCGTCGGCAGGAAGATTGTACAGCTGTGTGAGGTAGTCGGGGTGGTATGGTCCGGAGAATGCCGCCTGGAATGGGCTGTTGAACTGTTGGTGGTTGTTGGTATGTTCCTGAGCTGCGCTGAGTGCGCTGAGCAGCTCAGATGCAGACGCCGCATCCGAGAACTCATACGATATCTGCGTGGTCGAATCGGGGGCGAGGGTAGGAGCAGCCTCGGGAACGGGAGAGGTTCGGCGGCTGACACCGGGGCTTGCAGACGGTGTGTCCTTGGGGGCACCTCCTACTCCACCGTGACGGGAATCGTGCCTTGGACGCTTCCGGATGATGACGGATTTCATGGAGATGGACGAGCAGAGCCATGGAGCTTGTAGTAGAGACCACAGCTGCCCAAAATGTCAGACTTAAACGAAAATAACGATTAATGATTATAATACATACGCATTGCAAAATGTCTTGCCTTCGTCGTCCTTCCTCCAGAGCGGCGTAGCGGTTGTGTGACAATTGTAGCATTGCGCTGCCACTGAAGGTCAAACAGGGTCTGAATAGAGGGGCGCGGCTTTTGTGTCGACAGCCCACTTACCCATCATATCGACATTTGTAGCGGCCCTCACCATGGGAGTTGCGCATGGTCTTGGGACGAGGACGCTTGTGCTAAAGGACATGATAAGAGAATGAAGTGGAAGAAAATAGTGAACCACATATACCAGCTTACAATACAGACCGCAGGCATTGCAATTCAGCTCGTCATTCAGTCCCCTCCTCCACAGAGTGAAGCACTCAGCCTTGATGCCACCGGGCGCAGAGTTGTGCTGAGACCTGAGGAACCACGCAGCACAACAGGGTTGAGGCTAGTTGCCATAGCGCTGGGGTCTGAATTACGCGTCGACTGGGTAGTCTGCGTGCGGAGAGTCAAGGTTGGGCGATTGGTAGGCGTATTTGAGCGAGCGCCGTAGATGCTTGCCACCGAGGTGACGTGCGAGGGGATGACTGCGTCAGGCAGGATTTCCTTTGGTGCGGGTGGTGCGTGTTTGTAGATACGACGAGCTGTGCTGGGTGCCGGTGAGCCGAAGTCGTCTTCATCGTTGTTAGTGGTCAAGGCCGTATAGTAGCTTGAATCATCATCGCCTGAGAGAAGGCTGGCATACTGGCGTTTGTTTGATCCCAGTACCATGTTGAGCGAGGGTGTCGCAGAAGGCATGGTAGTGTTAGTGTTGGAGGTGGAGTTAGCGGTAGAATAGGTGGTATGATTGAGAGCGCTTGACATGACCGTATCAGGTTGGTGACCGGCAGCAATGGAAGAGGTGGAGGAGCCGGAATATACTCCCAAATTTCCGATTGGGGCAGTAGACGACGCGTTACCACCAGAAAGGCTTGGAAGTTGCGACGCCATCGTTGCCAACCAATGGTTGGAGCGCGACTCGTCATCACCAGAAGAGAAGTCGTCGTTTCAGAAAGAAGGTCATCGAGAGCTCAATAGTAGGGCGGAAGATGCTGAAGGAATCATTGGACTGATCATGAGAAGGGGGATTCAATGCCTCACCGTAGTTCATGCGGCTCGAACTGATGTATGGCAGGTGTCGTCGTCATCCATCAAGGCGTCTTCGGACTCAGCAGGAGCGGGGACGACATCAACCTTGGACTGGCGCTTGGACAGTTCAGCAGAACGGTGCATGCCGTGCTTCTTCACAGGTCACCAGAGCGCTCGACGAGCCGGGGCGGTTGGTGGATGCTGAAGGTGGATTGGATACGCTTGATTCTGGCTTGCCTCCCTACTGCGCTCCTTCTCAATAGCGCGCTGTTTGATCATTTCGGTCGAATGGTTGCGCTTGGGGTCAGGAGCCTCCAGCTCTTCCTGGCGATCTTGGTACAGACCTGCTACATCATTTTCTGAATTTCTGATTCTGAACCATGTATACGTATCCATTGGCTGTGCATCGGATGGGCCAGATAAATTTGTTTGACAAATTTGCGGCATATGGCTACAATGGCTATCAGAAATCACTACAGAGTGGTAGGTGGTAGGTAGGTTTCCAAAGCTGATCACAGTAGCTATGAGAGAAATATAAATATTCAATGAAATGATATTAGGGAGGCGTTGAAGGCAGAAGTCAGAGAAGCGACCACCCAGGAGGGAAACCCAAATGACCAGAGGGTTCCAGCGAGAAGTCAAAGGTACCAAAGATATCCTGGTCCGATAAAGATGGGTCCAAAAAGTTGAGTTCACCGAACGGTAGGCCATTGTTGCCATCAACCAATGCCAGGGAGTTGTGCTCAGGCTGAGTGGGGGGTTCCAATGCGACCCCACCGAATGGTGTCGTCGACGGGAGAAGAGGCAGAGGGGTGGAACTGTTGGTGGTGCCGTCAAAAAACATCTCGTCGGTGGTAAATGTATTTCCCAACATAAACAGGGAGGATGTGGAGCTTGAATCGAAGGACTGGTTGGCTTCCACCGGAAGAGTGGGAATCGTTTCGTCCTTGGTGTCGTCTGGTCGATCCAACCAAAAGCTAGGCATGAGTAAATTGTGTTCTTGATGGGAGGGGATGCTGGGCACATGAAGATTTTCCATCGGAAGAGACTGAAGAGAATGCTATTAACAGATAAAAGGGCAGAAGAGGAATAACGATCATACCTTGAATGTAAGGCAGGGAGAAGGAGCTTCAGTCAGCCCAGGAACAGAAATATCACCAGCAGCGGCGTCGTCTGCAATCCAATTGAGTGCACTAAGAAATGATATAAAACCATCGTCTGGGCAGGCGGTGCTGCGATGAGAGGAGGCTGACAAGGATGAAGGGTCCTGAACAAGGTGAGATGTAGACTGCCCAACAGCAGGACCAAAGGTATGTGGAGTTGAGGGGGACTGAGAGAAGCTCGCTGATTCAGGCGAGTCAGACTCCACAGAATCCCAATCAGGCATCTGCGAGCGCAACCTCTCCTGCCACGCCCTTGCCTTGCATTTACATGCAGCAGCAGGACACTTAGACTTTGAGCGTTTGGCGGCGCCTGGTATGTAGATGTAGTCGGGGTAGTCGATGGCATGTTGGATTTTCTCGGCTGCGGCCATGTCAGTAAAAGGGCGCCTCTCCTCGTGGGACATCTTTCCCCAAGCCTCGCCTGCAAGTTTGCTGAGCTGGTGCTGCGTCCATAGGCCAGAGGCTGCCATGGAAGCAACAAATTGTGACCTAAAACAGATGAATGGGTTCCGGGGACGGCGGATGTAGCCGGTGGCGCAGCTGCACTGTGAGGGACTCTGATGGCGAGAGTGGCATGGTTCCTGGCAGGCATGGTGTGATTGTGGTTGGGTCACCGTCGTATTTGGCAGGGGAGATCTCGCAGATGTTGATGTGATACGACTCATTGCAAAACAACAAAGGTCCGGTTCAGCAGTGCAATTAGGGACCGTACCCAGACAGGCAGGAGGAGACCGTTGCAGTGCTAAAATCATGGAACAGCTTGGTCAGTCATTAACTACATCTGCAAAGAAAAAGAGGCTACCTTCATGATCATGAAGGGGACACTTCTCCGGTGTTGAAGACAGTTGGTGGGCGCAGGGGTTGCGGATAGCGGGCATCGTAGAGGGTTGTAGTGAGCTTAATGACAATATACTAAGAGGAGCGTGTACAATGAGCAAAAAGCTTTCAAGATGGGGCGCTTGATGGAGGCACAGCAAGTAGGAAAGGGATTTGGGCAGTGCGAAAAGAAAAGCACCGCCCTGTTGAGTCAAGTAACATAGTTGGTTTTCTGTGGCAAAGGGAATGAAAAACAAATTTAAAGGAAGGGTCAGGTAGTTAGGGTAAGAACATCAGCACAGAAAAGCTCACCCAACGTAAGGCACTCGGAAGAATGTCTCTGTGACTTTCTTATCAAGCTCACCGGAGCGCCACAGCCGGCGCAAGGTAGCAAGGTCACGGTCAGGCATTATTCGTCCCATCCACCCTGTATCTGAGCTTGAGGAGTCTGACTGAGCGTCGAAGCGAAGGTTCGAGAAAGCGTCGCTGGATAGGAGCGTTCGAACTAGCAGGCGGATGGTCCGGGCGCAATATTGATTATCTCCTGCCAGCGTTCTTTGCCATCCGCCGCGTCAAACCTGTACCTTGTGTTTTTTGGACTTCTGGCGTCGATTCTTCCTTCCACAAGACTTTCGTGGGGGAGGGCGTGCAGGTCTGCCAGAGTGGGATTGGCTGTGAAAGAATGAGCGCTCGTAATTAAAGGGTCGTTGTAATACGCACCTCCAATCTGCTTCAACATCAAACGCCAGTCGCGCGCGCTTTGCTGGTCGCTCGGAGTTGCCGTCGTGGAAAAGGGGGCGTTTCCTGCCTCGACGCCACTTGCTTTGGGCTGCCATGCCTTTGTCTTCAACCTCCCCGCCCTTAGCCTCGCTTTCTTCTTCAATAATTTCTCCATCCTCTGCCGCATTCGATTGGGGCAGGAGCTCGCCATCTTCGAGACCTTTGGCGCTGCAATCCGTGGCGAAAGCACTGCCGTCCCGGGGCAAGACTTGCGAACCAGACGCCTCGTCCGGTTCAGACTCGAATCTGCTGCGTGCGATCGGAGAGCGCTGCTGATCTGCGGCCTGGTCACTGCCACTTGAGGTATCTTCGGACTCACTCAGAGGCGTTAGCTCTCCGTCAAAGGCCTCGCTGAGATCGCCGCATGAACTTGTGTCCGGGTGCTCTTGCTCCGACTGCAACAGGTAGGGGTCGCCGTCGCCGCCGTCCTCGCTTTCAAGCCCTGCACCGGAGCTGAAGAAAGGCTCTTCAATAAAGTCGCCCCCAGACTTCCGGGATGTCATGAACTTCGGCATTAGGTGGCTGGCGCCGTCTTTTGCGTCGCCATCGCTTAGGCTTGCGCGATCGTCCTCGTCGTCGAGTTCATGCTGCGCCTCGTATCCGACGTCCGTCTCAGGCTCCGAGCTTGCTTCGTGATTGGTTCCATCGCTTTCTTCACTCTCCTCACTGTATACCACAAACGTTTCGGCTGGTACCGTCTCAACCTCTTCTTCCTCTCCATCTTCTATATCTTCTCCATCGATGCGTCGAATGGAGAGCTCTTCTTGTCAAATCAAGTCTTCGCCGACGTTCGCAGAAGGATGGGCGCTATCGATGTGCACACATTCACTGAATTGAGCCAAGATCGCGATGTAATGGCTGTTGTCGAAGGACGCAAGGCCCTCTAGCCAACTCTCCATGCCGGTCAAAGCTTCATCCGGAGTCGCAAATCGAGTAGATTTGCATGCAGCCATAGAGTAGTGGTCGTAGCGAATCGCATCCATTCGATGGGGCAAGGTTTGGAAACCTAGATCTGAGCGGCCGTAGTTAGTCCCCTGTGGTCGTCGACAGGAAAGGGGCGATTTGACACGATCTCCAAACAGCACCAAACACCCGCGTCGCGCCAGCCAACCCATATAGACACCTGATACGACAGCTTTCTTGTTGATTCTCCACACGAACCATCCCCCCCAACTATAAAGGACCTGCACCGACGAACGAGACCTTCATTTCTTCCCCCGAGAGAAGAGCAGGTCTGTTCGATCACTAGCGTTTGCACGGGCAGGTGATTGCAGCTGCTGTGTTTGCTCCCCTCTTCACGCTACCGCTGCTCCACGGAACCCCCGCAGTCGACCCCAACGAACAAGCCCGCGCCGTCCCCCTTGTCACTAACTCCCCTTATAGGTATTTCGGCACCGTTGTTACACCAACCTACCCTACGACGACCGCCAACGCCTGTCCCTCAGCAGCAGCATTCGCTCGCAAACTCGGCGCGAACGGAGCCCTCAACCAAACAGTCCACCCTTCCCGCTCAATCTGAACGTTCAAGTTGGCTGCGCCGAACTGCTGATGTCTGACCCGCTTGCCCTACTCTCCAAGCCCAACAGAGTTCAGCTCAGTGCCGCTCTACGTTTCACATCCACCGCCATAAACGTTCACACACCCCGCACGATAAAATAACAACCATGAGAGTCTAAGGTGAGAGGGCTGAAGGCGTGCCGTGGTGAAAGCGTAAGGCAAACCTTTACTCTGGTGAGTAGATCTACAATTAGCAGATAATTCTTGGATAATTCAATCAATGAAATTTTGGATCTATATGTTCTGCTTTTGCATAAGGGGTGGATGTGTCCGTTTTATAATTAATGAAGACGTAAGGCAGCTCTGACGACGCTATTGTTTTGTTCCATCGACATCTGCCAATCAACGTAAGTCGACTAAATATAACTATCACTATTGGCACATTCTATGAACAGCACATCCCATTCAATTAAGCCCCTGCGCCTGAGCTTTGACTCTGCGGGCACTTCCCCCACGTTGACACAATCGCGATCAGGGTAGTTCCCGCGAGATCGCCATGACGTATGGCCTACAGAGCAAAGTCACTAACAGCACGCGGCCGCCATTTTGATCTCTTTGTTATTGACAGCATCAATTTGATAGCAGCGATGCCTTTGTTTCCTGGAGATATATTACGGTTCGCAAAGCGTTATCCTGAGCTCATCCAGACCGCCCACTGCGACAACGCCGTTCTCAAACAACAACATGGTCCGAACCACGAACAACCCTACTCCATTCCCTGCGCGCTGCGAAGAGAACGGAACAACACCCCGTAGAGGCCATCTTAAGCCAGCGCGCAACAGCAACACAGCGCGTCAAATAGACAGTCAGGGGGAGCCACCCTCTCCGATAGCGTCCATGCCGACCGATGCAGCTGGTACATTCTTTGATAACTGTAACGCGGGGCGCAATTAAACGCCCTACAGGGGATACTGGTGCGGTAGTCGCGGGACCGACGGCTGACTTGACGGAGCGCGGGGTTGCCAAAATTGTCCTTGGTACGGCGTTCTTTGTGTCATTTCGAGCTCATTCCAGAACGCTAAATTGAACACAGCCGACTTCAACGGCGAGAAGGCAACCGTGCAGGACGCCGTCAAAGCCTGGCTGCAGTACGAAGCCAGCAACAACCAGCAGATCGCCGGCACTCTGCGCGAGACGCGATCTAAGGCTGCGAACTTCAAGGACCGTATCGCCTATCGGAGCCACAAAATCCAGTCCTCGATCACCGAGCTCAAAGAGCACCCGCATTGCAGCGCTTGGTACAACGCCGTTCAAGCACTCGAACAAATCCAAGGCAACGACGAAGAGTTTCTCCAGTTCCTCATCGATCTCGAGAAGGCGGCCCTTGCTCCGCTCGAGCAATCAACCTCGATTCAAGAGTCGAACTCTCACAGCAGGCGCAGCGACATTCTCAATCTCCTTTCAAAGCTCGAAACGGCGAACGTGGCGCTTTCTGCACCGATCACGAACCCCGGCTGCCCTTTGTCTATCGCTCTCATTTTGGCAATGCTTGTCTTCACTCTCTCAGCCCTCCTCTACAGGGTCTCCGCGGCCGATTGCCTCCTTGATCTGTACCCAAACATCTTTCTGCAAATTCAAGCTTGAGGCATGGAGTACGAGGCAAACAGGTTTTTAAGCGGTGTACCCGCGTGTAGATTTAGATAGCATGGTCTTTGGAATGATACGTTTGCATCGCTTCCTTCGCATTGATGTTTGAAAGGATTTGAATAAGAAAAATCTCTCGCCAGCTTGAACGTCTTCCAAAGTGATCTTTGGACGATTAACCGGACGTACGCGGCATTCACGAGGATCTTCACGCTTTGCACGAGTTCACACGGGAGAGGAGTGGGTCCGGATGTCTGGGACGTTCGCATCAACGGTGTGGAAGAACGCGTACATGGCCACGATCAAAACAGACAGCAGCTTCGTTCTTGGGGGGAACGCAGAGGTCATGTTGCGTCAGCTTAAACAAAGCGATCTGATTCTCATACGTTGATTAATTACTCTGCGCCTCGTGCTAAATTTGGCCGAGGGTTTATTTGCCGGACACTCAGAACCTGCGAAAGAGCTCCAGGGTGTCCACGTAGGGCGTCCCTCCTGGTGCAGAGAGCCTCATTTGCAACTGACCAACGCTCATGGCACGAATCTGAGGAGGTGGACCAGAGACAGGTTGACTGAGCGGGATCAAACGTACTCTGACCAAACTCTGATTCTTGGCAATGCCGTCGGCTGACGTCGAGAGGGCTGTAACAAAGAGATAAGACAATGGATCGAAGCTCTTTTGTCCTCAATTGGCTAGCTGTGGTTCCAACACAGATCTAGAGCCCCTCCTCGAAGCGCTATGTCAATCCTTGATATATATACACTGTTGTACATGCACAGGCTAGCCGCTACATCAATTTCAACAGTATAAGAGAACCTCACACCGACACCAACTGCAAGGCCCTCCGTTTCTTCACTACAATGCCCGACGCCCATGCCGTTCTTGTCGACGCCATCACACACGCCGTTCCTGCAGCCGTTCCCGCCTTTATCGCCGACGTCACAAGCAGAGTTCGCGAACTTGTCTCCAAGCCACAAGAGGACGGCATTGAGAACCTCTTCAAGGACTTCCCGCTCGCGATGCAATATATTTCGCAGCCCCAAGTTGCTCCAGCGCCGCACTCCACTAAAGTAGAGTCAGCCACCGACGCCGAGGAGCTGAAATACCCCATACCGTCCCCGAAACCCGAGCTTCCAGAGGCTGCAGACAACAAGGTACGATGCTCGGTACATGTCCGGCTGAACGGTGTTGATGCGGGCACAGGATCGTACTGTCGTAGGCATTCTCTACAGGAGGCACGCCCTCAAACCCCGGGAAAAGACATTTCCGGCCATTCAAGTGGGCAATGGCGACGTGGAACCAGACTATCGCGCAATCTTTGGGGACGGGGCGATCTATCGCGCCAGAGTGCAGGTAGACAGTCGATTTTTCCTCCTCGCCGGAACTCAAGCACTTCCTCACGGCGGGGAAGAGGATCCGGACGACGACGCCAGGAACATCTATCTAGGCGCAATCCGGCCTGACACCGTTTGGAACGGAGACCTCGTCGTGTTCTCACTTGGGAAACATGTACAATTTCATTCCCATCCAACGAACGTCCCTCTTTGTATCCGCAACACGGCCATTCATCAGTAAGATCAGGCATGCCTCAGAATTAAGACACAGACTTATCAGGAAATCAACAGATTTATCGGCGACGTTACTGCGGCGCTGCGCGCTGGGCTCAAGCCGTCGAATAGGATCCATGTATTGACCGCATAAGCGAGCGAGACCGAATGGTTTGCATACGTTTTTGTAGTCTACTACAATTGCATATGTAAAACGTAACACGTTGTCAAACATCTACATCTTCGTAACCAAAAGGAAGCGCAATACTTTTGAGACCGCAGTCATAGTTCTGGAGTTTGAGAGTTGGAGCGCAGACCGATGAGCGGCAAGGAGTGCATTCAATGGACAGAGCAAGCCAGCTATAGACAACTTCTACACATACATAAGGACATCATCATGCACCCACATGCGTAAGACGCAATGAAAGAATTTAAAGCCACATATTGAGAGCGGTGGATGTGTCGCCCAAAGCCATGTAATTTGTGGACCTGCGGACTATGATCTTAGTCCTGATCACGATCGCTTAGGACTGCGCGCCGACGCCGTATCTACGGGCTACGGCCGTCCGTTACGGCTGCCGTAGCCGTACCGTTGGACATCTGGGGGAGGTACCTTCGGTACGGCTACGGTACGGCTTTTGGCCGTAACGGCTGTGCTCAACGGACCGTCACGGCCGTCTACGGCAATATCACGTGCACTGCCAGCACCAGCACGTACTGACACGCGTCGCGGTCCCAGGGGCCAGCCACGTATTGTCCCCTGAGAAAGTCGACAACAGCCGAAGTCGACTTTGACTTCCACACTCTCCTGCTTCACCCTTCCATCTAGCCCTCATCTACTTCCTTCCCTCCTCCGTTCGCCCGTATTCTTTATCCACTGTGCACGTTGACCCCGACTCACATTGCGTACCACTGAGCGGTGCACTGCAGCTCACGGCTCATGAATCGAGTCTCGCAATCACCCGACACCCACCACGACACTTCCCCCTGCCGTCGTGGCACTCGACAACCGTGTTGTCAGGTTGTGGTATTAGTTTGTTGACGAGAGCTTCCACTCTTTGGTGAGTTCATGCTCATCAGTCATCTTATGTGCCTTGTGATGACGACAGCATGTCCCAGCTGACCCTCGCTGTCTTGGCCCTCCTCGCCGTCCTCCGCGTCGAACTGGCTAGCGCATAAATATCCCCCTCGCCGTTGTTGCCCTTAATCCAGCTCGTCCATCTCACAACGGCTCCCGACGACTTGCAACAACTCGCCTCGACTCACAACAACTCGACAACATTTCACCGCGTGCTGTCGCCCTTGATTGCAACCAGCAATGGCACATTGTGCCATTGTTCTCGAGAGATACAGCTGGCAGTGAAGGCTAAAGGACATTTTCCCCGGACGCCACCTGCCAGCTCATTTCCTTGTGGATTATCCAGAAGGTCTCGTGTTGTAACCCGCACGCCTTCCAACTACTAACGTCGCACATCCAGGCACATTTGAGCTTGAGCCCCTGACGGAGTTTGGTCTGGCGCAGCGGAGCTTCACAAAGGTATGTGGAATATCATTCATGCGGCCGTGCCGAAACTTAAAATGCTTATCGCTGTACACAGAACTTGCTCGCGCTGAGCGTTTTTTCTTTTCATAACTCACCGACTCTACTTAACATGTGGGAGAGCGACGCCCCTGCACTCGATTCTGATGGGAACTTCAAGGACGCTGAGGATATGGACTTCGCATTTTCGGCTACCGAAGCTGATCCTCCTCCTGCCGGGCATATCACTGCTTCGAAGCGCGCAATGGATTCTCAGGATAGCACGGCGCAACCTGTCAAAAGTCAGTGCTTCTGCCGGCTATCTCAGTGTAATGTTCTGACCTTTTTAAAGAACGACGCGTAAACGCCGGATCACGTATGAAAGCTATGATTGAAGAAGATAAACTTGGGTCCGATGGCGAAAAGACAACCAAGTACAAGGATCGCACCAACACACGCCCGCGGCGAAAGCGGGCCACATCCTCAAAGAAGAACACGGGCTTGACATTGCTTGGTGCAGATGGCGAGGATAACAGCGACGCCGATGACGAAGACTTCGAGGGAGAGTCTGGCACATCAGCAAAACTACAAGCTGACTTTCACAGCTTTTCTGACTTTACGACTTGTGAGAGGACTTGAAATTGACTTGGTGACCTTGAGCGCTTGTGATCAATCATAGATTGTGACGAAGTTGTTCAAGTTATCACCAAGTGATGTCCAAGTCCCAAAGCAGTCAGTCGTAAAGTCATGACTTGTTGTTATTACTGAGTCACATTAAGCTTGTAGTGTAGTAATTAAATCAATACAGTATGAGTAGTAAGTAATAATAGAGTGTTAATTAATTAGAGTTGAGGTACATTGCATATGCTTTTAGTTTATCTTCGGCGGCGTATAACTTGGTATGTGTGACTACAAGGTCTTCGGTGAGAAGCGCATTCAATCTGGCTGTGTACTCTAGCAGTGCATCTAAGTCTGGTCTTGTTAAGCTCTTCGGTGACTCCCTTGCCATTCCGCATACTACCTGTAACTTTCCAAGCTCCTCCGAGAAGCGTAACGGGCTCTTGTCAATCCCTGGCTCCATGCCCCATATCTGGAAAGGAGATACCGGTATGCCGGCTCCCTGAGGTGTGGTCCTTGTTGATGTTGACACGCGAGCTGGTGTTGAAGGTGTGGCGTGATAGAAAAAGTCTCGGTAGGCTGATGGTGTACTAGTAGCAGTTGAGTGACTATTGGGTGTTGATGGCCTGGGGATGGCGTCGTGCTGCAAAGGGGCTCCAAAATCGGCCAGATTCTCCAGCCAGACTTGCGAATCAGCCTGCGAGTCCAGTGCTGCGGCAGGCATGAACCAACTGAGGATAGATGGAATAGTAGAATCATTAGCCACGGCAAATATAACAAACCCAACTACTCACCTTTTGATCTTCTCTTTTGCTTTTGATTTTGTCGCCCGTGCCAGTCTTTTCCCTGCCCTACCAGATGATGGTGAAGCTGGAAACACCTTTCCTGGTTGTCCTCGTTTCTGGCTGCGAGTGGGAGTTGCAAGGGGATTGTAGGATGGCCGGTTGAATGGCCGTCGATGGTCAACACAGGCCGCGGCCACTGAATGGCGGAAGCGCATGATGTACGCTTTCAGCCGTTCCTCTCGACCTGCTCGCAGTTCCTTCTCCACATCCGAGCGATCCAGCCAATCTGGGATGATCTCGTCAGATGGTTCAGTCTGACATTCAACATCACATGTGGTTTTCTGTAGCGAGTGCGGCGCGGGACTTTGACTCTCAGTGCCACATCCAACGTCGACTGTGTCCTTCCAAGGTGCCTCAGGTTCATACTGATCACGGCTGTAGAGTGTCGCCAAAGGTGTTCGAGGGGTAGATTGATGATAAACCACATAGAGTGGCTGTTGGGATGGGGATGGGTGATCGTTCCGGGGTGGAGGTGATAGGCTGGTGGTATGGCTAGTGGCAAACTCGGGAAGGAGATGTTTGGCACCAGATGAGGCTGGTGGGGGGCGTTGGCTAAATGGAACGTCACAGGTCTCTCGCCACGGAGAGATAGGTCCCATACCTGCTTGTTCCGCTCTCAACCACACTGGTGTATGTTCAAACATGGCATGGAAATCATTGAGCACGTTCTGTGTCTTGCTGAGACCTGCACTGGAGTTGTTTGAGTACACTTCCAACCCCTCCTCTTCCCCAGAATGCCCCAGTCCGCCACCGTGGACACTATCCATGGTGATGTGCAGGTTTTGAGATTCCTCAGCGTTGTTGAAGTGCAGATGTTGAGATTCTTCAACTTGCAGATCGGCGTCCATTGGTAAAGGGTTGAAGTCAACATGTGAGGCTTCCGAAAGGTAGTAATCCTCAGGTAAGTTGGTCTTCATGGAGACAGTGGCTGAGCATGCAGATGTAGATTGTGGTTGTGAGAGAGAACGCAAAAAAGTTTGATGCGTGATTCAGGTCACAATTTCAAAGTCAGATCAATCCATCACGGGCGCCTAATTATCTAAAAGTACCATTTCCTGAACACGCATAGGTGAATTTATGGATTAAAATGCACATTCATGTGCGTGGTGATCTATAAATTTGTTAATATAGTAACGACTGTATCTATCAAGTGAATTTGCATAAGTAGTGTCCTTTTCGCAGGCTTCATCTCCGAAAACAGGTATAAGGTGTGCGCCTCTGTAAATTGAAGCACAGTGAATCACGGAGGTAATTTGTGTTCTAACTTCACCTTCATCCACCTCCTCTTCCTCCCAAGCCCGTTCGACAACCCACATGTTTGTGTGCGGGCACGGTGTATCTCCCACCTGGCGGAACCATTGCACCAGTGCGCAGGGATAAATAGAACCACCGTACTTGAATGAAAAGAACAGAACGACACGTGCAGCGTGCAAAGCGCGGAATCCCTGCAATGGAATGTCCCCCTCATCGGTCTTGTACACAAACACGCAGTCGTTTCGTGATGGCCCGCCCTGCCATGTTGGTGTGGCTCGTATCCTTTCGCGAATCATGCCGCCCACGCCACTGTGATCGCTTGGTGCGTAGTACTGCGCAACAGCTGAGTGGAAAACCTTGATGTTGCTGTCGATAGTGGGAAGAAGCGCCGTGGGTTGTTCAGCACCGGAAAAATGCGAAGTGGGAAAGAGCTGGTCAAAGAGAAACTCTCTGACCAGAAGTGGGAGGTCGTAGATGTGGAGCGAAGCAGCAAGATCACCCAGTCGGAGTGGGTAGCCGCGGGCCTTCGTCCTGGCCAGTGAGACTGAGGCGGGTATGCGAAGCGAACCTTCAACCGCTTCAGTATCACTATCCTCGATGTCTGTACTTGAAGGTACAGCGGGTTCAGGCGGGTCTGGAACTTCCGCAATAGGACCAAGTAGCATCCCCCGTGCACTGAAATCAACACGAGATGCTGCCAGTTTGTCAAGCCGCTGATTTGTGAGGAGGATTTGGCCTAGAGCGTTACACTTATTGGATCGCCGCCACGGTTCCTTGACGGCCTTGATGTGCTTGGATTCTGTGATAGACGAGCAGAGGCCATTTGGAGATCCAAACTGTTGGATTACCTCAACATAATGGACTAGCGAGTGCTGTCGAGGCAGGGAGAGACCTTCGTCACGCACGCCGGTTTCTTCAAAAATCTTCCGCTCCTGATGGAACTTGGCCAGGGCTTCTTCGATTTGTCGAATGGTATCCTCGGTGTGAACAGATCGGCGCACAAGATAACAGAAATCGAGGAATGCAGCAAAGGCAGAAACCATCTTCTCTGGAACACGACCTAACAAAGCAGGCAGATAGACCTGTAGATTGCAACCAAAGTATTAGTTAATGTCATCGAACAGTTGTAGAGACCTAATTCATACCTTCATCAATGCCTTTGAGTCATCGCCGGTCCATTGTTTAAATCCCCGCCCTTCGGGGAAACGTCGAAGACCTGGATAGGATGGCACAGCAGCAATTCTGGTCGACATATCAGAATGCTGGGAACGTGTATCATTCAAAAAATCCCATACCTGCGATCGATGTCAGCCATGATAGCTGCCGCCCCAGTTTTGCCATGTTCCGCCTCCAGATAGAGTTCAATCCATGCAACGAGGTGATCTTTGAATGTCCCCTTGATGACTTGATGCAGTAAATCACTTGTTAACAGTTCATGAATATCGGCTCGAGGGAAACTGTCCGTGAAAGGCTAGTACAAATATGTGTCAGTGTATCAGAACTTGAAGAGCAACAGACAGTAATATACTCACCACGACGTCACCAACAATTCCATAGAACTGCCACATCTGTTTCAAAGTCATCGACTGCATGACGCTTTCGCGATGAGCCTGTGATCGAGGGCCACCTTCACCATCTAAGTTATTAGGTAGAGCTGTACATCTGCCGAGTCAGTCATCAGCTAACAGCTCTCTTCATAAAATCGGACGTGCTCTTTCACCGTGGGCACCAGTCTTGGACAACACAGGCAAGAAGAATTTGTTCTGGATAGTCTGCGATGTACGGCCCAAAGCCGTATATAACTCTGCGAAAGTGTCCATCTGGGCACTTTGTGACTACAGGCTTTGACATCCCTGAGCGCAGCGACTCGAAAATCGCTGCGATTGATGAGTGGAACAGCTGGCGTCGAAACCGTCGAAACGCCGTGTCATTTGAGTATTGCCTGTCAGCTACACGAGTACCAGGTTAGTAGGGTTGTTCGAGATGTAATTCATAACATGCTTACTTTTCGGAATTGCGAGAAATCCAATTATTGACACAGCATTGCGATGAGCTCGGCGCATGCTGTTATGAACATTTCCAATCGAGGCGTAGAGTGGGTAGTACTCATTTTGGCCGGTGGCGACGGATACTGTGGTCTTGTCGCTCCCAAGGACAATTGGGGCGAACATAGCACCATGAGTTTCTGGATCTGAAGCGATGATGTCCTGTAAGTGGATAAATGAGTTCATGCAGTCTCAGAAATAGCAAGCAGGACCGCAACGTACTGCCTGCGACCATGCCCAATTAAGGTATCGGACATCGATATTCGGTATAGTCACGTGCGCATGCCCCATATGGTGCTAACACAAAGAATCATCTATTGGCAAATAATACAGGGACTAGAGGCCATTATGGCTCTCGCAGTCTGTGAGAATACATATAAAGACTCGGTGTGCAAATTATCAGAGATATCAGACTCGTGTGTGATGAGGAGATAGACAAATGAAATGATCACTAAGTTAGTCGATACATCAGGACTGGGACAACCATCAGACAACCAATTTGTTAACTCCTCTCTCAATTTCTGATGAACCGTCGCAAGACTTTATTGGCTGGCATATATACCTATATACTATAGATTGCGAGAGCCATAATGGCCCTTAGTTCTTGTATTATTTGCTAATAGATGGTTCTTTGTTTTTGGCACCATATAGGGCTTGTTCACGTGACTATATCGAATATCAATGTCCGATACCTTAGCAGACATCAGGTCTTGCCACCGTCGCTGCCCATCTGTACCGTACTCTCGAAAAGGTGCATAATGCATGTGGTTTTTGAACTCTGGGTTGGCGAGTTGATTTTCTAGAACAGTCTTTGGGTCCCTGTACCAGACTTCGTACTCCTTCTCCATCCATCCCGGCGTTGGCTTAGGCGCTTCCGGTCTCGGTCCAGTGTAAGAGACACTGAATGATTTCCACGGCGCGTCACCAAGTGTGGTGTTATCAATGGTTTCGTACAGGTCGTTGCGGCTGGCAAAAGGCGGACCGTCTGTTACTCCCTTGTTCGAAGCCCATGCGTCCCAGATTTCGCAAAGTCTGTCGACCTTGGCGCCTCGCATTTGGTCGTCCTTGTACAAGAAATCGGCCAACTCAAAATGGACCCGGTCCTCGTAAGGAAAGTAGCCCGTATCCATGTTCGAAGGAGGAGGCGGTGGTGCGTTCAGTGGTAAGTCCACCCCGCCGCTGTTACAAGGAGTGCCTGAGAATGACGCAAGTTAGCATTTTGTTGCCGTGAGCTGAGCTGCTATAGTATGCACTCACCATCGAGAATAGGGTGTCGAGTAATGCTTGGACAGCGGGCAGCTGGAACATCAACAGGGGGGCTCGGGCTTGCTCGGATTGATCCTGCTGTTTCATTGAGACCGCTAACTGAGGGCGAGAGTGGCGGCACTGTAGATGGTGCAGGTTTTGCCCGTTGAGGGACTTCATGAACAGCGTTGATGTGTTGAGTGAGTCCAGATCGATTCTTGAAGCCTTTGTTGCAAGGTTGGCCGTCTGCTTTCCGCCGCTGGCACCAAAACGAGAGTGGTTTGAAGACCTTAGTGCCCGCCATTGAGGTGAACGACATATGTATCAGAGTCCAAGGCATCCGGGAATGGGCGGGTGGCGGTTTGAGGCCCCAAAGAAAAAAAAAATCGTCACCGTTTTGATCGAGTCGGCGCCGATCACATTCGAAAGCCATGTCTTCTGCCAAATCGCAGTGGTTCTTAAAGAGGGATAGTAGACCATTTGAATGAAGTACAAGAAACAAATCAGTCTCTGTGTAGTAGTACGATGCCAGTTACCACACAAGCTCAGAGCGGGCACGAATCATGGCCCTCTTGTAATCCGCACTGACAGCTTCCGCGGCCACACGGCGGCGACGTTCGTCCTTCAGAACGATGCGCAAGAGCTTAACCTCGTTGCGGGTGTCCTCAAGATCATCCTCCAGACTCTTGATTTTTTCGGTCTCGAAAAAGGTGGCAATTGCCTGGCATGTTGCGTTCTCTTTGGTTTGAGGAGATGGCGAAGAACCTAGTAATGAAGTGAGCGTGAGTGAGGGCCTGTCTTAAAGCAAGCAGTCTGGCATCTCACCCTCAGCAACGGCTGCATAGTCACGCTCAATAGCGGCATATTGCACGCGAGGCTTGGACGTGAGTCGTGCGCTCTTCCGAAGGGGCGAAGCAGCCTTGGCGGAGGCAGTCGAAGCCACTGACTTGGGGGCGGAGACAGCACGCTGCGCGCGGGCTGAGCGCTGAAGCGTGGAGTTGGAAGGTGTCTTCATTCTGGCAGTGAGCAGTGTTAGCACCATACATGCGCAGACGCAGTGGCCAATGGGAAGACTCACAGCTGCAGTACAAAGTGGTGCACGGAAGAGGAGCAAGTTGGTATAAAAATGCTCCGTTCAAATCTGAGCCCGGCCCGATCCAAGTCTCGGTGCCTTTTCGAGGTGCTCGATAGTGACCGCGCTGTAGTGTGCGCATGATGTGCAGACGAGTCCCAATCACCTGTGCCTATGGATAAGCGGTGCTGATCAAGGACTTGTCTGCACAGATGCAGCCAGAGTCACAGCACAGCGCACTGACCTGAGTGGGATAATCCCTTCTCAGGCCAACGACTTTGGTGCTGATCAATGTCGCAATAGCCGAGGCGAAGCCCTGGTACCGTGTCGTTCTGCCCACCACAGAGCAGCGTGGAGCCTTGACCAATGCGAGGGCGCGGCAGGCTGGAAGTCAATATTAGAATGAGTCAAATCATAAGCAGAAAGGAAGGTCATACAAACAATGAGGGTACTCAAGGGATCATGACTGATGGACTCGGCTGGCAGGATGCGCGATGGAGACACTGCTTTGAAGAGCATCTCAGCGCGTATATCGGCTCCTGGCAAATGGTGCGGGGAACTTGGCAATGTAGGTCACAAATGCAACGCTATAGTATTGGAGAACGCATACAGTCAAGAAGAAAAGAAAAAGAAAGAGGGAATCAGATTAGTATCTTAGATTACACTGGACAGACGAGGTCTACGTACTCAGCTTGCCATAAAAACCGGAGCGCAAATGATGACGTGGCACGACGGTGGCCAAAGCTGAATGTGCGCGCGAGTTAGAGGAGACGGTGGTCTGCAGCTGAGCCAACAAACCTATCATCGACACATCGTCAACGCCCCTCGGCCTGATGCTTATCCAACAAAATTGCTCCCGGTGAGTGCTGTCACGTCGTTTCGAGTGCCAGCGTCGTGTACGCATGTCATCCGGACTTGCTAGTGGTTGGTTGATGGTGGGGTGTTGATGAAGTTGATAAGTGAGCCAACAACCACTGGGCTGCCGTCAGGCTTCCCACTCATGGACTTAAACAAAGACGCGTCAGAGTCGCGTTGAGACGGTGTCAAGGGACGCGTGCCATGGTGGGAAAACTACCAACAAGACCCTAGGGTCTTGTCGGTGATGTTCGCAGGGTCATAGAGGGAGATGTCAATAGCTAATGTATAGGAATAGTGAAGGGGCAATCGAGAGGTTAACTTTCAGTGAAAGCGCTGACTCTGAAGCATGAGAGGGGTACGATGTGACGCAACTGTGACGATAGTCACGTGTAACGCCGAAAATTCTCCTCCATCCATGTTCATCTAATCTTTGCACTCGTCCTCATCCTCTGGTTCTGCTACCTGTGCTCTCTTACTTCCATGGCCCTCACAGGCGCTACTCCTGCAGGTCGACCGCCTACTAAGCGAAAAGGACAAGCCCAGCCCAGCAATGTTGGACTTGATCAGAGTACGGATACTCAGGTGAGAACACACCCCCGTCTGACCGATGACTACAATAACAATTCTAAGGATGGATCTGTCGAACCTCTCCATGGTCGGATGGCAACTCGCGCAGCTAATAAGACCACGTGGCCGGGTCTGGTCGACGTGAGCCCGGAACGCCATCACACAGATTCCCAGCAACCCGCTGCCAAACGTCGTCGCACCTCATCCGAGGCTGCGCTGCACAAGGAGCAACTAGCCGCAGAAAAGCAAGCAAAAAAGCTCGAAGCGAAGAAGCTTTCACAGAAGAAGCTTGACGTCGCCCAGCTCGAAGATGAGATGGAGGTGGAAGCAGAAGCACGCAAGAGGACTGCCGCCAGGCCTCCAGCTCTCAGTCAGATCGTCTCGAAGGTCTGTCGTCCTGTTGCCGACCTTGTTGTTCACGCAGAGAAAGCCGTGGCTGCAGTCGAGCATGCAGCAGGCCCTATCGTCTTGCCTTCAGTCGAAGGTGAGTCTTGTTTTCTGGTGACGCCCATTCGTATCGAGTCAGTGATGCTTTTGTGTAGCCGAAAAATCTCGCCAAGAAGCCTTCGATCTCGGCGACTGCGACGATGGAGATCACGACGCCGACGAAGACTACAATCCCAACGACAAAGAGAATGGCACGGAGAGCGCTGGTGATGCGAGCAGCGACGATGACGAGGGTCAAGTTACGGCTAACCCATCTCCAGTGCGCCCCAAGCCTCAGCCGCGCAAGAAACTCGAGAAACTCGACCCGCGGTCTGAAATTCGTGCTGGGCGTTCTGTGCCAGAGACACCAGCCGATAGGACACTTGTCCGTCAGCAGGAAGAGAATTTCTCCACATACATCAGCTGTGATTTTACAAATGTCCCGGAAACTCCCCAGGTAGTTCGATATATTCTGAGCGGGAGTTCCCCAAGCACCTTGGGCAACTTCCCAATAGCCCTTTTGGGGCAGTTATTGGTGATGGGAATTCAAACTCAGCCATCCTATGCCGGAGTTCCGGTAAATTCCCACACTCAGTAGAATCTGTCAAACCCATCAAAAGTGATGGCCTACCTCGAAAATTCCCACGGTCGGTGAAAAATCCTGAAAAATGCGGAAAAATCAGGCACGTAGGCCACCGTGGGAATCAACTCCAAATTCAGCCTACAGCAGGCTCTAGAGCGCTTTTTTCATTTTAAACGACGCACTTTTGGCTATTTTTAGGTCGGTATTTTCGGGTGATCAAACTGGAATAAAATACTAGAATAAATTTGTGATTTTTTGAGCCCAGAATCACCTGGTTAGGTGCCCTGGTTGATGAGATATGGCTATATTTAGCACAGTATGCCACCAGCTGTAGCTGGCCCAGGTCTCTATATTTTTGGATGCTTTGGGTACCATTCAGTAGGGATTTTGAATGTGTTTCTAATGGGTATTCAATGATGCTAGGGAAATGAGTGGTTATTGTACTATTCAAGAAACAGCTAATTTTAGCATAGTGTGCCACTCAGCCATATCTTGCCCATTTCTTCACATTTCCAGATGCTTCTGGTACCATTCTGTAGGTATTTTACATGTGCTTTTGATGCAGTTTAAATCAGCCCAGAGCGCTCAGTGGTTGGGGTGCTATTGACAAAACATTGATTTTCAGAAAAGCGTGCCACTCAGCTGTATCTCACCCATTTCTTTGTATTTCCGGACGGTTAAAGTACCATTCTGTAGGTATTGTGAGCGTGTTCCTGATGTACTCAAAATTATCCCAGAGTGCTAAGTGGTTGGGATGATATTGACAAAACATCAATTTCTGAAAAAAGCGTGTCACTGGGCTGTATCTCACCCATTTCTTCATATTTCTGAATGATTGTGGTACCATTCTGTAGGGATTATAAGTGGGTTTCCGACTGGCCACTTCAATATACCAGTCTAGCCAGTTTAGGTGGTTAAACCTTATAAGTAGTAGATTATGCCTCATTCAGGACTATTTTGGCATTTGCATTGGCTATTCTGCACCGATTTGTATGCTGATTGGACGGCCTTGTAGCTGTCATCTATACGCTTCTAACGCATATTTTATGTCCCCAGGGCGTTCAGTACATCCTCCGCAATTAAGCAAAAAGAGCGAAGTTGCCACAATCTAGATAGCAACACACATATCTTACACTCACTTCTGTTTCACTATGTTTCCCCTCATACTAAGTTCTATAGATATGTCCCATATATAATAGCAGGTATTCTAGTTGCAGCCAAAGCATAGTACTTTCAGATTCTCAGTCATATAGGACACAGTGTGGCAATCACCACATTGTCATCTCATTGTATTGACATCTAGCTACATATAATTACTCAACTGTCCTACTACAATGTTGTAGATTTATGCCATCATACCCCTTGTTGGCCCCATACTACTATCAGCATCCATATTACTCAGACTATACTGAGAGTATTCCCAAGAGTACACAGCACATGTATGTGCATTAATAGCATAAGTTGATGTTGAGCTATATCAAGATATCCAGAGTGTTGTTATAGAGGTTGTGGCAACTTCGCTCTTTTTGCTTAATTACGGAGGATGTACTGAACGCCCTGGGGACATAAAATATGCGTTAGAAGCGTATAGATGACAGCTACAAGGCCGTCCAATCAGCATACAAATCGGTGCAGAATAGCCAATGCAAATGCCAAAATAGTCCTGAATGAGGCATAATCTACTACTTATAAGGTTTAACCACCTAAACTGGCTAGACTGGTATATTGAAGTGGCCAGTCGGAAACCCACTTATAATCCCTACAGAATGGTACCACAATCATTCAGAAATATGAAGAAATGGGTGAGATACAGCCCAGTGACACGCTTTTTTCAGAAATTGATGTTTTGTCAATATCATCCCACCCACTTAGCACTCTGGGATAATTTTGAGTACATCAGGAACACGCTCACAATACCTACAGAATGGTACCTTAACCGTCCGGAAATACAAAGAAATGGGTGAGATACAGCTGAGTGGCACGCTTTTCTGAAAATCAATGTTTTGTCAATAGCACCCCAACCACTGAGCGCTCTGGGCTGATTTAAACTGCATCAAAAGCACATGTAAAATACCTACAGAATGGTACCAGAAGCATCTGGAAATGTGAAGAAATGGGCAAGATATGGCTGAGTGGCACACTATGCTAAAATTAGCTGTTTCTTGAATAGTACAATAACCACTCATTTCCCTAGCATCATTGAATACCCATTAGAAACACATTCAAAATCCCTACTGAATGGTACCCAAAGCATCCAAAAATATAGAGACCTGGGCCAGCTACAGCTGGTGGCATACTGTGCTAAATATAGCCATATCTCATCAACCAGGGCACCTAACCAGGTGATTCTGGGCTCAAAAAATCACAAATTTATTCTAGTATTTTATTCCAGTTTGATCACCCGAAAATACCGACCTAAAAATAGCCAAAAGTGCGTCGTTTAAAATGAAAAAAGCGCTCTAGAGCCTGCTGTAGGCTGAATTTGGAGTTGATTCCCACGGTGGCCTACGTGCCTGATTTTTCCGCATTTTTCAGGATTTTTCACCGACCGTGGGAATTTTCGAGGTAGGCCATCACTTTTGATGGGTTTGACAGATTCTACTGAGTGTGGGAATTTACCGGAACTCCGGCATAGGATGGCTGAGTTTGAATTCCCATCACCAATAACTGCCCCAAAAGGGCTATTGGGAAGTTGCCCAAGGTGCTTGGGGAACTCCCGCTCAGAATATATCGAACTACCTGGGGAGTTTCCGGGGTAAAATGTCAAAAAACAGCAGCATGGGTTGAATTTCTCAATGACACCACTGGCTGAGTCACATCGGTATGTTGTCACTTCCAAGTCAGCAGGTTATTGACTATTTTCACAGCCGTAAAGCGCCTTCCAACCAGCTTTCCGCTGCCACTGCGGCCGGGGTAAGCCTTTCTCGTCGATGGGAAAGCACTGCGTCGTCTGGTCAGAAATCCAAGACATCGACCATGACAAAGAAGAACTCCGCCGTGGCCACACCCCCTCAAGATGAGGAGCCGTTTTCCTCCAAGTACGGCGGGCTGGATGATTCAGAAGGACGAGAAAATGTTCCCGAAGCTGACCAGCGTGCGGCGCAGGCACAGGTTCGTCACTGTATCATTTCATTTTACAATTCTGTTCATTTTTCTACATACTAATGTGAGATATAGACCATTGCTCAAATCAAGCACAATGCACCCCGCGTCAAGCTCGAGCCAGGCCCTACGCGCCGCTGCCGCCGTCGAACATCGGAAGAGAAGACTGAAAAACGCGGCTTCACCCACAACGACCTGCCGCTGGGCTCGGTTTCAAGGTGGCAGAGCCACCTCCTGCCTGCTTGGAAAAATTTTCTAGCATCGGTCGAGAACGTTTGGGACACGAGTGATGACCGACTTCGGGAGGAGTTACAAACGCTGTGGAATCTTGTCTTCCCGCGCACCCTGTTGGTTATCAAGACAGACGAAGCAGTCTACTGGTTGGTAAGTACTTGAATCTTGTCAGTGCATGCCCGTACTAGCCTATGTGACTGATAACCACTCAGGGATATATCAGGCCAAGCAACGCTTATACGAGTGGCGTGGTGGCTTTGCCTCCGCCGCATATGAGCTTGTCAAAACCCATTTCGTGAAGTATGGCGAAGATGTGGAAGCATGCGCTGCTCATGCGACCTGGCTATTAGACGTGAACCTCCAATCTCCGTTCTTATGGAAGGATGCGGAAACGGGGGAGAACGCGAAGGTAAGTTGTCTCGGGCATTCCATAGTGTAAGATTTGACGAGGTTTACTTCATTTAGCCGTTCAAGGGCCTCTTTCGATCCTCGTTCATCCTTCAAACTCTCGCGTACCACTTGTCTCTGGTGCGGGGCCTTCCGGAGGATCTCGAAGTTGACGACGTGCCCCGGTCTGCTCTAGCGCTATCTGTCATGGCAGTAAGCAGGTTCTGATGCCGAAAAATGACACATACTGATTGATACTGCAGGTGGAACGAGCCATTGGGTTCTGGGTGACTGGGAAGAATACCTACGACAATCCGGAAAACAATCGGGCATTCTCAGAGGCTAATCAAGGTAGCAACACTGCTGAGTACATGCAGTCCATAGCATCGCTCAGTGACCGTGCCTGGGACAAGATTATCGAGGACGCAAATGCCTTTGTTGTCAAGACCCGACGCGTTCACAGCAGCGACCCTACAGATCCATCGACGGCCTCTCATCGCGCCCACCTCTTCGAGCCTGACAGCGACTAGACGTTGCAGGTTTGTTTTTTAAAAGTATATGTGGTTTAATTGTTTCGCCGTGTCTTAAGTTATTCTTTAAATTATCTCGTATGCTTCCCAACATCCCCACTCACTCATATATGCTACTGTACCTACTAATCATTATGACCCTCCCCTACTGCGAGCGCAGCATTAGATCAATTAGCTAGACGTACTACAACCGTCGTATTAATAATATTCCATTTTTGGAACAAAATAAGCGCCCACCATCAGAACTGGAATGACTTGTAACTACTTATGACTTTAAGACTTGAATGACTTTAACAAGACTTTCACTGACTTTAACAATACTTCTATAAGTTTTAATGACTTGGTAAGAAATGAATCTCCTTAAATAAGTCACACCAACTTGGAGCTTTCCAGACTTGCAGCCTTTCAAAAGGCATATAAGTCATATAAGTTGACTTGTAGTTTTGCTGATGCAGTGACTCTGAGTCGTCCTCAGACTCGGATACAGAGTTGGATGTCGTGGATCTCACAAACGCTGAGGTGAGCATGCTTGGACCATCGGAGAATCCTGTCTAATGTTATTCCAGCTCGCAGATGTCCTTCCAACTAAGACTGTTGCAGCCCCCAGCAAGAAACAAAAGCTACGTGCTCGTGTTGAAACAGTGGAAGATGAAGATAGCCCCCGTCGTCAGGCCGCTCGTGCTCAGTCTCCAGTTGACCCCGACGTCATTGTTGAGATGGCACCGCAACCCAGCTCATCTACAATCACCAAAGTAGGTTATCTATAACTCACGTATCTTTTAATTGATTGGCTCACTATCTGTAAGGCTGCGAAGAAGAATCCAATCTACTTTTTCTACGACAAAGTCGCCCATTCATCAGATGGATCTGCGGGTGACGACGGTGACTGCCATTATAAGTGCTATCACGGAAACAAAAAGATCATCACCATTACGAAGAAAATGAAATCGAATGTTTCTAGTATGTATTGACATTATGTTTCCGGTTTTTGTCGATGACATGCCTCCCTCTAGCACTTGTCAGTAACCTTCGAGCATGCTCCCCCGTGATGTTCCGGCTCTATGAATGGTTTAAGTCCAATCCATCCCATCAACTTACAGACGAAGACGTCCAGGTTGCGTCTGGCAAGAAAAGCTTGAGCCCCGAGCAGTCTAAGCTGTACTTTAACAATCTTGATATCCAGGCCGGCACCCTAGAGAGCGCATTGAAGAAGCAAACAGAGAACGAGGCTGTGTGTAATCTTTAACCTACTATCTTGAGCATCCAACTTACACGTGCACAGGGTCCATGGGATCAGGAAAAGTTCGAACAACTTCTCGCTGAATGGATTGTCGCTTGCGACCAGGCCTTTGAAGAGGTTGACCGCCCGGAGCTACGAGCTCTGCTCACGTATGCCCATCACCCTTCTTCGAATCTCCATATCCCCCACCGGGATGCCATCAAACGACGCATCATGAAGATGGGTGAGGATAATGTTGAGTCAACGAAGATGATGTTTGAGGTGTGCCATTTTTCCTCTACTTCTACATGTTCTAACATTGAGCGTTAGACTGAGACAATTGGGAAAGTAAACATCTCGCTTGATGCTTGGACGTCGAGTAACAATTATGCCTTTTTGGCTATTGTGGCACATTATGTCACCAAGGATGGCCATTTGGGTACGTTCTCGTGAGCATACATGCTGCTCCCTTGATCTGATCTACTTATAGAAGAGCTGCTCATTGACTTTGCGGAGCTCATTGGCGAGCATTCCGGGGAGAACATGGCCGATACTGTTTGGAAAAGTCTAAAGCGGTACGGTTTAGAACATAGGGTGAGAGAACCTCATTAGATCATAACATGGTGTATCCTGATTATACTCTAGCTCTTTACGTTCATGCTCGATAATGCCAGCAACAACGACACAATGCTAAAGGCTATTGAGCAGCGCGCACATGCTGAAGGTATCGAATTCAATGCTGCACTAATAGCTGCACCAAGTATGCATCAATAATGGTAGTTACCCATCTGAGTTGTTACATCACAGGGGGCAACTGCCCAAGGGCCTGGGCAGCTGATGCATCTGCCTCTGGGCCACCTCAGAGGTTGTATCAGTCCCCAGTTTGCCCAGTGCCAACTCTGGCAGACATTTAAATTCAAACTCAGCCATGCTGGCAGCTATGCCGGACTTCCGAAAATTGTGAAAATTCCCACGGTCCATAAATCATTGGAAAAGCATGATCTTACATAGTATGGGAAAAATGATGGCGGATGTCATACTTTCCCACGATCACGAAGGGTAGCTACGGGTCTGCTCTTTTTTCTATAAATAGTGTAAAATTCAGCAAAAAATTCCAGTGCCAGAATCGTGATCCAATTCGGTCTGGATCAGGAGATATGGCCCAATCTTTATGGGGCATGTTTGGCAAGTGTGCCACTTAGCTGTATCTTGCTCAATTCTCCATATTTCTGGACGCTTCCGGTACTGTCTTGTAGGGAATTTTAACGCCGTTCCAACGCACTCGTCACAATTGCGCTGCGCTTATTGGCTGCTGTGCTATTGACAAAATGGGTCTACTATATATGTCAGGCTGTCATTCTCTTATACCTTGGCGATTTTTCCATATTTTTGGATGCTTTAGGTACCCATCTGTAGGGAATTTGAACGCAATTTGAACGCAATTTTTTTCATGTCTGTGCGCCCACTTTTTGCTTTGCTATCAACCAAACAGTTGGCTGTACTATTGTGTGCCACTCAGCTGTATCTTGCCCATTTCTTCATATTTCTGAATGATTATTTCGCCATCTTATTGCAACTTCCTATTAACTATTGACACTTACCTTGCCCTGAGCATACACTCTGAAGCCCTGCCACTATCAGCTAAATAGCTGATTCACCCAAAATACAAGTACACAGTGATTGCATAGCATATAGCCAATGCCATGGCATGAATTTGGTACCGAATTGTAGCATTTAATGAGGGGAATCGAACGCGCTCTTTTTCATGCCAGTGCATTGAGTCTGTGGAGTGGAATATCAAAAATAGTGGTATTTGAGTGAAAAACCACCATTTCGACATTTGTACTTGCTATACTTGACCAATCAGTATGTGATTTGGACCATCTTGTAGCGGTAATTCATACCTTTCCAACGCATATTTTATGTTTTTGAGGCGCCCAGTACAGGACTGACAATTATGCAATGAATGCACAGTTAGCCTCTGTGCATTATAAAACTACTCAAGAGTAACTTATGTATGCTAAATGTATGTACCTGCATATCACTATACATAGCTAACATCTTGGAGACTTATATCTACTTAGCCCATTTGCTGGCATGACATTATCAATCATATTAGTCTAAGGTAGGTAAAGGATACCAAAAGGTAAGCAGTATAGAGTTGCAGATAACTCATATATGTGCATATTGAGCTATTGTATGATACATAGAGGGTGACTTTGCATTCATTGCATAATTGTCAGTCCTGTACTGGGCGCCTCAAAAACATAAAATATGCGTTGGAAAGGTATGAATTACCGCTACAAGATGGTCCAAATCACATACTGATTGGTCAAGTATAGCAAGTACAAATGTCGAAATGGTGGTTTTTCACTCAAATACCACTATTTTTGATATTCCACTCCACAGACTCAATGCACTGGCATGAAAAAGAGCGCGTTCGATTCCCCTCATTAAATGCTACAATTCGGTACCAAATTCATGCCATGGCATTGGCTATATGCTATGCAATCACTGTGTACTTGTATTTTGGGTGAATCAGCTATTTAGCTGATAGTGGCAGGGCTTCAGAGTGTATGCTCAGGGCAAGGTAAGTGTCAATAGTTAATAGGAAGTTGCAATAAGATGGCGAAATAATCATTCAGAAATATGAAGAAATGGGCAAGATACAGCTGAGTGGCACACAATAGTACAGCCAACTGTTTGGTTGATAGCAAAGCAAAAAGTGGGCGCACAGACATGAAAAAAATTGCGTTCAAATTGCGTTCAAATTCCCTACAGATGGGTACCTAAAGCATCCAAAAATATGGAAAAATCGCCAAGGTATAAGAGAATGACAGCCTGACATATATAGTAGACCCATTTTGTCAATAGCACAGCAGCCAATAAGCGCAGCGCAATTGTGACGAGTGCGTTGGAACGGCGTTAAAATTCCCTACAAGACAGTACCGGAAGCGTCCAGAAATATGGAGAATTGAGCAAGATACAGCTAAGTGGCACACTTGCCAAACATGCCCCATAAAGATTGGGCCATATCTCCTGATCCAGACCGAATTGGATCACGATTCTGGCACTGGAATTTTTTGCTGAATTTTACACTATTTATAGAAAAAAGAGCAGACCCGTAGCTACCCTTCGTGATCGTGGGAAAGTATGACATCCGCCATCATTTTTCCCATACTATGTAAGATCATGCTTTTCCAATGATTTATGGACCGTGGGAATTTTCACAATTTTCGGAAGTCCGGCATAGCTGCCAGCATGGCTGAGTTTGAATTTAAATGTCTGCCAGAGTTGGCACTGGGCAAACTGGGGACTGATACAACCTCTGAGGTGGCCCAGAGGCAGATGCATCAGCTGCCCAGGCCCTTGGGCAGTTGCCCCCTGTGATGTAACAACTCAGATGGGTAACTACCCATATATGATGTAGATTTGGTACAACCATGGTTGAATGCTGAGTGGGCACGCCTTCGGTGCATGCCCCATACCATTCATCTTGCGGCAGTCAAAGTATGTCCTCTGTTGTCAGATTTCATTATGTTACTCAGTACAATTCCGTACAGCTCCTCGAGGCCATTGGGGCTATCTCCAAGCCTGACGCAGATAAGGCATCGTCGCGTGCTGGTAACTATCAGGAGACCACGTCGATCCCTATGGAACGTGCTCATGACGGAAATGCCGCATCGCTGGAGAGCACGGATTTGGAGGATGAGCTAACCTTGATCCTTGATGCATCATCACGGATTCTTCCTGCTGTCGACAAGGTACTGATGCCCCTGTTCTTATTTGTACGCTGAATACTCATCTTCCTATACTTAGCTTCGAAAAATCATTCGAGCAATTCGAGTCAGTCCTCAGCGTCGACAAGCATGGTGCAAGATTGTTGCGGCATCATTACGTGAGAAAGGTGGTCAGGAGCGCCTTCGCATCCTCATGCTTATTCTCGATGTACGGACAAGGTGGTCATCAACTCACCAAATGCTGCGTATGTGACTCTCTGACTAATTAGATACTGTACTTATATCCCTGTTAGGTCGTGCCCTTGACTTCTCGAAAGAGATTGACCAGTTTGTCTCTATTCATAAGGATCTCCGAGGCCTTGAACTGGACGAGCAAGACTGGAGCGCCATCACTCAAGTTTCGGGATGGTTGAAAGTCTTTTGTTCTGCAACGACGGAGATGTCAAGGACCAAAGAGCCGATGCTTTCGACTATCCATGCTTCCTTCCGCGGTCTTCAAGAACATGTCGCTGAGGCCTTGCGTAAGCTTCCAGACTCTGCCCCACCGCAACTCAGGAAAGGACTCCTCGAATCGCATGCCAAACTGAGTGAATATTACGGGAAAACCGACAGTTCACCATACTACGTCTGGGCTGCTCGTGAGTCATGCTGTTGTAACTCCATAATTTGTTTACTCATTCTTATTCAAGTTCTTGATCCTCGAATCATGTATGAGGGGCTGGAAGATGACTGGGAGCATGACTCCACCATGCTCGATGACTTGAAAAAGGGAAAGGAGAAGCTTGAGCAGTTTTATGCTTGTCACTATGCTCCTTCCCTGGCTCCTCCTCGTAACCGTCAAGCTGAGGCCAGAGCATCGCGTGTTACAGGAACTGACTGCCCCTCACCTGAGAAGGTGAACCTTACTGCTCGTTACAAGAAGGACCGGGTGCCAGTCAACGAACTTGAAGAGTACTTCAAGCTTTCTGCCGAAGACTTTGACACTTGCAAGCCTCTTGAATGGTGGCTTGGTCGTAAGTGTCAGTTTCCAAATTTGTATCGGCTTGCGTGCGATGTCCTGTCAATTCCTGGTTAGTGTTTTTCTTTTCTGACCACTACTTATTGAATCCTAATTCATCTTTTCTCAAGGCTCTGCCGTTGCTGTTGAAAGGATCTTCTCCGGTGGTCGAGATACCATTTCACTACGAAGAGCTAGCTTAGTTCCAAAGACTATTCGCGTTCTTATGCTTGTGAAGCAGCGACTTCGTCTTGCTCGAGTTGCTGCTAAGGCTAATTAGTTAATTGTGTATATATTTCACTATTATATTCAATTTTTCTCTACTACGGACCGTAGACAACCGTTACGGCTGTTCCGTATGCCGTCCGTACCGTCGAACCAAAAAAATGAAACCTACGGCAACGGCAACGGCTATACCGTAGCCGTAGGTGCACCGTAGATCTACGGCCGTCGCCGTAACGGTACGGCGCGCAGCCCTACGATCGCTCCAGCCAAGCTTCACTGCGGCTTCTCTGTCTCCATCCCCTGCTTCATGGGCGAGTATACATACAGCAAGCGGTGGATGCAGGCGTCAAGCCTGCCGTTAACCAAAGCCTGAAGTCGGTGGGGAATATCAGGAATTGCTATTGTAAGAGCGGCGCGAGTAATGTGTTAACAAGGGTACGGATAGGAAAAACTAATATACATCTAAACTGAATCGTATATACGAACAAATAGTCCGCAGTATTGTTGGGATCTCAGCGATGAGGAAGGCAATGGCCAAAATCAACCCTGGCGATTAAGGTAGCTTCTCTCCAGGATGTAGGTTGGATGCGTTCCCGCTGGAACCGTCGTCAGAACAAGGCCTTTGTGGACAGGGTGACGTGCAATGTTTTGAATCGACCCCTCGTGGTAGCGGCCGTAATACTGTTCGGAGACATCAATCCAACCCTTGTTTGAGAATTGGTAGACGCTCTGGAGGTTGTTGATGGTGTTGGTATGCAAGTGGAGGTCTGCTAGTTTCGAAGCGCCGAGATTGATGTTTTTCGCAGGGAGGGTGTACGAAGATTCACTGCGAGTGATGGTGTAGTACTGGCCTTTAAAGTCTTTCCCCGATAGCTGAGATTTCTTCAGTACCTCGTACTGGGGCATAGGGCCTCTGCAGCGCACACGTTACTTGCTTAGAAAAAGCTATTGATAACAAAGTTGAGTACTTACGGCTTATTCCTCTTCGAGATCGACGAAGGAGTCGAGGAACGGGCTCTGTTGAAGTCATCGGCGGAGAAAGTCGCAGAGTTCTTCTTCACGCTAACAGACCTCATTGATACGCTGCCTTCTTTTTGTGCCAACACACTAGGCTTCTTCGCATGCGTCGGGTCGTCAGCAGTTGATTTCCTTGAGCAGAAGCATGAGCAAGAACGCGCCCCGCCGGAGAGCATGAGCGACGTTACCTGGAATCCTTCGGAAAATCCTCGAACAATCTCTCAAAATCATAGCCACCAGTGTTTTCTTGGACAGAGCGACGGCTGGAAGCAAGCCTAGAAATTTCGTTAGCAGCTTCTTTGGCATTTTCAGAGAGACTTACCCATGCGAAGGCAATTCCTTCTTCCCAGTCATGGCCTCATCTTCGGTGTCCAAGACGTACATCGAGGAGTACCCAGATCCAGCATCAAAATCATTATCATTATATTGCTGCGCAGGCGCTTCTATGCCAAAGGGAGGTGAGGGGGTATGGGATGACAACGAAGTCTCACATTTCTCAGAGCGCCCTGCGTGCTTTGGTGGCATTGATCCTCTGTCACGCGACGGAGTAGACAGAAGGGGCTCAGCAGTGGTGGGCCATGTGCGTTGCTTCATTGGCTTAGTCGCACCGCGGCGAGATGGAGTTTGGGATCCCAGCGGTATGAGTTTAAACCCCTTGCCCGCCGCAGGGGTTTCGTCTTCCGATGCTGTGCGTGAATTGGGGGCCTTGACGAACGAAACCCTGAGCTTCGAGTTTGAAGGCGCCGCGTGGCCTAGAACAAGAGATATCAGTATCAACGGAAATGCAGTAAAATTAAGATTACACACGCGCCACTCGATCAGCCTCCATAGGAACGGCAGGGATGCGTGGCTCTGTGGTATCCCAACCATCAGAGTGGTTGGTTCGTGGTGCTAAGATAGCCGTCAGTAACAGCCTTTCTTGCTTGAAGCAACTGAAAACGTACCGCGTTGCTTGCCCTTTGTATCCTCAGTGGAGATGACAGGTTTTTTGATCGTCCTGCACCTGTATTTAGCTCACTTGAAATTTGAGGAGATGGCTGACTTACCCAAGAACAAGAAGCTGGATGGACGCTTTCAAGGTATCCTTTGCAGAAGCGGCCACTTCACCAAGTTCACCCAGGATGTCTTGAATTTGATCTGCAGTGGTTGCGAACGATAGCAGATGAGCAGCGCGTAGGCCTTGCCCGCGATGGCGTTCGTGGACCTGGACCATTTGGAGGAGTTGATGAATCTGATCAGGCTCTTGATCATAAAAAGACCTTTGAACTTTGGCAGGATCCGCGAACGCAGCGTCAACCAGAAAACTGCTGATTGGGAACTCAGGCTCGCATTGAACGCTGCCAACAATGTTGTGTATGTCAGCCTCTTCCCGTGCCTCCATTATTCTTCCATCCAGATCGTCCAAGAGCGCTGGTGTAAATTGGTCGAAGCCTGCCTTCAAGATGGAGTAAACGTTCCTCCTTTGCTTGTGGCTGGTGGAGGCGTAGCCTGCTGTGTGCCCTGACGCAATAGATTTAAGGGGTGAATCGATTGTCATGGGCGACGGTCCAATGGTAGCTGTCTTCAAGGACTTTGTTGGCATTGGTGTGGTGTCCGCCGCGGCTGAGTTGGACCCGGCAGGCAGGCGACTGAAATTAGTAAAGGTGGGAGAGGCTTCAACCTGCAACGTAGGGCTACGGGGAACGCAAATCGGTACGAGAAAAACCAAAGAACGATGACAGGATCATCACCTGCTGTAGTGCCCGGGAAGCACCGGCGTCTTTGAGGTCCATGACACCAAAGTGCCCCCGCTGCCTTTCATTGGAGTGACTGGAGGAAACGATGTTCGCATTGGGCTGGGAGTTCCTGTACGGCAGCTCTCCGCTGGGCTCTCTCCCATGCCTCGCGTAGAGCCACTAGAGGCATAGGCATGTAGGAAGCGCTGGCCTGCTTCAGAACGAAAATCGAAGTCTTTGATCTGTACAAGAAGCCCTGATTTCAGCATCAACCTTAAGGAAGTGAAGCATGGTCTCACCTCCGCAATCTCCTTATGAAGGCTGGAGAAACTGTATGGCTCAGAGGCTACTGCCTTTGATTTACGCACGCCTGGCAGGAGTTCAAGGAGTTTGACGCGGTGTGGCTGCATGTTGAGTATTGAGGATGATGTTGATTCGATGTGGGCACTGGAGTTGGCAGTATATGTGGGGGTTTTGAAAGTCGCGGTTTATGGTCTTAGTCTCTCTTAAATGAAAGGGTTCCAGAGGACAAAGGCATGCTCGGCCCTTGTATCGGAGTCATTAAAATCACTCATCACATTATCAAATCTAATCAATGCAGAAAGCATTTCCGCCAATTGCCGAGCAACAACGGAACTCGATTACAGAGATCATGTATCACAAGCGCCGCATGGCTCGACCTGCGCCATCTCCAAATGCGTTAATCAAGGTCCGCCAGTGCTCCAATGGCCTTTTTGCATGGAAAATGATTAGCGAATTGGCCATGAAAGTGGGCATCTATGGGAATCCAGAACTGACTGGATTGCAAAACTGTGGTCGCATTTGTCCCATATCAAGAACGCGTCGGTCTCCAGTTGTTCTTAGGCCCCCTTTGACGATAGGTATCTAGAAAGCGCCGCCCTTCTTCAGAACGAAAGTCGAAATCGCGGATCTATACATAAGAAAAGAAACAGTTGTTAACATTGCATTGAATCAAACGGAGGGGTCAACGTTTCTTACATCTTGGATGCAGTTGTACTTTGTCGAGAAGTGATATATCTTCCCTGTCTTATGGGCTGCAAGTATAATGCCATGGAAGCTATCGAGGAGCTTGTAAGGATGTTTGAAGGGAATTCGCTGAATCTCCATTGTAGTTTGAGAGCGTAGAGGCCTGTGCCGGGAGGTGGATGAAAGAAAGTGGGAATCAACAACGTATTGGATTGGGAATACTTCGCCAGAGGACTTTATAAACCTTGTCCCAGAATACAAAGGGAAGACGGAGTAATATCATTGGTTGATGCTAAGCGCTGAAGGTACGTGGCGATTACTCTTTAGTACTGCAGTCTTGGCTGTTAACGCATTTGAACAACGCGATTTGAAGCAATGAGAGTTCAGAGTTTTCTATGTAACCAATTGTAAGATGTATCAACGTTCGCTAATCCCAACTCCCTCCTGCTTCCGCTTCTGCTTGGAAGTGACGCATCTCCTCTTCGGTGCCGCGAACAAATCTGAAAACATGATGAGAGGTTGGACCAGTTTGAGGGTCAGAGACTCACTCTATGACGTTTGGGTGGTGCTGGAATAAAAAACGAGTTGGCTCCGGACGCACATAATATTGGATATCATTTCGCGAATCAAGCCATTCGCGGGCGTACACGTTGTGAGGAAGCCCCCGAACGTATTGAACGCTATGGCTGTATTGCGGGTTCGAGGGGTTGTCGAGGCGCTCTCGGGGCCATGCACCCCGGAGATCACCCTTTCGATAACGGTATATGTGATAGAGAGAGTTAAATAGTCGTAACCATGCGGTCATCTCGTTGTTTTGACGCCACGCTGGCCTCAGAACTCGATAGCGAGGACGACGGGTTCGAGCAGACGGGTTGACAGCATGCGTTTCATAGTCGGACTCATCGGAAGACATACCAGCAGGACCGAGCCTCTGAAGCATATCGATGTGTTCGGGAGGGCATTCGCTGGCCATTGCGCCGACTAACCGCTGCTCAAAGGTCTATACGAAGTAAGTTTGTTGTACGTCCATTATGCAGGCCTCTTCACTCACCGTGCGCTTCCTGAGCTGACGACGTTCCTGACGCTGTGTTGCAAGCCTGAAAGCTGGGCTCCGTAGAGACGTCTTGTAGGCTCGTATGAGAGATTTAAGGCTAGTGAAAGCTTTGGTCTCAATCTCATCGTAGAGCTCCTCTGACCATGTATATCCATGGTATTGAATAAAATCATTGGTGAATACGCGTATGGCCAATCGATTCCAGTTGCTGTGAGGCGTCCCCGCGATGTCAAGTCGAAATCTGGAAACGTCTGTGGCTGGAGCGCATGTCTGCCCCTCGTCCACTTCCCAGGCCGTTGTGAATTCCTTGAGCTCCGCGTCGTCAACAAGATTGTGTAGCGCAGGGCCTATGAGCCTCGTAAAGTGAAGTCGTATTTGTTCCTTAAGATGATGAGCGCTTAGCATATCTCAAACAAGCCGAAGGACTTACGAACGTCTTGTTGCGAGACGGACTTCTTGGAGTGCGCAGGCCAGTGCGTTTGGTAGGTAGGAGATGGCGCGGAGTTGGTAAAGCTGTATTTGTACAACGGCCCGCTCGACCTTGGTTCTCGATGACAGCTTTCAGAGACCGATAGTGATGTTGCGCTGTTTGTTGCATTGCTGTTGCATGTCGATCCAGGTCCTCCAGCGTGGCACATTGGCTCCGGTTACAGGTGCGTTCGTGACTGTTGATATCTAACATCTCTTCATCGCTGCCTCCATATCCAGTTTCGCGGTTGTTTCTTGGAAGGGATCGATGCTGATAGCCAGAGCCACGGTCGCGATAAGCGTTGTGATCAACTGCGTGCTGAGTATTTTTGGCGCTGCGTTCGACTTCGACAGGCTGATGGCCGTAGCCATCAACGTCATTCTGAACGTTTTTGACGTGGTACTGAGCTGAACGATAGCCTTCGGTTGGCGCCTTGCTACGTTGGTGGTGTCTTTGAGAGGGAGATCCTTGACGATGCACGCTACTTGAATACCCAGTGTCTCGATGGTGATATTCCGGGCTGGCCCTGTCGATGACCGGATGGCCAGGATGCGTACCAGGCGCGTGACTATGTATTCCTGGGTTTGAACGCGCCCTTCTTTGCTTAGGGTGATAAGGCTCTTCTTCATCCCCATCGTCATAGTGCGGTTGATTGTCATCAATGCTCTTACTGCTCTCCGCAGGATCATCCACCTGCATGCCGCCCTTGAACCAATTTTGGCGCCCAGCAGCGGCGATCCATTCGTTCGAACCGTCTGCAGCTGGTCGGATGTGGCTTGTCGCGTGATGCTGAAGAGGTTCTCGCCCTGTCGTCGCAGGTGGATCTTGAGAGTTAAGCGCTATGGGCTGTTGTAGGCGCTCCCGGAAAGGACGGGGCGTCATCGCATGCGTGCGTTGGGAGCCAGACGCAGCAGGCTGTTCCAAGCGCTGCTCAAGAGGCTTTGGCGTCATTCCGCGCCTATCCGAAGAGCCAGACGTCTTTCTGCGTTCTGCAGTTGTCTTGTAGTGATTCGTCCCTAGATCCTGTGTGTTGCCTGCTGCCTGATGCCGTGGTGTGGGACTATTGTCCTGTGGGGACTCTGGAAGAAAAAGAGGGGTATTGACAGATGAATTGGCAGGAGATGTGGCCCTGGCCCTGTTGCCGCCAATGCTTTGATGGCGGCGCAGTGGCGGACTGCCAGGTGAGAGTCGATCAGATTGAGGAGAGTAACCAGGAGTATTCGTAATTGAACATGGATCATCGACGAACTGTGTATCTCCAGCTGCATTTCCTCCGCCCAGTACCTGTGCGACCTCCCGAGAGCCCGACGCCTTTGGTTGAGGTGTTAAACGAACAGATTGCGGAGGATTAGGGAAGAAAAGGGGGGCTTTAGCTAACGTGGCGGAGCTAGATTGTTGGGAATTTGAAACGCCGCGCTCAGGAGGCCGAGGAAATACAGGAAGCGCCTGCGAGTAAGAACGTCCCATAGAATGGTTTAGATGTGAAGGCTCAGATGCACCAGCAGAAGACTGTTGTGCGGGTCGATGTTTGTTGGTGCGCGCGGCTGGATTGATGGTGAAAGGGTCTTCGCCATGGTACCAAGGCTTTGCCGCCCTTGCGTAGGTTGAATCGCCCCTGCGGCTCGGAGCACCTGGTGCAGGCAATGCGTGAGTTTCAGAGAGTTATACTCAAAGGTAAGGAGCAGGTACCTTTCATTGCATTGGCAGCAAGAGTCGGATTTTCAAGATGCTCAGGATGGGCGGAAGGGCCATTTGTATGAGGATAGCGTGTCTGGCGAGGAGTAGAGTCGTTGTCCACTTCCAAAGATTCGGAGGACCTGGAAGGTAAATCGCCTAATATAGATCGTTTGAGCCACAAAGCGCCATGCCCAGAAAGAATGACCGCGCACCTCTCGTGATAGGGGCAGGGTTATGAACTTGGTCTGACAGAGCCAGAGAATCCTGTGCTTGGTTGATGGTGCTGTTGATCATATCCGAAGAGTTGATGGAGCTGGAATTATCTTCTGGGAGCGGCTCCTGAACCTGGATCGCGGTCATCTGGACTCCAAGGTCATCAAGTTCGTGTGCGCTCTGTAAAGAACGGCTGGTAGTGGCGCTGTGGTATGTCGACTGTGATTCATCTTCTACAAGGTGAGATGAATACAGAGAACTAAGAAGAAGATCTGAAGCATATACCTGAGCTGTCTGTGGTCAAAGAAGCTTGAACCCATAACAAATCAGCATAACCATAAAAGCATTGTTGACCTAGGTCTTACCTGTTTGTGAGCTGCTTCTCAACTGCCTGGAGGAGGGCTCCACCCTACGAGTTGTTCCTCTCATCCTCAGAAAGATGGAGTAAGTAGACGATGGGAAGAATGAAAGGCAGAGAAACAGCGCACAGCGCATGTCTTCATTGCTGTCCTTTGTCGTCCAAACTAGCAGTCTACTGATGACACAAAGACAAGCGACGGCGCCTCGGCTGTAATCATTAAGCGAGATTGATGACGTCGCACATTGTTGACCGAGGTACTGTTGTAATTAGGTTTGTAGGTACTTCTAGTACCGAGGAATACAGCTACGCTTTGTTCTCCAGCATTCAAGGCATTTTAGAGGTCAATTGGATCCGTGTTTCGTCATGCTTGCCAGGCATGCGCAGCGACAATGCGAAAAGGGAAATGTTTTGATAGGAGGACACCAAATCTGCGGTTTGAGCGATCAGCGGAGGTTGAAACGCCACAATGTCACGGGTGACTGAGCGCACTTGTGGAATGAGCGAACGCCTGATCCACAACAGTAGAGGATGGCGAAGTCGAAATTCGAACAGATTAATCCCCCATTTAAAGGCCGTTTATAAAATATCAAACGATGGAGTTACATTGATGGTGAGGAAATATATTACAGCCAAAGAGCGAGATATTGAGCTAATTGCGGAAGAGCCTGTGGATAGCGGCGGCCAGCTCTTGCAGGTGATCAGCGTGATTGAAAGCGCTGTCTGCCTTGAGATGGAAGTAAAATATAACCATCGAGTACCCAATGACTAGCAGTATGCCAGCACCGACTATCTGCTCATAGAGAAGAGCCTTCCGGATAGTATGCGTCCTCCCCTTCGCCTTGTCCTCACCCGGTCGATCCGCAGACGCCTCTGGAGCATCAGCAGGTTCCTCATCGACCTGCTTGACGTCTGAGGTTCCCGCTTTCTCTTCTCCTTGAGAGGCGCTCATATCACTGAGCTGTTCATCGTCCGTCGTCGTCCCGGTAAGCTCAGTCTGAGCAGTTGGCGTGCCTTCTTGTTCATCGAAGTTGTTGGAGCCTTCCTGACCGTTGGATCGTACTCCCTCAGCACCTTTAATTGCCCCTTGGTATGCAACGTGGCCTGATCCCTGATCGTCATCCAAGTAAATGAATAAATGAATTAAACAGTTGATTGAATCAATTCACCTGCTTTGGCCGAATAACAAAGACTTTACTGAAGCTCTCTTTTCCGTACGCCACTACAATGACCGGTTCACCGTGGTAGTAACTAGGAAGGGCACCTTTCAGGGCCCCAGAGGCCTGTGCGGTATCGCATCAGTAAATGCATTATGTCAGTATGAAGATTCTTACGACGCAGTCGATGTCTAGTCCGAGTGAGCATGCGGTTGAGTCGAGATTCTACTGCGTAGTTTAAGCATCGCTCACCCGACATGTGTTCGTACTGTAGGTCTGGAAATTCTATCGTCCGAACGGGCTCTTTGAAGTCGCCGTTGGTGTCGAAAATATGGACAAGGTTGTTACCGTGGCCTACGACGACGTATTTGTCATCGAGGTAGGAGGCTTCATATGGAAGCAAAGGCAGCGACTCCGCAAACTGGTAGTGTCCGATCCAGCCTTTCGTCTGCAGGGAGGCGAAGTCCACCCCGTTGTTAAGGTTTGTCACCATGATAGTTTGAAGGCCCGGAGAGACCGCGACGCCGCCACTAAAGTTTGACATGAGTATAGGGCAAAGGCGTGCATGCACGTATTACTAGATGACCCACATAAGCGACGGAAAAGAAGGCGACAATGAAAAGAGCTTTTTGTACGGCTTGTGACTGGAAATTATGCTATGCTACATCAATACACGAGAACGACGGGGTCAGGGGAAAGCCTACTCGATTCCAGTGAGGAAGCACATCATGAGGACGTCGTCGCCGAGGAATGCAACGTGAGTGGCGACGGGATTGGCCAGGAAGTCCTCATCTTTTCCTCCAATAATGTCTTCGGGGCAGTCCCATCGTTCGGTAGGAGCACGTTCCCGACCCGTGTATGAGACCAACGGATCGTCAAAGAGAACGATGGAATAGCCGCAGCTCACCACCATCTGCCCGCCAGAAGGGCTAATAGCAAAAGAATGGACCGGAGCGGAAAACTGGAAGATCTCTCGCTCTTCAGATACCTTTACCTCTGGATAAGTACTCAACAAAGGAAGAACGATAGTAAACATGGTCTCACCCCATAATCTTCAGCCCAGATACGAACGGTGCTGTCCGACAGTGCACAGATTAGGAACCAACTTCCGGCGAGGTCGTGCCATGCAAGCTGCCGGACGCGGCTCCCAAAGTCTAATTGGCGCGGAACGTTGCCTACGCTGACCGTTTCAATAATCTGCCATAGGTAATTAGCGAGGCAAGGCTGTCTGAGATATCGCACTTGATAGCACTCACTTCAACAACGCCTTTCACGTCGCCGATTCCACAGTAACGGCCATCAGGAGAGATCGACAGTGCACTAATCGTCGACCGGTTGGTGGGTACGAAGAAATCGCGAGTTTCCATGACGGGAACGGCAAGAGCGAGAGTAGACATTGCGAGGTATTCGGTGCGATTGCGGGATAGCTAGAACGCTAGACGGGATAGGATTCTGGGGTAGACAAGAAGTATGCGGTAGACAGACTTGAATAAACGGATAGGATAACTCACTGACATCAAAGACCATTTGATGACGTCCAGTATGTGCGGCGCGGTCGGAAAACAAAGCAAAGAAAAGCTTTTGTTGTTGACAGGCCAGAAGTATGATGAATAAACCCTCGCTGCTCCTTGTTACGCGGCAAGAAGTCAAGTTTCATTAACGGCTAGAGGAGGACCATGACAGAGATGCAGCGTTCTGATCCGGGTAACAGTCGACATGCACAAGCTAAGTGCTAAACTCTCACCATGATTGATCCGGTGGTCCAAGATAACGTACTTGCTCTTTTGTGCTGATGACACAAAGCCATTGGTCAAAGCCATCAGTCAATCCACAAAGCCATCATGATCAGTCAAACTCCCCTCGTGCGCAACAACCTCATGAAGAACTGTCAAAAGCACAAGCGCCAAGGGTCGATCGCAATGCATCTCAGGAAGAATTCGATTTGGGGTCATGTCGTACAGGCATGAATTTGGAGGCGTACACAAAGGCCTGGTGCATATATATATTGCATGCGTTACATGTACCTCCGCAGGACCCAACCGCCCACCCGTTGACCATTAACACAAATCTCAACACACCAGCACCATGACATTGCGTTGCAGAGCCCTCCTCGTCAAGGCTGCCACAACTCTCGTTACCACTGCTGGTTTCATGATGGATATGTCAGTCGCTGCCAACTACGGACAACGGCGACTTAACGCCGAATTTCGAGGCGATTTTTGGAGACAAGACTGTCTATACGGCCGATGTCCAGGTCAAAAACCAAAGATTTCTTGTCGTCAGAGCCCCCGAACATCCAGCACACCCCACGGACAGGAACCGGCTTCTCGCAAGCATCCGGCCCTCGACCATCTGGAAGGGCCACGTTATCCTGTTTGTTTACGGTACGAGGGTGCCTTTCCAGTCGAATCCTTCAAGTATCACCACAGTCAGAGTCCGCGATGCAGCGGTTGGGGAGTATGTCATACAACGCACCTTTCTAGAGCAAAACTGACAATTATGGTTACAGGTTCATAGCATCCGTGTCGAGTGCTTTGGATGCGGGTCTTGCTCCTCCCACCATGATACAGGCGCTCCTTTAAGCCACCCGCCCTATAGTTCTAACTCTGCTACCTAGACGTTTGCCCACTTAATTGAAAAGTTTACCTTGTAAAGTTTGAACCCTCGTCAGATCAGCGTTGTCAGAAGAGCCATAATATGAAGACACGCACCAATTACAGAGTGTCAGCAGAAACCGCATACAAAAAACCACCAAGCGTGATATATATTATTGAACAGCATGCAGTTGTTAACTACTCACCGATGATCCTAAACAACTGCGCATGCAGTGGTACCGGAGCGAAGCATTCGGTGAGATCCAGAACGCTTGGGACGGAGAAAACCCATCTGGTGGTATCCAGAATGTGTTAGACGCGTCTGCTAAGATATCTTCCCGCCTGGTCGTATCCAGGCGAGTGTCAATCCAATATGTTTGGTGGTATCCAAAACACATTGGCAGAGTAGGGCCAATCGCGAGGTGCAGCGCCACTCCTTTGGTACCACGAGTTGAGGAACGAGGAGAAGAGGTGATGAGAAAAGGACAGAGGAGAGGAGATGATGAGAGGAGAAAAGAGGAGAGGAGGACTGATGGAAGAGAGATGTTGAGCGTAGTGGGCGCTGGTGAGCACCGAGCCGGCCCGGGACGAATACTGTTTGGCTCTAATTATTTCGGGAGATTATGACAGCTCGGAGCAAATAACACGTCGGGATCTCACCTCTCAGATTAGTAGGCAATAAGCTCATCCTCCTCATCCTCGGCATCCTTCTCCTTCTCCTCCTCGTCCTTCTTCTCGCCCTCCTTCTTCTCGCTCTAGTCCTCTGTCTCCTCTTTCCTATCTTCCGTCTCCTCGTTCTGCTTCTCCGTGTTCTTGTCCTCCTCCCATTCGATCCAGATTTTTCAACGACCTCCTGGACGTTTTCAGGGCGGTATTGAACATTGCTATAAAACCGAACTGGTCGGCTGCGCCACAGTGACTAAGGACATTTTGGATTCGACCAAACACTCTCGTCGGGCGTGCTACAGTGACTAAGAACGTCTTGGATTCGACCAAACGCTCTCGTCGGCATGTTTGACCATCTCCTCTTTTGGATTCCACCGTCAAGGCTGCCAACTCAGTCCTCAGGCAGACGGGTCACCAACATCCTTCCGCACATCGTGTGTCGCTATTGATTCCTCGGACTCTAAATACAACCATCGCGTCAGATGGGTGAAGAAATAAAAATAGACGGCCAAAAACCAATGTGAGTTCTTCGTGCTTGCCTCTTCAGATCTGGCATTTATTTGTTATTCTTTCCTCCCTTAGCAGTGTTGACCGTCGGAATGGTCGCGTTCTTATCCTGGAAGGAGATATCTTCTTTTCACCAAACTGCTCCCGTACTGTCCTCCCGCCCCCTCCGCCTGTTGTGGGGGAAGCGAGGGTTGACATTTTTTCTCCACCGATGCTTGGAAAAGGAATACGAAACATCTTTGACATGGACATAAAACAGTTCCGCAACCCTTGTTGGTGGACGCTAGCGTCCGGATGGGCCTCATTCCTTCCCCTTGAAACAGAATTTCATTCGCCCGGTTTTGAAGCGTTATTGATGATCCCGAGAAGGCTACACCGCCGTGAGACAGACGGTTTATACATCGCCCCAACCGCAGTCGTTCAAGCATGGGCATCCCTACAAGCGAATCTCCGTTTTGCTGTCTGCCATCTTCAAGGATACTACGGTATTGCTGCAATACGGCCATTCCTTCCCTTCAGATTTGCGTTTGATAAGCCTCGCCGCGATGCGCAGACTATCTTGCAGGCCATGTCGAAAGCCCGAGATTGGTTTTTGACGTGGGTTGGACTTCTCTCTTACATCATCGCTCAGACTGAAACGATTTACGACCACTTGTACAAATACCCTAACCTTGCAAAGGAAAAATGGGATGATTTTTTGGCTTGGAAGGGAATGGATAGAACATGGCTAGATTGCATCAAGTCTTCCACAATTTACCACTACACGCTCGCCAACTACCGGTGCGGCGCATATGTCCAATTCACCTCTGGCGAAGGACAACCTGACGTGTCATGGTTTTACAACAAGTGCATCCCAATATGGTACCGCTGGGGGCCGAAAGAGGCTAAGAATTCTGATTTGAAGGAATGGGCGCCCTTCCCTCATCAACTACAGCTCGCGACAACAGCAATCGCTCATACACCAAGCCTTACAACGTCGCATGGCATCGCGTCCTTGTCTTTCGACATGGCTGAACCGCTGGCCACACCAGCATCTAGTCAAAATAATCCGCCTGTGGGAGATTCTTCTAACTGGAAGGCCTTTCTCAAGCGTCGCAAAGAGGCAAATGCGAAACTTGTGGAGACTGCTGCTCAGCGCCAGATTCGCCTGGCTAGAGAAAGACAGCCCCCAACCGTCAGCGCCAAAGTTTTCAAATGGGTCCCAGACGTTGTAACAGGGTTTCTCGTTAGGGAGGCCGTTCCTACACAGTGGCGTGAGTCAACCTTATCAGAATATGGCAGCAGGCAGCGGCTCTACGACTCCTATGCGAACGAGTGGGATTGTTCCTCTGAGTTTGGAGATGATGATGATGAATCTGAGTTTGGGGACGAAAGCAACTTCTCAATCCCTGGCGGAGTTTGTGTCAATATCATCGACTACGACGATCTTGAACGTGACGAGCAAACGGACGCACCCATTCCTCAAGGATCTATCGAAGCCGCACAAGCGCAAGTGTCCGATGCGCTCAATCTGGAGGCGGATTGGCTTCCAGCCTCTGCGTTTCGGCCAACAGCATTTTACTTCCAGACAGAGATCATCCACATTGTCGGCTCACGTTATGGGTTCACAGCGCCCCTTCCCCTTGCTCACAAGGTACCACCAATAAGTGAGATTGCTATGCAGAACAATCTCTTAAAGCTCTTGGGATTTCCAATTAAGTCTGCGGCCTTGGAAGTCTTTACCGAAGAATATCCATTCGCTCTCGCTGCTGTGAACTTTTTGCAGCGTCTCAGTACAGCAGGGGTTGTTTTATCCGCCCAGTGCAATCTTCATCGGGACCATCCAGAATACATTCGATTCACGAAGCGCTTTTCGGCAATCGAGGTTCTTTACAGGGATTCCAAGCCCATCTTTATGTTCAACTTCCACAATCAAAGAACAGTCCCATGGAATCTGGCTGTTTCCAGTGCTTCCGCCGCCCTGATGATTTGCAGGCTACAAAGTGACTGGCATGAACGAGATATTGCCTTAGAGCTGCTGCGGACCGGTACCCCTTTTCGGACTCTCCAATCCTCAAGCTCTCTCAGGCGATCTCCCGCAAAGGATGCCGATCGTCAGGAAATACACACTCCAACGCGCCCTTCTGGCTATACTTTCACCCTCCTTGACTATGCTGTGTATCTTGAACAAAAAAATGTGATTCAGCATCGCCAGAGGGCCAGGGCAGCCTTGATGCGAGGAGGATACTTATGGCGAACTTGCGTCGGGTCGGTGAGCTTTGAGCAAGTCCTTCATGGACCGTCAGGATGGTCTCCAAATCCCAAAGAAATGTTTCTTGTGACCTCTCCGAGCGGCGATGAATACCTGGACGATGAGCTTCTGGATTCAGAAATGGAGATTCTCTGTGGTCTCTACAGATGCCCGACTGGTAGGTGGTATTTGATCAAAGTATAAAGCACACCCAGCTGACTTGAAATCCCTCAGGTGACGGTGACCAAGTCGCGCTTAAGTCTTGGTGCCCGTTGTGGTTTACGTTCGAAGGCTCTGGGATTGACTACGGGAGATGGACGACGATCAACGAGGATATCTACGAAATTGCCGCATCAAACCCGAACGAAAGAGGCGCTGTGTTGAAAAAGCAGCCCTGCACAGCGAAGAAATGGAGGGACATTTGTCGCGGACTCAATTTGTTGAGAGCCTCTTCGAGAGCCCTTGAACGCTGGGCACAGGATCTGATTATTTCCACTTGCCAGTCTTGATGAGCGTTGCCTCGCCACGTCTTTTTTGTCTCCCGATTGACCCCCTCTTCGACGCCGCCATGTACTATCTTCATCACGGCAGTATTATATCTCATGTACCATGTGTTTTTTTATCTTATAATAAGTGATTATCTAATTGACCGAGGGTGAGAACAGAATGATAATGGTGAGTACCACAAGATTATCATGATCGGTGGCTAGAATCTTCCGTACTTCCTTGACCAAGCTTTGAACAATGGCTCAGCGTAAACGAGATGGCTTATTTCATTGCACATGCCAATCGTTCTGTACAAAGTTCAACAAAACAACGCACCGCTATGAAGGGCCTGGCGATTGGATAAAAGAGTCCCTCAAGTCTGCACACTCTCGGGCAGATAGGATGAGGCGCTTGGAAGAACATATGGATCAAACCTTCCCAAATTTCAACCTGATCCCTGTAAATAATGTCCACCAGATCAGAAATGAAACTCTATGGCTCCTCGATGTTCCGGCGGTCCTCCCCCATAAACCTTTGGTCTTCATAATACGCCCTACTCTTACAGGTTTCAAGGATCCAGAGGAGATATATCATCCATTGAACAGCAAATATCTCATTCTGCAGGGTGGCGCACATGCGAACACCTCTTATCTCTTTGCTGAGACCCGACTCAAGTTCTTGGCGGAAATCCTGTTACAGGAACCCGCATCCGAAGAGCGCGACGACGTTGCTGGCTTTCTACAGGATTCGTTAATGCAATTTGTGCACCTCAAGATTTCCGAATGGAAGAAACAATGTGTACAAGAATCAGGAAAGATTATCATCAACACAGGTACGTTGGTGTGTTCTCTGTCCCGCTGAATCTCAACTAATTTCAAATAGACACAAATTTTTTCAGGAAAGGGGCAATCGCCCGGGAGGCCAGGTCTGCTTCTGTGCTGTGTCTCGTACTCCAACACATGTACCACGCGACACGGCGTGCTTTACGAGTTCATCTGTCCGGAGTGCGCAGCATCCTGTCCAGCAGCAGGGCGCCTGTAAATGTTGTCGAAACAATTCCCCGTGATCCAAGAACGTGTTCCAGTTCTTTCAACATTGACGGCGCCTTCAAACAGTACCTTTCATGTCCTTCCTGTCATTGTTTATACCCCTATGGCGTTACTGCGTTCACGGAGGACCCTGCGGTATGCTCGTATCGCCAAACACCATCAAGCGATAAATGCGGCACTCAGTTGTGGAAGGAAATACAACTTACTGGCGGGCTCTCGAAGCGTGTTCCACTTCGAAAGTACTACCACCACGATATCAAGGACTGGTTGGGCAGGCTATTGGCCCGCCCAGGCATAGAGGATCTCCTTACTGTTCCAGCTCTTGGTGTTTGTGATCCCAAGATTCCTATAGAAGATATCTGGTTGATATCTGGTCTTCGGAGGTCTTTCTGAATTTGAAGGATGCGCATGGAGAGCCATTTTATCCTGGACGGGATGGAACATGTCGCTTGGTATTTGGCCTGTCGGTTGATGGCTTCATCCCCTATGGGTCTAAAACTCAATCTGCTTCATCGACCGGAATTTGGCTCGTACTCATGAACCTTCCTCCACATCTGCGACACTTGCCCCAATACTTGTTCCTCGCAGGAGTTATTCCAGGCCCTGACAAACCCTCCAAAGACAGAATCAACCATTACATCCAACTTGTCATCGATGATTTTCTGGAGCTATGGGCACCTGGAGTCACATTTACACGAACGTACAAATACAGAATGGGAAGGCTGGTGGAAGCAATCATTGTTCCAGTTATCTGTGATCACCCAGGCCTACGACAAGTCATCGGTTATGCCGGCGGCTCTACCTCTCATAACTTATGCACTGCTTGTGACGTTGACATCGACGATATACATGTAACTGATTGCGCAATCTGGCCAAAGAAGGATTCGCATCAGATTCGCCATTTTGCAACAATGTGGAAAAATGCGGAGTCAGAGGACCACCAAGAGGCAATCTTCAATGCGTTTGGGTGGAGGTGGTCTCCACTCTTTGACCTTCCATATTGGGACCCTGTCAAGTTTTCAGTTGTCGATTCCATGCATGCTCTTGATCTGAATTTATTCAACAACCACTGCCGAAATCTATTCCAAATCGATCTGAAACATCCTGGAGGTGACAGGGCGTCGGCGTTGCTCAGTCCAGTTCCAAAGCGAAAAGTTCTGCCCTTGGACAATAGGGATGTGCGCGAATGCCGAAAGGTGCTGATTGAGAATAGCCCGACCCTCTTATTCCAACTTTTGGAGTTTGAGCGCCCAGTATTGTTCACCGTCTGCACAGCGTTCAATGTCCTGGGACAAGCGCCGATCGTCATTGGGAGTCGCCAGGTCCTATCACAGGATCTACACATTTGGGTAGGTTGCGCAATATCTTGCAAGGATTATTTTCTAACGTTACAGAAGAGGCTTAGGCTTAAAGACCCCTCAATTCTTCAACATCCGTCGGACAAAGATGGGCAACCCCCTGATGACAGTCAACTTGAGGATCTGGATTTACACAGTAACGAAGATGGGTTGGCAGACTTACTCAGTTCCAATGACGAAGAAGAGATAACAGACGAAGAACGCACCGGGATCTGTACATTGGATGCACTTAATGGAGAACAAAAGCAGAGATATATCAGTGTGCTGAACAACTTGCTTCTGGAAGGAACGCCCGAGGCCATGCATTCTTCCAGAGCCAGCGCTTACTCCCAAGCCCGCGTTCCTTTCTACAGCCAAATAGCTGCTGAATTCGAACTCGACCTTCCTTGCTGTCCAACGAAGGATGTTTATCATCGAGAAATTTGTGATGCGGTAAGATACCCTTTTTGCTTCACCGGAATCTGCTAAACAATTCAATCAGATCAACAAGCATGCCGAATTTCGGGAATTTCTGCAAAGTGAAGTGAAACTGGCCACAACGGACACTTCGATAGCGGGTACAGAATCGGAAGTTGAGGAAATTGATGTTGAACCAGATGTTCATCCCGATGCGCCTAGGGTTGAGGACAGTCTGCCTTTGGAAGAATTAAATGGGTCCAAGCAAGAGCGTGCCAAAGCTTTCAGGGTAATTCGCCATCTTCTTTCGATTGGTGGACCTAGGGAGAAGAACAAGGCATGGGAGAATGCGCTTGCTGGCTCTGTTAATCTATACAAAGATATCTGCTCGCTTCTCAACGTTACCTTACCGGAACGTACGAACAAAAAGGCACGGCAAGCTGCTATACTATTGGCTGTAAGTACTTGCCCTTCACAGTTGCGCATGCCCACTCTGACTTCTTTTTGCTCAGATTGACACCCATCCTGAAAAGCGTCAACTGCTTGAACGCTGCCTACCCGACCCAAAGCAGGATGCGGTTCTTGGTTCTGACGTAATGAATATTGTCTGGGATGTCATGCGAAATACCACACTGCCGTCCTGGATTAGTCCACCGCCCGGAAATTGGGGGACAGCAAAACGCGGCACCCTAAGTGCGAATAACTGGCGTGTCATATGTACCATTCATCTTCCCGTCACCTTGATTTGGATATGGAGGGGTGAAAGTGGTCGAAAAATTGCCCTTCTCCAGAACTTCATGGACCTTGTCACCGCCGCACAAATAGCCTGCCTCCGGAAGCTATTACCAGTCCATATAGAGGAGTACAATTTTCACATGACACGATATGTGAAGGAAATTCAAGCCCTGTTTCCTTCGCAAAAGCTGAAACCGACGCACCACACCGCCATGCATATTGGAGACACCATGAAGCACTTTGGCCCAGACCACTCACACAACGCGTTATTTTACGAGCGCCACATCAGACACCTTGGTCTGCTCAACACCAACAATAAGCCTGGTAAGCGCAAATTTCTGAATTGCCGCTTCAAGATCTAGATATTAATGTTTTATGCGAAGGTCAAATGGAATCAACTTTTGTAAAATCTTCAGCTCAGTACAGCCATGTGTGCGCTCTTTTGGAGGATGACCAAAGGACACGCAATGATATGCAGGAAATGATTGACAAGATAGAGTCTATCCGTAAAGAGGATCTGCAAGGGTTCCGACTTGCCTCGATCCTCGATCCCAGTGCGGCAGACTATGACTTGGACAAGAATGCAAGGGTAGCTCAGCTCGACAGTGGCGTTCTTGATGCGTTGAGGTATCTGCAGCACTTACAGGGCATAACCCCATCAGACGACGGATATATTGAGCTCCCATCGGTTGGACTTGGCGGCATGCGCTACGCATCCATCCATTCCTCTCATTCTCGAGATAGCTCAATCATCTTCCTTGCAAACGCTGATCAGACCCAGTATTCGACAGGGATCGTCCAACTTGTCTTCTTACAGCGGTTGCCCCACAAAAACTATGTCTACCTGGTTGTGGATGAACATGACTCAGTGACTCAGAGCGGAGGTCATGACCCATTCCATACCTTTGGATTTGCAGCAGGCTACCTATGCAAGGGGGCCCCTTCGAGGCGACATGTCATCACCACATCCCAGGTTGTTTCACATTTTATTCTAAGTCACCTCCCAGACACAGACTGGTTTCACGCCCTTCCGTTTGATAGAGTTCGTCTCTTTTTCGAGATAGACCTGCGTAACACATCTAACATCTCCCTTCTAGACTATGTTTTCATATGACCCAAGCGAATCCCATCCCGAATAATGCGCTGGATGCAAATGTCGCACTCCATCTTCCCAGCATTTGTAGTGCTGCTGTTGCTCCGCCCACCAATCCCTTGCCTCAATACATACGAAAGAGATCTATATGTATACTATGCTTTTTCGATTATAATCAAGACATATTTCGAACCCACCCATTTTTTTTTTTGGAAGGTATGCAAGTCACCAAGCAAGCGAAATTTCATTCAACTAGAAACCCTCCGGAGCATTGAACTTGAAGTCTATTCATCCAGCATCCGTACAATATAAAGAAAACATTGCCCTTCATCGCTGACGCCCCCATATACTAAGCACTTCACGCCTCCTGAGAGCTGTTTGCTTGGTGCATGTCCTGAATGATCTGCATAACGATCATATGTTTAAGGCGGTCGTAGAGGATGCGGCAGTGGTGTTCCTGTTCCTCCATCTGGATGATGGCGTTGTCCAGAGCGTGGTACGCAGCTTTCTGGCAGTCCAGTTTGGCCTTGAGGTCGTCGCGTTCGGAGGACAGCTTGTCAAGGCGTTGCTGAACCAGCTTAATGATGACTTGATGCGCGGCATTGGACAAATCTCCTTGAAGGCGCTTATTGTTGATGACGTCCCGGGAACTCTCAACCCGCTTGTGGGTTGCAGTCTTGGCATCGACCCTACCCTGCAGGTCATTGACGTTCGCCCTGAGTACTTGGAGGGCGGGAATCATGGACAACTTGGCGAGATGGGTGCCATATCGATTCGCCTTCTCGGTGGCCGTAGTAAGCAAGCTCATCGTCTGCAGAGGAGTGCGCTGGATCCCTGTTTGCATCGAGCATCTTCAGCAAGCAGGGCATTTGTGGTTACTTTGTACTTACCAGCAGCACTATACTCAGCGATTGTGAACTCAGAGGTGTTGAACTTCGCATCGGCTCGCTCATAGTGCATTCGAGGGATGTCGAAGGCGTCAAAAGAAAAGTGGGCCATTCTGCTTGAGCGGTGTGGAGGTGGTTTTATTCCTGACGCTTGCGCGGTACTGGGGCAGTGAGAAGAGTCTAATGAGCTGTGGGGCCTCTTTCGAACATTGGACATAAGTATATATGCTCATTCGAAACAAAGCCAACAATATCTGTCATCAGAAGACTGCCATTGGTCCGGATGCGGAGTGGCATTGATAAAGGCATCAAAACACAATATCCGGGCCGTGGGTGTCTTGCGCGCTGCAGACCGAGGCTCCTGGAGACGAACAAATGTGCACTCTAGATCTCTCCGATTTCTGTTTGAAATATATACATGCCTATCAACACAAACGTTCTGGAAATACGTCTTGTGGTATCTAGAGGTCGCTGCCCGCACTGTGGCTTGCTCTTAACCCCATTTGTGTGTCAAAGGAAATGCATTGGGTAACCCTATTGTGTAATAATGATACACAACGAGTGTGGATATGGTTAAATGTTACATGAAGAAACTGAGTATGAAGCGATAGAATGTGGGCGCTTTAGCCATGAAGCACGTAACAAGTGGGCGATATTCACGAGCCCTGTCGTGTTTGTGTAAGCTGCAGATTGTTTCACAAAGGAATGTATCGCTCACGCGGCAATAACAAGAAGCGCAAATACCATCAGCCCCATCCCAGTAAGAATATCGCGCAAATTGTGGTGAGCAGCCGCATTCCAATGGCTATCCGTCAGAATTGACCAAAATACCCCCATGAGACGATCATAGACAACCCTGCTGTGAACCTCTTGCATGTCGAGCTCCGTGATCGCGTTCTCGATCGAGATGGCCGTTCTCGCCTGCCGTTCCAACTTGACTCTTAGCGCGCTCTCTTCGGTGTAGACGGCGTCGAGGATTTTGGTGACAAACACCTGGCAGAGGCGATACTGAGCCTCTGGAACGTTGCCTTCACCATAGGCATTGTCGACTGTTTCACGGAATGATAGCAGGAGTTCGCTTCCTTTGATAGATGCTTCAACGCGGGCCTGGAGCTCTTCGAGGGTCTCATCCGCGCTGTTCTTTGCAGTAGCAAGAGCAAGCCTGGCCTTGTGGGTGCCAAGCCTGTTCAGCTTCTCTGCCTCCTTTGCTAGAATCCTAGCCTGGTGAATCGGAGTGACCTTTCTCCCTGCGTATGATATAAGAATAGTTGTCGGCCAACAAACGAACAACAACCTACCATTTTCCTCGAAGGGTATGACAATGCGCGATGTGTTGCACCTTGCATCAGGAGTCTCATAGTAGAGTATGCCACGGTCCATGTTGGAAGGGGTGAATCAAGGATGCTATTTGTTCAAGAAATGTCGAAGCTTACTTCTGACAGACCCGTCCTCCTGTCGGCTATGAAGACAAAGCGATCAGATAAGATTCTTCCATTATTCACATGTGACAAGCTACCTGTATAGCCTGGGAAAAACTTATTGGGCGCTTAAATCCCCATCAGATACAACGTTGAGCTCATGCCATTGAGAATACACAACGCCGCCTCTATCCGAATTTCATTACCCATTACTCTAAGGAGCTGGACATGTACCTAGTGCGACGTTATCTCCCAGAGATAGTGTATCTTTTGGCGCTTAGCTTAGGCGAGGTGTAGCCCACCAATGGGGTCCTTGCTCTATCGATACTTTCGGTGTCAGTATATTTTGTCGTACATATCTCTTGTTGCCCAATTTTTCAATGAAAGAACAAAAATCGGTCTAACCCAACGGCAGAAGGAAGCGCACCGCGACCAAGAAACCAAGCGGCCAATTTCGGTGCCGGACTGACGCAGTCAAAGGAAGAGATAGCAGATGCGTCCCAACCTCAGCCCAAAGCCAAAGGCCGATCCCTGCTGCAAGGCGATGACCTCACCCCGAGCCTCATTCGCCCAATGCGCATACCCCATATCCGGACTGCTCCATCCGCTTATCAGAAATCAGGCCGACCAGGCGATCTGGTCTCCTCATTTGCCCAATGCGCATACCCCATATCCGGACTGCTCCATCCGCTTATCAGAAATCAGGCCGACCAGGCGATCTGGTCTTGTTCACCCTCTATCCCGATTGTCACATCCAGCGAGGCTCAGGTCGCGCAATACTGCTGGACTTCATTCCACATCAAATGTATACATTCATAGGCGGAGAAGAATGTGAAGGAGATTGCTGAAGCCTACCGGGCGTGTGGCGAAACCAATAAGAAGCGCGACTGGAGATGTCCAGGTTGCTAGGCTAAACGCGAAAGCGTCCTGTCAGGCCATTGGTGAGTTAGATTGTGCATTTCGCATACTTCAGCCGCAGCTTCTTATATTATATTATGTTTAGGTGTTTTTGTAATTCCATATTTGAGCCGACACTGTTCTGTCTTACAGCTCCTCTTTTTTGGGAGACCCCATGCTTGCGAGTCCGCGAGAGCGGTTGTGGGCATCCATGCCCTCTCGAATATCACCCCGGCCCCTGTCCATCATGTCAAGTCACCGCCCGGTGTACCGCGGACGCTTTGGGCATCAACGGAATGAGGAACACAAGCTGAAAACTACGGCGGGTGCGCATCTAAGCGCGTCTAGGGAGAAATAAAACACATTTTAGAGGAACTATCGGCGCGCCGACACCTGTGGGGATGGGCTTTGTCGATGCGTTCGAGACAACCGAGAATGGACGGGATCGCGTTCGGGCAGTGCAGCAACAGCTTCCCAATGAGTCGCCGTTTGACCTGATATCGGAGGCAAGACGTTGGCCGCGACAATTGTGCCCGCATGGAGCAATACCCAACCGCCTATCGCAGCACGTGGTGAAGAGAGTCCAGCGCATTAGAAGTTATTCCCCGGATGATGGCGGAAAGGTGGCATGGGGTCGGAGGTTGGAATTGGAATTGGTTGGGAGTGGATGACGGATCGACGGATCTGCTGCAAGGATTCTCGTAAAGTAAGTATCAAGCGAAGATGCTCACCTCCATCTCTTGGCAAGATTACCGGCTGCGAGACAAGCGAGGTTGCCAAGGACGCCAAGCCGGTCAATGGCCACGGGCGCCTAAATGCATTGTTAATCCATTCACACCGACAATGACCCCTCTGAGCCAGCTTCTGACGCTGGAGCAGAGAACGTGGGTTGAAAAAGAGTATGGTAATGCCTCAAGCTCTTGACTTGCAACAATTGGTTGGTGGTATGCTTACTATGCTAGGCAAGCTTTGATGATGTCGCCTTGAAGATGGTGCTGGCGTAGCTGCGTGAGTTAGGAGTTTCTGTTGGCGTCAAGGGTAGGGGACACGGGAGTATACTCTGGGAGATGGACAGGAGGATGAGAGTTAGTGCGGACAGGCAGATGCGGGATGGAAGAGTTGGGTGGACATGCAGAAGTGGGCCACAGAACAAAGGACAATCGGCGCGCAAAGACAACTCAACCAAGGAAAAACACGACGTACTCTATATCAACTCTGAGACCCCCATGTGAATAGTCCCCCTTCCTTCCATTATCCCAGAATGTGACGCCGTCGAAAGGATAATCGGCGGCAAAGGGATTGCAGACGTCGTTGGGGTCCAATCTATACGCAGGTCAGTTGCGACTGCACATGTCAGTGAAGTGGTGTAAGTTGAGGTAGATTCTGAGGATGGAAATTGAGTCGACTTACATGACGGCTATCGGAGAGGATGGTGCAGCATCACGAGCGCGGCAAACGCTCAACATTGCTGTTCGTTTGGTTTGTGACTCATGGTCGACCAAACAGAACTTCCATCCACCGTCTTTACCACCATGATCCTTGCGACAGGACGATACAAATTCTTCTCACTTTATTCATTCACTCGGGACACAAAGACGCGCCTGGATATCACTGCACGCATTGTGGAGAGGGAAATCGCGCGTCTACAGGCAGGAGGGGAGATACGCGTGTCCACACGCAACGGCTTCGTTTTCCCTCGTATTAAGTCAGTGGTGCTGACGTGAGTAGCAACATTCTCTTGTTTTTAGTACAATCTAAACTAGATCCATAACGCAGGGCGGTTGAAAACCACAAAAGGGAGTCGTCTCATATCACCGCAAGACTCTTTGACAAACGTGGTAGGTATGTGGGCGGCGTGCATGTTTTCTTGGACAACTGCCCCGGCTCGTTCCAGTCCGGAAACCAGGATCGGAGGGGAAGTAAGTGGAAAGGAAGCAGTTTATGCGACCACAAACAGGGCATGGAGCCTCTTGCCAGTGAGTTTTCTCAATATTTGGAGACTAACATACGCTCAGTATTCACAGATGCGTTCCAAGTTCAAGCAAAAACTTACATGAAGACCTTGGCTCGCAGAAAATTGGAATTAGATCGAACGGCAAGGTCCGGTCGCTAGGTGGGGAAGTATGCTTAATTTCAACTACACTGCTAACTATTTGACTAGGCTATAACATAACATGTTTCTGTATACCTTTGAGGCGAAAGCAAGGCACAGATCACACAGAGGCTTCCTCTTCATCAATGCCTTGCTTAACCGCCTCCCAAACACACACGACAACTCCATGGATATCATCTCTGTCTCGGACGTACCAATGCTGGAGTCGCCCATGTTTATCGTCCGCCATGGATTGTCCTGCCTCGCTGACGGTCGTGTCACGGCCCTCTTGTACTTTGATTTTGGATCTTTCTTGCTGTAATTATTCCGTATTTGATGCTTTATTGAAATTCTCATCTAATGCTTGCTTTCTTGTTGCTCTACATTCTTCCTGACCACCTTACTCTGTTGTGTATATATATAGTGCTGCGTATCTAGTTTATATTATGTGAATACAGTGTCTAGTAGTGTCCAGTGTGCTCCACTAAGCTAAACCTGAATTTGTTGGCTACCATCCAGTTGTAGTAAGTAAAATGACCATATTGAGATTCCTTTGTTACACGTGCAACAGATAGCTGACGGGGTAAATTTAGAATATGTCCCGATAAGAACCCACGGGGTACAGTCAGATGACAGTCGTTCTTTGTTTGACGGGGTGATGACGGGGTATATTTTGAAAATAACCAATCTTTGTCCAATTGACAAAGGCTGATCTGGTGATTGGGTATATTCAAAAAATACTCTATATCTACCCGGTCCGCAGTGATCGATTCAATTAAAATTAAACCCACAATATACTCAAAATATGTTCGGCGCTCATGCATGGCAATGCCCGCTGTGTCAGTAGTTAAAATTATACCTAGCTTATGTCTATGACAAAGTTTTGGTCAAATATTATCAGTAAGTTAAGATTGGCCGCTTTTTTGCGAATGGCAAAATGTAACATTCTGCCAACAATTAGCCAAAGGGGAGTATCCGGCTATTATGAGAAATTCTGATAAGATTCTCGCCGTGTGAAAAAGATAAGATCTGACCGCATTTTGCCAATGGCAAAATGTTGACAGATTTTGGAATTTTATCCTCCAGTCTCAAATTAATTCTACAGAGTTGTAGTACATTTTCCAGCACATAGACCAAATTTGAAAACGAGAGATAAATTTTTTAAATCTACCAACATTTTGCCTTTGGCAAAATGCGGTCAGATCTTATCTTTTTCACACGGCGAGAATCTTATCAGAATTTCTCACAATAGCCGGATACTCCCCTTTGGCTAATTGTTGGCAGAATGTTACATTTTGCCATTCGCAAAAAAGCGGCCAATCTTAACTTACTGATAATATTTGACCAAAACTTTGTCATAGACATAAGCTAGGTATAATTTTAATTACTGACGCCGACAAATATAAAACACCTTGCCATGAATTTTGTCAAGATTATATCCATGGACTATTTTCGGGCCGGCACGCAGTGATGGCTGCCTCGGCTGTCGTGGCAGTGCCTTCACCAGCCCTTCAATGTGATAGTCCCGAAGACTGTCGTGGATACTATGAATGCAGTGGTTCAGCCAGCTATACGTGCCTTCCTGCGGGCTGCGTCGGCACTTGCATTCGAGCCGTATGCGTTGTTCCGGGACGTCCCTGTCCTTAAACTGTATGTGATGCTTCATACTGTCTGTCAAAATTATAGTGTTCTTACTTTCTGCGAAGGCATGGAGCTGTATGCGTTTTGGTCCCCATGGACTGTCTCAGACGCTCTGGGGATCTACGGCCTAGCATAACTTGGGGTTCCTTCGTTGTCCCTCTGTTACGAACTGGATCATGTCACTAATTGTCATTATTGGAACTCGAACCGTCCGATTTTTTTGATTGCATTTTATTTTGGAAATCGTCCTCAATGTGATTGTCCGTTAATGATATGGAACTGCTTTCACAAGCCGCCGATAACGTCTTTGAATCACGGTAATATCATCCACATGTTTCCCTGTCAAACTTGGGTCAAAGTCGGGTAAGTAACGTTGAGGTAGGTGGTCGGCTTTTATATCTCAAAAGTTCCATACGCAACCCCCGTGGGGACTTGAATACGCATACCCATGCACCCTTCAATCGATGAGCCTTTATCCACCGCTGACAGCGCCAAGACTCATTGAGATATGTCCAGTGCACATGCTTCTGTTAATACAACCGATGCTGCAAGATATCGATAGCCTAGTACCTGAAACTAAATGAGTTCCGGAGATGATAATGATGACCTTCAAGCCATTATCATCTAAAATCACTTTGATATTCAACCAGAAACAACAGATGGTGATATGATATCGCCGACTTGATGTGTTGGGCAGTATGGAACCATTTCTCTGGCGCACAGCCTATGGATGAGATAGACTGAATAGTCTTCGTATTGATTTCAGAGTGAACAAATCACGCAGGAGTACGTAGAATATTTTAGACTTCATAATAGTTTCGCTCATCCCAGAATCAGGATGCTCCTCAGTGTTTTTGTCGAGCAGTCGACTCCAACAGGTGTAGCTCGTGGTGCAGTACGTGGTTTGGTCATATTCTTGTTGCTGCCGATACAAGCAGCTCCAGCGCAGTCTGCCTCGGTTTTGCGTGCAACAGTCGCGAAAGCCTTTTTGCTAGGGATCCAGAGAACTAAACCTCATGTCAAATGATGGTCAGTTAGTCGGTGTGAAGAAGATCACCGCTCGCATGTGACTATAAGTCAAATTGGTTCGTTCCTCATACGTGATTGCGTATGCGTGGCCGCGCAGATATGACCTTAATAATGAATGCGCACTCATTGTCGCTGAGCGATTCCCTCTGGGCACCTTGCGTCCCAGGAGTCAACATGTTTACAGTGAGGATAGCGGGCGATGAGATTTACCAGCATTAAAGACATCAGGACGCAACCTGCAGGTGTCAGTGTTTCTAACACGCTTTCGCCACCATGGTGTTTCATTTAAGCAATTGGGGCTCCGGCCTCATTGAGGACCTATCTTTACAGCAAGTGAAGCGTCACTCAAGCAGGCAGTTTTATCGGCAAACCCCGTGGCCCGTGGCCCGAACTGATGATCCGATTCGAGTCAGGTCACGGCGGTCTCGGCGAGTGCACTTCTTACCACGCGCTCATCCCTTTCTTCTTTCCCCACCATTGCCCAGTATGACACTCAAACCTCTCCCTACCGACATTTTACCATCCATTTTTCAGGAGGTCACCAGTCGTGGGGACTTGTACTCCATATGCTTGGCATCTCGAATATTCCGCATTGAAGGGCAGCTAGTGCTCTTTCGCCATCCTGGAGTATTGGTGATTGGGCATGACAGTTCCCCTCATAACAGTTTTTTGGACGTGATAGTGCGGTCTCCAGATCGACTTGCGTTGATGGTTCGCTCCTATGAGCAGCGTATAAGGTGGAAGAGCCCCCCGATATCACCAGGAGTCACAAACTTATTCGCTGCATCAACGGGAAGAACTTGGCAGCATTTTCGGTCTTTGAACACTTCCAAGAGCACGATGTTCATCAATAGGATGGCCAGCGCGCTCCGCCTTATGGGGAACTTGAAGACGCTGAGAATTTGGGACGATGATTACGATGATCACCCACATACCCAGTTAAATCTACCCCATATTCTGCAGTACTGTACGTTCCAGCTACACACACTCGTCTGGGTGCGAGAGGGGGATGAGAGCTCTATCATAATGCAGTTTCTCGACAGCCAGAAGGATATCACAGAACTGGAACTCGGACGGGGATACACAGGACACTTACCCGCAAATGAGTTGACACTGCGGCCCCAAGCGCTGACTGGGCTCTGTCTACGTCTGGAATCAATTTCTGGATCCTTTTTGACGACGAGCCTTTTCTTGTTGCCCAACGACAGACGCAGGAGGCCCATAAAGAGCATTCGCTGGATATCACCCCCTGGCCAAACCCAGCATCACCAGCACAGCAATATCAAAATCTTACAGCTCGCCGAACCCCTTGGTAGAGTTCGGCTTGTTGATTACGATTCCGATAGAAGAAGTCCGTCTCTTCTGGAGTTGTCATCAATGCTTACAAAGGTTGAGGTCCTCAGAATTCGTGTGGACAATTTGTCATGGACATCCCCGACTGGGCGAGAGGCATGTGAAGGATTTAACTGTCCCCTGGCATATAACTAACCGAATTCCCATTTCAAGGACTTGAACTCCCTCAGTGCCCTCTTTGCGCTTCGCGCGCTCATTCTCTCAGTCAAAACTGATGTACACACGCAAAAAAGAGATGTCCCCAGCTTGGCAGACTATGACGCTGCAACCAGACTGTCGGCGCAGATTTTTTTCCGGTCTAATACGCTTCAGTACATCGATATCCATGGCATATCAAGGCGCACAGAGCGCTATACTCGCTCGGCCTCCTCTGCGACTCACTCAAGTGCGAGAATTGGATCGCGCAAAATACTCTGTAGGCATGATGTGTATTCCTGGAGTAATCGGTACCGTTTCCTCGACTCTTGATATGCTTGATACACTACCTTGCACATCATTCAGGATATGATGATCCATGATTATGATCCACATGTTTGACAGCTGAAGTGGCCACGCTGCGCCGAAACAGTAGCAAATTTTGATATACATGAACGTTCCAAAACCTTTGTAGTCCCCAAAACGGCCCCAATACCGTGTAAATAAGTAGCAGTGGTTGTGAGTATGTATTGCGGCACAATTTCGGGATGCTCCTCATAGGACAACCAACTCAGAAGTAACTTTTTCGACGAGATAAAGAAATAATGGGTGATCCGTATGACTACAATATTTAGAAACCGGATCCACAAAGGCCTACCCCAAAGTAAGAAACACGATTGAGGCAGCCTTCCGTCCGAACCCATTCTACTGCAAAATGTAGTGGTTTGAATACAGCGCCTTCCGCCATCTTCGACAAGCAGCTTTCTCTCGAGTCCGTAGTATAACTAATATGCAATATATTCAATCGCTGCAAGAAGACTCAAATGATTGGTTATTATGGATTTTGAAGTCGGAACCAAATCAAAAGTGGAAGAGCTCAGGCTTATCCAAGCCGGTACATACATATGTTACTACATCACCGACCGCTTGAGAAAGAGATGTTCGGGTCCTAAATGGTTGCCGGAGAGTCGAGTGAGGCTGGACGCGGTCGTCTTCGTTTGTTTACTACGGCCCCATTGTGCGTCATAAGTTACTATAACGTCAAGGTTTAGGTGAGTTGTTCAAGCTTGGCAACCTTAATCTACTATATTAGGGTCGGATTCCCACAGTAACCTTGGCATGGTTTGCGTGTTTCCAGGTCACGCACAGTTTTCCATTGTCGACTCCTAAAATTTGGCTCCAAAGGAATGGGCGAACCAGGTGAACTATTGATATCTCCTTCAATATTTATATGTACGGACTTGAAATACAGGCACACACATTTATGGGATAATTGTGTCGGCAGTACATGATAATGGTCAGTATTATCTCCCAATCTCAAGTCCCCATCTGGGTGGTACTTCAGAGTATAAAACTGAAGATTGATCATCACACCAAAGAGCTAGCCCTGTATCTCCTTTAGATCCCTTTCCGGGAATACAATACGTCAACAGATCAAATACAAATATCCCGGCGCTGATGATATAACTACTAATCACTACAATCAATACACATAAATCAACAAAAAATGCAGGAAATGTATGAAATGCAACTGAAGATTAAAAATAGCGAGCCCGCTCTGTTGATGAACATCTTCCAACATAATCCCCTGCCCCTCGAAAAATTCTGCGAATGACATCGCTGATCCGGGTGTGTCGTATCTTCATGGGAGTGCGGATACATGCGAGCATCAAGGCGCTGAAGGCGTGGACGTGATGAAAGGGATAAGGTATTCGGAAAAATGTCAACTAATAAATGATGAATGGCACCACCGGCGACTTAGATTTAATTATAAAGGGGCCTTCGCACACCGTAAGCCGTGAGGCTCAGGGTCTTGTTATAAAAGAGACGAGAGCCCCATGTGCGTTCTCCTGACGGAAAAAAATCCTCGAGCAGTACCGTGTACTAGATGGGCCTCGCGCTAATGTCTCATCCAATATTCCCTCCTGATATTCTCCCCTTCATTTTCAAGGAAATCAACAGTCGCCAAGACCTATATTCGGTTTGCCTAACATCACGTATATTCCGCATTGAAGGCCAGCTAATCCTCTTCCGCCACCCGGGGGTACTTAAAATCGGCGTTGAAGATCTTCCTCACAACAGCTTTTTGGATGCCATTATCCGTTCGCCCAATAGACTTGCACCCATAGTGCGGTCTTACGAACAAAATATAACATGGACAACCCCCCTCGAGTCAGAAGAAATCACCAACATGCTGCTACCAATTGCTTGCGCAGCGAGGAAGCAGGAGGTCGTCAGTTCCTCAAAGAGATCATGGCTTATCGAGAGGATAGGATGTGCATTGCGGCTCATGGTGAATATCAAAGTCCTCAAAATATGGGACAAAGACAATAATCAATACCACTATCCTCGACCATACCTACCGGATATTCTACAATACTGCAAATTTCAACTACACTCGCTTACATGGGACCGCACGGGGGAAGAGAAGCCAATAGTGTCGCAGTTTCTTCCACATCAAAAGGATCTCAAGGATCTGGACTTAGGACGACAGTATACAGGACGATTATATGCAGATGTAGTACAGCCTCAACAACTCACTGGGATTTGCCTGCGCCTCGACTCACTCTCCGGATCTATTGCCATGACTTCCTTGTTTCTGGTCCCGAACGATTCCAGAAAAAGGCCCGTGAAATGCCTTCGCTGGACATCTAACCCTGAAGCTTACTGGCAACACCGCAATATCGAGGTCAAACAGCTCACCGGGCCACTCAGTAAAGTCCAGCTGCTTGATTATGAATGCGAGCAAAGAAGCCCATCGCTGTCAGAGCTCTCATCAATGCTCGGGAAGCTTACGGTCTTGAGGATGTGCGTGCAAGATTTGACCTGGACATCCAGAACGTGGAAAGAAGTATGTTCTGTTCTGATTCGTTGCATATTTCACTTACAATAACCACTTTTCTCAGGACATTGTTGCTCTTGGTCGCCTTCCTGCACTTCGAACTCTCATCCTGTCCATCTACGAAACACGACACGGGTGTGCGCCTCATATGGCTAACTACGATGCCCCTACCAAGCTCTCTGAGCAGATTTTTTTCTGCTCAAAGACGCTACAATGCATTGATATCCATGGTTTATCTAGTCGCGCGGAGCGGCACACCCGTGCGGCTCCCTCTGCTACCCTATCTAGCGCTAGAATTGGTTCACGCTCGATACTCAAGGTCTGCGACGAGTATTGCTGGAGCAATCGACACTGTTTCCTCGATGATTGGATTCTGTAGGGTATACCTTGTCATTAATATTGATTGCTGAGCTTAACGTTTGGAAGCCATAGGATGGACCAGGAGAGTTGGAGGCACGACCAACGGTCGATCGCTACTGATTACTGTCATTTCTAAATTGGCAGCGGGCAAACGTTCTTACGACAGATCTTCTTAGTGTATCGTACTATATCACTCAGGTGGCTCTCCAACGCTGCGATCTGCCAAACAAATATATTATATCTCATACCCGATACGAATCGATGGACTCGCAATAGGTCTCAGTTCTCGATCGCGGTGGGAAACATAAATGTTCCACGGGGGTCGTACAGATCCTTCAATTTCTGCAGACGCGCGTAGTTGGCGCCGTAGTATCGTCGTTGCCCTTGTAGTGACGGAAAGACGTCAGAACCAATCTCCGCATCAGAGGCAGATTTGAAGACGTACAATCTATCAAACGGTCGTCCACGTAGTTCGTATATGCGCTGCAGAGCAAGAAGGATTGTCAGAATAATCGTAAAAGGAGACGCACGGAGAAAGATGTACCCATAGTCCCAATCTGGTGGCATGGTGCCAGTGAGAGCATTAACGACATCTAGTCCATAAATAAACCTTTTCCTCATTTTCTTTCAATCTTTGATAGACTTACCATCGAGGTATTGGAACCCTGCTTCTGGATAAGGCGGCACCTTTCCAGGTGATGATGCGTAAAACTGGAACGTGAAAAGAGAGTCTCTATGGACGAACGCGGTGTCGTCGCTTTTCACGCTGTTGACTGCTGAATTGCGGCCGCCATAGAGATCGATATCGAAAAACCATGCGGTCTACAGATATATAGGCGTTCGAGGTCAGTAATCATGTTATTCGCGCAGGCGGAAACACAGAGCATAGTCACTTACAACAGGCGTCGTGAATCCTTCGTTTACGATAACCTGCATCATCGCGCTAATCGCTTCATCCGTCATCGGCACCTTCTGCGGCGTCATCAAACTCTTCACGTAGAATGTATCCGTCGCATCAGGCTGAGCTGTCGTATTAAGACTTTCGCCAGCGAGATGATCTGCACTGTTCAAGTAAGTGCCGGTATCGAAGCTCTGTGTGCGCGGAGGGGGCATCACGCTCAAAATTGGCGCCAGCGTTGCCAAAAGCTGGGTGTTGTTGGGATCGGCGCGGTAGAATCCCCCCGAAAGTGTGACAGAGACGTTTCCGAGGGCAGCACCGCGGCGGAGGACCATAGCCGGGCCTAGGTCCGCTGGAAGGTCGGCGGTGAGGGCGAAAGACTGGTATGCGGATAACGCGGTGACGGCTTGGGATTCGTTGAGTTGCCAATTGTAGGAGTAGATCGTTGCACTGGTGGGGATAGGGAATGTCCGTACGGTGATAGAAGTCGCGATGCCGAAAGAGCTTCCAGCACCGCGCATAGCCTGAATCCCGAAAAAGAGGTTGTCGTCGGTAAAATATGCCAAAATGAGCGAAAAGTGATACATACCCAGAAAAGATCACTGTTCTGGGTCTCCGACGCCGTAGTAATTGTTCCATTGGCCAGAACGAGGTCAATCGAGAGAATGGCGTCCAAAGCGAGGCCCCACATCCGAGAAGTGAAGCCGAAGCCTCCGTGTGCTGAGCGTTGTGATCAGAAACTGCATGTGGACGAACAGAAAAGTCTTATAGCTTACTCGCATGACCTCCTATGCCGACGTACGGGCATGTCCCGTGCCCCATGCCTCTGCCGTGGGCGTTGAGCGTGGTGATAATCTCTCCGAGACGGTTTCCCATCTGAATCGCGGCATTTCCGGTCGCGTCGTCGACGATAATCTGCTTGAAGTTGCTAAGGTCGATGACTAGACTGCCGTTTCGGCCACCCAGGCCGTTCGAAATGTAACTATGCTAGGTCCGGAAATGAAAGCGTTAGCAACAAGTGGCGAACCGACCACAGGAACGTACCCCGCCACCACGAGCAACGACATGGTTATTCGTTCGCACCGCAAGCTTGACCAGATCCGATATCTCTTCGATCGTTGTAGGAAATGCAATGCCTGCAGGCTGGAAGTCATAACGGACGTTGACTGGGCATCAAATGTAGGAACCTGGTCAGCCGGAACAGTCGGAGTGGCATGTCATGAGGTTGAAGAACTTACAAGGCTGGGATGCGTTCGCGTACCCCGCCTGACTAGGCAATACAATCTTAATATTAGAGTCCGCGGGCGGCAGCTGATCGAAGAGACTTCGTGATTTCTGGGCGGCCAAGGGGCTCGTCAACCAGAGCAGAATAGCAAGGCACAGGAAACGCATCTGCGGCGGAGAAGATGAATTTGAGTTGGACGAACCTCCATCAAAGATGAGCTCACTTTTAGTCCAGAACATCCCCCTCCTTGCTCACACGAAGTTGGTCACAAGTGGGGGAAGGTATGGCACATCCAGCTTCCTCCTACCCGATCATGATATAAGCACTTCTCTATGCCGCGAATACTGGGATCCAGGAATACCTTTGACATCTCCAGTGTCATAATTAAGACGAGAGGTGATATTGGTCCACGACAAAATTAGCCCTTGTGAGAAACGTGTGGTGTTCCCAAATTACTTTCAAGTGAGATGTTGAGCCTGGAACCTGTACGACGCTATACTCTCCAGAGTAAGCGATCCAGAAGGAAGTGTTTGATAAAGATGGACCCGAAATATCGGTCAAGCTGGTGGAATGGTTGGGCGTTCAAGCTCAGGTTTGGACGGGGACTAAACAAAGTTTGTTCGATGACGAATATATTCCCGCGATGTCCCTCCTACAGCGCTTCAGTGCATCCTTCCCACAAATGACATCAACAACGCGTTTCCTTCCTATAGTTACACCACGACCACACATTTTTTTTGATCTGATTCAAAATATTCCCGCCTCACGCTCCTTTCTCGCAAACGCATATCACCACGTGTCTCTCGGGAATATCAACGCTATATATATTTCGACTGTATTACAAAAGGGCCCCACCTTCCATTCCTGATGTTATGCTGATGTCGGGCAATCCAATAGTGGAAATACACTGCACAGTCATGACTCGTGGTTCACACTCATATATCGAACATATACCACCATCACCACCCAGAACGAAAATGGGGACCTCTTCTTCTGGAAGTTCGTTGGTTTGGAGCCCGTAGCGGGCCTCTGCGGACCGGGGGTGGAATTGAATATCTTTCGGCATTTCAAATAAAAGCTACAGTTGAACTGAAGGTGCACTCAAGTCGACGAAGAATCCTTCCGAGATGTTTCACGGAGCATATCTCATCACGGTGTTAGCTTTCCTCTCTCCTAGGCCGACCTTCGCGCGACCACAATCGTACGCTGTTTGGGCGGCTGATTCTGCTATCTCTCGAGGCCAGGGAAACGGTCTGGACGCAACAGGTGCCCCTATCGTCTCATACGAGCACGGGGAGTTTCAATATGGACTACGACAGCTATTCGAACGAACAGGGAACCACGGCTACTTTGACTACATACAAGCAGGGATCGATAACATTGTCTTCGAGAACGGGACTGTCCATGGACAATACGCGTACGCTTTCATCCTATGCTCGGATGCACACCATCTCTCATAAATATACTTGCTCGCTCGTAGTGTTTCTGAATATGTACTAGATCCTCTCAGGTAAAACCTTGGTCTTTGTCACGGATGGACTGATACTGAACACTGAATTTTGGTGCAATTGCAGAACCGGCCCGACCATGTTGTACTTGTGGGTCCAGGCATTTCTACCAAGATCTCACACATCACTGATGGTACAGCCTCCGCCTAGATATCAGCAGACCCGCCAAGAGAAATATAAGAAAGCCATGGATATATTCCGCAGTCAACTCAACTCGCATCCACGCACCCCGCAAGGGCAGTTTTGGCACAAACTGCAATACTTCGACCAAGGTATGCATGTTCGTCCTCGAATTGGTGCTTTATTGACGTCATAAACAGGTTGGCTTGATGGGATATATATGGCTGAGATTTTCTACGCCCAGTACACAGCCGCATTCCAGCCTCGCAATGAAACGGCTTGGAGTGAGTAACAAAATCTACACCCCTTATTCATGCTCATTCGCCCTGTGATTTCCATACAAACCAGACGATATCACTCTTCAATATCGCCTCATGTTTGAGAACGCTGTCCAGAAGCCCGGAGCGGCGAACTACACAGGGCTCCTGTATCACGGATACGATTTCTCGCACACCGCGCTCTGGGCTTCTCCCGATCGGGGTCACTCTCCCGAGGTCTGGGATCGAGCAGTGGGCTGGTACATGATGGCGCTCGTCGACATTCTGGAGACTATCCCGGCATCACACCCCGGACACGCTACCATTCTGCCAATTCTCCAGACCCTCCTCCCTCATATTCGCGCGGCTGCCGACCCACACACGGGTGTCTGGTGGCTGGTGATCACGGAGCCTGGTCGGGAAGGAAACTACTTTGAGAGTAGTGGCAGTGCGATGTTCACCTACGCCATGTTGAAGGCTGTAAGGCTCGGTTATGTGGATGATCGGGACGGTGAATACGTGGGCACCGCAAAGAAAGCGTATCGTTATATGACAGAGCATTGGGTGATCCCCAATGACAACGGGACCATGGATTGGAATAATACGGTGATCGTAAGTCGATCAGGCCAACAGAGTATACGGCGTTGAGGCTGACCATAATATGCAGGTTGGGACTCTTGACACAACGGCTGACTTCAACGTGCGTATCCCCTGTCTTGAGCCTATCTAATTGATATACTGAGTGGCTTGTTAGTATTATATCAGCGAGCCAGTCGACCTCAACGACCTCAAAGGAGTGGCAGCTTTTCTTCTTGCCAGCCTCGAGGTTGAACGACTGGAAGAATAATGCCCCTTTTGACATTGGACGTCATGATTAGCTTTGCCATTGACAGTATCCTGCTTTCAAATTCCGTTCATTTTCAAAAATCCGCAGTTCAAAGGAGTGTAGTGAGAACTCTGTCTTAACATGTACATTCGGACGTGAAAGTGACGCTGCCGTGTGGCCCAAGTATAAATACAGAGATGGAAAATTATGGGCTTTATCCGGGGGTCCATATCCTCTGCTCCCATTCAAATGCCAGGGAAAGCGTCCAGCACGGCAAGCTCAGTCCGTCGTGCAGACGGCTTGGAAATCCCAAAATAGACATGAGCATAAGCCTATACGCGCTCGGACACTCTTCGGCGGTGCCGTTCAATTCTTGAAAGCTTTCAATGCATCAGAGAAATCATGCACTCAGAGATCCGTCATTAACGAGTACTCAACACATAGCTTGAATACCTTACCCAGGACAAAGAGACCTGGAACAAATATTATTATGCAAAAGTTAACTATGTCGGCCAGATGTCTTTCTTCCTTCTTCCAACCGAGGAACATCATATTGTGGCATGAACACCTAGTATGACGCTTTTGTTCTCTATAACGTGTCGTTATGGCACAGAGCGATGTCTAAGCGGTTATGATCGCAAGATGAGGGTGTGAGCGTTGTTCTATTTATAGATAGTTGGTTCCCGAATTCAAATTCGATAGCATACATGCACCCACACGTTTCCGGGTAGGATGGAGATGAAAAACTGTCTTAACATCAAATAAAGACTCAGTATTCTTATTGAAGGCTCGATTTTCAATCAAACATACACTCCTGCGCGGAATTCCATATGTCAAACACTCATGAATGACAGTGGATTATTGGGATGTCTAGTGATCTCCTGTCTGCAAAGACACACTTCAGTAAAAAGTCCCCAATAAATTTTCGTCTTGGTACGAATATTGAGATGTCTCTGGCTAAATACACAGTGTACAATAGAGAGAAGTGCACACACAACTCAAGTGACTCAAAAATTTTCAGAGAAAGCATGATGACCGGGTCTTAGTGGGATATACGTACACGAAATAGGCTGAATCTCGTCCAATTTACATATTTTATGTGTCTAGGGTACATGTCAGTTCACAATGCAAGACTGAGAACTCCGGGGTAGAAATCACCTTTCAGCAGCTACATATGAAAGCCCGCCCATCAGAAAAAATGCAATGCTAGTGAACAGGTTGAGAGCACTAATTATATGGTAAACAAATCGTCTAGATGCAAGATATGTTGGGGCTTACGCATATGGGATTTATACAGATGCCGCTGGAGCACCTAGCAGGGACGCACGTAATTTTTCCCTTAGTGCAAGCACGAAAACCATCGCAGTCATCGTCAGAGGTGCATGGTAGGACCGCAAAGACGTGATAGACGAGGACAGACGATATGAGTGAAAGGAAAGCGAGCTTCATGACGAGGTGAAAGACGATTTGGAGTGTGTTTAATCTGTGCAGTCAAGAATCCGCGGGCTAGTTATCTCGACACAGAGAGCGAGATCATGCTCTTTAAAGCACTGAGTGCCGCATCAATTGCTTCTGTAGTCTTAAATTTGCGGTATTGCGACCCCCTTTGTATCACTTGATCTGCCGAAGTGTTGTGTCTAGACACAACAGCGCGGTGTCTTCAGGCACGGACAGTATTTATTAACGTATGCATGAGCCTTACACCCGTCAACCAAAGTATGTCTGTCAATGTATGGCATGTTTAGGTGGTCACACTCATATATAAGCTCCAAAGAATGAGACAGTTCCTCAACCCAATGCGGATATTGACCACTGCTTATATAACTCAAGACTCAAGTGATCATGATAAGCACTGTGATTGGATCACGATGTAATTTGATCTCGCCGCTTGTCCAGACAGTGTTTCTAAGACCGACGACGTCAAACCTGAAGGTCTGACGTATGCTGGTGTCACCTGGCCCATACAAATGGACCTACACTGCCAGCCATGAACTATTTTGCATATGGGTAAAATATGATTAAAACGGATTGCAAACTATTATATATCTCCCAAAAGGAATAATTGGAATTCTCAGCGTAATATGTAGTCAGCAAATTGTGATCAGAAAAGTGGGAAAATCTTAAAATTTGACGACTTTTTCCTTTTTGTAGAATGAGTCGTTTTAACAACAATTGCTGTCCATCAAAAATGGAACAAAAGGTAAGAATCTGCGAAAGTTCTGACTGTGGGAAAAAGAGTCGTTCTACCATTATGCAAAACAATAGCAGATATTGACATTTTCACGTCGTTCAATTGTAACAATTTGATTGAATTCTAGCAAAGTTCTGCAGAAGGCAAAATGAAACAATTTACTTTTTTTTGTGGCCCCCCTATAACGCGCCAACCGTAGACGCTTTGGTCCGGGTTTGACTGAATGCCGGTAGGAAATGTCACACGCTATGTGTGTGCAAGGAATCATACATCAAGCGCGCGTCAATGGCGCGTTACAGGGCGGCCCAAAAAAAAAGTAAATTGTTTCATTTTGCCTTCTGCAGAACTTTGCTAGAATTCAATCAAATTGTTACAATTGAACGACGTGAAAATGTCAATATCTGCTATTGTTTTGCATAATGGTAGAACGACTCTTTTTCCCACAGTCAGAACTTTCGCAGATTCTTACCTTTTGTTCCATTTTTGATGGACAGCAATTGTTGTTAAAACGACTCATTCTACAAAAAGGAAAAAGTCGTCAAATTTTAAGATTTTCCCACTTTTCTGATCACAATTTGCTGACTACATATTACGCTGAGAATTCCAATTATTCCTTTTGGGAGATATATAATAGTTTGCAATCCGTTTTAATCATATTTTACCCATATGCAAAATAGTTCACGGCTGGCAGTGCTAACCCATGCACTCGAGAGCTCCAATTTCGGCAGTGCATTGAAGTCACACTGGATATACGTGATGTGGGCATCCCTATACAATTTTCGCTCAAATGAGTTCATCGTCCTGCGAATGCTGAATGCGAGTATGGGACGCCAGAGCTCCTCTCGAAATGTCCGATAGAGAGATATTCCAAAATAGATGCACAATCTCTGGATGCGCTGCAGACTATGGATCGGACTAGACTTTTCGCAGTCTTTCGTCAGCCGATCAATTCACTGCTGGTAACACTCATTTGGGATACAGAAGGAGATCATTAATTGATGAAATCGTCTAATGGCCTAAATAGGTAGTATGTACGGTAGCATTACTATTGGATGCCGCATCCCGGATGACTTTGAATGGTTCAAGTTCCTCTCAACGCCAACGGAAACCTTTTCAGTGGTTATCCAATCGTGCGGCTCAAGTGCATACGCTCAACAATAGACTGATGACAAGGCCCAGATTTTAGTGCGTATCTCTCAGTGGGCGCGAAGTGTACAAGTTGGTGAAGATTTTTGCCTGTCACTTGATTTGCTATGTCAAATATAATACAGTGTTGTCCGTCTACGTGCCCTTTCATTAAAGAAGCCGCAACTTTTGTGGGACTATGATCTCCAATGCTCGTATTTATTCCAGAGTTTCCGTTTACAATCGAATACCGCGCATCACAGTAAAAAGCTTTGATACATTCCCGTTGGACGCCTAAGCTACAGGTGGCGGCGTAATCATCGGGGCCGAGGTGCGCGTCGCGCATGCACACACAGAGCAGCTTGCACCCGCTGGTTTTGTTTGGGTCTGGTACTGGCCCGAGGGACACCCAGCGCACGAGTACGTCGGGCATGCCGACGTGGTCGTGGAGGATGTCGCACAGCCGCAGGCCGAGCACGACGCAGTAGCCGACTTCGTCCATGTCGGGTATTGGCCTGACGGGCATCCAGGGCAAGAGTATACACTCGTGCACAGGTAAGTCGATATGGTCGTCGAATTCGGAACACACGCGCAAGAGGGGCAGTTCGTCCCGATAGTCGTGGTTTTTACGTGTGAACCCGTTGGGCAGTTCGTGCAGGTGACGCCCGCGCACCCTGACGGCGGCGGCTGAGTGGTGGTCAATGGTACGCAGCCGCACGTTGCGCATGCAGCGCCGGCAGGCTTCGTCTGTGTTGGTAATTGACCAGAAGGACAAAAAACACAAGTGATGGTCGGGCAGGCGGTGGTGGTGGTGTATGTCCCACAGGCACACGTCGAGCATGGTGCACCTGAAGGCTTCGTCTGCGTTGGATATTGACCGGAGGGACACCCGCCGCAGGAGTAGGTCGGGCAGGCAGTGGTGACAGGAGGCGATGTGATAGGAGAAACGGTAGTCGAGGTGACTCCGGGAATGCATTGGCTATAGTCTGAACAAAGTATCCGAAATTAGGAACCGCACAGTATGGCTGAAAGAGTTCAGTGCGGACGTACATGGATTATGGGTAGCGCAAACGGCACTATCATGCACAGCAGATGTTAGTTTCCGCGCTCGAAAAGGACACATAACAGATACTCACTCAGAAACGCAGACCGTATTCCCCGTGAACTCAATACCACCGCCTATGCAAGAGAGTTAAGTATGAGTACCCAGCCTGACCGCCAGAATCACAGCGAACGAGGGTAAGCACACACACTGGCCCCAAAGCTCCACAGCTACAGCTGTCTCTGCCGCCGCCACAAGTGTAGCATTCGTCACGGCACGATCTATGGGTACAAAACATCGAATCAGAATTCAATGAGTTCTCATTACTCTCTCGGACACCGACTGAAATTTGAGGTAATCACTCACATCCAAGATAAGGAACCTCTCCCAGGGCACCACCCCGTCCTTGTACGACCTCCTCCACGACAATTTGCGCTCGGACATTGAGGGCGAGGGCGGCCAGAAATACAAAATGGCCGGTGAATCTCATTGTTTTTTCAGTCGCGTCTTCTCTTCAAGATTGGTGTTGGAGATCAGTTGAGCAGAGTAGTTGACGAGAGCGAGGGTAGAGTAGAAGCCAGTGTCCAAGCAGTACAAGTCGAAGACGAGGAAGACAGTTTTAAAATACAATCCATAGTAGACCCGTGTGCAGATCTCGAGAACACGAGCCAGCCCTAAGGTATGAAAAAAGCCGCAGGGAGAGCACATACAGGCTATCGCATCGAAATTTAGCACATGCAGCTGCTTCGAAGCGTTCAGCTGATTACAGACCGTTGAACATTGCGCCGACGAATGAGTGTGCCCTCCCCTGACGCTGGGACGAGTTCGGAAAAACGACTGCTGAGGCTTGGCACTCTGTATCTCTTGTCTACATTGTATGAATGAGTAAAAGGATTGGAATAATGTGGAGACGGACCGCGCACGGCGAACGGTGCCCGTGCATTCATACCCACGCCTACCTGAAAGGCGTTGAGGAAGTCGAAGGATAGGCCAGAGACTCCTACACGGTCGGATGTCGGCGTAGAGCTGAATAGATGCGATAACCGAAGCATACATGACACAGGACGGACCTGGTTGTCGTTAATCATCGATCACGCCTGATTGAGATGTAGATACCAGTATGTATTCCGGGGATTAGCCTATTAGAAGAGACATTTAAACACTGACAAGTTGTACCATGCGCTTCAGCTGCCTTGTGTTGCTTGTCCTACGCATCCAGGGTGCCTCGGGGCTTTCAAATCCCCATCTGGCAGCGATTGTCACGGTGCAAAGTCCTGTTTCTGTTATCATGAGGGATAGCCAGGAACAAAGCCCGAGATCCTGCTTACGCTGTATTGCTTTGAAGGACTTACCACAGCTTTGAAGCCTAAATAGATTGATCTAATTTTATATAGAACCTAACTCATCTCGGGTCTGGTCAAAATTGAGATCAAATTGAAACTACTGGCATTCAAAAAATGAGCGAGTGGAAGGAAATCTGGGAAAAAATATGGTCCACACGCACTGTTGTAGGGTTTATAGTGCCGATATCTTCTTCGCCAGTTCTCGACCGGTGACTTAAAATCATATCCTCATCCATTATCTTCAGTCGCTGTCCTGAGTCGCCTTGAAGCACAGGTCCTACCGACCATTGGAGAGAGAACACTCGACACGAAGAGAGGACGCAAAAAAACGCGCACACAGACAGGCTTCAACCGTCACATATATTCCAATGAAGCTTTTGCGATGGCACCAGAGCCAACGCAGACCGAGCAGGTCCTATGAAGAACCTAAAATGCCTCAAGTACAATCAGGACCAAAGGCGCACTAGCATACGGACGTCTCGAAACAGAAGGTCAACTGGGCACATCCTAACTCAGCGTCGAGGTGAAGAAAAAGGTCAAATAGCTGTTAATACACGTCCGTATGCACGCACTGCTACGCTGGTTATATATTATCGATACGGTCTTTGTCACATTTCATACTTCTTCGCCCTCCGCAGTGTATCGCGTCCTCCACGTGGGACAGTGTTCTTCGTTTCTAGTCGCGTCATCGCCGACATCATGGTGATTTCTGCGAGTGATAATATATGCGTCAGTGCGCGTCCTGAGCGTATATATAGAAAACAAGGGAAGACGAAAGAGAAAAGCCGGATTCAAGTCTAAAGCAGAAGAAGCGGAAGAAACACGACCAGACAGAAACCAGACGCCAGACGCTAGATGCTAGAAACTCACTTATATAACTCGCTCGATAAGATTCACCTTCCCTAATGGCTCCCTGTCGAATTCACTGAATTTTGCCGCTACAAGACAAATCTGTCAGGAACTCATTTTCGAACAGAAAAACGCGCGAGATGAAAAACAAACCATCAGTCTTCGCAACATTCTCCCCCACATCGCCCAACGCGGAGATTTCTGGCGGGACTACGTTCAGATCATCAGTATTCAGCTCCACACCGCACACATATAACAGGACGCTCACGTCATCACATGCTCGCCCAGCTGCACATCCAGCCCAACGATCTGAAAAAACAGCACCGAATACCTCGGTGTCGGTTCTTCATTAGATCGCGCTTTGGGCAACGGTGATATGTCGCGATGCGACGTCGCCCGTGCCAGGCCACCCATGCCGAACTCGAGCGCCTTGCCGATGTTCACGACGAAGGTATCCGGGAGTGGGAGGCGCGTCGATCCACTCGCCGGCAAGGTTCTGGACCTGGAGGCCGTGGTACAGGGAGGCTTGTGAGAAGAATGTGAGGAAGCCCGCGTCGTAGTGCGGCCCCATGCCCTGCCCCTCCGCGCCGTCCTTTACTGCGGGGTACTCGACAACCTTCACCGGCGCTGCATCGTCCTCACTGTCATGTCGAAGATGGGGCTGCACGTCGGGATGAGAGCCACTAGGAAATTAAGACCGGCAGCGCGTCAGCTCTGTGGTAGTTTAAAGCGCATACGACGAAACCGAGCACATGTACACACCTGACACGGGCGCCAAAAGTAATCAATGCTCCGGATGCCACCTCATTCTTTCCACCGGCTCATGCTTCGTTGCAAGATTCTACTGGTCCTCCCCATCCACCCTTCCCTTCGTCAGCGCCGCGCCGAGTTTCGAATGCCGAAAGGAAGTGCTCCGCGTGTCGCAACTAAATGTATCCGTCTCGAGGGGTCACCAATGTTGTTCAGGATCTCTGAAAACACATAAGTGTGTTCATAACAGCCTTCTTCGATCTCGTCTTCCTCTTCTCTCTCGCGAGGCGGTTGATGGCATTCGGTGGTCTTCAGGAAGACCCAGCGGTACCATTTGCCCTGCATGTTCGCGAGAGCGACGTCGACGTTGATGTTGATCCCCTCTTCTGCGCTCAGAAGAGCACGACACGAAGGGGCTAGATAAGTACAAAGTGCAGGGGCGAGAGTGACGCGTGAAGTGTGGTGAAGTAGGGCCAATGAAAGAGTCGCGACTCGCGAGGGAACCCGGGAACGAGCTGAGAATAAGCCAGCGCGGATAGATAGTAGTCTCGTGACCAGTCCTCAAGGCTGTTCGGATTTTCGGCAACGAGAATCAGGTGCGATTCTGATTTTGATGGCGCGGCCTAGGGCGGGCCATGGGTCCCACACAGTATCAGTCACCGTCACAAAATGATTTTAGAGGGGCAACGCGCTCAAGAACCACACACATTTTGCTGCATCCTTGAAATTTTTGGATAAACCATTGAGTCTACACAGCGGGAATTTCCATGACAGCCAAACAGACAAAGGAGGTTTGGTCACGACACTGACACTTCAGGACGACTAATTATAACTGCCCAGCCTTGGGGTGTCCCACGTTGCCCTCGAACAACTCTCAACCTTCCCTGGCCGCAGACGCCTACTCTCAATCACTTGTCCACATGAAACCTCGCCTCTCTCTGCTCAAGAATGCTCGCAATGTCCGCATCGAAAACCTTGTGGTGGAAGGGAAAGTCACCAACATGACTCAGCCTACCGGTATGTTGATGATCAACTGCTTGGGCTTGCAGTGAAAACATAACTGAACGCTCTCGATTGCAGGCGACCCTCTTGACAAATTATACGGAAGGGTATCCCATAGTGCAATTTTGAACTCCAGTGGCCGTGCAGACGACGTGCGATGCTATCCAGGGACTCGTGAAGAGGTCATTCGAAAGATCGAGGATTGGAAGAACCGACAAGATTGCACAAGCCGCATGATGTGGCTGAGTGGTCCCGCAGGCGCTGGGAAGACAGCGATTGTGCAAACCGTGGCGGAAGGATGGAAGAAACACGGCATTCCCGCGGCGAGTTTTTTCTTCTTTCGTGCGGACAGGACCAGAAATACCGCCCAACCCATTGTGGCCACCCTATTATATCAGCTGTTCAAATTCCTTCCCGCACTGAAGGAGTCGGCGGCAACTCTCCTCTCAGAAAACCCTCTGATGTTCCAGGAATCCCTTAACGAGCAGTTCACGCACTTCATCTACACACCAATTCATGCGCTGATGCAACAGCCGTCGTCCGACGTTCAAATTCCAATCGTGCTACTAGTCGATGGCCTGGATGAATGCGGCGATGAAGGCACGCAAGAACGGCTACTTCACGCGCTCCAGGATCTCGTCGCGCCCGAGGACTCTCCCTTCATGGTCCTCGTCGCAAGCCGCCAAGAGCCGAACCTCATAATGGCATTCAAAAAGCTGCCCCAGGCTGTTGCAGCCATCTATCTAGACGACGAGTACCGCCCAGCGGAGGACATCCGTCGCTTTGTGGCAGCGAAGTTTGACGAGATTAAACGGACGCACCATCTGTCCCATAACCTCCGCGCGGATTGGCCTCTCGATAGTGATATCGAGAACATCACGACGAAGTCGTCTGGTCAGTTCATTTACGCCGCGACTGTCATGCGATTTCTCGAACACTCCGCAGAGAGCCCACATATTATGTTGAAGATTGTCCAAGGCATCCAACCAGCGGAAAATCACACCCCATTTGCTCAGCTCGACACGATGTACTCGCATATATTTTCGCAAGCGAAAAATCCTGTTGCCATTCGGAATATTTTTGCAATGCACTTCATTAGCGCTCTCGATTCCGCTAATCACCCATTGTGTGGATTTCTGGAAAGTAAATATAATTCCACCACAGTGGAGTCAATCATATCTACTCTGTCTTCAATTGTTCGACTGGAGCGCAGTGGTTTCACAAAGTTGGTCTTCTATCATGCATCGCTGGGTGACTTCCTTCTGGACAAATCTAGATCTGGCATGCACTTTCTGAACATGCATGCGGCCTGGGTAGAGCTAACTTTAGACCTGCTGGTATCTGGGAATAGTTACAGTACGTGGCACTAGCCTGGTTTTTGCCCAAGTTCTAATTGCACTCGACAGTCTTATCAACAATCTGTTACCAACTAAGATACAATAAGATCCCTATCAAACCCTCCGACTGGTCCACAGCAAAACTAGCCCATATACAACCTGGACGTCGTGAATATGTAGCCCGTGTTAACGCTGACATGGTTAAAGGAATTTATGAACGGGTATGCTATCTCAACCAATTATGGATTCATTTCTGCATCTCACATATACCCCAAGTATGCAAACAGTGATATCAACGAGTACAAAAAACTACTGCGGCGTTGGGTTTTTGTGATGGCATTTTTCACACTGCCGTTCCCTTCACAGCGCATGGTGTATCCACACTATATCCGATATAAGCTCTGGATAAAGCTCGAATTTCTATTGATTATTCGGGCCAATCGTATCACTGATTGTCTAGGCTTTCGAAGGTAGCTTAGTTCTTGTCAATTTGATTCCAAAACACTGCTAACAACTTAGATGACAGGCACTTCAAACCTTCTCGCAACTAGTTGTTGTCATATTAGTATACATGATCATTTCAAATATACATCAGATACTTTGTGTGCTTGCTTCATTCACTTTTGTTCGTTCTATTTCTGATCTAAAGATGGCGCAGGTACCCACTGCCAACATACATGTGGAGGTGACGTAACGTAATGGTAGGATTCATTACCATTCATTACCTGGCGTTGCACATGCACACAGAGCAGCTCACACCCGCTGGTTTTATTTGGATCTGGTACTTGTTACACGAACGATAAGACTCAGTCAGGAAGTCCAAAGACGACTGTATTATATCTCGAAGTACCTGTTACACAAACGATAAGACTACGGGTTCGTAAGTACTGATTCGAGACACGGAACATAAGTAAAATAGGCACACCTCAGTCAGGAAGTCCAAAGACGACTGAGGTTGCAGTATGTATGGTTCGTGGATGATGTGGACAGAACGCGGATGTGACTAAGACATGTATAGCAGGCGAAATAAGGTTCAAGTGGGCGCATTGCCCTTTTGGGGTAAGAAAGTGATGGAAAAGTTAAGTGGACAAATGACGAACAAATAAGGAAATAAAACAAATATGCTGACTGAAAGTGGAAGAGTAAGATCGTACGAGTCACCGTTCAACACTCCCCCTGACTCGGCGATCCATCCACAGACTCGCAGAGGCGCATCGCGTGGCATAGACGCATGTGGGTGACGCGTGGAAGCGACTTGGTGAGGATGTCGGCGAGATTTTCGGAGCTGGGGACGTATTCGACGGAGATGTTGCCAGAGGCAACCTGGTCGCGGATATAGTGGGCTCGAACATCAATGTGCTTGACACGCGCATTGTGCTTCTGGTTCCTAGCTAGATAAATAGAGCTTTGGTTATCAGCACGAAGGATTGCAGGACGTGGCTGAGGGAGGCCCATTTCGCTCATCTGTGCATACATCCACTCGAGCTGCTGAGCAGCGCGAGTCATGCCCATGTACTCCGACTCGGATGTGGACAAGGAGGGTCGGGGAAGGAGCTTCGTACTCCAGGCCGTCGGTCCACCACCCTGCAGGAAGAGGTAACCTGCATACGAGCGGCGGGTGTCGATATCGCCAGCAAAATCGGCGTCAGTGTAACCGAGGGGGGCAATAGATGTGTTCCCCTCGCCACCATACCTGAGCGCGAAGTGCAGTGTCGCCTTGATGTACGCGAGCACATGTAAGACAGCGGCCCAGTGCTGCTGGCCGGGATTGGAGGCGAAGCGAGACAAGAGGGTGACAGCGAAAGAAAGGTTGGGTCGTGCAACATATTGAGCATACATGATGCAGCCCAGGGCCTCGCGATATGGAATACCGGCCATGGCCTCCTTTTCGAGCTCAGTGGTTGGCGACATCGAGGTGGTGAGGACGATACCTGGAGGGAGCGGAGTGTACTTTGGTGCGCAATCCGCCATCCTAAATCGGGCCAACGTCCGTTCGAGGAAAGGACGAACATGGACTTTCGCAATTCCGCTGTCCCAATCCCTATCCACGCCCATTCCGATGACAAATTTGAGCTCACCCATGTCCTTGACCTCAAACTTGCGGCCAAGTTCACGCATCGCAACGACGTACCCTTCGCGCGTGGTAGTTGCACCTGTGACGTCGTCGGAATAGGTTGCAGTGATAGTGTGCTCACCATCGCGGAGACGGGTACGGACAGATTGGTCGGCGCGAGATTCGTAGTACCCAAGGTCTTTCATCTCGGTGCTGAGCGCGATGGACCAGTTTCGAGCACCATCGACTGTTCCGTAGAGCGCGCGGTCGAGGACGACGACGAGGGATTTCTCATCAGGTGCAGTGGGCTGTGTGTCGCCATCTGGTGAAGTAAGTGGATGAGGGTCGAGTGAAGGTGGAATGGGAGTCGACGAGGGGTTGAGAAGAGAATCCGTCCAGTTTCGCACATCTCCCCCTGGAGGGATGAACGTTGCAAGCTCGTAGACCAGCCCGTCGGCTCGCGGCACTCGCACGGTCTCGGATGGGATGCAGCCATCCAGGCTCGTAACCTCCCACCCCTCCACCTGCTCCATGAGGATCGGAACAGGGATGTGAGAATTCAAGTAGGCCGAGACGTAGTCACCCTGGAACAGAAACATACCCCTGCTGATGGCAGTGCTCACCAGCATCCGAACAGACTCATATCGAACAACTCCAGCAAAGGTATCCGTGAAGTGGAGTCCAGGGATCTGCGTAAAACCCTTCGCGACAATCCTAGCCTTCCGCCCAACAACTTTCCCGTCTGCGTCCGTCTTGTTCGCAAACACCCATCGGCATTTCATTGTCTTTGCACCTTTCGGCCTCTCAACCAACTTCCACACAGCCATCTTCAGCATCATGTCATACTCACGCTGCATGGCATCCTTCCATTCCTGACCACCATGTGATAGAGCTTCGCTGGCATTCCGTGGGACCCAATGTTCATCAGCTGGAGTGAGAACCTGCTCCGCTGACATCGCAAGCGGTGCATCCAAGCGAACACGCTCAATAGTGGGCGCATCCCCAGCAATACGGCCAGAGCGACGAGGCGCGGAAGGGGCGTGGACAGGGTTGGAAGGAGGTATGACAGGCGAGGATGGTGCTGAGACAAACGAGGACTCACTGCCATCTGGCGATGAGGAACGAGACATCTCGACAACGCCACCGGGCCCAGTAGCCGATGTGTGCGACTTGGCGAGACCATAAGCGCGATCGACGTCCTCGGCAACGGTGTCAAGCGAGGCTTCCCCGGCTCCATCAGTCTCACCATCCCCCAGCACACGATCCTCACTCGAACCATCATCATCCCCCCCCTCACCGTCAGCAGCCTCGAGCGTCCTGTGCGCACGCCCCTCCTCAAATATCACATCCCGCGAGCGGAAGATGCGACCTGTTGCACAGTCGAGCACCCTGTACGTGCCAACTCCGGCATATCCCAGCAACACACACTTGATAGAACGTACTGCGAGCTTCCCACCATTGGACTGGTCAGGGATCTTTGCGTAGGCGACGCATCCAAAGGGACGAAGATGTGAGACATCGGGCTTCTGATGAGTCCACGTCTGGATAGGAGGTATGTCGTTGTTGGCTGTGCATGGGATGCGGTCGAGTAAGTAGATAGCAGTCGCTGAAGCTTCCGCCCAGAATGATCCAGCCAACCCCCCGTCACGGAGCATGGTGCGCGTCATATCGAGGACGATCCGGTTACCGCGCTCACTAATGCCGTTAGCAGCGGAGGAGTACACAGTCGTGAACTTGTGCTCAATACCGTGTTGCTCGCAGAAATCCACCCACAGACCGTTGGCAAACTCGCCACCATTGTCAGTCTCCATCGCGACCAACGTTTTCCCGGTCTGCAGCTCTGACTTCAGCTTGTAGTGACGAAGACAAGCCAGAGTGCTTTCGGCGTCCTTGTTCGCGAGAAAGTAGGCGTCCCGTTTTCGTCCATATGCGTCCGTGAATAACATCATGTAGAGTTTCCCTCCGGTGGATCTCACACGAGCAGGACCCCACAGATCGATAGACACGAGCGCAAGGACGTCTCGTACCTGTACCACCTCGTAGTCGAATGGCCGCCGTGCATGCTTCCCGAATATGCAGTCCTCGCATTTCCCCACAGTGCACTTGCGGGTGAGAGTTTCATTGGTGAGTCCAATCACCATCTCGCCCTTCACCATCTTGAGGATAGTTGCCTCAGATACGTGTCCAAGGCGACGGTGCCAGGTTTCGAGGTCGGTAGCCTTCGACAACGAGCGCGAGACATAAGCCATAGGCAGGATATCGTCGGGAGTCGGATCCAGGAGCGGGAGCTCGTACATCGTCCCTACGGCTGGACCCTCAACTATGGTTGCTCCTTTCTGGTCAAGGAATGATACCTTTCCACCACCGAATTGGACAGTGTAGCCACCACGGTCCAGTCGCCCGATCGACACCAGATTGTGAGTGAAATCCGGAGCATGGAGTACATTCATGAACGAGATATTGATGCGCTTGCCGTTAACAACAGAAACCTTCCTTACTGTGCCTCGTCCAAGGATCCGGAACTTCTCCCCAGTTGCTGTCTCGCCCATGCGTGCCTCTTCGACATAGTCATGGAAGTCGGCGCGCGCAGCAAAGTAGTGGTCACTGGCGGCGGAGTCCCCAAAGGTCTTGAGGGATCCATCTGCGTTACGTGCAGTGACAGAGGTCGCGTGTTGGGTAGAAAACGCATAGAAGCTGTCCTCGTTTGTGCTCGCAATCGCGGACGCAGCGACGTGTGTGGTAGTTGCAGATGCTGTCGTCTGTGCAGCGCTACCAACCTTCTTGCCTCTCCACCACTCGGGGAACTGCCCCTCCTTGCCTCCTCCCTTCTGGAAGCACGTAGCGAGCTCATGGCCAGGCTTGCTGCAGTTCGTGCATTTCAGGTGAGGGTTCCTCAGTTTTGAGTTGCTGGTAGAGGTTGACAGAGCCTTCAGCGACGCTCCAGCACCGGGGACGATGCTCAAGATCATCTTGGAGTGAGCCGAGATGCGCGCTATAACACCAGTGGACGTTGGTTCGGCATACAGCGACCCGATAAACGGGAGCCAGGTTGGCGGGAGCGACTTCAGGACGACCATGCGGAACTTGGTGTCCGTTATCCCCGCTCCTTGGCCATTCGCCTTTATCCAAGCGGTGCGCAGTGTGGCGACGTGCTCATCCATATCGGAGCCGTCGTTATACTTGATGGCGTTCAACTCGGCCTCGGCTGTGATACATCCAAGGTCGGAGACAGCGTCTTTGATGGACGCAATGGAGGCGTAGGTCTCAGCGGCGGTCCCATCAAGCTTGATACCCAGCCCAATGGCGTTCTTGACGTTGAGGGAGATCAGGCCTTGAGTCCAGGCATCGCGCTGCTGCCATTCGTCGTAAGTAGGGGTAGTCAAGCCCCAGTACGCAGTCGCAAATGTTGTGGGAGACGGCGTAGGCGTGGAAGGACGAGTAGGTGATCCTTTCGTGGTACCTTGGACAAGGGCAGCAGCTGCAGCAGCGGCGAGAGCCACCTCAGCTGGGGATGGAGGGCACGGGATTGTGCCGTCAAGATATCCAAGAACTCCGCGCTGCTTCGCAGCCGCGCGAATCTTGGTTTTGAATTCGAGCCAGTTCGTACCATCGTACTGCTCGGAAGCGCTGAGTAAAAATGGAGCGCCAGATGACATTTTCGGTAGACAGAAGTATAAGAGCTAGATAGCAATAGATCTGGTGATTCGGCAGGTAAATCTCTGCGTGTGAGACGAAAACTTCGGCTGAGAAAAAGAATCGTTTGGTTAGATCAAGGGTTCGGGGCCCATAACCTGTTACACGAACGATAAGACTCAGTCAGGAAGTCCAAAGACGACTGTATTATATCTCGAAGTACCTGTTACACGAACGATAAGACTACGGGTTCGTAAGTACTGATTCGAGACACGGAACATAAGTAAAATAGGCACACCTCAGTCAGGAAGTCCAAAGACGACTGAGGTTGCAGTATGTATGGTTCGTGGATGATGTGGACAGAACGCGGATGTGACTAAGACATGTATAGCAGGCGAAATAAGGTTCAAGTGGGCGCATTGCCCTTTTGGGGTAAGAAAGTGATGGAAAAGTTAAGTGGACAAATGACGAACAAATAAGGAAATAAAACAAATATGCTGACTGAAAGTGGAAGAGTAAGATCGTACGAGTCACCGTTCAACAGTACTGGCCCGAGGGACACCCAGAGCACAAGTACGTCGCACACTGGCACACACACACAGAACACCCGGCACTGCTAGTTTCGTCTGTGTTGGATACTGACCCAAGGTACACCTAGCGCATGAGTTGGTCGGGGAGGCCACCGTAGTTGTGGGGTATGTCACACATGCGCTGGTCGAGCATGACACAGTAGCCGGCATCTTCAATGTTGCATACTGGCCTGACGATCAGAATCAAAATCAAATCGAATAGACGCCTGTGAATGAGTGTATCGAAGAAAATACAGACTCGTTCTATCTCAGCGTCAAACGGACGTGAAACAAAGATAGACAGTTAAATGTATAAAATGGATATTGATACATTGTCATATACACGCACTGCTAGGCTGGATTTACATTATTGGCACAGTCTGCATCGTCGTCATACTCGAGTGTCTCCGTCTTCCATCGCACCGTGATGTCAATACGCGCTCCCCTTGCCCGACTCTGGCAGCCCATCTGGAAAGTACTGCTTGAACAGCTCCGGATAGTGCATTTGTGCGACGTCGGGGTGGCTCCTACAGGTCACAAACAACGTCAGAATCATCGTATTCTCGGAAGAAAAGGCGACAAGGGAGAAAGAAGATAAAAACTAGAAACTCACTTAACCCGCCCAATCAAATTCACCTTGCCCGACGGCTCCCTGTCGAACTCGCTGAAGTTCACGGCTGTAGAAATTTTCGATTAGTATCAGGCGCATGCGACGTGAAAAGGCGGGGAACAGGACGCACAGTCAGTCTTTGCAACGTTCCCCCGCGCGTCGCGCAGTGCCAGGATCTCTGGTGGGACTAAATGATAAACGCACGTAAAGTCAGTACCAACACCGCTCACACAAACAAACAAAAAACACGTACACTCCAGCACATGCTCCCCCAGCCTTACATCCAGCCCAATATTCTGGAAGAACGGCACCGAATATCTAGGCGTAGCTTCTTCGCCAAGCGCCGCTTGCGGAGAAACAACCCGATGCGACGTCGCCCGCGCCAGGCCACCCGTGACGAACTCGAGTGCCTTGCCGATGTTGACGACAAACGTATCCGGGATGGGCGGCGCGTCGATCCACTCGCCGGCGAGGTTTTGCACTTGCAGGCCGCGGTGCGGGGAGGCTTGGAGGAGCTATTCCGGTTGGCGTCAATTTAACATGCTTACCAGACTTAGAACAAAGTGTCACGTACGAAAGTCAAGAACCCGGCATCATAATGCGGCCCCACGCCCTGCCCCTCCTCGCCGTCCTTCACCGCGGGGTACTTGACGACCTTGGCGCGGTGCTGCATCGTCCTGCCCGTCATGTCATCGTAGAACCTGTCCAGCCCGTGCGGACCGAGTCCGAACGCCTCCGACATGAGCGAGGCGAACTCGTAGGACAAGGCTTCGACTTGAACGAGGTAGGATTCGAAGGTGGGGCGGAAAGATGGGAGGAGGGATTCGTCCGGCCACTACACAGATAAGACAAAACAAGCAGCGCATTAGCTCTATAGTCTAACCTGATACAGCGACATAAATTGTACCTGAGATGGCCCCCAAAGCCTCCAATGCTCCGGATCCCCCCTCCCTGCTCGCCACTGTCAGGACTAGATGCTAAACCAATTCTATACTGAGGAACTACCACTACTATACACCAGCTTATATACTAAGAGGAAAGGCCGTAAAAGGATATGCTAAGTAAAAGGGGAAATAATAGGGTAGAGGGTGAAAGATAGCTAAGGATCGGAAACAGGAGAATAGTTAATGGATCGTAAACAGGGGAAAGTAATATGTGATCGGCATGAGGAAGAGGCATGGGGCAAAACAATGAAAAACACATGTACATACGATCAGATCATGACACCATCTTCCCTTCAAGCCCTGTTCCTCGGGGTGGTAGCACGAGTGGGGTAGGGGGTTGGTCGTCGAGAGCGGGGTCGTTGAGACGGAGGGTATACAAGAGTGTTGTTATCTTGGGTGGGGGGAGTACGACGATAGCGAGGGGGGGTGATGTTGGGATCTTCGTTGTCGGAATCCGTCGAGTTGTCGACTACGACGATGGGGTTACGACGATGGCCGGGACGGAGTGCCCGTACGTATGAGATGACTCCGGGGCCGCCAAAGTGGTGGGTGCGTATGAGACCGTAATGGTCTTGTTGTTGGGCTTCAAGCATGGCGACGAGCGCGCGTGCTTGGCGGAGTGCTTGGGTGGTTGCGCGTAGGTTGTCGACCGTGCGGAGTGGGTAAGGTTCTTGGGGGAACCGGGCACGGATCTCTGGGTAGTGGTTGACAACGGCGTCGATGAACTCTTCGCGAGTGAGGGAAGTGTTTTGGTAAGCCATTGTAGTGTTGGGGTTGGTTGGGATGTGGGTAATGGTGTGGTGGAGGAGGGGTCGTCTAAAATACCCTCGCTTTCCATGTCGTCGATCATATCAAGCAACTCAGTTCGGAACGTTTCCCATGGTGTTATTTTGGGAAGATCCTGCAGGGGGAGGGGAGGCGTTGGGGGTGGTGAAGGCGAGGCATCCTTGAGGCTGATCATGGACTTGAAGTGACGGAGGAGATGCGGCATGTCGATAGCAGAGTCGTTTCGGGTGGGAGAGACAATTTGAACAAGGGAATTTCTCCTCCCCTTTAAAGCGTGTTTTAGGCTCGTGTATGCCGGCTTTTCGGGACCAGGAGAGAAGTTCTCGTTCTGACGGAAGCGAGTAGTTAATACCGGTTGTGTTCCTTCCGGGTTCTAGCGTCGCGGAGAGTACTTGGCGTGGGGCATGGGGGTGATCTCGGTAGAACTTTTTAATAAGTTCTGGTGCGTCGTTTTCCATTCTGGATGACAGTTCCCATAGCTCGTGGGTTTTGTCTTCTGGGAGTTCCCAAGTTGTAAGGAATTCAAGGCGTCCGTTTGTCATTTTCGCTTCCGTGATTTTGATTGGCTTCCAATTGTCGCCGCGAACGTGTAGGGTGACCTTAGTGACGTTAGGTGAAGGTCGATTGAATTCATCTTCTTTGACACGTCTGAGATCGGAAACGTGGGCCGAGTTGTGCGTTTTCCATGTGCTGGGTCTGTCAAGTCGGTAGGTCGTTTTAGAAATCTTTTCTGAGATCTTGAAAGGTCCTTCGCGAAGTATGTCAAGCTTCTTTTGGGGTCGTCCCGTGTTGTAGTTCTTCATGTTGAGCCAGACTTTGTTGCCAACGTTGTACTCCTCGGGTTTTCTGTTCCTGTCATAGAATTTCTTCATGTCCTCGTTTGCTTTTTTCATGGCGCTTTGGGCTTCTTTGTGTATTTTAGTCATTTGTTTGGCAAAGTCTTCAGCACTTCGTTGTTTCTTATTGAGCTTTGTGCCTGTGGGGGAGACTTCGATGCCTGTTTTGACGTTGTAGCCTTTGGTCGCGTAGAAAGGTGACATTCCGATGGATGAATGGACACGGTTGTTGTAGGAGAATTCGGTGATGGGGAGCCATGATGCCCAGTCGTTTTGGTGCCAATTGACAAAAATGCGCAGGTAGGTTTCGATGTCCATGTTCACCCTCTCTGTTTGGCCGTCGGTTTGAGGGTGGTAGGCTGTTGCCATGTTTTGCTTGATACCGAGCAGCTTGAACAGGTGTTTCATGAAATCGGCTACAAATTGTGGGCCTCTGTCGCAGAACATTTCGTCGGGGTGTCCTTCGTACCGCCAGATATGGTCGCGATATAGCCGTGCGGCTCCTTCTGCATCGAGGGTTTCATTGCAGGGGACCAGGTAAATTCATTTGACCAATCTGCAGCAGACGACCATAATGGAGTCGTAACCTTGGGATTTTGGTAGCTTGACGATAAAATCGGTGGTGACACGTTGGAATGGTCTATCGGGGATGCTGTTTGGGTAGAGTTCTCCCTGGGGTTTCGAAGGGAAGATCTTGTTCTTTTGGCATTTGATGCATCCATCGACGTATTTGTTGACCATCTGCGTAATGTTTGACCACCAATAATTTCTTGTGACTAATTCTCTTGTCTTGGCTTGTCCAGGGTGTCCGGCGAGGGGTGTATCGTGGCAGGATTCCAGGATTTTGACCTGTAGGTCCTTGTCGTTTACTACAATCAGGCCGTCGCGGTATGTGACGCCGTCTTGTTGTAGCCATTCGGCTTTGTCTCGTGGGTTAGTTGGGACGATCTTCCTGGTCTTGAGTTCTTTGACAATTTGATCCCCGATGGTTTCGATTTCGTTGATCTGGATACTGGAAATGTGTGCGATATGTTCTGCTGTGAGGAGTGTGATGCCTTCGTTGTCATTTTCAATGCCGGTTTTGTGATCCGGTCTACGGGATAAGGCGTCTGCTCTGAACATGGTTTTTCCGGCGACATGTCTTAATAGATAGTCGTAATTGGCGAGGAGTCCTGACCATCTTGCTTGGCGTCTGTTTAGCTTTTTGGCTGTAAGGAAGTATTCGAGATTTTTGTGATCTGTTAGGATCTCGATTTTGTGCTTGTTTCCTTGTAGGTACTGTCGCCATTCTTCGAGAGCACGGATGATTGCTAGGAGTTCTCTGTCGTGGATCTCGTAATTTCTTTCTGTTGCCGTGAGCGCCTTGGAGTAGTAGGCTACTGGCATCCAGTGTTCGCCTTGTTTCTGAGAGAGGACAGCTCCTGTTGCATAGTCGCTTGAGTCTGCTTCTACTTTGAAAGGATCGGTATCCGTGGGGATGCTGAGCAAGGGTTGGTTCGACAGTTTCTGTTTAACCGATTCGAAGGATTCATTTTCGATTGGTGTCCAGTTCCAGGGTTTGTCTTTGCGTGTGAGATCCCATAGGGGTTTAGCTATCTTGGCGAAATCCTGGATGAATGTTCTGTAAAAGTTGCAGAATCCTAAGAACTGTTGGACTTCGCGGACGGTGCGGGGTGCTGGCCATTTGGTGATAGCGTCGACTTTCTTAGGGTCCATGCGCATGTTGCCGTCTCCCATGATCATTCCAAGGTAATCGATTTCTGTCTTCTCGAAACTACATTTTTCGGGTTTGAGGAACAATCCGTTTTGTTCGAGGATTGATAGAACTTCTTCGACAACCTTGCGGTGTTCTTCCATGGTTTTGGTGTAAACTAGGATGTCGTCCATATAGACCATGACGACTCCGCGTCTGATGAGCCCTCTGAGTAGGTTATTCATCATTGCTTGGAACGTGGCAGGGGAGTTGCAGAGGCCGAAAAACATAACCGTGGGTTCGAAAAGTCCGTATGGTGTGAGGAAGGCGGCTTTAGATTCATCCCCTTCTTTTATGCGGATGTTGTTGAATCCCCAGTGTATGTCCATTTTCGAGTAGATTTTGGCGCCTCGAAGCTTGTGCAGGAGTTCGGAGATAAGGGGGAGGGGGTATGCGTTCTTGACTGTAGCTTCGTTTAGAGCCCTGTAGTCTTGAACGGGGCGTAGTTTGCCATCTTTTTTCTTGACAAAGAAAAATCCTGATGCCCATGGTGAGTTTGATTCTCTAATGCGGCCGTTTGCGAGGTTTTCGTCGAGGAAGGCTTTCATTGCTTCGTCTTCCGATGGACTGATTGGGTAGGCTTTGGTAAGCTTTCCCGGTTGTGTTCCAGGTTTGAGTTCAATTGCGTGATCCCAGGACCTCCTTGGCAGCAGTTTTTGGAATTCGGATTCTTCAAAAACCTTTTTGAATTTGCGGTAGTGTTCAGGTACTGCTGTTTCGAATGTTTTGGCTGGTACGTTTTTTAGATTTTCGATTTCGATTTCCGCAGATTTGCTGGCCGTTGCATAGATTCGTAGTTCTGGGATGCGTTCGACGTCGTCCCAGATTCCAAGTTGTGGGTTTCGTAATTTCATGACATCTTTGCTGTAAAAGGAGTGGTAGATAAATTCCTTTTCCTTTTCGATGTCGTCTGTGTTTGTTGCTGTGCCGCTGAGAAGGCTGCGATGAATCTACGCCTGTAAAAGCGTGTTTTCGCGAATTCGAGGACTCAAACTTACCATGGGAAACTCAGGACTGACAGCGATCCTGGCTGGTCAGTTAGCTCACCGAGTCTAATGCTGGGCGGCTATCAAAAGAGCAATTACGAGTCACTAACAGGGCCTCGTTACGAATTCTAATATTAAGTTCTAACGACGGCTTTGGTTGACGAGTGATGTGTCTCCGCGTATCCGGCAAGGACGAGTCTATTAATAGGCGCCCCTGGATTTTAAAATGAGTAAAATATCAAAGTGAAGGATAAACAGTTGGAGGTGGCAGTACTCGCACACGCTGACCACGACGAGTGACTTACAGAGAGGCGTCGCGGGCTTAGAAGAGCGCTGGATAAAGAAGTGATAGGTGGCTGTTGTGTTTGCGAGGGAACGGTGGACCTACGGCAATTACCGAGAACCATCAATAACATCAACAAGGGCGCTAATCCTGTACGGAGTATGCCGTTTAGTGGCACATCCGCGCAGACGACCTAGAAAGACGAAGACCCATGCGTTTCTGACCGGTATTCCGGCACAGTAGATGGCCTATTGCAGGTACCATGTGCTGTTGCTCAGTCAGAACCATGTAAAATGGCGCAATCGTGGAAACGAGGATGAGTCAACTACCCTTGACTTAGCCCTACGCCCACTAAACCACGCGGTACGACCTGCAAGGATTATTCATCTGCGCGGATACGACCGTTTCCAGCCAAAAGGACATAGAGTGCCGAGACGGGACCGTTTCCGTGGCCCCGGACGAGCCGTGCCCGCACAAAAATGACTAATAATCTCTCTTATCTCTGTTCCGATCTCTCTATCTGTCTCCGTTTGCGTTCCTATCGATTGTAATCTTCTCCACAACCATATGTTCCCGGCATAGAAAATAACCGTACCTACAGTATAAATACAGTCCCAACTCACCATGAATAACAAGCAATTTACTGTCTCTTAAACGCCCCCGCGAATTCGAGTGCATACTGTGTCCCCGCTGACAAGGTGCTATACTTGAGCTAGCCGGAGTGAACTTGAGTAAATACAATTGACTTCAGAATCCTTTACCAGACTTTTGAGTCGCCCAGTGCTATATTTGAGAGAGCTAGAATCAGACAGAGTCAGAAGTGCGTACAGAGACAACTTCGTTAGTGAACATTTGATTTGTGATTTAACTACTCCGCGGGAGTGCGTATCTGTGCAACTTAGGACTCCGAGGGAGATCCAGCTTTGAAGTCTGATTCCGCGAAGGCGATTCAGCAAAAACCCAGTTTACCGTTTACACGGAACCCACCCCCTTGTAACTCATTTGAGTTTGCGCGGTTACGAGCATTTCTTAGTGAAGCTCCTTAGCTGTGTCTAATTCACTTAGTTATAAGTCCTTTCCCACTTTCGAACCTCGATTTCGAAGAAGAATCTTAATTCCCTTGCACCAACAAAAGAACTGATACGTTTCTGGTGTCATAATCGAATACAAACTCCGTTTCCGCGAGAGCAGTCCCCCAAGAGTTGTAGAGAGTGAAGCTCGATTCAGAGTAATCTCACTTCACTAGTGTGGTTTTGTGTGTTTGTGTTCGTGCGTGTAGCCAGCTTCTCATCTGGAGCCCACCGCGAGGGGGTGTGATTTTCTTCAGAAATCAAATTGAAAGACGATTGGAAATTTAAGATTTCCGCTTATATCCGAAAAATCTAAAAATAGATAGACGGATTTCAGTCTGCGCGGAAACATCACCGTATATAGCAGATTTGAAATTAGCGCCAAGTAGCCAAGATTCCGTCCACAAGGTCAACCGTAAATACACCCGTCGACCCACCCAGTTCTCCGGAGCATAACGGATCTATTGGGGATCTCAGGGATTGTTCACCTTTGACTGAGGTACCAGAGCATTTGTCAGAAGAACCTGTTGGGGACGCCAGTTCCGCGGAAGGAGCAGAAGTGGATCTGTACGCCAGTTTCGCGCCTGAACAAAACAAACAAGAAATAGTGCTATTGGGGAGAGACGATTTTGAACATTTAAACGATCAAGAAGCCTACACACTTCTAGAATTCTTTATTGGCCTATTTGGTACCGACGAATTCCTCGCACACGAAGTAGGGCTCATCAGGTACAATCAACGTGATTGGTATATTGTGGTTGAGGACTGGATTGCAGCCAGAGGAAACACAGTAGCCGAACTTGCAACCCATGCTGCTGTTTTTTGACATTTTACCCCGGAAACTCCCCAGGTAGTTCGATATATTCTGAGCGGGAGTTTCCCAAGCACCTTGGGCAACTTCCCAATAGCCCTTTTGGGGCAGTTATTGGTGATGGGAATTCAAACTCAGCCATCCTATGCCGGAGTTCCGGTAAATTCCCACACTCAGTAGAATCTGTCAAACCCATCAAAAGTGATGGCCTACCTCGAAAATTCCCACGGTCGGTCAAAAATCCTGAAAAATGCGGAAAAATCAGGCACGTAGGCCACCGTGGGAATCAACTCCAAATTCGGTCTACAGCAGGCTCTAGAGCGCTTTTTTCATTTTAAACGACGCACTTTTGGCTATTTTTAGGTCGGTATTTTTGGGTGATCAAACTGGAATAAAATAATAGAATAAATTTGTGATTTTTTGAGCCCAGAATCACCTGGTTAGGTGCCCTGGTTGATGAGATATGGCTATATTTAGCACAGTCTGCCACCAGCTGTAGCTGGCCCAGGTCTCCATATTTTTGGATGCTTTGGGTACCATTCTGTAGGGATTTTGGATGTGTTTCTAATGGGTATTCAATGACACTAGGGAAATGAGTGGTTATTGTACTATTCAAGAAACAGCTAATTTTAGCATAGTGTGCCACTCAGCCATATCTTGCCCATTTCTTCATATTTCCGGATGCTTCTGGTACCATTCTGTAGGTATTTCACGTGTGCTTTTGATGCAGTTTAAATCATGCCAGAGCGCTCAGTGGTTGGGGTGCTATTGACAAAACATTGATTTTTAAAAAAGCGTGCCACTCAGCTGTATCTCACCCATTTCTTGGTATTTCCGGACGGTTCAGGTACCATTCTGTAGGTATTGTAAGCGTGTTCCTGATGTACCCAAAGTTATTCCAGAGTGCCAGGTGGTTGGGATGATATTGACAGAACATCAATTTCTGAAAAAAGCGTGTCACTGGGCTGTATCTCACCCATTTCTTCATATTTCTGAATGATTGTGATATCATTCTGTAGGGATTATAGGTGGGTTTCCTACTGGCCACTTCAAGATACCAGTCTAGCCAGTTTAGATAGTTAAATCTTATGAATAGTAGATTATGCCTCATTCAGGACTATTCTGGCATTTGCATTGGCTATTCTTCACCGATTTGTATGCTGATTCGACGGCCTTGTAGCTGTCATTTATACGCTTCTAACGCATATTTTATGTCTCCAGGGCGTCCAGTACATCCTCCGCAATTAAGCAAAAAGAGCGAAGTTGCCACAATCTAGATAGCAACACACATATCTTACACTCACTTCTGTTTCACTGTGTTTCCCATCATACTAAGTTCTATAGATATGTTCCATATGTAATAGCAGGTATTCTAGTTGCAGCCAAAGCATAGTACTTTCAGATTCTCAGTCATATAGGTCATAGTGTAGCAATCACCATATTGTCATCTCACTGTATTGACATCTAGCTACATATAATTACTCAACTGTCCTACTACAATCTTGTAGATTTATGCCATCATACCACTTATTGGCCCCATACCAGTACCAGCATCCATATTACTCACACTATACTGAGAGTATTCTCAGGAGTACATAGCACATGTATGTGCATTAATAGCATAAGTTGGTGTTGAGATATATCAAGATATCCAGAGTGTTGTTTGTTGAGATATATCAAGATATCCAGAGTGTTGTTTGTTGAGATATATCAAGATATCCAGAGTGTTGCTATTAATGCACATACATGTGCTATGTACTCCTGAGAATACTCTCAGTATAGTGTGAGTAATATGGATGCTGGTACTGGTATGGGGCCAATAAGTGGTATGATGGCATAAATCTACAAGATTGTAGTAGGACAGTTGAGTAATTATATGTAGCTAGATGTCAATACAGTGAGATGACAATATGGTGATTGCTACACTATGACCTATATGACTGAGAATCTGAAAGTACTATGCTTTGGCTGCAACTAGAATACCTGCTATTACATATGGAACATATCTATAGAACTTAGTATGATGGGAAACACAGTGAAACAGAAGTGAGTGTAAGATATGTGTGTTGCTATCTAGATTGTGGCAACTTCGCTCTTTTTGCTTAATTGCGGAGGATGTACTGGACGCCCTGGAGACATAAAATATGCGTTAGAAGCGTATAAATGACAGCTACAAGGCCGTCGAATCAGCATACAAATCGGTGAAGAATAGCCAATGCAAATGCCAGAATAGTCCTGAATGAGGCATAATCTACTATTCATAAGATTTAACTATCTAAACTGGCTAGACTGGTATCTTGAAGTGGCCAGTAGGAAACCCACCTATAATCCCTACAGAATGATATCACAATCATTCAGAAATATGAAGAAATGGGTGAGATACAGCCCAGTGACACGCTTTTTTCAGAAATTGATGTTCTGTCAATATCATCCCAACCACCTGGCACTCTGGAATAACTTTGGGTACATCAGGAACACGCTTACAATACCTACAGAATGGTACCTGAACCGTCCGGAAATACCAAGAAATGGGTGAGATACAGCTGAGTGGCACGCTTTTTTAAAAATCAATGTTTTGTCAATAGCACCCCAACCACTGAGCGCTCTGGCATGATTTAAACTGCATCAAAAGCACACGTGAAATACCTACAGAATGGTACCAGAAGCATCCGGAAATATGAAGAAATGGGCAAGATATGGCTGAGTGGCACACTATGCTAAAATTAGCTGTTTCTTGAATAGTACAATAACCACTCATTTCCCTAGTGTCATTGAATACCCATTAGAAACACATCCAAAATCCCTACAGAATGGTACCCAAAGCATCCAAAAATATGGAGACCTGGGCCAGCTACAGCTGGTGGCAGACTGTGCTAAATATAGCCATATCTCATCAACCAGGGCACCTAACCAGGTGATTCTGGGCTCAAAAAATCACAAATTTATTCTATTATTTTATTCCAGTTTGATCACCCAAAAATACCGACCTAAAAATAGCCAAAAGTGCGTCGTTTAAAATGAAAAAAGCGCTCTAGAGCCTGCTGTAGACCGAATTTGGAGTTGATTCCCACGGTGGCCTACGTGCCTGATTTTTCCGCATTTTTCAGGATTTTTGACCGACCGTGGGAATTTTCGAGGTAGGCCATCACTTTTGATGGGTTTGACAGATTCTACTGAGTGTGGGAATTTACCGGAACTCCGGCATAGGATGGCTGAGTTTGAATTCCCATCACCAATAACTGCCCCAAAAGGGCTATTGGGAAGTTGCCCAAGGTGCTTGGGAAACTCCCGCTCAGAATATATCGAACTACCTGGGGAGTTTCCGGGACATTTGTAAAATCACAGCTGATATATGTGGAACTTGAATTTACCGATTCTGAATCCCGTTTGTGGACTCGCGTATACCGTTCAATAATCAACGATCCCGAGCAACTGTTCACGGATTATCGCGCAGAATTTGATAACATCAGAGAAAACGCGAGAGCCTCCCGCATTCTAAACGCCCTCAACAAGATTAAGAAACAGACTCTGAACAAAACCATGGCGGCCTGGCCTTTGCGAAACACGAGAAATGCCCCTATTTTTACTGGCGAAAATGCTGAGGTACTCCCTCGCTATATCGAAGATATTGAGGCTTTGCTAGAAGAGCATAAGACCAATACAGACGAAGAAAAGAAAGCCAAACTGACGCATTACGCGGACCCAAAAATAGAAAGGCAGTGGAAAACCCTACCAACGTACGAAGACCAGAAAGCCACTTTCGAAGATTTCAAAGAGGAGGTACTCGCGGATTATTCTGAAGTGGAATGTCTGAAGACGGGTAACCGACAACGGCTGGAGGCAGTGGTCCGGAGGTACAGCGGCCTAAGAGCCTGTGACCTTAGCGAATTACAAGCATATAAGCGCGAATTCACTGCTGAATATACGTTGTTGGGCGATTTATTGTCAAATCAGACGCTAGTAGAATTATTCGTTAGCAGCCTCGACCAGCGTTTTAAGGAACATGTCTGGTCCGCGCTTTCGGTTGTTGACGTCACACGCGAAGAATTGATGGCTGGTATTAAAGCAGCAAATAAAACGAACAAAGATCTAAACTTCCCGGCTGAAAATACCAGGAGGATGGATGATCGATTCGAAATAAAGAAAGTTATGGGTAAAGCGATAGAGTTGGCAAGGCAAACAGCTCCGATTCCTGGAGAACGGAAGTGGCGCGCGGATACGCCGGCCCATCCAGTCCTGGATTCACTCGCGCCTAAGACGGAAAGTTTGGTGTTGCAGAGACTTGAAGCTCAGGAAGGACTGATAGCTCAATTAAAAGATGTGATGTTATTATCACAAAAACAGCAGAGCGAGCTAGTCACTACCCTAAAGAAAAGTCAAGAGAACGGTTCAGCCCAATTCCAGCAGTCACAAGACAATGGAACAACGGATACGCGTGGACAGCGTCAGGATAATGACGCGCCACCAGGCAACCCGGATCGATACCAAGACTCCCGCCGAGACCGGTCCCATAATGATGGCAAACCCCATTACAACCGTTCGCGCGAAGACGACCGACCTCACAATAACCAATATGGTGGTGGGGGAGGAAACCGTGATTACGGTCAAGGCTCGAATAACTACGGTCAGGGCTCAAGCAATTATCGCCGCAACAATTCGCGCAACGATGATGAGTGCCGTTACTGTGGTATTGCAGGGCATTTTGTGGCTCATTGTAGGATCAGGCGTGAAGATGAAGATAGAAGCCTGTGCCAATACCGCAATTATAAGATTTATTTGCCGAACGATGAAGTAGTCCTATTTGACCCCAATCACCCAATGAGGAAAATAGTTATGGACTATCATCGCATGGAAAAAGAATCTAGCCCACAGTCCCAGCTTTATCACGACCCCGATTACCAAGGGGAGGACGCAGATGAGCACGCGCGCTTGCGAAAAACGTTGCGCGATATGGAATTTGAATGCATGTTTGGAGGTACTAATACAACTTCCGCGCAAACGAAGCCTGTGGCGCCTAAACCAGCGGCTAAGTCCGAGATGCAGGACGAACTGCAGTACTTGCGCACTGCGGTCATGACTATGCTACAGAACCAGAACTCGTCCATGCAGACTCGTTCTAAAGGCGGTAGTAAGCAGGATTTCCAGTGAGTTCGAGGAACGGGGAAAAGATTCGTCATAAAAGTACCCGCGAGAACGAGGAAACTGACGAAAGCGACGAAGAAGACGAATCCGCGGAAGAGGAAGAGGAACCTGAGCCACAGGTTACTATTCTGGAAAATCCTGTACATAAAAAACGTAGTGGAGTCAAGAAGAAGAAAGTGGACTTTATAGAAAAAGATGCAGAGATTCCACCGCCGCGTCCAAAGTTGGTACCTTATGTAGATGTACCAAGGCTTAAAGATGTTCAACGAGAGAAACGAGCTGCGGTCGCGGAAGCGATTCCGGTGACTATCAAGCAAGGACCTGCGTATAAACACCAGGCTCCCGTGGATAAGGAACCTCTCAATAAGCAAGACTTCATGAAGCGGTTGGATAATACAAAAATCGAAATCACGCAAGGGGAATTAATGCGCATAGCTACTCCCGTGCGAAAAGACTACGTTAAGCACCTCACGCCTAAACGAGTTCCTACTGGTCCCACTGTTGCAGTATTCACAGTGACCGTGGAACAGGAGGCCAGTTCCGAGCAAGCGTTGATTGAAAATGCTCCCGCGGAAGTGGAATATGTCGATATTAAGACTTTGCCAATGGCGGGGATGTATATCTTAGAAGAAAGAGATGGTAACATGCCTGCCGGCTCGATAATATTAGAGGATCCAGTAGAGCAATATTTGAATAGTCTCGATGCACACCAAGTCCCGTTGAAAATCATCGCGGCCAGTGAGTCACAGGCTCTCAAAGCTCTCTACCCTATAATTAATGGGGTCGCGACTAAAGAATCCTTAATAGACGGAGGATCACAAATAGTGTCGATGTCTTTAGAAGCCGCTACTGAATTAAAGCTTAGCTGGGATCCGAGCATAGTAATACATATGCAGAGTGCCAATAAGCAGGTGGTGCCGACTGAAGGGCTTGCGCGGAACGTACCGTTCTTATTCAATGAGATTACGGTGTATCTGCAAGTGCACATTCTTAGACACGTTGCTTATCAAGTATTATTGGGACGTCCTTGGGAAGTGCTCACTGCTTGTAATATCAAGAATCATACAGATGGGTCACAAGTCGTCACTTTGACAGACCCGAATACCAAGCAGATGTGCGCTATGCCCAGTTATGATAGAGGAAGACCCCCAACTATTCTGAAGAAAGCGGCGCCTCCTCCTAAAGAGGATTTTCAATGATCGATGAATTGATGAACAATCAAGGAGAGGTTGCTTTTATGTTCGAGGAATCGCTGGATGGAAAAGTTGAGATCATAGGGTATACCACACCTGCCGACGGTGCAACATTCTCATCGAATGAAGTCCGTAATGCGTACTTAACACAGGCAATATTAGACGAGAAATATGAAGACAATGACCGAGAAATGGTGCATAAATTCTTTACACAAACGGTTGCGCAAACGATGAACGCGGAAGCGCCATCGTCTGCGCGCGGGCAATTCGTGCTCACAGAAATTGATGAGCAAGGCACGCCTGTCGCCTCAGTGTATGCGGGAAAGAAATACAAACCTGTAGCATTGAAGGTGAAGCCAGTGTATCAAGAACTACCGGACAAGTATAGAATTGTAAGAAATATCAAAGGGGATCCACTTGCGGATATGCCACCATTGAATCCAAACCCTCCGCCATTTGTGCCGAAAGGTAGATATACGGAGGAACGACGGGAACAAATGGATAAAGTGCATAACACGGGGTTTCTCCTTCCCGAGGAAATAAAAATCGTACATGATTTAGTGAATAATCAGAACGAGGCGTTTGCGTGGGAGGACTCTGAGCGAGGGCGATTCAAACAAGAATATTTCCCGGACATAGAAATCCCCATAATCGATCATAAGCCATGGGTGCTACGCAACATACCCATCCCACCTGGCATGCATGAGGCAGTGACCGAATTCATCAAGGTGAAGATGAGGGCGGGTACTTACGAACCCTCGAATTCGTCGTATCGGTCGAGATGGTTCACGGTTATGAAAAAGGATGGCAAATCGTTCAGAATTGTACATTCGCTAGAACCGCTCAATGCAGTCACAATCGCGCATTCGGGATTACCTCCCGCTGCCGAGGAACTGGCAGAGCACTTTTCGGGAAGAGCCTGTGGGGGAATATTGGACTTGTATGTTGGATATGATGAGAGAATCCTCGCAGAGAAGTCTAGAGACCTGACTACATTTCAAACTCCCTTTGGTGCTCTAAGATTAACTACACTACCTATGGGATGGACAAATTCTGTACCTATCTTTCACGATGATGTGACCCACATTTTGAAAGAGGAGATACCCCACTTTACTAAGCCTTACATTGATGATGTACCTATCAGAGGCCCTGAGACTCGTTATGAACTACCAGAAGGCGGGTATGAAATGATTCCCGAGAATCCTGGAGTAAGACGTTTTGTATGGGAACACCTCATAGCCGTAAATCGGATTGTACAACGTATGCGCTATTCCGGTGGAACCTTCTCAGGTTATAAGTCGCTCTTGTGTGCCGATGAAATAACGGTTGTTGGACATCTGTGCACGTATGAGGGACGAAAGCCAGGTCCAGAGAAGTTGTGGACCATTGCCAATTGGGGCCCTTGTAAGAATATTAGCGACGTCCGCACGTTCATGGGAACGATTGGATTGTTGCGGATATATATTCCCGGTTTCGCGGATAAGGCGGCAGGGATACAAAAGCTACTACGCAATGGGGTTCCTTTTGAATGGGGTCCTGACCAAGAAGACAGTATGAACCAACTAAAAGACGGTGCCGCGAACGCGCAATGCGTGATGCCCATTGATTATAACAAGCCAGGCAATATAGTATTGGCAGTCGATACATCATGGCGCGCGGTAGGGTACTACATATATCACGAAGATCCCGAGGATCCTAATAAAAAGACGTACGCGCGATTTGGATCGATTCTGCTGGAAGAGCGAGAAATGAGATTCTCGCAGCCAAAACGAGAGTTGTTTGGACTATTAAGGGCGCTTAAAGCGTGCTATTATTATTTAATAGGAGTCCGGCGACTCGTAGTCGAAACCGACGCTAAATACCTTAAGGGAATGCTGGAGAATCCTGGTATGGGCCCAAATGCGACTATCAATAGGTGGATAGATCACATATTGATGTTCCAGTTTGAGCTGCGACATGTGGCAGGAAAAACCTTCGGTCCTGATGGATTGTCAAGAAGGGAAGGGCAGCCAGAGGACCCAGTAGAAGAAAACCCAGAGGCTGGTGTTGGGGATGGGGATCAACTCATGGAATATTCTAAGAAATTTCCCAATGACAAGGACCCGCTCAGTTTTGAGGATTTCAAGACAGAAATTGATACTCGCGGCGGTTACGCGCAGATGATTGAAGATGAAGATTATACAGAAGAGCAAGAAGAAAGTTGGTACGCGCCTCCGCCAGAAGAGCCTTATTTGGTTTTCTCTGCGGAGGAGGTGGCTTCCGCGCGAACGGAGACCATGGAGGAGCCTCCTTACGGGATAGCGCTAAGCACCAATGACTTTGATTATGAATTGGAGATATCTCGACAACAGTATGCACAGGAATGGGAAATGATTGAAAAGTTCCAAAACACAGGGACTATTCCAGAACCTATAATGCAGTATCTCAATTTTCGGAAGGAAATAGAGGCCAAGTCGGATCCGCGATTCGGGGTGAATGAAGATGATACTACGTTGCTTGAATACGACGTCCGCCATCGAACACCACAAGCCAAAGCCGCGGATGCGCTTTTACCTACTATTAGGGAGTGGCTGATTTCTAAGGAAAAGAAATGACCGCGCGGAATGTCAGAGCGAGAATACCACAATTTCACAAGAAATGCGACCAATTATTTTGTAGATGAAGACGGCCGTTTGTATAGACGAGTAGTAGATGGTGAACACGGTTTAGTTGTAAACCCAGAAAAGAGGACGTATATGATGATGAGCGCACATGAGGCACTCGGGCATAGAGGAGTGTACGCAACTAAAGAATTATTACAGCGTCGTTTCTTCTGGCCCGACATGGATGCAGACATACGGTGGCACGTAAAATCATGCCATAGCTGTCAGGAGCGCCAGAAAGCCTTATACCAGATTCCGCGCATAGAAACGTTCACCCCGTCCATATTTCAACAAATACATATGGATACACTGCACATGACTCCAAAGTCGCAAGGCTGCGGATACATAGTACATGGGAGATGCGCGCTAACGTCGTGGTGTGAAGGGAGAGGTCTCCGCGCAGAGAATCATAAGACCATCGCAGACTGGATCTTCACGGATATCATCTGTAGATGGGGGTGCCTACAAGTGATCATCACAGATAATGGGGGACCCTTCGTAAAAGCGGTGAAGATATTGAGTGATAACTATGGGATTAAAGGAATCCGCATATCACCTTTCAATTCGCAAGCGAACAGCAAGATTGAGCAGCCCCATTGGGATATTAGGCAGATGCTGTATAAGGCTTGTGGAAAAGAACACGTCTCGCAATGGATGAAGTTCTTGCCTTATGTGTTTTGGGCGGATCGGGTGTCGATAAGAAAGGGTTTAGGCTGTTCACCATTCTTTCTGGTGACTGGAGCGGAACCGCTTGTCCCACTTGATATCCAAGAAGCTACTTGGCTAGTTGAAGTACCCGACCGAATGCTCACCACAGAAGAGTTGATTGGATTCCGCGCACGCGCTCTTGCTAGGCATAAAATACATGTGGAAGAAATGCGTGCGCGGGTATCTCTAAATAAACGCAAGGCGCTTGCGCGCTTTGAAATATCCCATAGACATGTCATAAAGAATTTCAGTTTTAAACCAGGGGACTTGGTATTAGTCAGGAATAACAGTATAGAAAAATCGTTGGATCGTAAGATGCAACCTCGGTATAATGGGCCGATGATTGTGATTGCAAGGAAACGTGGAGGGGCATACGTGCTCGCGGAGATGAACGGGTACGTGTCGCAGTGGCAAGTAGCGGCGGCGCGTGTGATACCGTACTTTGCGCGGAAGAATATCACGCTCCCCGAAAATATCTATGAAGTTATTGACCAAACTGAGGAGACCCTACAGAAAATCATAGACAAAGAGGATGGTGATGTAGAGGTAGCGCCGTTGGACACGGGGAATAACTCTGATGTTGAAGATGAAGTCCCAGCCCTGGAAGGGGTGTCTGATACTGAAGACGAGAGCTCCGAGGCTGAGGAGTAAGAGAATCACACGAAGTAGAAGTAGGGCCACACGGCGAGCAATATATGCTATTGGGAGGTCACGTCGGAAGATAGCTAACTACATTCTAACGACGGGAGTTGACACTGTACTGCAGAGAGCCAATGTCGGCGCGAAGCATCTCGCATTCGCGGGCAGCGACCTCGCTGCGGTAGGAGGCGAGTTGAAGCTGGTAGCGAGCCTCGATGAGGAGACGATCGACTTCTTCGTCCGCGGAAGTGCTGCGAGGACGGTTGACGGCGTTCTGAACGGTTGCGCGCACGCCAGCGGCTCCAGAACTCGGACCACCTGGGAGAGTAGCGTATGTGAAAGATGGAACAAAGACATAGGATAGTAGTGACTGACCAGTGGATTTGTCACTGGCGGAGGTCTTGGCCTTTTTGGTTTTGTTCTCGATGCCTTTGGTGACGGCGGCTTTGGCCTTGAGATAGGCGGCGGAGTTGGTCAGCATGCCGGGCAGGTCTTCGTATTCGAGCAAACGTACCTCGGCGCGTTTAGCCTGAAGGGGGTCAAGCTTGAGAAAAGAGCGGAGAAGAAGATTGAAAAGGATCCTTACCGTGGTAGCGGCACGCTTGGTGCCAGCGCCCGTGGCGGCATCGGGGACGTCAGTTGGCTCGACCATCTAAGACAAGACATAAGTCAGTATGGGTGGGGTAGTAGCAACAGACGGACTCGCCTCAACATCGGTGTCCGTAGCCTCGGTACCGTTGGGGGATGCAAGGGTGGCCTCGATGGCAGCAGCGGTGGCAGCCTGATCAAGAAGTGGTCAGACGATGAAATGATGTATGAGACAAAGGGCGACGTACCGCCTGCGCGCGTTCGACTTTGGAATGCAAATCGCGGAGCTTGGTGAGATAACCATCCTTGAAAGCCTTGTAACCAGGGATAGCGGCCATAAGCTCGTTACAGAGCTTCAGGGTACAATCCATGGCGGCGATGGCGGCGTGATTGTTGACAAAGGTAGGGGCGTGAGTCTGACCCCATTCATTCTGATAAAGGTGAGGGTCAGGGAAGCCGCGAAATCGAGAGGTGATAAGACGACATACGACCAAGGTGTGCAGGGCCTCGGTGACGGCAGGACCCACAAGGTAGTGCGTGTAACCCTTGTGTTCGCGCGCTAACGCCTCAGCCTCGCGAACGGTGGCAGAGACGCCGGCGTAGTTAGGGAGAGGAGCGTGGCGAGGGGAAGCAGCCATGGGGATGTTGAAAGTAGACGAGGAATGGTCCAGTACCAGTCAGGGAATCTTCAGCAAGTCTTTTATAGGAGGAGTCTATGAGAGCAACGACCGGCGTTCTGAAATTTGAGGGACACTGGGTTCGCGAAAACGGCGTGCCGAGGGTCGTTGGAAATTGAAGAATGGCGTGATAGCGCGCTTCCGCAATAAAGACCAAGGGCGTAATTGCGGAAGGGAGGTCGTCCACCTGGGTGTGGAGTACTGGAGACTGGGCTTAAGGGCAGACGCATGGTGAAAGCGAAGCGGCCGACGGTTGTTTGCATAGGCAAAGGAACCGTTGGCGGAGAAAAGAAAAGAGACGTGTGGGCACCAGGTTCACGGATGTGCCGTGCAAGGTCCGGGAATTTTTGAGAATGGATGGGACGACAATGACCACTGTTTGAGCAAAGTTTTCAGGGTCGAGCATTTGGCGCGGGTGTCTCGTTTGCGCGGAAGAAGAGCCGTGAGAAATTATTACGGTTCTCGGTAATGGGTGCTAGGGCCGGATCAGGTTTAGGCTGGCCTTTGCGCTTCCGCGAGCGGTGCCAAGATCAATGTGTGCACGAGAATTCAGACATGATTTGAAATAACGCGACGCTATAACACTTAGGCGTCGGATGGGTGCATTGTCAACCGAAACGGGTAATGTAACTACACTACACTACTTAGTGAGCGGAACGCGCGCTGCTCGGACTGAAGGGGGCGGCGCCGTCGTCGACAATGAGCAACTCGGATTGAGTGGAGAGGCTCGCCGGGGTTGACAAAGGAGGCAGGGTGCTGGTCTCTCCGTCGTGATCAGGGACGGGGGAAGCGATGCGCACGACTCCAGGAGGGGGCGTGCTGGTACGCCTGAGTTCGGGCGCGCGGTAGCGCACAGTAATGTCCTCGAGGAAGCGAAAATCGTCGAGGAAAAGCTCGCCATGCTCAGCGTTCCAGCCCTGTGTCTGAAAAATTAGATGAGTGATGCGCAACAAGGAAGGGGTGTACTCACGCCATGAGTGAAATCGACGGACGCGAGGCGCGCGAGCTGAATCTTGCGCATCTCGGTGTACAAGTCGAGCAGGCGGATGGCCAGCGCGCTGTTGTGGTGATGAATGGGAATTCCATCAGATTGGCGGCAGCGGCGGTTGATGAGGCCCTCAAGATAGACGAAGTGATGAATCAGGGTTCCGAGGTTCGCATAGGTCGCAGCAAGTTCGGCATCGAACTCCAGGCGGAACTGGAAGATATGAATTAGACGAATAGAGGAGCGGTTGCGCGGAACCGTACCAGGCGGTCCGCGACTTCATCCCAGAGTTCGGCGACTTGATGGGAGTACGCAGTGGGGTTCCCATAGTGGTGGCGCTGAACAACAAGTAAGCCGCGCGCTATGTCCTTAAGCGCGGATTCGAACTCGTCGAGGTCAAGGAGGCGATGCGCGGGGAGCTCAGGCGGAATACCTTCGTGACAATGTAGGGACGCTCTGAAGAACGCGGTGGTGGCCATGGTGCGCGACAACGATGAGATGTCGAGCAAAGAAAATTTTGTGGAGAGGGAATGCGCTTTTATTGGTTTGAGATAGCCCCTATCTCGTTTTCCCAGGATAGCAATAATGCCGAAGTCATTATTTATCTTGCTTGGGGGGGAGAGGGAGTAGTGACTTGGACAATTTCAAGAAATTTTCAAAAGTCTTACTAAACCAATTAGAAAGCGCAGGCTCAAAGAGTCACCGGGCGTAAAGGTGTGATCACACAAAATAAGACAAGGCACAACCGATGGATTCTATTACATGAGGGCAAGATAAAAGATGTGTACAAAATATAAGACGCGGTACCAAGAAATGACCAAAAAGACCGCAACACCGAACGCGCAGAAGTCAGTAAGGGCTCGACTAGACTGAAGTATCCATGTCGTGGGCAAGCTGGAGCTTGTCGTCGGCGGCAGCGGACAACTCAGCAGCAAGGCGCACGGCATCGTCAGTAGCCCCAGCACCCGAGTTGGACGGCCCTTCACCTAAGTCCTCGGCTTTCTGAGGAGCCGCAGGCCGCTGTGCGGGAACAGGATGGTAAACCGTAGCGCGAGGGTAGCCCACCGCCATCTGAGCAACCCATGCTGCTGTTTTTTGACATTTTACCCCGGAAACTCCCCAGGTAGTTCGATATATTCTGAGCGGGAGTTCCCCAAGCACCTTGGGCAACTTCCCAATAGCCCTTTTGGGGCAGTTATTGGTGATGGGAATTCAAACTCAGCCATCCTATGCCGGAGTTCCGGTAAATTCCCACACTCAGTAGAATCTGTCAAACCCATCAAAAGTGATGGCCTACCTCGAAAATTCCCACGGTCGGTCAAAAATCCTGAAAAATGCGGAAAAATCAGGCACGTAGGCCACCGTGGGAATCAACTCCAAATTCAGCCTACAGCAGGCTCTAGAGCGCTTTTTTCATTTTAAACGACGCACTTTTGGCTATTTTTAGGTCGGTATTTTCGGGTGATCAAACTGGAATAAAATACTAGAATAAATTTGTGATTTTTTGAGCCCAGAATCACCTGGTTAGGTGCCCTGGTTGATGAGATATGGCTATATTTAGCACAGTATGCCACCAGCTGTAGCTGGCCCAGGTCTCTATATTTTTGGATGCTTTGGGTACCATTCAGTAGGGATTTTGAATGTGTTTCTAATGGGTATTCAATGATGCTAGGGAAATGAGTGGTTATTGTACTATTCAAGAAACAGCTAATTTTAGCATAGTGTGCCACTCAGCCATATCTTGCCCATTTCTTCACATTTCCAGATGCTTCTGGTACCATTCTGTAGGTATTTTACATGTGCTTTTGATGCAGTTTAAATCAGCCCAGAGCGCTCAGTGGTTGGGGTGCTATTGACAAAACATTGATTTTCAGAAAAGCGTGCCACTCAGCTGTATCTCACCCATTTCTTTGTATTTCCGGACGGTTAAGGTACCATTCTGTAGGTATTGTGAGCGTGTTCCTGATGTACTCAAAATTATCCCAGAGTGCTAAGTGGGTGGGATGATATTGACAAAACATCAATTTCTGAAAAAAGCGTGTCACTGGGCTGTATCTCACCCATTTCTTCATATTTCTGAATGATTGTGATATCATTCTGTAGGGATTATAAGTGGGTTTCCGACTGGCCACTTCAATATACCAGTCTAGCCAGTTTAGGTGGTTAAACCTTATAAGTAGTAGATTATGCCTCATTCAGGACTATTTTGGCATTTACATTGGCTATTCTGCACCGATTTGTATGCTGATTGGACGGCCTTGTAGCTGTCATCTATACGCTTCTAACGCATATTTTATGTCCCCAGGGCGTTCAGTACATCCTCCGCAATTAAGCAAAAAGAGCGAAGTTGCCACAATCTAGATAGCAACACACATATCTTACACTCACTTCTGTTTCACTATGTTTCCCCTCATACTAAGTTCTATAGATATGTCCCATATATAATAGCAGGTATTCTAGTTGCAGCCAAAGCATAGTACTTTCAGATTCTCAGTCATATAGGACACAGTGTGGCAATCACCACATTGTCATCTCATTGTATTGACATCTAGCTACATATAATTACTCAACTGTCCTACTACAATGTTGTAGATTTATGCCATCATACCCCTTGTTGGCCCCATACTACTATCAGCATCCATATTACTCAGACTATACTGAGAGTATTCCCAAGAGTACACAGCACATGTATGTGCATTAATAGCATAAGTTGATGTTGAGCTATATCAAGATATCCAGAGTGTTGTTATAGAGGTTGTGGCAACTTCGCTCTTTTTGCTTAATTGCGGAGGATGTACTGAACGCCCTGGGGACATAAAATATGCGTTAGAAGCGTATAGATGACAGCTACAAGGCCGTCCAATCAGCATACAAATCGGTGCAGAATAGCCAATGCAAATGCCAAAATAGTCCTGAATGAGGCATAATCTACTACTTATAAGGTTTAACCACCTAAACTGGCTAGACTGGTATATTGAAGTGGCCAGTCGGAAACTCACTTATAATCCCTACAGAATGGTACCACAATCATTCAGAAATATGAAGAAATGGGTGAGATACAGCCCAGTGACACGCTTTTTTCAGAAATTGATGTTTTGTCAATATCATCCCAACCACTTAGCACTCTGGGATAATTTTGAGTACATCAGGAACACGCTCACAATACCTACAGAATGGTACCTTAACCGTCCGGAAATACAAAGAAATGGGTGAGATACAGCTGAGTGGCACGCTTTTCTGAAAATCAATGTTTTGTCAATAGCACCCCAACCACTGAGCGCTCTGGGCTGATTTAAACTGCATCAAAAGCACATGTAAAATACCTACAGAATGGTACCAGAAGCATCTGGAAATGTGAAGAAATGGGCAAGATATGGCTGAGTGGCACACTATGCTAAAATTAGCTGTTTCTTGAATAGTACAATAACCACTCATTTCCCTAGCATCATTGAATACCCATTAGAAACACATTCAAAATCCCTACTGAATGGTACCCAAAGCATCCAAAAATATAGAGACCTGGGCCAGCTACAGCTGGTGGCATACTGTGCTAAATATAGCCATATCTCATCAACCAGGGCACCTAACCAGGTGATTCTGGGCTCAAAAAATCACAAATTTATTCTAGTATTTTATTCCAGTTTGATCACCCGAAAATACCGACCTAAAAATAGCCAAAAGTGCGTCGTTTAAAATGAAAAAAGCGCTCTAGAGCCTGCTGTAGGCTGAATTTGGAGTTGATTCCCACGGTGGCCTACGTGCCTGATTTTTCCGCATTTTTCAGGATTTTTGACCGACCGTGGGAATTTTCGAGGTAGGCCATCACTTTTGATGGGTTTGACAGATTCTACTGAGTGTGGGAATTTACCGGAACTCCGGCATAGGATGGCTGAGTTTGAATTCCCATCACCAATAACTGCCCCAAAAGGGCTATTGGGAAGTTGCCCAAGGTGCTTGGGGAACTCCCGCTCAGAATATATCGAACTACCTGGGGAGTTTCCGGGACATTTGTAAAATCACAGCTGATGTATGTGATCTGAGCTGAATACATGATCTCGTTGGGCAAGAGGGGACCCGTTTCCGCGAGAACCTGACGAAGGAACTCATGGGTGGCAGGGACCTCGGTGGACGTATCAACAATGGTCTCTTGAAGCAAATTCTCTGGCGTAGTCAGCGCGACGTAGAGGGCGGCGTCGTTCTCATAGGCCAAAGGCAGATAGCCCGGTGGTGTGGACTCGTACGCCTGGCGAACAAGATGGTGGTACATCGTTCGCGCGTGATCACGCTGACGAAGCCCTTTCAGCGATAAGGCGTGGTGAAGGAGCGCTGTTTGCTCGTGTTCGAAAATGGCAAAGAGTTGGCCACGGAGAACTAAATAAAAGAAGTCAGAATGAAACGGAAGAAAAAGGTGGAACAGAACTAACCATCAAAATCCAAAGGAGAGAACATCTTGAGCTTGTTCGCGACAAAAGTGGCCATATTGGCCGGCGGCATAGAGTGCAAGCACTGCTCACCCTTGCGCAGCGTGCACTCGCGACAAGACGTGTTGGGCCCTTCAAAGGTACACACAACCTCCTCGTTCTTGGAAGCGGCGCGACCCATGCACTGGAAACAGGCAGGGAGCTCCTACGAAGATTATTGAAGAGTCAGTATAAGAATAAAAGAAAAATAATAAGACTTACCACCGGATACTGCAAGACCTGATGGTCGCTTTCGCGGATAGGGTTGGGGAATCGCACCGCTGGACTAGGATTGTTGCGGAGCACGGCGCTGGGGACATGAGCAAGCGGCACGGTAGTGTGGTGTGCGCGAGACTCCGGATCGGATCCCTCCTCTGCCTGAGAACCGGCAGGGTAAGTCCCAAGTGGCTGAGACCTATCGTGGACGACGACCGGGGGGGCAGGACGGCGCGGCTCGAACACCGGCGGAACTCCTTTGCGCGAAATCGGATGGGAAAGGATAGAGGTCGTCGGGAGAGCCATGCTCGATTCCGCGGAAGGGAAGAGCTGGCTCAAAGGCGTCGCCTTCACCCAGAAACGGGAAGGGTCACTATCGGCTGCAAATGAAAATAGAAGTCAGTAAAAGAGAAATATGAATACGGCGGAGACTCACCAGCCTCACGCGCCATTTGAAGCGCATTATTGGCCAGGCGAAGGGTCTTCCCCTGGTCGACTTTGGCTTGAACAGAATTGGCCCGCTCAGGGACTTCGTGTTCGGAGAACGCGATGCGAGGGGAGCCAGGGTCACGACGATGCAGCTCGCGCTTGTTGGACGCCCTACCTTTGCCCTTTTTCTTCTTAGAGTCGGGCTCGGTTGGGGGTGCGGTGTCGTCGTCCACATCGTCGTCGTTGTTCGGGGCAGACTTCGCCTTCGCGCGGGTGCGAGTACTGGGACCACCGTCTGAAGCGGCAGACGGGGTGCCAGACTGCGCGGATACACTACGTGATAATAAAGGTGTGGCTAGGACATAAATCAGAATAGAGTAAAAAGAATTAATAATCGAGCGGGTGGACTTACTCTGAGAGCAACTTTGCCCTAGGGTAGCCCGTGCACTCTCCGTACTAGCGGGAACGGGGTCGATGGTGTGCCACCAGCTCAACCATGGTTGTACCAAATCTACATCATATATGGGTAGTTACCCATCTGAGTTGTTACATCACAGGGGGCAACTGCCCAAGGGCCTGGGCAGCTGATGCATCTGCCTCTGGGCCACCTCAGAGGTTGTATCAGTCCCCAGTTTGCCCAGTGCCAACTCTGGCAGACATTTAAATTCAAACTCAGCCATGCTGGCAGCTATGCCGGACTTCCGAAAATTGTGAAAATTCCCACGGTCCATAAATCATTGGAAAAGCATGATCTTACATAGTATGGGAAAAATGATGGCGGATGTCATACTTTCCCACGATCACGAAGGGTAGCTACGGGTCTGCTCTTTTTTCTATAAATAGTGTAAAATTCAGCAAAAAATTCCAGTGCCAGAATCGTGATCCAATTCGGTCTGGATCAGGAGATATGGCCCAATCTTTATGGGGCATGTTTGGCAAGTGTGCCACTTAGCTGTATCTTGCTCAATTCTCCATATTTCTGGACGCTTCCGGTACTGTCTTGTAGGGAATTTTAACGCCGTTCCAACGCACTTGTCACAATTGCGCTGCGCTTATTGGCTGCTGTGCTATTGACAAAATGGGTCTACTATATATGTCAGGCTGTCATTCTCTTATACCTTGGCGATTTTTCCATATTTTTGGATGCTTTAGGTACCCATCTGTAGGGAATTTGAACGCAATTTGAACGCAATTTTTTTCATGTCTGTGCGCCCACTTTTTGCTTTGCTATCAACCAAACAGTTGGCTGTACTATTGTGTGCCACTCAGCTGTATCTTGCCCATTTCTTCATATTTCTGAATGATTATTTCGCCATCTTATTGCAACTTCCTATTAACTATTGACACTTACCTTGCCCTGAGCATACACTCTGAAGCCCTGCCACTATCAGCTAAATAGCTGATTCACCCAAAATACAAGTACACAGTGATTGCATAGCATATAGCCAATGCCATGGCATGAATTTGGTACCGAATTGTAGCATTTAATGAGGGGAATCGAACGCGCTCTTTTTCATGCCAGTGCATTGAGTCTGTGGAGTGGAATATCAAAAATAGTGGTATTTGAGTGAAAAACCACCATTTCGACATTTGTACTTGCTATACTTGACCAATCAGTATGTGGTTTGGACCATCTTGTAGCGGTAATTCATACCTTTCCAACGCATATTTTATGTTTTTGAGGCGCCCAGTACAGGACAGGCAATTATGCAATGAATGCACAGTTAGCCTCTGTGCATTATAAAACAACTCAAGAGTAACTTATGTATGCTAAATGTATGTACCTGCATATCACTATACATAGCTAACATCTTGGAGACTTATATCTACTTAGCCCATTTGCTGGCATGACATTATCAATCATATTAGTCAAAGGTAGGTAAAGGATACCAAAAGGTAAGCAGTATAGAGTTGCAGATAACTCATATATGTGCATATTGAGCTATTGTATGATACATAGAGGGTGACTTTGCATTCATTGCATAATTGTCAGTCCTGTACTGGGCGCCTCAAAAACATAAAATATGCGTTGGAAAGGTATGAATTACCGCTACAAGATGGTCCAAACCACATACTGATTGGTCAAGTATAGCAAGTACAAATGTCGAAATGGTGGTTTTTCACTCAAATACCACTATTTTTGATATTCCACTCCACAGACTCAATGCACTGGCATGAAAAAGAGCGCGTTCGATTCCCCTCATTAAATGCTACAATTCGGTACCAAATTCATGCCATGGCATTGGCTATATGCTATGCAATCACTGTGTACTTGTATTTTGGGTGAATCAGCTATTTAGCTGATAGTGGCAGGGCTTCAGAGTGTATGCTCAGGGCAAGGTAAGTGTCAATAGTTAATAGGAAGTTGCAATAAGATGGCGAAATAATCATTCAGAAATATGAAGAAATGGGCAAGATACAGCTGAGTGGCACACAATAGTACAGCCAACTGTTTGGTTGATAGCAAAGCAAAAAGTGGGCGCACAGACATGAAAAAAATTGCGTTCAAATTGCGTTCAAATTCCCTACAGATGGGTACCTAAAGCATCCAAAAATATGGAAAAATCGCCAAGGTATAAGAGAATGACAGCCTGACATATATAGTAGACCCATTTTGTCAATAGCACAGCAGCCAATAAGCGCAGCGCAATTGTGACAAGTGCGTTGGAACGGCGTTAAAATTCCCTACAAGACAGTACCGGAAGCGTCCAGAAATATGGAGAATTGAGCAAGATACAGCTAAGTGGCACACTTGCCAAACATGCCCCATAAAGATTGGGCCATATCTCCTGATCCAGACCGAATTGGATCACGATTCTGGCACTGGAATTTTTTGCTGAATTTTACACTATTTATAGAAAAAAGAGCAGACCCGTAGCTACCCTTCGTGATCGTGGGAAAGTATGACATCCGCCATCATTTTTCCCATACTATGTAAGATCATGCTTTTCCAATGATTTATGGACCGTGGGAATTTTCACAATTTTCGGAAGTCCGGCATAGCTGCCAGCATGGCTGAGTTTGAATTTAAATGTCTGCCAGAGTTGGCACTGGGCAAACTGGGGACTGATACAACCTCTGAGGTGGCCCAGAGGCAGATGCATCAGCTGCCCAGGCCCTTGGGCAGTTGCCCCCTGTGATGTAACAACTCAGATGGGTAACTACCATTATTGATGCATACTTGGTGCAGCTATTAGTGACCAGCTGTAGACGATGTCGCCGATGGTGTGATGCGAGAACAGGGCCTCACACTCCTCACGAGTAATGGTGACCAGTTTGAAGCCGTGTGTCGTCATATGTTTGAGCACCGCAAAAGTGGGCGACTCAGCCGGTTCCGCAGAAAGTTGGGCCGAATCAAGGGGGCCTGCATAAATGATAACGGTGAACGCAATCCTAAGGTACCACGGAAACCAGATTAGAGAATAAAAATGAAATGAGCCAGGAAGGGGACGCACTGGGGGTCATTCGAATTGGACAAACGCCAGTAGTACCAATCCTCTACCTTCAGCGACAAAATGGACTCGTTGACCTGGTATTCCTCGATAATGGTAGAGAGGGGTGAAGGAACGTTGTAATTGGCCTCGGAGCCAGATCCCTATTGTTACACCCAAAACAATGAATATAAGTAAAGAAGAGTTAAGAAAAGAAAGAGATAACTTACCTCGTCGCCAGCAACACTAGCAGGAGGAGAGTACTCAACATCTACTTCCTCGGAAATGGGTTCCTCAGCGTCCGATTCCTCGGGAGTGGGGTTCTCGGAGACATCCTGGCCGGTAGGGGAGTCTGTGGCGATGGGACTCCCACGTAGAGGGGTAGTGCCGTGAGTAGGGCCCACCGAGGTAGCCTTCGGGGTCACCTCGCGAGACAAGGTGGGGCCGCTGGGCATGGTGACCTCAGCGTCCTCCGATTTGACGGGCACTGGCGCCTGCGCGCGGGCCAGGCGACGCTCGGTCTCACGACGCAGCGGCGATCCATCCACTAGGACTAGGGACGGGACACAGAACTGGAATGGAACCAGACCGTCTTTCAGAATCGCGCAAACGGTGGGCGGCGTTGCCGTAGGCGGGAAACTAAGAGCCTGTGAGAGAGAGAATTAGAAGAGAAGTCAAAAGATGGATCTAAAGAAGACGAACGCACCCGCCGGTCGTTGGTGGTTAACTCCAGGGTCCAGGATTGCCAAGAGACGGGGCGGTCGTATGTGTTGGGCATGCGGTGGAGAATGAGCATCGTCGCTGCCGCGCACACCCGGATAATCCAGATGTCGTGAAAAATCGACTGTTCGTTCTGGGCGAGGAAGTCGCTCTAATAAGAGAAGGTCAGGGGACGTGTGTTTTTAGAAGTAAGAGTTGTGCACGTACAATGACGGTATCAAAACCCCAGAGAATATTGTCCGCAAGGGCGCCATCCGGTTCGGGACCCCTGCCGGCACTAAACAAGGAGTACCCAACACGGAGGGTGTTGAGGTCGGCCAGGGGTTGGCGCAACCAGTGGTAATAGTCTTCGTGGGCAGCGAGTGCAGCTGGGGAATAGTCGGCAGGAGGATAGAGACCCGACGAATCCAGGAAAGCGTCAAAGAAGAGAGCGGGGTTTTGAGACATGAGTAGCGATGTGTGAGGAGGTCAAAGGAAGAATGCGATAGCGAGTAGACGCCAGTGGCCTGGTTAAGTACCCCATGAACACTGTCCAGGGTCACTAACAGCGCTGAGCAGCGCTGAGCATCGAAAGCTAAGTAGACACAAGAAGAGCTAGGACGACGGCGCTCGCAGGGAGCAAACGACGGAGTTCGTTGGCTGTCGCGCGTACGAATAAGCGAGACCAGTGGAGAAACGGCGATATGTTAATTGGTGGACGCCACAGACAGGTTCTGCCATCGCCAATGGAATAAATCACCAGCGGCAAGCGGCGAATCCAAAGATAGTATGTCTTGTGGTGCGGTCAGGCCATCACCGCTTCCCAGGAAGCGCGTCAGTGGACTTGTCACATAATAAACTTCAGGCACAGTATAAGCGAGTAGACGCTAAAGACCCTGTGGATAGAACTCGAGATCGAAAGATGTGCATAAGTGATTGACTGCGGACAGTCAAGATATTGCTGGGGGGGAGATGAGAAGGCTGCGATGAATCTACGCCTGTAAAAGCGTGTTTTCGCGAATTCGAGGACTCAAACTTACCATGGGAAACTCAGGACTGACAGCGATCCTGGCTGGTCAGTTAGCTCACCGAGTCTAATGCTGGGCGGCTATCAAAAGAGCAATTACGAGTCACTAACAGGGCCTCGTTACGAATTCTAATATTAAGTTCTAACGACGGCTTTGGTTGACGAGTGATGTGTCTCCGCATATCCGGCAAGGACGAGTCTATTAATAGGCGCCCCCGGATTTTAAAATGAGTAAAATATCAAAGTGAAGGATAAACAGTTGGAGGTGGCAGTACTCGCACACGCTGACCACGACGAGTGACTTACAGAGAGGCGTCGCGGGCTTAGAAGAGCGCTGGATAAAGAAGTGATAGGTGGCTGTTGTGTTTGCGAGGGAACGGTGGACCTACGGCAATTACCGAGAACCATCAATAACATCAACAAGGGCGCTAATCCTGTACGGAGTATGCCGTTTAGTGGCACATCCGCGCAGACGACCTAGAAAGACGAAGACCCATGCGTTTCTGACCGGTATTCCGGCACAGTAGATGGCCTATTGCAGGTACCATGTGCTGTTGCTCAGTCAGAACCATGTAAAATGGCGCAATCGTGGAAACGAGGATGAGTCAACTACCCTTGACTTAGCCCTACGCCCACTAAACCACGCGGTACGACCTGCAAGGATTATTCATCTGCGCGGATACGACCGTTTCCAGCCAAAAGGACATAGAGTGCCGAGACGGGACCGTTTCCGTGGCCCCGGACGAGCCGTGCCCGCACAAAAATGACTAATAATCTCTCTTATCTCTGTTCCGATCTCTCTATCTGTCTCCGTTTGCGTTCCTATCGATTGTAATCTTCTCCACAACCATATGTTCCCGGCATAGAAAATAACCGTACCTACAGTATAAATACAGTCCCAACTCACCATGAATAACAAGCAATTTACTGTCTCTTAAACGCCCCCGCGAATTCGAGTGCATACTGTGTCCCCGCTGACAAGGTGCTATACTTGAGCTAGCCGGAGTGAACTTGAGTAAATACAATTGACTTCAGAATCCTTTACCAGACTTTTGAGTCGCCCAGTGCTATATTTGAGAGAGCTAGAATCAGACAGAGTCAGAAGTGCGTACAGAGACAACTTCGTTAGTGAACATTTGATTTGTGATTTAACTACTCCGCGGGAGTGCGTATCTGTGCAACTTAGGACTCCGAGGGAGATCCAGCTTTGAAGTCTGATTCCGCGAAGGCGATTCAGCAAAAACCCAGTTTACCGTTTACACGGAACCCACCCCCTTGTAACTCATTTGAGTTTGCGCGGTTACGAGCATTTCTTAGTGAAGCTCCTTAGCTGTGTCTAATTCACTTAGTTATAAGTCCTTTCCCACTTTCGAACCTCGATTTCGAAGAAGAATCTTAATTCCCTTGCACCAACAAAAGAACTGATACGTTTCTGGTGTCATAATCGAATACAAACTCCGTTTCCGCGAGAGCAGTCCCCCAAGAGTTGTAGAGAGTGAAGCTCGATTCAGAGTAATCTCACTTCACTAGTGTGGTTTTGTGTGTTTGTGTTCGTGCGTGTAGCCAGCTTCTCACCGAGCATGTGTAGGAGCACGTTAGGTTGGCGGGGGTTGATGCTGAAGGGCGTGATGAACCAGCCCATTATTGCACTGCCTTTGGGGCTGGCTTGTTTGGGATGCCCACAGCGGTGAGCACCTGCATCCAGTTTGCGACAGTATTGATGGACCTGTGGTCCGTCAGCCCTGGCTACAAAAGAGGAGGTTGGAGGAAGGGGGCTTACACTACAGAGTAGAATATTTCCATGGGCCTGATGGACCAATGCGCTTGCACTGTACTTGATATCAATGGCGCTGGAGATGTCAGGTCCAGGTGCAGTGAAGTTCTCCGTGCGTTTCATGTATGAGAACAATCCAACAGGACTTGCCCAAGAAAATAGTGATATAGCCGGAGGCCGCAACCCAGCTGATTGAGACCAGTGCCACTGCCATGTGCGGTGCGTAGAGCACATCCTGAAGGGGAACCTTTGACGCGCGGTCTCCATTGGGCGCGTTCACATAGACGTCACCCTGTCCAATGGCATTGAACAAGCGGCTGTTGGCAGCGGAAATGGGGCGCAGTTCAATCTCTTTGAAGTTCATGAACCAGCGGCAATGGCCAGACATGTGGCGTGACATGCCTGAGTTGTAGAGAGGTCAATGCCAACGAGGGTGCTGCCATGTCTGTTGGTAGTGAGACTGCCAGCGCAAAACGCTGTGTAGGCTGTGTCGACCAGATTGAGAAGTGGCTGATCTGAAGTTCCAAACTCAGCTGCATTCTCTGCCTCAACAACATTGTTGTTGTTATTGCCTTTGTCTTTGCTGTCCGACACCTCCTGCAACCCTGGCGTGTCTGCCCAGGGGTCCTTGTCCTTGTCTGTCATTGGCATGTCATAGCCGCCCTCATCTCCCCATCCACTCTCAGTCTCATCACCACTGTCTGACCAGTCCGAGTTTGTCACACTGCGCCAACCCGGCACGTTGTCAGTCTCATCATTGGCGTCCAGCTCGTCCTCGGAGGTGAGAACATGTAGGAGCAATGCGTCATTGGGAGAATTGTTGAAGGGACCCTCACTGGTACATGAATTGTTTCCGGTCCAGTTGTCCAGTCGTATGCTGACTCCTCCATGAATGCAGGCATCGCCATCCATGCTGCGCCGATTTCGCTTTCTGCATTTGCGCAGTCACCAGTCTCCTTCCCCTTTCCCTTCTTGTCCTTCCACTTTGGCCCTTGGCCTGCCTTTCCGCCACCCTCCACCCAGCAGTCGGCCTTGAAGTGGTTTGTTTTGCCGCAGCTGTGGCACTTGCCCTTTGTCTTAGGCTTTCCCCTCCCTTTCCCTTTCAACAAGCCCTCCTGGATGAAGAATGCAACGCTCTCTGGTTTCTTTGAAGGCTTCACATTCATGGCCTGGCGCTCATATTCATCTGTGAGCATCTGCATGAGGTTGTCAGACATGACTGCCATGTCCATAATGCTGGCCATTGCATTTATCGAGGATGCAAATGGGTTGTAGGATTTTGGGAGCAAAGAGAGGATGGTTGTGTAGAAGTCACCATCGGTTGGCGGGTGTCCCATGGCCGCAAGATCTTCTCACATAGTGCACATCTTTGCAAAGTGTGCACACAATTTAAAGTTGCCTTTCTCAGGAGTTGGCATCGCAGATCCATGGAAAACATTTGTGATTTCCTGATGAAGTCACATCTGTAAAGACTGCCCCCTGGAGCTGATGAGCTGATGACCCCAGCAGTAAGGAATGGGAGGAGGGTAGCCTGTATTCTTTGCCGCAATGTGTTGAAGAGAGAATGAAAGAATGTTTTATGACTGTCGAGAAATGGTTGGCTTTTGATGATCTGTGTATCTGCTGGGTATGTTGCCAGTTGACGGGTTGCTGGAGCTGTGCATGCACCAACCTCGCAAAACGACCATGTCCAAGGAGGTAGCCCTCCACTACAGCCCATCTTCTTGCATGTCCAATGCGGTAAGCAGCCCAAAGGATAGACCTTTGATGATTCAGAGATGCCTCTACAAAATGTCAATGATCAAGGGGAAAAATGCAAGATCCAATCAGAAAAGGTCCAGGGTCTGGATAGGTGATATGGCACTAACCTTGGATGGTTAATGCAGGGAGCATTTGTGTGCCAACTTGACCACTGACATGGACGACAAGCTGCAAACAACTTCTGGAGCATGTCGGTGAGATGCTGGCTACCGGCTAAACACAAACACAAAACAAACACCTAGTGGAGCAAGATTACTCTGAATCGAGCGACACCCCCAACCACTAGGCGCGCAGATTGTAATTTATATGAACTAGACGCCAGAACCGTATCAGTTCTTGTTTGGTGTGCAGAAGTTTAAGATTTTCAAATCTACAGTACTTGATATGTATGTAGGCTTAAACACGCGGTAATTAAACATTGTGCTCAAGGGTTTGAAGAGTCGTTGGTAATAACTGCGGAAACTCCAGAGGGACATATATTGCTGAAATGTCTTGGCAACAAATCAGACTTTGGGACAAAGGCACTCTTGGTGAGTCCTTAATATGCGCGGTGATGCGCCAGCCGCGCGCCTGACCCCGTAAAACGCGATTTTCGCAGTTTGTAGCGACCTCGATATATGCACTGAATGGCAGATTCAACCTTCGAACACGCTCTCACACCCTCAGATCGCACCCACATATGCGCACAGGAACAGTCTTCGTGATCAAGCACCAATTATCACATGTTCGGCATCGACATCACGCGTTCGACCTCGCTTTCGCACGGTTTCGATTTAGATGCCCACAATCGGCACATCAATACCTTGCTCAATTCACCATTGTTTCCAATGATTCAACATGCGACGGATAGGTATCGTGCGGGGGTACTCGGGCACAGTCGCTATGACGCGTTGCAATTGCTCGTCATCGAGCTATAGCGTTATCGCGGAGTTGCAACCTTATGGGGCAACATCTCCATTTCAGGTCTGTTGCTAGTGTCATGCGCTTTTATTCTATTCCCCCTCTTTCATTTATATTGTCACTTCGCTTTCTACCCCTTATTTAGTATCTACATCTGTGTTTCATGTTTCATATCTCCATATTAGTATTCCCTTTCTCTTGTACATATACTAGAGCTACATACCCACATTCCCTAGTTCAGTTGACCCCCACCAGTTTGATCTACCCCCAGTTACATCGCTCATACGTTGCTCCCTCGTTCTCTCTACTCGATCCCCTTGTTCTACATCGAAATACAGACCAATATACATCGTTTTCGCACATTCCTTGACCAATCGACTTCGCCCTCGATCAGGCACACCCAAAATCACTCATACATCCCTCACGGCCTCCTCACCAAAACCTCAAGCCTCACAACCTTCGCCTCTCATAGCTCTGCATTAGTAGTGTAGTATAACCATACATATTTTGTTGTATATTACACAGTGACAGCGGAGTTGGCGCATCAGCGGCTCTTGATTGAACACACACACACATGTAGCTCTCGGCGAGCACTCAAACTCACAGCTGGACTTGGTGTCTGCAGACTATGATCAACCGCGGATGGTCTGAAAGAGGTATATTGGTGAAGACAACTGTTCTCATAGTGTCACACTTGGCCAAAAGAGCTTGAGGTGAGCCACAGTCTCTAAGGAATGTGCGGGCACTCAAGTTTCTGGGGCGTTTGCTAGATTGCAGATTGCTTCATTTTCATTGAGAGTTGGGACGGTATTTATACTGTGCTACAGTGACTTTACAGATATTTCGGACATCAGACAATCGGAGAATTACAAAGGCAACAGACACATGATAAAGGAGAAAGGCTTGGGTATATGGGCTGGGCCCTATTTCCGCGAGGCAACAGAGACTGCCAAGGGTGATTTATAAGAGTCATGTGCGCACGTTCATAAGGTTCATGTATTTTAGAACGTGCGCTAGACTGTTTTTACTCCTCTAGACTGCGCATGTTGGATGCGCGCATGCTTATTCGTCTATATTGCACCATCTTAGGCCTTCGGAAAGTGCTCCGAAGTGTTAAACACCTGATTGCGCAGGTGTAACATTGGTGTAACTATCCGGATACCACTTATCATGGATTTTAGCTCGTGCGGGACTTCCCTGGGAATGTGCGCGGAATACTCCGTCACATCATTCTGAGGTCACCACGGTAAATGCCAACTTCTAGTCTAAATTTAACTCAATGACGTCTGTGACCACTCTAATTTGCTTGTCTAGTGCACAATAATGCATCTACTCTCATCTGTAAGTAACTCGCTGTGTCTGCGCGTGCTAATGGACACCTCCCTCGTAGTAATTCCTTGTGGATGTATTATTCTCAAGGACGCGCGGCTTCAACATTAAGTATCCACGGGCGCGCCCAACCATAGATGCTTGAATCATGCATCAACCTGGGCAACTGCCCAAGTGAAGGGATGCATCCAGATGGGCAGTTGCCCAAGGCTTGGGCACTGATGCATGGGGCCCCTGGCTGGTGCAGTGACTGATGATTCATGCATGATTTTGGGCAACTGCCCACTGTGACCCTCACCCTGTCACATAGGTCACCAATTTTGATGGCCAGAGCTGATGGCCATGATGCCAGACCTAGTGACCTCAAAATTCCCACAGTCACTAAAATCACATGGGCTCATCAAAAATGATGGCCAACCTTGAAAATTCCCACGCTTGGTAAAACACCCTAGACTGATAGCCCATCAATGATAATGGACCTTTTTTTTTGACAGCACCCATCAAATCTAATCAGGTGCCCCGGAAATCACCAAATAGCTAGACCTAGGGGATTCAGAACTTTGGGTGAAAATTCCCACGCCACCTGGGCTCACACTAAAAATACTGAAAAATGCAGAAAAATCAGAAACCTAGGTCAGTGTTTGAACCACTACCAAATTCGGCCTGTAGCAGGCTGTAGGGCGCCTTTTTTAATTCTAAAAATAGATTCAAGCCGGAGTTTTTGAATATGAATGTTGGTATTTTCGGACGATTTGGGCACCATTCTGTAGCAAATTTTAACGTGATTCCAACGCACATATTGCTGAAGCGGTGCGTTCAGCGGTTGTTTTGCTATTGAGGATATAGTGTGCCTATCAGAAGCGAGCCACTCACCTGTATCTCACCCATTTCTCCATATTTCCGGACGATCTTGGTACCATTCTGTAGCTATTTTAAGGGCGCTCCTGATGGATACTCCATCACCGTGGCGCGACATGATATAACAGGAATCTCTGAGAATATAGAAAGGGAGTACCCCCAGACTATATTTCAACACTTAGTGAATTATACCACAGCTCAATACCAACCTGTACTACTGTACTTATACATGTGTTGTCTACTATGCACAAATTCTGAAATGCTCATAAGTATTCTGATATGTCTAGTTACAGCTTCTGTAATGTTATAGATCTAATACCTGGAACCTAATAACAGAAGGATATAAGGCTGTCAATATTAATAGACCTGACTATATCGTAGTCTACACAGTGATAGACCAATGCTGTTAGGAGAATGAGGCTAAATAGGGTACATCAATTGATTATGAGATTCTGAGGGGTATACTGAGTGCCTTAAATATGTAAAATATGCGTCAGAAGCGTGCAGATGATAGCTACAAGCTGATCCCAATAGTGCAGAAATTGGTCAAGTATAGCCCATGCAAATGCCAAATTAGTATTATATCAGTCAATATTCACTGTTTTGATGATTCCAAGGCGTAGAATTGACGCGCTGATATAAAAATAGGTGCGTTGGATTCCCCTCATTAATCGCTACAAGTGGGTACCAAGAGCGTCCAAAAGCGTTGACTATAGGCTATGCAATTCCTACTTGATGTGTTTTTCTAGTGTGAGCCATTTAGTCAATAACACAGCAACCACTTGGCGCAGTGCCAGGGTAAAATATGCGTCGAAGTCGTATGAGAATTAGCTACAAGATGGTACCACAAGCGTCGAAAAATATAAATAATTGGGCAAGATACAGGGTGAGTGGCTCACTTTTATTATATATCACTGTTTGCTTAATATCAAAGCAACGGCTTAGCGCTCCGTGATAATGAAATATGCGCTGGAATCACATTAATTATAGCTACCAGATGGTACCTAAAGCGTCCGGAAATTCGAAGAAATGAGTAAGATATGGCTGTGTGGCGCATTTTGCGAAATATCACTATTCCATAAATAGCGAAGCTTCGGCTTAGCGCGCCACGGTGATAAGGTGTCCATCAGGAGCGCCCTTAAAATAGCTACAGAATGGTACCAAGATCGTCCGGAAATATGGAGAAATGGGTGAGATACAGGTGAGTGGCTCGCTTCTGATAGGCACACTATATCCTCAATAGCAAAACAACCGCTGAACGCACCGCTTCAGCAATATGTGCGTTGGAATCACGTTAAAATTTGCTACAGAATGGTGCCCAAATCGTCCGAAAATACCAACATTCATATTCAAAAACTCCGGCTTGAATCTATTTTTAGAATTAAAAAAGGCGCCCTACAGCCTGCTACAGGCCGAATTTGGTAGTGGTTCAAACACTGACCTAGGTTTCTGATTTTTCTGCATTTTTCAGTATTTTTAGTGTGAGCCCAGGTGGCGTGGGAATTTTCACCCAAAGTTCTGAATCCCCTAGGTCTAGCTATTTGGTGATTTCCGGGGCACCTGATTAGATTTGATGGGTGCTGTCAAAAAAAAAGGTCCATTATCATTGATGGGCTATCAGTCTAGGGTGTTTTACCAAGCGTGGGAATTTTCAAGGTTGGCCATCATTTTTGATGAGCCCATGTGATTTTAGTGACTGTGGGAATTTTGAGGTCACTAGGTCTGGCATCATGGCCATCAGCTCTGGCCATCAAAATTGGTGACCTATGTGACAGGGTGAGGGTCACAGTGGGCAGTTGCCCAAAATCATGCATGAATCATCAGTCACTGCACCAGCCAGGGGCCCCATGCATCAGTGCCCAAGCCTTGGGCAACTGCCCATCTGGATGCATCCCTTCACTTGGGCAGTTGCCCAGGTTGATGCATGATTCAAGCATCTATGGTTGGATGCTGTCACTCATTGGCAGCTGCCCTCACCTTGTTCAGCTGCCTATGCCATTGTTTGGCCCCGCCCTTGTCACCGCCGCCTCAGTCTCATTCAAGTGCAGCTGGTGCAGCGTCTTGACTGATGCTCCGCCCAGCCGCGCTCTGCAGCACTGTGCTTTGCTTTGCTGCTCCTCGGAACACTGCAAGACAGCTGCATAGCCTCCCAGGACACTTGTCCTGCTTGTTGCCAGCCGTCTTAGTTGTCTCCTATATGCGCTCATCTTCCCTCCAGTGCTGTGCTCAGTGGAGATTTCCTGCGCAAAGCATCCCAGGCCGCCAACTGTGCAGATAAAATCAGTGAGGTGAGAGCATTTCTCATCACTGCTGTCTAATCCCTCCCAGTCAGATTTCACCCTGCGGAAGCTCTCTTTTGCTGCCCAAACCATCTTCAGCTGCTGGCTTCATGGAGCCTGCCCATCCAGATGCAGAGACTTTTCAGCCTCATCAATCCAGCCAAGCAGTGAGGCTTGCTCACTACAATCTTGCAGAGGCCTTTGAGCCATCGCTGAAGGCTCAGATAGCCTCAGGCCACAAACCTGAGGGACCCTTTGATGAAGATATCCATGTCTTTGACTATCCTCGATACCTGCCAAGGACCCTAGATGACTTCACTTCAGATCTCAGCGATCTTGAGTTGGAGTCTGAGGACAGGGATCCACCCATGGCTGGCAGTGTGGATGACGCCCTCTTATTGTCGGTGTATGCGTTCTTTTGTTTACCAGGACCCTTGTAAGCGCCTCTTCCATGCTTCATCTGCACCAACTAAATCACAAGCCTGCCAGCGAGACCCTTCAATCATAAAAAGCACTCATGGCTGGTTTTATGGGAGGCTGGCGTTGCCATTGAGCTGCCTCCCTGGGTCATGCTGGCTTACCCCTCCTCTTTACTCCACCAACCAGCTATGCTGGTGGCCTAGAGCAGGCTCTTTCCAACTTCCATGCGATGTATGACAAGGACAGTGACTAGATATTGTATTCAACTATATATACCATCCATTTCAGACACCTGTAGCTAGATCAGTCTGTACTTGTACAGTGTGTGGTAGTTCCACTCAATATTTCAATGAAATTTATGTACTTCGTATGGACTATGTACTGTCACCAACCGGCCTTTGGGTCACCCTAGACCAAAATCAAGATTACTCAAAAGCGAGGGCACAGGGGGGGATTTTGTTGCATATACAGGTTATCATACATGTTTCCTATGTACTCTTGCAGTTTTGGAATTTTAGAGCGGGATTCACGACCCAGATGAATATTTTATGAAGACAAGTCAAAAATGGCCAATTGATGACCAATGGGTCACCCCCGGTTAAGCACAGCCCGGGAACATGGGTCAGATATCGCACAGGCACTTGGCGCCTGATATTTCACCTTATACGTCCTCGTTTTGTTAATTTCTTCAAATTAAAACTATACCTAGATGCAGAAACATCTGAGGAACTGCATTTTTCATGCCTACAGTGTTTTTAGGTTCTTTCTGGCAAGCAGATTGAACCTATAATGGCTTTGGCAAGTTGGTCATTAGAATGATGTGGAGAATCATGGACTCAAAGCTCTATTACTGGATTTTCTGGACAGAAAATATACTGAGATGGTACATTATAACTGTGATGCAATGTGTGTATTCAAAAGTAAGAAATTATAGCATTTGGGAGGGTTCAATTAAGTTGACCCACTGACCATGCAATTGTGCAAAAGCATGGTGTTGAAGATCTAACAGTATCTCAACAAGTTCTTGTTTCAGTTGCACAAAACCACTTGCTGTTTACTCCTTAGATGCTCTGCAAGCCAATCAGAGTATTTCTTGGGGTGTTAGCCTAGATTATCAGAATTTATCTTTCTTGACATATGGTTCATAGAATCAGAGTGAAATAACGTCTATATGACTTGTAAGAGCCAATAAAATTTGATAAAATGAGTGGAGTGCAAAAGTTGCAACTATGATGTGTACTCTACCGGAACTCCGAGCGGCTTGTCTCCAAGAGTTGGGCTCATTCCACAAATTGCGAATCTAGAAAGGATCTTTTTGTTAGCAGCAAATGAAACAGAGCGTGATTGGCCATGTTTTTCGAGCGCATTTATTATACTACACACTATTAAGCTACCACAGACAATAGAGGAGGTTTTCCTCTTCACAACAGACGTTGTTTTATTGCAAAAGGTCATGATTTTATGGATTGGTGGCCATAGCAGAAATACATGTCCAGAAATAGATGTTCATTTCACACAATCTCAGATCAGTCAGATAGTGAGATGATAAGTTTCAAGTACATTTCCAGTAGAATTCCCTGCCAGAAATTGGCACACAGTAAAGCTTGGACGTGAATATACTCATATCACAAAAATTTGAAGCCACACCGCATCTTACAAAGAAGCAATTACTGCTTCAAGTTCAAGTGACCCATTGGTCTATGTGACCCATCAGGTGATGGGTGACAGTATTATATTCAGATGAACCTCATGAGGATGCCATTTTCTGACGCCATGCAAGCTCATGAGCCTTGAGATAAGATCATGATAGCTGGCCCGAGATTATGATAAGATGCCCCAAGATCATGATGCGGCCATCTGATCATCAGGGTGTAAAGAGTCTGATGGCTTTGATACCATTGTCAAGAGAGACCACTCAGTTGATGAGATGCCGGGCACCTCATCAGATGGATCATGAGGTTAGGAGAGAGGCTCATGAGCTGATTGGCTCATGAGGCCCGGATCAGATTTCCAACATAACATTCATTGACATCTATTGAAGACATGGATATCAGTAGGCATTCCGGGATCGGTCCAGTAGTATTGTGAATTGGCTGAGAATAAGAGACACGGACCTCTGACAGGATGTACCACACACGTTGCGGTGCACTGCGTCGCTTCTGCTTCACATACAGGCTGCCACATCGGAGGCTTCCAAAAGTCTATTGATTGTCACAATGAGAGGTCCGGTTTCTGTTATCAACAAGAAGCCCGAAATATTGCATGGGCTTTGAGAGTCCAATACTCCAGTCAAAGACCAGCCAAATTGGCAGTATTCCACAAAGAACCTGACACGTCTCAGGTATTATTAGAATCAAACTTAAATCAAACAAGCGCTCGTGAACGAGCGGATAAAAAACAAAACATAGAAAATACATGCCCATTTGGTCTCAGTGTCCAAAAAACGGACGTGAAAGAAACACGAACAGTCAAATGTATAAGATGGATATTGATACAATGTCATATATACATGCACAACTGGACAGGATTTACATTATCAGCGCAGTTGACAACGCTGCTATACTCAAGTGTCACCTGTATTTTCTGTCTTCTGTCGTGCCATGAATTCAATATGCACCCCCCCTGCCTGACTCCGGTAGCCCATCAGGGAAGTACTGCTTGAACAGCGCCGGATAGTGTATTTGTGCAACGTCAGGGTGGCTTCTGGGGGTGATAATGTATGCGTCAGTACACGTCCCGAGTGTATATATAGAAAATCGAAAGGGAATAGGCGAAAGAAACAAGAAACTCACTTGACATGCCCAATCAGATTCACCTTGCCCGATGGCTCCCTGTCGAACTCGCTAAAGTTCACCACTACAATACAACATTCGGTAAGAAACTCTTGCTTAAAAGAGTAAAAAATGCTTGGAAACATACAGTCAGTCTTCGCAACGTTGCCCCGCGCATCGCGCAGCGCGAGAATTTCCGGCGGGACTATATTCACCAGCGGACATCCAGTCAGCACCAACATCGCCTGCACAAGAAATAAAAAACGTACACTCCAGCACATGCTCCCCCAGCCTTACATCCAGCCCAATATTCTGGAAGAACAGCACCGAATATCTCGGCGTCGCCTCTTTGCCGGGTGTGGCTAGCGGAGAAATGACCCGATGCGACGTCGCCCATGCCAGCCCACCTGTGATGAACTCGAGGGCCTTGCCAATGTTCACGACAAATGTATCTGGGATAGGCGGGGCATCAATCCACTTGCTGGCGAGGTTCTGCACTTGGAGGCCCCGGTGCGGTGAGGCCTGTAGCAAGAACGTGAGGAAGCCTGCATCGTAGTGCGGCCCCACACCCTGTCCCTCTTCGCCCTCCTTGACTGCGGGATACTTAACGACCTTGGCACGGTGCTGCATGGTCTTGCCCGTCATGTCGTCGTAGAACCTGTCCAGCCCGTGCGAGCCAAGTCCGAAGGCCTCCGATATGAGCGAGGCGAATTCATAGGACAAGGCTTCGACTTGGGCGAGGTAGGATTCAAAGATGGGGCGGAAAGATGGGAGGAGGGATTTGTTTGGCCACTGGACAGACGGAGGGTCGTTTAGCACAAAACAGTAATTCGAAAGTAAAGTGACATACCTGAGACGGCCCCCACAGCCTCCAATGCTCTGGATCTCCCCTGCCCTCCCTCCACCAACACTCGTGCATCGTCGCAATATCCCACTGCTCCCTCTGGTCAACTTTTCCCTTTGTCAGCTCCGCACCCAACTTCGAATATCCTAAAAAGTGCTCCAAGTTCCTCATGCTAACCGCGTCCTTGGCCTCCTGCGGCAGCGCAAAGAGCGCGGGAATGTACTCGTGGGTGAGGACGGCAATGACGGAGGGGGAAACGGGTGGGTGCTGGAGGTATAGGAAGCCAACGTTGATGAGGGCGTGTCGAAGTTGCGTGAGGAACTGGGCTTTGCCAGTGGGTGTGGAGAGGAGGGTGTAGTTGAGGATGGGGATGGAGGAGAAGTCGGCCCCTGAGCCTGATCCAGAGGGTGGTGCATACGCCGTTGGTGCTGCAGGTGCCTCGGACAGGTTGAGCGCGACCGCGACTGCTATAGTCGTAGTCATCGTAGAAATTATGTACGTTGGGTTGCCTTTGAGAGGGACAGACAGAGAGAAGAGCCTTTGCTGTGTGAGCATCTAGCCAGTCTCAATTGTGTGAGATGGCATGATACAGTCCATCACAAAGATAGTCATATGTTGCCCAGGATGACGCCCCAAGAAGAGGCTTCCGTGAAATCTGGGGGACTAAGGGTTATAGCTATAGCCTTGTGCGGCCATGTTATCAGAGGCATGTTGCGTCGGCAGGCTTTGATTACACTGAGAGATGAAGGGGGGAGGAACATGGAGATGCACAACTGATGCCGTCATCAGGGACATGCTTCCATGCACCGCTGCTACAACATGGTCGTTGCCCTACCCAACTCGCCATTCTTGGGAGTGAGCATGTCCTCAACGGACGACATCAAACAAGAAGCTGAGCTACACACAGGTGGCGGCATTGCACCTGGCTTAAGGGTTTGCGCTCGCAACTGTTGACGAGATCCCCAGCTCGTTCATGCCCCTTCGTGCCCTTGCCTTCCAGTCATCTTTTGCGCTTCTCCCCCTGCCGCTGGCTATTCCATGCTCTGTTCTCTAGGCTTGTCGTAGGGTTAAACATGGCTCGAAGCATGTCACGAACGACCTAGCTGAATGGGCAACAGAGCATCTTTTTGTCCCACTGGCTGGACTGAGCTTTGATATGAGCTTCAAGATGGGTTTTATACTGGGCTTATGAATTGTTCAGAATGGGAGGTGACCTCTGACCTCAATGCTGAGATGTAGTACTCAGCCAAAGAGGCTAGAGTATTTGACACATACCAAATTTCAGTCAATTTCTGAGTTGGCATCCTAATTTCCCTGTGAAAATTTGGAGCAGCTGTGTCCTGAATCCAAGTTCTCATAGGAATTACAGGCTTTCAGAGTGTATGTAATCTCTCAAAAAGTGAGTTTTTACATAGAAAGCAATTGTATGAATTTGGGTGGGATGTCACATTCAACCAACATGGATTTGACCTGGAATACAAACTAAATTCAGCCAATACAAGGGTGCCTGTGACCTGTGATGGTTGAATCCTAATACACCAGTCATTTATTAGAGTAATTCATCAATTATCTAAACATGATGTTGCTCTAAAGCAGTGAAAGAGTGAATACTTGTGTTGGAAGCCACTGCATTGCATGGTTATTCAATTCTTTACTCATTTTCTTTTGGTTTATGGTGAATTATTTAGGGCTTTTGGCAATACTCAGCATACTATGAAAGTTAATGTACTTTTATTGAATTTTCATAGTAATATATAGCACATGTATAGTCAACCAAATGTCCACAACTTCCTGAAAAGAACATGGCAGGTACCTGTCACAGGTACCTGCAATCCAGAAAATCTATACCTGGATTGACCTGGATCTGGATCTGCAGATCCAGCTGACCTGCGGATCCAGGTCACTACAGGTATTCCCACGAGTACCTGGCCAGGTACCTGCCTAGGATCTGGACTCGTGCACATCCTTAGACCTGAGCCCTACAATGACGACGAACGGAACGTCTACGACGGCCATGAATGAGACCTCTGGGAAGATAAGGCGAGTACTAGTGCAGCCAACGGATGCTTGGAAGAGGGCCAACATGTCGGGGATCAATGGTGAGTTGTCTTGCTTCTTGCTTCTTTCTCTTCTGCTTTATCCCTTCTCTCCGCCGTTTCATGGTTCTCTGATGGTATGGGCGAGTGCCTCGGTGCTGATGGAGTACGAGGGTGAGGGTGTGGGAGCGGCTTCTTCTACCCCGTGTGCAGACCTTTTGCGCTTCTCTGTTCGTTCCACCCTGGTGTCTACTTTTCCCCCAAGTTTATCGTCCACCGACTGACTTTTGCATTCACTCAGCGCACGGTTCCTGGGGCCTCACAAGCGGAACAACAGAGGGCTAGTCTGACGGTAGCGCCGCGGCCTCCAATAAATCCTAAGTTTCCCATGAACGATGTACGTTCGTTCTACTCTTCATCATGAATTCCTGTCATCTAGACTTTTTGTTCTTTCGCTTTTTTCTCACTCCCTCTACTTCTTCCTTCTACGACCCTTTCGGGCCGGGGGAGGAGGATTCGTCGCGATGCAGACATCTTCATCCACCTTCAATGCATATAAGCGGTGCTCCTGGGTCTTCAAGGGTCGGATTGAGTGGCTCTGGCGTCTGTTACTTTGTCTATGTTCATTTTGTGCCCTTTCATACTGTTATGAATGGCGGAATACGCAAGCGGCGTCCCTTCTTTTGCCTTTTATTAATCCTCAACCTCGACCTCGCTGATCATGAACTTAATATCTGACGCGCACTTCCACGTCTATAGCCTTGCTGCAACCTATCGCCCCCACTCGCCTATTGCCGCAAAGACTTGCTGGGCTTGTGGACAGCATGGATCTATTTGCATGTTGGACGATTGAGTCTTCATCTTTCAACTACCTTGTCACCGACATGTCGACAGCCTCGCCCTGACTGTGCGCCCCGTCGAACTCGAGTCGAGCAATCCCCGCGGTTAGCATCAACGTGGCCATGTACGGTCTCTATGCGCACAGAGCCGACAGATATCGATACCGTTCTCGCGACTGTGAAATAGAGGGAGGGAGCCATGACACAAGTGGCGATCGAACACCTGCTGGTAGGTGCTCTCTCCGCACTCCTTTTTCTCTATTCTTTTTGTCCGCTCTTCACCTCGCGTTTTTTCGTCACTTTTTTATGCTCCCTCCTTCTCCGCTCCTCCGCTCCCACTGCTCTCGCAGCGTCTATGTTCATCGTTATACTCCTTCCTTCTTCCAATTCACGTTGCGTTCGCATGTCTAACCCCTACCGAGGACGATGAGCACACATGAGTTTGCATTTCCCTGGTTTCTCCTTCGCGCGAGCCATGTCGCGAACGAACCCCTCATTATAACTCTTCAATCCGTGACGCTTCTTCAAAGTCATCCCCCTTACTTTCTGACAACATCATCAGCTCTGATTTTTTTTGTCTTTCTCATATTTCCGCCCGCCGTTGTTCTGCACCAGCTTGGTCCTTTGACACCACTATCCGTTTTCCTTTGCCTCTATCTTCTCGCTCACGCCTCTCAGACTTGCCACTGACGTTCGTTCTTTCTCCAGTTTGTTATTGAAACAATGGCCGTGCAGACACCATCTCACTGGTGGCCTTGCGCGGGTGATGTCGCATTGTCACGTTGTTTCTCCCGAAGCCGCACCTGGCGACGTGGCGACGCTTGGATATCCGATGCCTTTTTTTCAGAACTAAATGTGCGGTTGGAGGAACATCTGTTGGAGTGTGCGTTCATCTTCATTGTTTCTTAGGTGTTGTCTACTGCATGCTAATTGTACGGTGGACGAGAACCGCAAGGCTAGAAGCGGTTGATGATCAGTGTGATTGTCGATCGCGTACGTCGGCATCAACCCAGCAACATTGGATTGTTCCTCGAAAGCACCATGTGTCGCTCGTTTCGCGATTGTTGTAGGCTTTAATTGTATAGAAATGTGCGGAGTTTGAGTAGTCCTATCGAACAATGTCACTCATTGACAATTTTCAACAAGTAGGCTGCATGCATGCGTCACTTAATAGAAGACATGCTAACCATCCACTGAGTAATAATCGTGATTTTGCGTATTTCAAAGTAATTTGACCAATTAGAACCTGCCGGCAGCGAACTCATGTGCCATGGCTTCATCATACCCAAGAGGCTATGTTCGTTCCTATTATATATGTTAAACACCTACTTCGGAGATAAACACTGGGCACTGTTGTGATTCCACAAGAGCACATTCCTATGGGTTACGTACGTGATTTGGGCAGGTCATTTGAAAGGCAGTGTGATCTACTGAGAAGGCTTTACGCTCTTCTCGTATATGCGAAGATCATAGGTGCTGTAGCACCAGCTAAGTCTACAAAAGCAATAAACCAACCAAAATCACAAATTTATCTCTCGTATTGAATTTTCACGGCGAACAACCATCCAATTTGAATGTGGAAAGTTTGTGAGGCTTTAAATTCGCCCAATGTAGGGGTGCAGAGGCATGTATTCAGAATTCTGGGCCACTATACCGTACTGAACCTTAAAACGGCCGTACATCCGTACCGGGCCGTCTGACAGAAAAAATATGGTTATACGGTACGGGTTACGGGCAGACCGTATGCCATCGCCACCCGTAACTTTACGGCCGTACTCCGTATATGGTACGATGTGCAGCCCTGCTCCGCACGCGCATATCCTCTATCACTCTCCTGATGATACGTACAACCACCAAGGCCCTCGAGCCACAGGCCCGACTTACTTTCAAGTACTCCCTCTCTTCCTCGCTCTCGTTTTTAGACCTCTCTGCCTTTCCGCTGGTCGCGTTCTTCCACTCTCATTCTTGTTGTTTTATCCACGCTGGGACGCACTGGGAGTAGCGGAAAGGTTGACGGAGTCCTGCTGCAGCATCAGACTGTATATTACCTACCATGAGTGACGGGTTACTCGGATGATCTATAACTTCTCAAGCACATTTGCGAGTCCCTTAGCGGGAAATTACCTGTAGGAGTATTGGCCGGGAAATCCATCATAAATATATACATATACGCCATACGTGTAGCGCCGTCAATTATAGAAGTGATTGAGAAGCCGTGTATCAAAAAAAGCTTTAGAGTATGGGTCTCCTCCCACACACGTACGCCAATCAGAAGTAAAAAGATCGACAACATTCCGTGTTGCTGAAGCAATTACTCCATGGGTTCATTGAGATTAAACTTCCTAACAAGATAAGAATTAGAAGCGAAGCGGGTGAGATAGAAGCTGGTACTACCGTATCAAGCAGTCATCGCATGGTCCACGTCTCCAAACCGGGCTAAAAGATTTGTGGCGTTGTAGGCGGCATTGAATTCTGTACCAACGCATTTCGAGCGCTACCCTGCAGATATATTTCTTGAAGAGTGGATATACCAAATTTTCAAGACCCGCAGAACGGTTGTGCCTGTAGCACAGGCAAATCCAGCGCCGCAGCATGTTTTCGTACTTGTCCCTGTGATTTGTGAAGTACTTGAAGGGCTTTGAGACTATTTGTCATGGCGTATTCAGGATGATACAACATACCATTTCAATGATCAAAGTCATGGTGCGTTGGGTCAGATGTATTAGGTATTGACGATACCCGCCTGCAGTCGAGTATAGCTGCGCCACTATGTGCATTACTTTCCACGCGTGGTCAAAATACGCTGCAAATTGTGAGTGGTGAGATTGCAATACACATACAGTATTTCAACCTTGATATTACTCACCTAGACTGTTACGACATTTAAGTATTGCTACACACAAATTGACACACGTTACTTCGAGGTCAACATGGTGGACTCCAGACCTAGACTGGTCTCTGAGGTAGTCGCCCAATGATGCGTGATAAAAGACCAAACCCGCATTCCGTGCTTTCGTGTCAAGTCTAAGGATCGACGTAAGGTCGGAAATGAGTGACTCCAGCATCTCGAGGTTATACAGGTTGTTGTAAAGGAGAAGACACATCGTGAAGGTCACTGATAACCTGGGCCCCGGGATGTTCATGATGAAATGTATGCCAAGGATGGCTTTTACGGCCGGCTTATTCTTCACCTGGGAGAATATATACGAATACACTGCATCAATCTGAGCAAACGGAGAGTGGTCCTCGGCTGGTTTAACCCCTTGAACAATCTCCAACATAACCTTGGGACTGGCCGATGAGGTTTCCAAAAAACGCATGACCGTAGCAGCATAGATGAACTGGGCTGACGATTTAGCGACGATATCGTTAATAGCAGTCTCGGAGGGCCACTGTTCCCCCAGATGTCGCGCTAGATGGTGCGTCGCCTTAAGCTCGAGGAACTTGTCCGTCACAAAGCGACGGATGCCATCATTTGCATCGGAATCATCCTCCAAAAAAATGAATTGTGTCGATTTTTCCAATTTTTTGAAGTTCCGTATCAGATGAGGCTCGCGTCGACTTGCAATCAATACGTTGAATGGAGAGTTTGCTCGTGTAACAAGGTCGTGTAATACTTGGAGAACCTGTTGCTGCTGCTTCTTGAACTGGTCATTGGCTTTACATTCATCCAAGCCGTCGACCAAAAGGGTGATTGGGAATGCATCGTGGCGCGCGATAGTATCGATTGCAGAAGTGATGAGCTTAGAGAATTGGTCCGCGATGGATTGTTTGAGGATGAGTGGCGTTGCCGAGAGGACACTCTCTACAACCTCTTTCAGAGCGGGATAGCTTTCCATTAGTTGGTACAACAGCGTGGCGACAAGGCCATCGGCATGGTTTCTGGTGTCATCTTCGCGAAAGAAGAAAAAGTTGGGGGCCAGGTGACCGCGTGCCTTCTGGCGCTCAGCCACTGTTTGCATTATAGCAGATTTCCCTGCGCCTGCGGGACCACTCAGCCACATGATCTTGCTTCCAGTATCGGGGCTGTCGGCCTTTCCACCCATCCAAGTCTCAACCATCTCGATCACTCGCTCTCGAGTTCCAGGATGGCACTGGACGTCATCGGCTCGTCCGCCAGCATTAAGAATTGCGTTGGGCACTACTTTGCTGAAGAGGGCACGTAACCTTTCTTCCGACGATTGTGGTTCTAAGTAGAAACACTGGTCATGCAAACGTCACTACGAATTGGAACCTGGCGCACTTGTGTTCTCGATTTTGTCGGCGACAAGCAAATTTTGGATATGAACATCGCCGCGGGGCTTACTGAGTATTGATAGTTGGGTAGGCATGTTGAAACGAGATGGGCAAAGGTATGAGAAGCAGTGGGGGAGGCGCATGACCGATAAAGAAAGTGAACGCTTAGTCATCCATCACAGCCACCGATATCGTGGCTAATCCATTCACATCCACTCGACTTCATGTAAATCCACTATCGGAATGTATCCAGTACTGTTGCTGCTCAAATAATGTTGTATAATATACGGTGGGATGGTCTTCTATGTATATATGTCAAATCTACATCAAATCATGGTAATAATATGACTCATATCCACAATTATTGATCATACCCAAAGTTCTTGCTTTGCGTATGTACCGACCATTCTATTTTCATCGGAAATGTCGATAGATGTGACTGTTGTGACTCCTTCTCGCGTCGCTTTAGTGCCTCCTGAGTTTTCTGGATTTGTTTAAATCACTGCCGGAGCACAGTGTGCTTTGGAAAGACCCGGACAGATTCTTTGAGTCTGATAATATGGTCTCAAAGGTTTGATGATTCCCTCTCTGAAATCCGGTGCAATGCATCCTTCTGCTTCTATGGCGCAGTGCAGAAGCTCAAAGGCTGCCTGGTCTCCGGTTTGGTCCTGGCCAATTGCGCAACCTTTGAGTCAAAAGTAATCTTCAGCTGTTTGTTCTTGTTTCATTGTAATGTGCGTGTCGTTCATCTAATTTTTTGCAGTTTGAAGGTCTAGTGCCACTCGCAGATCTTGAATTTGTGAGCCCAAGGACCGCAATTTTGATCCGTTGGAAGCATTGGAAAGGGCTACCTCCTCTTAGGGGCAGTATTTTTTGTGCTCGTCGGTTTTCTTGCGAGTTGTATGTTTTCTTTACTTGATGCATCTTGTTTTCTGGTCCAGTTTGCCCGCTTGTTGAAGGTTCTGTCCATATAGATTACCTTATACCACTAACACGGTGGCAAAGCCGTTTGCGAGGCAGCCCGGACGGAAACAAGTCCTCAACACAGGCAATCTGAATTACCTTACTTCCCTTGTACTACAGTACTGGACAGTCAAAGCCTGACCCTATAGGAAAGTCCCACGCTCGTCCAAAATCGATGAAAAGTACTTATATAAATGAGCAGCTCTCGTGAAGGGCTATCGATTTGCACGAGCCGATTGTCCAAAATCGAAAAATTGAAAATTAGACCGCAAAATATTGGCCGCCACCTAAAAGTGCTTCTAAACAAAACGACTAACTGCCCTGCCTTGGGGCGACCTCGCATCGGCCACGTTGCTCTTTAACAACTGTCAACCGTCACTGTTCGCTAACACCTGCTCTCAATCACTTGTCCACATGAACGCTCGACCCTCTCTGCTGAAGAACGCTCGCAATGTTTGTATTGGTAACCGTGTGGTGGAAGTCAACAACGTGAATCAATCTGCTGGTATGTTAGCGATCAACCGCTTGTATTGAAAATGTAGCTGAACGCTCTCGATTGCAGGCGACCCTCTTGACAAACTATATGAAAGGGTATCCCATAATGCAATTTTGAACTCCAGCGGCCGTGCAGACGAAGTGCGATGCTACCCAGGGACTCGTGTACAGTTGGCGGGACGTCCACGGTTCGAATTTCATTTGCACTTCGTCCAAATCGTCGGCGGATCCCATCCCATCAATTGATCCATCGGTTCTGTAGCACACCACGGACAAAGGACTCTATGTTTGTCCAAGAAATCCAAAATATATGCGAAAGACATTTGCATTTTCTTTGTTCTGTATTGATCGAAAGACAAAGGAAAGATATTAAAAAACAACCAATCGGAATGGTGGCATTCAAATGTCTTCTACAAGACTTTGGCACATACAGAACAAATAAAAAGTGAAAGTCTTGGACATGCATTTTGAATGTCTTCCCAAAACATAGAGTCCAATGCCCGCAGTGGCAGTTCCGTCTATATTTAGGCACATGCCCAACCCATTGCTAGTGCCATTGTCGTGAACGGCGCCGCTGGCCTAGAATATACCTGGTGCTACGTCCTGTTCTAGCACACAGCTAAGTTCAGTATACAACATAGTATTCAATTGAACGTTGGATGTAGTGCGCCATTACCAATCAGGCGCTCACTGTCCCCACTTTTGCGCAGCGAATAATCAAGCCAGTCTGAAATACTACAGATTAACAAAACCTCACGAAGGCCTATATGTCCCCGTATGCTTAAAAATCCTCCGATTAGATTAGCTCAGTAGGATGAGGGAGGACATCACACCTACTGTTCATATGATAGGGAAGTTTGTAGATTTGATGTTTATTCGTGAATGTAATAATTCAGCGAGGGATGTGTTTCAAGAGTATCAGTAGGCTTTACCGTAGGAAGGGTGCGAGTTTGATATGGCTGTCTCAAAACAGCAAAATCGGTGGTCAAACACCACTTTGAATTAGCGTTGGAATTTGACGTCTTGCGGGGATCGCACCATGTGTGTACAGACTTGTCGAGTTGGATTCTATGAGTGCACACCATGCCATTTTTATTGTGTATCCTGTTTCTCAAAAGCCGAGGTCGCAACTAGGGAGTCTCGAGCACTATAACGGCGAATTAGTAGGAGGCAGATTGGCTGGACTGAGCGTGACATACCTACGCGTGAGCAAGCGTGATGCGTAGCTCTGACAGTGCTACTGGGGGAGAAAGAAGGGTGTGTGGAGATCCCGTACACAACTGGCTCGGGGTGTCCTGACGTTTGGTTCGAATATAAAAGGAAATTGACGCCCACATTGCACCCTGTTTAGACTTCTTATGCCGATGTGGCTTCAACAGATGAAATTTCGACTCTGTACTTTAAGCGCCAATGTGCCACGGGGTTAGTATGTGTCCGTTGGATTGTCTTCTGGTTTGAACGTTGGCTTGCTTGGTTTGTATTCGCCACAAGTATGTCAGTGTCGTGTTCAAATACCATACGCGGCACTTACCGGCTGTGCAGAATGAGAGCTTCATTTTTGCCTTATATCTCGTCGTCTTCAGCCTGACTCTCGCCCTTCCGTATCCTTTATTTCATAATACTTCTTCCAATTTCTTACGGCAGGCTCCATTGTTAATATGCATGCAATCCACCCGGGTTCAACCCGCGCATCTTTATAACCCCTCCAGCTATTGCTGTCGTGATAATGATGCAGCTCGAGAGTAACGGTCCGTCCTACTGGCCTTGACATTGTCTTCAATAGTCCAGCTTTTTCGTCGACTTGAGCACATTTTCGCAGCTATTTGCAGCTTGCGCAATGCTTAGAAAGCTGTCGCACACGCGCAGGTCGAGCATGACGCAGTAGCCGGCTTCGTCGATGCCGCGCACTGGCCTGACGGGAATCCGGGGCAAGAGTAGGGAGTCGTGCACCGCACCGTTGTGGTCTACGGAGCGCAAGCGCGTGAGGGGCAGTTTGTCCCGGTAGTTGTGGTTTTTAAGTATGAACCCGTTCAGCAGTTCGTGCAAGTGATGCCTGCTCCCCCTGACGGTGGTGGCTGAGCAGTGGTGAATGATGCATGCACGTTGAGCATGCCGCGCCAGCAGGTCATATTGACCGGACGGATATGAAGTACAAGTGATGGTCGGGCAGGCAGTGGTGTATGTCCCACAAACACACGCCGAGCACGGTGCGCCTTAAAGCTTCGTCTGCATTGGACATTGACCGGAGGGACACCCGCTGCAGGAGTAGGTCGGGCGGACAGTGGTGATGGGAGGCAATGTGATGGGGGAAACGGTAGTTGAGGCGACGCTGGGAATACATTGGCTATGAGAAATTAACAGAAATTAGGAACCACCTAGTATGGCTGTAATATAAGAGTTTATTTGCAGATGTACATGAATTGTAGGTAATGCAAACGGCGCCATCAAAGATGTTAATTTCAACTCTCAAAAAGGAAACGTAGAGGATGCTCACAGAAACGCAGACCGCATTCCCCGTGAAGTGGATACCGCCGACTATGCAGAACGGGGTTAAGTATGAGTACCCAACAAGAGTCTGACACTTCGGTTGAAGACCAATTGGCCGGAATCCAGGAAGAACCCGACGTGTCTCTGGTATTATCAGAAACAAAATCAAATCGAACAGGCGCCTGTGAATGAGCGAATTGAAGAAAATGCGGGCTCGTTGTTCCCCAGCATCAAAAAAACAGACGTGAAAGAAAGATAAACAGTCGAAGGCATGAAATAGATATTGATACACTGTCATATACACCCACTGCTAGGCTTTGGCTGGGCTGGATTTACATTATCGGTACATTTTATCATCGTCGTCCTCGTGTCACCTATGTTCTCTCCATCGTCTGTCGCGCCATGAAGTCAATACGCGCTCCCCTTGCCCGACTCTGGCAGCCCATCGGAAAAGTACAGCTTGAACAGCTCCGGATAGTGTATCTGCGCGACGTCGGGATGGCTCCTACAGGTCACAACCAACGTCAGATCCATCGTATTCTCGGAAGAAAGGCCACAAGGGAAGAAAGATGGGCACTAGAAACTCACTTTACCCTTCCAATCAGATTCACCTTGCCTGACGGCTCCCGGTCAAACTCTGAAAAGTTCACGGCTATAGAAATTCCAGGTTGACATCAGTGCCCATGATATATACGGAACAGAAGTGAACGAGTGAAAGGACGCACAATCAGTCTTCGCGACATTTCCGCGTGCGTCGCGCAATGCAAGAATTTCTGGCGGGACTACATTCATGAGTGGACGTAAAGTAAGTACCGACATTGCTCGCACAAGAAAGAAACACGTACACTCCAGTATATGCTCCCCCAACCGCACATCCAGCCCAATATTCTGGAAAAAAGGCACCGAATATCTCGGCGTCGCCTCTTCGCCTGGCGCAGCTCTGGGAGAAATGACCCGATGTGACGTCGCCCGCGCCAGGCCACCCGTGACGAACTCGAGCGCCTTGCCGATGTTCACGACGAAGGTATCCGGGATGGGCGGCGCGTCGATCCACTCGCCGGCGAGGTTTTGGACTTGGAGGCCGCGATGCTGTGAGGCTTGGAGGAGCTGTTCCAGTCCGCGTCATTTTACAGGAGATGAGCCAACAGAGAAAAGAACGTACGAAGGTCAAGAACCCCGCGTCGTAGTGCGGCCCCACGCCCTGCCCCTCCTCACCTTCCTTCACCGCGGGGTACTTGACGACCTTGGCGCGATGCTGCATCGTCTTGCCTGTCATGTCGTCGTAGAACCTATCCAGTCCGTGCGGGCCGAGCCCGAAGGCCTCCGACATGAGCAAGGCGAATTCGTAGGACAGCGCCTCGACTTGGACGAGGTAGGATTCGAAGGTGGGGCGGAAAGATGGGAGGAGGGTCTCAGACGGCCACTACAATCGGCGCATCATCAGTTCTGCGGTACCTAACAGAGAACAAAACATTTCGACTACACACACCTGAGACGGCCCCCACAGCCTCCAATGCTCCGGATCCCCCCTCCCCGCTCGCCACCGACACTCGTGCTTCGTCGCGATATCCCACTGCTCCCGCTGATCCACCTTTCCCTTCGTCAGCTCCGCGCCCAACTTCGAGTACCCGAGGAAATGCTCCGAATTACGCATGCTAACCGCATCCTTCTCTTCCTGCGGCAGCGCAAAGAGCGCGGGGATGTGCTCGTGGGTGAGGGCGGAGATGACGGAGGGGGCGACGGGCGGGTGCTGGAGGTAGAGGAAGCCGACGTTGATGAGGGCGTGGCGGAGTTGGGAGAGGAACTGGGCTTTACCGGTTGGCGTAGAGAGGAGGGTGTAGTCGAGGATGGGGATGGCGGAGAAGTCGGCCCCTGAGCCTGATCCGGAGGGTGGTGCAGACGCCGCTGGTGCTGGTACCTCGGAGGGGTTGAGCGCGGTCGTAACTGCGGTAGCTGTGATCGTCGTAGACATTATCTGCGTTGTGCTGCGGGCTTTGGTGCAGATTGAGAGATTAAGAGAAAGACCTTCGCTGTGCGAGCATCTAGCCAGTCTCAATTGTGCGAGATGACGCGATACAGTTCGTTACAAGGATAGTCATATGTTCCCTGGGATGACGCTCGGAGAAGAGGCTTGCGCGAAGACTCGGGTACTGAGGGTCATGGTCTTTCGTGACTGTGTTATCAGAGGAATGTCGCGTTGGTAGGCTTTGGGTAAACATGGAGATGCATAACAGATGCCGTCATCAGGCACACGCGGACACGCTTCCGTACACCATTCACCCACAACATGGTTGTTGCCCTAGCCAACTCGCCGTTCTTGGGAGTGAGCATGTCCTCAACGGACGACATCAACAAGAAGCTGAGCTACATACAGGTGGCGGCATTGCACCTGGCTTAAGGGTTTGCGCTCGCAACTGTCGACGAGATCCCCAGCTCGTTCACGCCCCTTCGTGCCCTCGCCTTCCAGTCATCTTTTGCGCTTCTCCCCCTGCCGCTGGCTCGTCCATGCTCTGTTCCTTAGGCTTGTCGTAGGTTCAAATGTGGCTCGTTGCACGTCGCGAACGACCCTGGCTGAACAGGCAACAGCGCATCTTTTTGTCCCGAGCATGGCGTGAACAACCTGAGCCCTACAAAGACGACGAACGGAACTTCTACGAAGGCCATGAAGGAGACCGCTGGGAAGACAAGGCGAATGCCAGTGCAGGCAACGGATGCTTGGATGAGGGCCAACATGTCGAGGAATACTGATGAGTCGTCTTTCTTCCTTCTCTTCTGCTCTCGTATCCATTCTTTCCACCTTTTCATGTTTCTCCGATTGTATGAGCGTGTGCCTCGATCCTAGTGGGGTACGAGGGTGGGAGAGCAGCCTTTTCTACTCCGTGCGCGGACCATTCGCTCTTCTCCATCTGTTCCGTCCTGGTTTCTACTTTCCCCATATCTTTACCGTCCCACCGACTGACTTATTCACCCACTCAGCGCACGGCTCCTGGAGCCTCGGGAGCGAAACCACAAAGGCCGAGACTACCACTGGCGACGCGGCCTCTATGGCAGCTCAAGTTCCCCAAAAACGACGTACATTCCTTCTACTTTTCGTCATGTATTCCTTCTTCCTTTTTTTCTGGTTCCCTCTACTTTCCCTTCTACGACCCGTTCGGGGAGCAGGGGTTGTCGCGATGCAGCCATCCGCACCCACCATTAATGCATATGTGCGGCGCTCCTGGGTTTTCAGGGGTCGGATTGAGCGGCTATGGCATCTTTTATGTTCTTTTCGTACTATTCCGTAATTCAGACTGTCATGAGGGGCAGAACACGCAAGTGGCGCCCCTCGCTCAGCGTTTTATTAATCCTCAAGCTCAGCCTCGACCTCGCTGATCATAAACTTCACATCTGACGCACCCTTCCACACCTATAGCCACTTGCATCAACGTCCGTCACCTATCGTCCCCATTCGCCGATTGGCGCAAAGACTTGCTCAACTACTTCGACACGGCGGATCCACCTGCATGTTGGACGACTGTATCTTCAGCTTTCAACTAACTCGTCACTTTCGTGTCAATAGCCTCGACTCGACTGCGCAGTCTCTCGAACTCAAGTCGAACAACGAACGATTGCTGTTGTTAGCATCAACGTGGCTCTGTACGGTCTCGGTGCACACAGAGGCACTGGAGACATCGATATCGTTCTCGCATCTGCCTAACAGAGGGCGAGAGCCATGGCGCAAGGGCGATTGAACGCCTGCTGGTGGGTGCTCCCTCTGCGCTCCTTCAATTTTTACACTTCTATTCTTTTTTTCTCCGCTCCCCATGCGCTCGCATGTCTCCATCACTATACTCCTTCCCCCTCCCAATGCACGTTATATTCGCTATGTCCATCGCATGAGCGAACTTGGAGCAAACATGAATTTCCATGTCCATAAATTCTCCTAAGCGCGAAAAGGATACTTAATCAGAGTCATATCTTTGAATCTGCGACTCTTCCTCAAAGTCATCCACTTTACTTTCTGACAACTCATCAGCTCTGATTTTCGTGTTTCTTATATATCCGCCCGCCGTTGTTCTGTGCCAGCCCTTTGACGCTGCCATCCGTTTTCCTTTCTCTCCATCTCCTCGCTCACGCCTCCCAGACTTGCCACTGACGTTCTGTTTTTCTCCAGTTTGCCATTAAAATAATCACCGTGCAGACAACATCTCACTGGTGGCTGTGCGCAGGCGACGTCGCATCGTCACGTTGTTCTCCCGAAGCCGCACCTGGCGACATGGCGACGCTTGGATATCCGATGCCATTTCCCCAGAACTGAATGTGCGGTGGAGGAGCACTTATTAGACTGTGCGTTCATTTTCCTTGTTTCTTATGTGTTGTCTAGTGGATGTTAATTGTCCGTGGATATCCGCGTTCATGAACGCAGTCCCACCAAAGATCCTCGCACTGCGCGATGCGCTGCGGAACGTTGCGAAGACTGATTGTGCATTTTCACGTGTTTCTCTTCTCGATCAATAGTTTCTTACTGACCCTTGTATATTGTAGCGGTAAACCTTTCTGAACCCGACGGGGAGCCATCGGGCAAGGCGAATTTGATTGGGAGGGTTAAGTGAGTGTGCGTTATCCATTCTTGCATTCTCTTTTCTTTCCTCCCCTCTTATCCGTAGTTCTACCTCCTATGTGTCGAATATCTGGAAAAATACAATGTCGGTCTGTGTGCGTCTCGGAAGTTATGGCGGGTATCACTTGTGATCCTCAGTAAAAAGCGAATTCCGACGTAGTCCGACGTTGTCAGACAATAGTCAAACAGTAGTCAGACGATTGTATGTCATATGTACACTATCTACATATTAGTCTGACAATTACGAACATCACTAAAAAGCAGTTCTGGGGACTTCCTTTTTAAGTCATTTGGGAATACGCGCTGTCAACTGAGCAAGGTATCGCAGTCTGGGCGCTTTAGAGAGGCGTATGCTTGTTATTTCCACTGCACTAGCGCCTTTATAGTATACAGTCGGCTACCCAATGAACACATAACTAATTTTCTGTTGAAAAGATCATTTCAGTGCTGTGATTGTAAGTTTGAATCACACCGTCGCACCTTCGTCATCGTCGTTCATACTCCTCTCGATGCTATCGTTTCCAAGCTCCACGGCACTGAGTAATGTAAGAGCAGGATGCTTACGTATCATATAAATTTTACGAGTCTGAATCCCCTCCCAAATTCCAACAATATCCACAATATGTTTCAAATGAATGCATGCAGGTTCCTTGGACCAGCTCCCTCGAACTTGTCTTAGAGTTACCTCTGCAATCAGTGGCACATAGATAGCGAGAGTCTGTACCATCTGGTCCGAGGTCTGGACTGAATAGAATGCAAGCGCCTCCCCAAATACAGTTATGGAATTCTGCGAGTTGGTAGGTGGAATTCGTGCCTTGAAAAACAAGTAATATTTAAAACCGGCATCGGGAAATTTAATACAGTACACACCTCAAACCATCGGTATTCCCGCGCGAGTTTTGATTGAGCGTCGCTAAGCTTACTTCGAAGAGTGCGGCCATTTTGAAGCTTGGCTTTCCCCCAACGCTGATATTTTCCGTGAAGAGATGCCACTGGGAGTTGCACATGGTGTGAGATGCAGACAAGATGATCAGCAACAGAACTCCGGTCCACATTACGACCTGTTAAATTCTGTGTAAATGGATTATCCTCCAGCGGGATGTCATGAACTGGCTGATTGGTATTTGGTTGTGGCGCTTTGTGATTGCGTTTGAGTGGCCAAGCAAGCTCAGATGGATAATATAAGTGAAGTATTCGAATGAGCTCTTTCTCCACAATAATATTGGTCAAATTGGCGAATGGTGCCTTTCTCGAACGGATTTGGTGCTCTACTTCTCCAATGCTCCTTTCACAGGTGGCTTGGCTCCCTAAGCGGATCGAACCATTCCACCTAATATGTTGTGGGACATGAATGAGTTGAAAAATACATAGATGACACCGTGAAATATTTGCTGGATTATTGGCCACATATAATTTCTCAAACTGAGTTAGAAATCGCACAATGGTCTGGTGTAGCTGTGCCAGAGACACATCGCTGTGTCCACTGATAGTCATTGAGGTCTCAATTATAGAGACAAAGTCAGCAAAGTTATCCAACACCATGGGATCCATCCCAATCTCCATCCCAATAGGAAGGATGTACCAATGGAGTAGTGCCATCCACTCATAGACCTTGTATTGGCTTTGGCGCTTCAGGTGGGGGTCACGAACTGGACCACAAAATGCAGGTGGGAGTGTTGCCATTGCAAGCGGAATCTGCATCCCTAGTAATGCAGAATCTGAGTCAGATAAATGGATGCGTTCGCTTGGTTTGCTTTCTGTTGTCCACAAATCCCAAATAAAGGACATGCAGTTCTCATAGAAGAGATGAAAAGGATCAAGAGGGAAGAATGTTGGGTGGTAGAATGATTGGCTTGCCGCACAGAGAGGAAGTCTCGATACACCAGTTTCTCGAGTAATTCTTGTCTTTGTAGCAACATTTGGAGCGGTTTCCAGTCTAGTGATTGTCTCCAGATATTCCTCATGACTTCTGCGTGGCAAGTTATTGAGATCATAAGTGGCAGGGCGATCAGGATTATACGTGTTGTTCTGTGGCGGAAACATTGGGTAATAAATTGACTTGCTGCCCTTTTTTAGGCTAGATCGAGCGCCCTTAACTTTGGAAAAGCGATCTCCATATGTTGCAGTGTGTCCAGCCATTCCATTTATCTTTGCTGACCCAAGCATGTCCCCACAACCAAAAACAATGTGCGCTCGATTCACGAAATATGCGGATTTCAAGGCATCCCAAATCCAAATTCCTTCACTTCCATGAGCCATTTCCTCGAAAAGAGGACGCATAAATGATTCAATCTCGCCAGGTGAATTAGGTCCTGGTGTTGCAAGATTCAGAATCACATTTCCAGAGGCATAGCGAATCTCTGGAGGAAGATTAAGAATGACCAGAATTAGGAGCCATGTGTTGGAATGCTTCTTTAATGTTAACTGTGCTCCATCTGTTGACAGGGCAAGTGCAACGTCGCGGGGATCTTGGAAGAGATTGTTTTCAGTATGCTGAGAAACATGCATGAACGAATTTCCATAATCGCTGTACACGCGCTGAGGACCTGAAGAAGCCCTGCCAACGACATCCAGTGCAGCTTTGAGGCATTGATCACGGTGTCACATAAGTTCAGAGGTGGTTTCATTAGCAAAAAGCGCCCTGATTGTGTCCATGACTGGAAGCACTGTGACTTGTGCTTTTGGGCGCTGTTTCCCCCCCTTTCCTATCGAGCTGTGGTAGCGGGAAGTCTTGCATTTCTTGCCAGTTGAAGAAACATATGGACACACAGTCATATCCTTGTACTTTCCGGTGTATGCAATGCAAGTGTTGGGGCACATGTCAATCTTGGTTGGATGGAAATCAACAATTGAGTGCGCAAGGCTTCTCACACGATATAGCGATAGAATGGGAATTCCGCTTGCACTCTTGAGGACCTCCTTGTGATTATTATATCCAATCACGGTGCCATTTGATCGGTGCCATGCTGAGAAATGCCGGAGGGAGAGCACCTCCGATTCTGTAAGAACTGGTGGATCCCTGTGTGTTGATGGGCAGGTTGTTGGGAGCCGGTAATTTCCCAGCAGATCACTACGAAGCTCCTGCAAGATTTGTGGGACTGAGATTTGTAGACGTGTATTGGAGAGCATTATCTCATTCTCTTTGTGTTGCTCTGGGTCGGCTTCATCATCAGTAAAATGCTGCTGTATGGGATCCGAGTCGCTGTCAAACTCAGACTCAGAGCTGCCGTGACTCCCCTCTGTGTCCAAGTGCGGTGGGTCTCTGTTGTTTCTCTCATCGGAGTCTTGTCCATGAAATTCCACTAAAAATCAGATTAAAATATGATGTAATATATATTCAAAGCACTTACGTTTCCGTGAGTCCAATTCTACCTCCATTTTCTCTGTGTCCTCTGCATCCACCAGCATAGGTGTGTCTGGCCTTCCCGCATCCAATGCATTTTGACGTGATTCGCTTAGAGTCTTGGTTACTGAAATAGATATAAGAAATCCAAATTGGGAAATAAATGATGTAGGTCCACATACCATCTCGAGTGTCTGCTTGGGATACTGTTGGACCAGAGACCATTGCAGAAAGTAGATCAATAGTTTGTTGAGTCTTTGAAATGCCCTCCTGCAAGGATATTCTGGTTTTTACAGAACTCGGACTTGCAGGGGATGCTAACAGAACTTCTTCGTCGAAGGATAGATGTGTCCTCATGGTGCGTAAACCAATTTCTTTCTGCCCTGTGCATTTCGAGCAGTAGCAGGTGGCGCTCATGTGTGTATAGTGGACTAGTTGCGAGTTGCAGATGATACAGATTGCTTGACACGACAAGTCAAAAACACGTTTGTTGTTTAAGTAGCTCCTCCAGCCCTATTATTAATCATATCAATCATAGCCTCTCCAGAATAAGCAAGACATCCACGAACGTGCATAGGATAAGTATAGTATATGTCTACTGCAGTACATCTATATCTACATGTCATACTTGTATCATACAAATGTTCGCATGGAGACATCAGGCTATAAATAGTCTGATATCACGTGAATCTTGATTTTGACGTCCTGCCTATGCTTGCCTACGTTCATTGTTCGCTGTGCCTACACCACCCCTGTCAAACCCCTGTTGTATCTCCTTTGGTCCCTTCCCCCTACGCCAAGTAAACAACTATCATGAACACCAACTATCAGGAACTCTCTACAGGCTCTTCCGAGGACTTCCGTATGGACGATGGCAATATGTCGAACTACCGCAACATGCCTCATGGCAGTGCTCAGCCAGGTTCCTCATTCCGACAGAACATACAGGGCAGTACAGCAGCAGTTATCCAACCACACAACAGTACTCAGGGAATGGCAGGACCATCATTTCCTAGTGCGCAGGGCTTTGGGCATGCTGGACCCGGGCCATCGAACTCCTCTTCAATGCGCCAGCAGGACTTTCGTTTGGATACCCTACCGATGCCTGAAATGATCGCGCAACTCAGTATTGAAGATCTCACCAGATACCACCCAGGTGTTAGGGACATGAGTGACCTCCTGAAAAATCTGTCGCGGAGTATGGCCATGCAGAGCGAATTGAGCGCCCAGCTCTTCAGCAAGGTATCAGGCTTAGAACAGGAGATACAGGAGCTCAAGATGCGGCCTCCACCGCCGATGCATCATCTGTAAGTTTCTAAATCCGTGATTACCTCTAATCTGATGGACGGCCTTCTAGCTTCTGGACTAGTTCAAGGACTCCCTCTCTTCTGTCCAACTCATTTCTACGATCGGGTTCAGTCAGTCCAAATGACTCGGCATCGGATTACTCACTCACAGCGATAAACCCTCGCCCTGCAAACCGACCATCTGAGCTCCCACAAACCGTGCTCTGGACTATCGATGATGCAAAAAATGACCAACAAGTTGCAGCAAAGACCAAGGCCACTGGAAACCAGTCGCGCATGCCTATACCGTTGTCCCTTCGCAACAATGACGGATCCCCAATTAGTTACACAGAATGGGCTTCAGTAAAGGCGAGTACCGACCTGGTTATAGCTGAAGTCCTTGCGCCGCTCCAGCCATCGTCAGCTGGTGACTCGAGCAACACTGAGCCCAAGGGGAAAAAATGGTATATTCGCCATCACAGAGCGGCGTGGTATCAGGCAGTACAGCAGCTTGAGAAGCAGCAACCCATTCTGTGCCTTTGTGCTTTGTCTTGGAAGGCTGAAGCCGTTTTACAGAAAATCCTCACCAATGAGAAGAGCGCGAAGACCCAGCGAGATAACCGAGCAGCAAAAAAGAAGGACGCAATTCGGAGTGGAGGTGGTAGTGAAAAGTCGTCGTCGGAGGAGTCTCCTTCTCAGACTGTGATATCGACTGCCACAAGTAGCAGCCGACCAGAGAAACGACACCATGAAAACGGCGGTTTTCGTGTTGCGGAGCCGCCACGCAAGAAGGCAAAGTCTCCAACCTCATCAGTCGCAAACCTGGCTGCTACTACGGGTGCTATAGCTACTTCTCAACCTCCAAGTTTTGTTTTGACTGGACTGAACGACATCCCAGTCATATTAGCCCCTACTAATCTTGCTGGCGCCTCGAACCAGGACATTGACACCAAATTCATAGTGGTGTCGTCGTCATGTACGGTCCAGTCTATATGTCTAAGACTGTGTTGTTCCTTTGTTACTGAAAATTTTCAATGTTTTAGTGAACGATCTGAAAGGTGTGCATATTTACTTGATTTCCTGGGTTTTTGTACTAATGATTTCGTGATTAGACATTCTTCTGCACGACTTTTGCCAGATTAAATCGTCGGGTTCTCTATTCGCGGCCATGAGCACTGCTCATGACAGTGAACCTTCTGAACCATCAGCAACAACACTTCAGTTCATCGAGTGCATCAAGGACGCAGACTACAATGACCCTGCAATCGACGACGATGAGAAGAACGAGTCATGGGGCCATCATCAGTTCAAACTTCACCTCGGGTTTGATGACGTGTACATCTGTTCTCAAGTCATGGTCTGATATTGGGAATACTGCTGTCGCCTGTCGCCTGATAGCAGCAGCGATTCGAACATCTAAAATAGCGAAGTATGTATGTGAGCGGAAGGGCCGGCTCTCCCAAGGTGGATTCATCAGCGATGTTTACCTTGAAACGGTTGTCGATCGCCTCTGGGAGCTCTGGCAAGATGCTCATGCTCATGGGGTATGTTCCTTGTTATTCTTTGCTCATGTTCCACACTCACAAACACTTCCTCTTTTCTGAGCCCTCGGCAGCGACAGCGACAGCGACAGAGTCAACGCCCGCTACCACGCTTCAGAAAACCGGATTGGCTCCTGCTTCATTGTTGGCCGGTGGTGCTGCTGATGAGTCCGATTTGGAACCGCAATTAGAGAACGAGCCCGCGCGCGATTGCGATATACTCCATGTAAGTGCTCTTAAACCCTTCACTCAACTCTTATTGACTTGGGCTCGTGATATTTAGGGGTTCCAACTCAACGAGCTCAAAACATGGGTACAAACAAATGAAATCGCACTTCCCACTGGCGCAAAAAAGAAGAAGGAAGGTGAATAAAATGTTCCTCTCTACTGTGGCGCTATCACGAGGGATTGATTTGCCTTTTCATTAGATTACATCAACGCAATATTGGCCTCGTCTGGCGCTAAACTGACGAAGGATGACTTTGATGCTATCGTTAAAGCGGTATGTTACCTAGTTGTGCTTCGTGTATAGCAGTATTGAAAATCTGTTATAGCGCGGCACTCGGAGGCAGAAAGCCAAAGCATTGTAGTCCGGCAAGGCCAGTATCATGTCTTCGTGAACATACTTTTGCTTTTGTGTTCACGGTGTCTCTGAGTATATCTACACTGATTTTGTCATTCGTCGTGTATCGGTGCAATTTGCTATATTTTTTTGTGTTACAAATATGTTACAAATGTCATACGAATGAATGCCAAATGCCCGCTGAAAATATGTCCATCAATTGACTAATAAATGACATGTGTGGACTAATGACCGTCTTTTGTATTGCTTCTGACTGATCCATGCAAGACTTATGCCAATGCTACGTCGCCTGAAGGTTTACGGAACGTTGATGGGTGTTGCGCATATGTCATACATGTAAAGTCCTACATTTGCCCACAAATCAACATTTAGTCAGACATTTGTTGGTGACTGACTAATGTCGCACAAATGTGGGGTATATGCCCGACTTCGCTTTTTACTGAGTGTCACAGGTTATGGATTATGTACTACAGTTTGGGTAAAAATAGCTCAAAAGATTCTCGTATTTTGACCATATTTCGAGCATTGCGGGATGTAGATGCCTTCATATCATCTTAGAAAGTCCTTCAGTCTCTCACATAAATGACCTCCCAGGTGATCTGCTCGACGACTGGACGATGCTCCCAACACCCCATGAGTGGCTCGGCACGTGACCATCCCCTCCTCGATTCGCACCACGAAAAATGGCAGTGGAAATTTAGAGACGCCGGAAGTCAGAATGAAGTGAGGTTGAGCATCATCAGTTTTGAAACTCTGATAAGGTGAAGGCACCTTCACCTTCATGATTGGGTTTGCAGATAATTATCCCCTGTTTCTGGGGAGAGCGCTGCTGCGTTGTATGCCTGGAGTTCTTACTTGATCCGCTTCACATGAAGGGCCACATCCTCCTTTTCTCGATTGTCTTTTCACCCTGCAGTGCTGGATTAAAAGCCGATTCCAATAATGAGTGTTGGATTGTTCCGTGAACCAACTGCAGATGTGGATATCCGGGGGCTTGTGGTTCGATTTTGGTCACCAGTGCGTTCATGACGCATCACTCGGGCTTGAATTCATCGCATGTCGGAACGGTACACGGAAGATTCGGGGCAAAACTTATCCTACAGGTTGCTGAAGATCTGATGAAGGTAAAGTCAAGGCCACCTTGACAATGAAATAGTGAAGTGAAGGTCACCTTGACTCCGAAGGTACCTTAAACTCCGGTGGCACTAGTTGAAATGGTTGATGTTGGGCAAATGTGGATAGAGAGAGCTCAAACAAGTTAGTTGGGCAGAAACCGGCTCGTGAATATCGCCAAAATGCTGACAGTTCCCGCCTAATTAGGTCCTACACCTATGGGATTTTCGTCGGGAACTCTATGAGTTATGGAATTTCACAGGTTCTGTGGCCCTTATTATATTTTCTCCTGCCTACTGACTTGGTGGGCCTATAATTTTATGGATTGTCACAATTATGGGTGACAGCAGGTTCGACTGTAGCAAATATTTGATGACTAAAAATAATCCCCTCTCGTATAGGACTGTGGTAGTGAGCTCGCCGGCTCAGAAGGCCGACCTTACAGAACTATACTGTCAGTAAGTGTCGGTTTTTGTATTGTCGTATGTACTAGAGGATTAGCCCCAGACTAACCTGTATCTTACCCTGATTTGGGGTAGGTAGGCGTCAGCAGACGGTTATAAACGGGTCTGTTTGCGTGAATAAACAGACCCGAATTCAGACAAAAACGGGGCTGAATTCGGTCCTCCGTGGCTGTGTAATTTGCCGCTATACAAATTTGTAGTCATGCCTATTCTATCAGTCACTATTATAATCTATCTTGACTTGCCTGCCGTGTCTTCCCCACTGCCCACTAGCCCTGCGTGAATTGCACTCATTGTGTGTTATGCTCACTCGGTCGCGTCAATCGCACTCTGTAGATAATACTTTGATGACACCGGTTGAACGCGCTAATGCCACACGGCAAACAGGAGGTATCTTCATGCTCCGGTGCTGATACCCTCATCATTTGCAGTAAGACTGGCGTGGTATTTACACATGCACTCGTCGCACTCTTTAGATAATACATTGATAAAACTGGTTGAACACGCTAATGCCACACGGCAAACGGGGAGATAATGCTCCGGCGCTGGTACCCTCATTATTTGTAGCAAGCCTGGCGTGGTATTCACACACGCACTCAAACTCAGGAAAATCGCAGCGCTGTTGCCACGCAGAATCCTGACCGACTTCAGGGTGGCATCTACACATGCCGGAAAATTACAACGCATGAATCGGTCAGTGCATTTTCAATGCTATTTGTACATCGGCTGGGAGCGACCGAATGCGTCGTGTGTTGATGCCACCCATACCACAGCACCATGTGCGTGGTGTTTACGCATGCACAGAAATATGCTCACGGTGTCGCGACTAGAATGGCATATGTACATGTGTCTATAACCCACACCTTGCCTACACCGGCCGAATTTTCCTGAGTGCGTTAATCCCACAATTAAGTAATACATATCTGTGCATATGCGTCAATCTCCCGCACAGGCTATGCTGCGCTGCATGAATCCATCCTGCTAGTACGCATAGCCGCTGGTCCTCTGTGCGTCAATCCCCCACACAATCCCACTCTGTACGCGCCTATCCCCCCAGATTTCACAGCGAGCCCTTTGTGCGTTGCTCCCACACGACGCAAAGGCTAGTGTCATCATCACTCACTCCCATCATATATATCACCTCGCTATAAGCGTTGATCCCGCACGCGCTCTGTATGCGTCAATGCCGCACAGTGGCTCGCTCAGGTCTCATGTGTAATCCCCACTCAGGGTCGGCATTACTTTGTATGTGTCGATCCCGCACAGTACTCACTACTGCCTATGTGTTGATCTCGCATTAAAGCTAAATAACACATCATGTGTTCTTCCCACATATAGCATCAACATTATTTTATGTGCGTCGAACCCTACGCACTCTACAACATATGTATGTGTCAATCCCGCTTGTATGCCACGTTGTACTCTATGTATCATTCTGGCACAGAATCTACCCTACTCTTTATACATTGACCTTGCAGACTGTGCTTCTATAATTACTAATCAGGCGGAGAGGATGTCTCCAGTTGGTGCAATTAAATGGGCATCAACGAGCCTGGCAGAAGTTATAGTTCAGCTGGTTCAGCATTTGTTTGAGATCATGGCTGCGCTCGAGTTCGACCCTCAGGATGTGCCATTTTATTTTATTTACGCTTGATATGGGTGGATTCCACAATCTCAGAGCGGTTGCTGTCAACCGTGGGACAAATGCACACAAGCTACTGTTCTGTCTGTGCGTCAATTGCGCGTCAGGGCTATCGTCATGTAAGCGCCAATCCTGCGTCAGTCCCACAGATTGTGCCCTTAGATGCATGCGTCAATTGCGCACTTAGTCTAAGCTTTTCTGTATGCGATACTTCCACCCACAGCTTATTATAACATTGTATGCGTTTATTCCACGGCCAGCCTATTGAACAATGTGCATTATTACCACACGCAATCTATATTACTACGAATGCGTTTATCCCTCACAGCGTTTATCCCTCACAGTGTCCCACTGAAATGCGGAGATTTATTACTCCCTCATCAAAGGAACTTCCCGTAACTCAAAAATTTAAAACTTGCATTCGCACTGTACTGTCATCATCGATTCTCCTCCTTTGAAACACAGATGCCTTCACAACCGTCCAACACCAGCCCAACTCAACCCACCGATCAAGACTACTCCACCGACGAAGAGCTCCCACTCTGGTTTGTCCACACTGACGCGCAGAGGCATGCCACCTTTGAGAGCTTTGAGTGCCGCATGCTATTGCTGCGCACGCAGCTTGATGCCACTCCTCACATCATTGGCCTACACCTCGTTGCCCTTTCAAAACGATTTGAGCTTTTAGCGACTGAGGTGGTGAGTTCTTTGTACTGTTTTATACTTGACTATATTCTCATTATATTCCATAGCGCCACTATGGCTTCAACGTTCGTGATGTTGGCCAGGACCACTGGTTATTTTCGTTTCTGGAGTCTATATGGAACCTTGCAGTCGCCATTCGATTCCGCCTGTACGGCGATGTCGGCATTGCAGTAGGAAGGCCCTTTTATAGTTACTCTGTTGGATGCATTCGAGGGATGGTGCTGAACGCGCACAAGTTTGCAAACTTGGTATGTCATCACCAACATTCCGCTGTCGCACATCTAACGTACATCATTTCCAGCCATTGATCTTCCTTCCGCACGACCCCACGCCCCTCCCCGAAAATTGGTACCTCCTGTAGTATTTAAGTTGTGTAGTGATATATGCTATCATTCGGGCCAAGTTACTAGATGTTCCAGTGACTATCTCCATGTGGGAATGCCACCTTCAGACATATGTAATTTAATGTAACGTCCACATGGTCCTGCCACTCTCCTTGTATATTGTGACCCTCAGCCACCGAAAAATTAATTCCCTCAGCTGTACAGTTAGCGTGCGAATCCCTCAGCTACCTATTGACGCTCACCTGACAATCGTGTGAATGTGTGTCTAGTCACTCTTATGCCAACGCAAATACCATGTAACCGCTACAGGTTAATGTGTCTATTCCACCTACTGAGCCGTGTTTGTTACAATGCCATTTGGTTAATATCGCCAGCCCTGCGAAAATCCCACGCACTCTCTGAGACTGTGCATGTGTTAATGTCTCGAGGTACTCTACGCTGATCAGCTGCGTGAATCCCACGCACAATTCCAAATCACATCTCCGCTGAGTAATTTACACGCATCAGTTAAGATTATTAGCTTTGTGTGTGATCTGCACTTGCAGATCATCAGAAATACGATGTGTCAGTCCCACACTTGCACCACACCCACACCCGCTTTGAGACATTAGATAATCCAGTAAATTTTGTGTGTTCACTCCACTCCAATGGAGTCTCTCCTCGTGTGCCCCCCCACTACGCCCATTTACCGTTGCAATCATGGACACTGCAGTGCTCAAGAAGCAGATCCAACAAATCAATAGAGAGCTCAAACAAATTAAAACTGTTCTCGCAGCTCGGCCGGCACAACGAAAATGTCAGGAGTTTGCCTCGTCTTCTTCATCGCAAAATCTTCTCACCCACAAATCTAGCTTCGCGCGTTCAATCGAAAGACTCCCTCAAGCAGAACGCACTCACCGACCAAGCACAGGAGGAATCTCGCGCACGCGTTCCAATCCTCGAGAAGCGTTTAGTTGAGTTAAAAACTCAACTAGACGCACTGCAAAACAAGCCCGCACCGCTGCCACAGTCCGATTCTATTCCTCGCTCACCAAAAACTTCAGATATTGCGACTAATGATGCCTCCAATTCTGTCGCCACTCCTGCCACTGCCGAGGCCGCGCCTCTCCCGTCCCAAAATTTGGCCGCTACCGGCGATGCGCCTCTTCAGCCACCTGCCACTCCAGCTGCCCTCAAGGTCACGCTCCCCGAGTCCACTCCTGCCGCGACCAATGACGCGCCTTTCTCATCCCAGACATTGGCTGCCGCTGCAAATTTGGCTGCTACCAGTGATGCGCCTCCTCGACCACCTGCCGCTCCCGCCGCCCTCAAGGTGGCGCTCCCCAAATCCACTCCTGCCGCGACCGATGACGCGCCTTTCTCATCCCAGATATTGGCTGCCGCCGCAAATTTGGCTGCTACCAGTGATGCGCCTCCTCGACCACCTGCCACTCCAGCCGCCCTCAAGGTCACGCTCCCCGAGTCCACTCCTGCCGCGACCAATGACGCGCCTTTCTCATCCCAGACATTGGCTGCCGCTGCAAATTTGGCTGCTACCAGTGATGCGCCTCCTCGACCACCTGCCGCTCCCGCCGCCCTCAAGGTGGCGCTCCCCAAATCCACTCCTGCCGCGACCGATGACGCGCCTTTCTCATCCCAGATATTGGCTGCCGCCGCAAATTTGGCTGCTACCAGTGATGCGCCTCCTCAACCACCTGCCGCTCCCGCCGCCCTCAAGGTTGTGCTCCCCAAATCCACTCCTGCCGCCACCGATGACGCTACCACTACCAGTTCGTTGGAGATTAATGCTGAAGATGGAATGAACGACATGAAACTGTGAGTCCTAACGTTTTGTTTACCGCCTTCCTAATATTATTTACACAGCGCGGTGCCCGAGAAACCCAACCCCGAGATGATAGCAATGCTTTCCATGTATACGCAAGACCAAATCAATGCTCTCCTCGCAGCAGTTGGTCATCCTCCCAGTGCTCCACCTCATACTGCTTCTCCACCTCATACTGCTGCTCCCCGCCGCCGTCCCGCCACCGCGCGTTCCACGAAGCCCACCAAGCAAGTAAAGCCGAGCATTGACAAAGTTGACTTCGTTAAGTTCGATAAAGAGTACGTCTACCCAACCATGGTTGTACCAAATCTACATCATATATGGGTAGTTACCCATCTGAGTTGTTACATCACAGGGGGCAACTGCCCAAGGGCCTGGGCAGCTGATGCATCTGCCTCTGGGCCACCTCAGAGGTTGTATCAGTCCCCAGTTTGCCCAGTGCCAACTCTGGCAGACATTTAAATTCAAACTCAGCCATGCTGGCAGCTATGCCGGACTTCCGAAAATTGTGAAAATTCCCACGGTCCATAAATCATTGGAAAAGCATGATCTTACATAGTATGGGAAAAATGATGGCGGATGTCATACTTTCCCACGATCACGAAGGGTAGCAACGGGTCTGCTCTTTTTTCTATAAATAGTGTAAAATTCAGCAAAAAATTCCAGTGCCAGAATCGTGATCCAATTCGGTCTGGATCAGGAGATATGGCCCAATCTTTATGGGGCATGTTTGGCAAGTGTGCCACTTAGCTGTATCTTGCTCAATTCTCCATATTTCTGGACGCTTCCGGTACTGTCTTGTAGGGAATTTTAACGCCGTTCCAACGCACTTGTCACAATTGCGCTGCGCTTATTGGCTGCTGTGCTATTGACAAAATGGGTCTACTATATATGTCAGGCTGTCATTCTCTTATACCTTGGCGATTTTTCCATATTTTTGGATGCTTTAGGTACCCATCTGTAGGGAATTTGAACGCAATTTGAACGCAATTTTTTTCATGTCTGTGCGCCCACTTTTTGCTTTGCTATCAACCAAACAGTTGGCTGTACTATTGTGTGCCACTCAGCTGTATCTTGCCCATTTCTTCATATTTCTGAATGATTATTTCGCCATCTTATTGCAACTTCCTATTAACTATTGACACTTACCTTGCCCTGAGCATACACTCTGAAGCCCTGCCACTATCAGCTAAATAGCTGATTCACCCAAAATACAAGTACACAGTGATTGCATAGCATATAGCCAATGCCATGGCATGAATTTGGTACCGAATTGTAGCATTTAATGAGGGGAATCGAACGCGCTCTTTTTCATGCCAGTGCATTGAGTCTGTGGAGTGGAATATCAAAAATAGTGGTATTTGAGTGAAAAACCACCATTTCGACATTTGTACTTGCTATACTTGACCAATCAGTATGTGGTTTGGACCATCTTGTAGCGGTAATTCATACCTTTCCAACGCATATTTTATGTTTTTGAGGCGCCCAGTACAGGACAGGCAATTATGCAATGAATGCACAGTTAGCCTCTGTGCATTATAAAACAACTCAAGAGTAACTTATGTATGCTAAATGTATGTACCTGCATATCACTATACATAGCTAACATCTTGGAGACTTATATCTACTTAGCCCATTTGCTGGCATGACATTATCAATCATATTAGTCAAAGGTAGGTAAAGGATACCAAAAGGTAAGCAGTATAGAGTTGCAGATAACTCATATATGTGCATATTGAGCTATTGTATGATACATAGAGGGTGACTTTGCATTCATTGCATAATTGTCAGTCCTGTACTGGGCGCCTCAAAAACATAAAATATGCGTTGGAAAGGTATGAATTACCGCTACAAGATGGTCCAAACCACATACTGATTGGTCAAGTATAGCAAGTACAAATGTCGAAATGGTGGTTTTTCACTCAAATACCACTATTTTTGATATTCCACTCCACAGACTCAATGCACTGGCATGAAAAAGAGCGCGTTCGATTCCCCTCATTAAATGCTACAATTCGGTACCAAATTCATGCCATGGCATTGGCTATATGCTATGCAATCACTGTGTACTTGTATTTTGGGTGAATCAGCTATTTAGCTGATAGTGGCAGGGCTTCAGAGTGTATGCTCAGGGCAAGGTAAGTGTCAATAGTTAATAGGAAGTTGCAATAAGATGGCGAAATAATCATTCAGAAATATGAAGAAATGGGCAAGATACAGCTGAGTGGCACACAATAGTACAGCCAACTGTTTGGTTGATAGCAAAGCAAAAAGTGGGCGCACAGACATGAAAAAAATTGCGTTCAAATTGCGTTCAAATTCCCTACAGATGGGTACCTAAAGCATCCAAAAATATGGAAAAATCGCCAAGGTATAAGAGAATGACAGCCTGACATATATAGTAGACCCATTTTGTCAATAGCACAGCAGCCAATAAGCGCAGCGCAATTGTGACAAGTGCGTTGGAACGGCGTTAAAATTCCCTACAAGACAGTACCGGAAGCGTCCAGAAATATGGAGAATTGAGCAAGATACAGCTAAGTGGCACACTTGCCAAACATGCCCCATAAAGATTGGGCCATATCTCCTGATCCAGACCGAATTGGATCACGATTCTGGCACTGGAATTTTTTGCTGAATTTTACACTATTTATAGAAAAAAGAGCAGACCCGTAGCTACCCTTCGTGATCGTGGGAAAGTATGACATCCGCCATCATTTTTCCCATACTATGTAAGATCATGCTTTTCCAATGATTTATGGACCGTGGGAATTTTCACAATTTTCGGAAGTCCGGCATAGCTGCCAGCATGGCTGAGTTTGAATTTAAATGTCTGCCAGAGTTGGCACTGGGCAAACTGGGGACTGATACAACCTCTGAGGTGGCCCAGAGGCAGATGCATCAGCTGCCCAGGCCCTTGGGCAGTTGCCCCCTGTGATGTAACAACTCAGATGGGTAACTACCATTATTGATGCATACTTGGTGCAGCTATTAGTGGTCTACCACCCCATCCCTATGGATTTTTCTTATTTTTTCTTTTTTCTTTTAGGCTTGATTTCGTGTCCGGAGACTTGGACACCAGGCGCTACACCAAGCTGGATCCTAACTATGTTTGGGTCACGCTTCGCTCTCGTTTTTTCCGGACATATGCCTCAGAGTTTAGCGACGACCCCGAAATCGAGAAGGGTATCCTGGACTGTACTGGTCAAGGCATCGAAGAAAAGGCCTATTGGCCAGACTTCAGGGAGCACCTCAAAGATTGGGGTGCTCTTTCCGAACGGGATAAGTCCATAATCAACTGTGAGTCTCATATTACATTGTATTCGTTTCAGATCATTCATCTTCCATCTATATTTCTCTGTTCTCCTCAGGCTACGGCCGCGCTGTCATTCAAATGTTTCTATTTGAGATCCTCCGCGGCGATCCAGACCCTAAAATCACAGAGACTTGGCTCAAAGTGCTCGTATCCAAAGTTCTGGCCTGTCTTCCGGAGGCTGGGACTACCAACCGTGCCGTCGCTCGCGAGTTCATGACCACATACCGGGATCGCCTCTTTCGCTGTCGCTATCACAACAATGAACGACACTACAATCGCTCAGACGACGAGGATAAGCCCGCGGCCAACAAGCCCGGCGCCGCCACCCAGCCTAAGGCGCCACCGGAGCCCAAGTGCGATCAATCCGGCTTCTTTGCCGGCGTCGGCTTTCCCCCCATCACCACGAAGGGAGTTGACCCTCATCCTGACCACTGTCACTGTGGTTGTTACATCGAGGATGTTCTATCAGATTTCTTCGATGCGAAGTCTTTGGAGCTCTGGTCGTCCAACCCCCACTATGACACCCAGTCGTGGACAATGAATTTCCAAGTTCATCCCCGCATCCGTTCATTTGTTACTCACGGTCTTATCCTCAAAACGGGAATTCGGGTCGCTGATCGTTACACTGGTGTCCAAATGTGGGGTTCGATGAATGATCTACAACAATCCTGGCACAACGACGCATATCTCCTCCATATCGCCCAAGTCTCGTTGAAGGCTGCTCAAGAGCGTCATTACCGTGCGGACAAATTATTTGGCAAGAAACCCGCTCCCGCTCCCGACTCGCCTGCCGCCGAGTCTACGACCACAGAACTCGCTCCCACGCCTGACACTCCCACCCGCCAATCCGCTACATCGGGCACCAAGAAACGCAAAGTCGCTTCTGGTGGTAGTGACGCTTCTACCTCCAAGAAGCATAAGTCAAATGAGGATAATGAGCAGCAGTCGGATGGGGATGGGGATGAGGATGAGGACATCGATATATTCGGAGCTTCTGATCTATCTACTGTATCTGAGAGTGACGAAGACTAGGATTAAGACCAGCGCAATGAGGATTAGGTGTTAGTTAGTTCTACTAGATATGAATTGATTTCGCTTCTCTTCACCGTTCGCATGATTGGCCCTTCATTTTTTGTGTGTTGGTTTATTGTAAAATATCCCTGCAAATCGGTCCTTTGCCGCACTGAGACACTTCCGAGACCCACTACCGTGTTAGTTTCGGTATATATATCCCAGTCCACATGTAACCTCTTATACATGACAGTGCACTGGAATCAATTAAGCGCCCATGTATCTGGTGTCTCTGACCTCATTGCTTACTCCAATTATCTCCCGCCTCAAAAGCATAGACTCCTAAACGCTTACTTTATAGCCCTTAGATTGATACTCCATGAATTCTGTACCACCGGGAGATGGTCGAACAAACCCTGAACAAGTGGTCATTAAGCGCCCATTTCTGTGGATTGCCACCGCTTTTCTGACATATCTAGCTTCTTCTCCCGACCTACAGGCACTAATTCGATAACTTATGAACAGCCAGACTCCATATATGGTGTTTTAATTTTTTTTCCCTTGTGGTTGGTTGACCGCTGGCACGTCGTCTATATGATGTTATGGGCCTATATGGGCTAAACGGTGTCATTTCTGACATATGCTATTCATGGTGTTCCGTTTTGATTTTTTGCACTAGATTGAAGAGAAAAACTCGCTGATCAAGAATCTGCCAATTTTGCGGCTCTGGGCTGAAAATTGCGGGCAGGAAAGCACTTTAAGTTGGGCATCAAACGTAGAAAACGCGCACAAACATAGGCACAAACGCCCACGAACATCACAAATGGAGCACAAACTTTGTCACAAACAGGTTGAGAACGTAGAACAAACTGGCGCAAACACAAAAATCTCCGAACGTCTGCGCATCAGATTATTTCCTGTGCTCATACTCATGGCCCGTTCCACGCTCACACCAGAAGAGAAGCAAGAGAAGCGCCGTGACCGTCAGAAGCGTTATTATCATACGTGCGTCTACATCTTGATTGAATTTTCTTGTCACTGACACGGGGTGCGGTAGTCATAAAGAAGAACAAGACATCAAAGCGAAGGCACGCGCTGCTCGAACGCGCACCGCCGCCAAAATCATATCACTGAGGAAGGAATCAAGATACTGGCATGAGACCTATCACATGGCTGACAGTCGAGTCCGGTAAGTCAGCTTTTGTGACTACGGCAGCCGCCTCCATTCTGACAAAACACAGCGAGTTGAATACTCGTCTCATCACCCTGCGCACTGAGATGGGGGATCTGCACCAGAGCGTCGATTATCTGAAGACTGTAGCTCTCCAGAAGCCACACGGCGAGCGCTCTGACCAGATACTTGCTGAAGTGGAAGCGGACATGTCCTCGCTTGCAGACGACATCGGGCGTGTGAATAGACGGTTCCAGTGAGTCGTGTTACCAAAGTTCTCATTCTAGTTTAACCCAGATCTATTCAGACATTACAAATTTCGTAAGGAAACGGCCAGAACGGAAAGAAATCGTGTGGATCGCGAGGTTCTCATGAGAAAGAAAATTTTGGATGAGCACACCCAGCAAGAGCAGCAGGATCTCGAGCTCATCGCGGCGTACGTATCTTCCCGCGCTCATTCTGTGGAAATACTTACGTTTACTACAGGGCCAATGAGCCATCAGAAGGCGAAATCAGCGATGAACAAGATTACGCTTCTCAAGCACGAGACCATACAAAGGGACTTGATGAAGAAGGCATGCCGATTTCGGAATCACTCGGGATCGCCACTGCGCATCGCACGGACGAGCAGTGGAGGCGCTATGAACAGCTCACCGCAGACGGTTTGAACCCGGATATGCCAGGCGGGACTTTCGGACCAGAGGAGGAAGATGAAACTATCACACCTGTACACCACTCGTATGATAGCGCTCGAGATATATAAATACTGTCCAATCACATCTCTATCCCAATCTAGGCGCTAATCACGCGAGTCTCAGCCGGCTCCACGCTTGGCATCAGTGCCTGCCGACGGATGCAAATTTCATACGTCCGCATGGTATCTATGTGGGTCCTCTGACCGAAATGGGTGCTCATACTGGTAATTCAACTCTTACAGTCACGGCCAGACATATGACTGAGCTTGAGTCTTCGAGGCATAAAAATCCTCATCATTTCCCCTTATCACAGAGTATCGTACATCTACTTTTTATATCTATGCCTATTTTTATTGTGTTCCTGGCCCCTCTCGGGACCTATCGGCTAGCCTGGCATGGGCGCCTATGCTCTGTGTTGTGCTCTGTGCCCAGTGCCCACTGACCACCTGTAGATTGTGGTGGTACGACAACAGGAGTAGTTTCACACGGCGCTCAGAACTTATAGGTGGGATTCAGGTGCGGTACTAAAGAAATCATGTGACGCGTTTCGAACCGCACCTGAATCCCATCTATAAGTTCTGAGCGCCGTGTGAAACTACTCTTGCTTTCATATCACCACCATCGCGTCCACTTCATCTGCGCTGCCAGTGCTCGACCCCTTAGTAGATATTAGAGTAGATAGATTGAATTAATCACAGAGTGGGCGTACATGGCTGAAACTCGCCCTACCAAACGGCAAAAAAATACTCATGAACGTAACCCGTTCATTGACGACGAAGCCATCGTTGATTACGATGATCCTGAGGAAGACGAAGAAGTACAGGGTACGTCAGTCCATGTCCATGAAATTAGGGTAGATTAGTTAAATGAGGAGCTAGACAACTTCATCGAGGAGAATTTAGGCGAAGATCTTGACGATGCAATGGTACATGCAGCAGTCAATGCTGCTCTCCGAGCTGAGGAAGCGGGAATAGAGGCGCTAATAGATGCAGAGATCTATGAGGATGGTGAGACCGATGAGGAGAATCTGGGGGAGGAAGAGAAGTCACTGGATGACAAAAAGGAAACCGATGACGTCGCGCTGTCATCGGGTGAGGGATTATGGGAGATCCGGTGCAAGGTATGTGACCAAAAAAGTGATCACATCGCCCATATTTTGATACCACATTACTATACTATCCCTGGAATTTTGCAAGCTGTACATACTTTCGCATACCTACCAACTCATACCTACTGACACATTGTACATATACATACATGATAATCGTGTACACACCAACGTAGCAAAGACCTGAGTGGTCAACACTTCCCGTGAGATGTGCGCACGCAGTCATATTCTCTATGACTAATTGTGGCAATCGCACACATGCCATTTCGGAGGCACAAGTAAGTTCTCGTGAGATATGCACGCATGGTCATATTGCCATGTAACCGTATGTGGCAATTCCCCACATGGCTCATTCGGCGGCTATGTGCTTATCACGCGTATCACTAAGTGCGATGCGCCGCGCATATCACACGTACCATTCCAATTCTACATTCCATCAATAACATACTCTAAGAGGAAGTCAATAGATCATTCAACAGATAAGGCAATAAGTCATTCAATAGATTCAGGTAAACAATATGTACAATCACGATGGTGAACAGTAACTATTCAACTTGTGGCGTGGCTTGCAGCGCTGCGAGCTGCGCCTTGAGGCGCTCATAGTTATTTTCCAATTCCGCATTGCGCGCCTCCGCTTCGTCTGCACGGTTTTGCACAGCGTCGATGCGTTCTTGAAGTTCTTGAACCTCGAGGCGCTTCCCATCGGCCAAACTGCGCATAGTGCTGTTGAAATTCTTGGAAGTCTCCTTCGCAAAATCGGTGGCTTTGGAAATCAATTTTGGGGAGGCGTACATCCAAATCTTGTCGCTCTTCTGTGTAGGATGATAGGCGCCTAAGAATATACACGCGCCCGTGTTGATTGCGACGTCGTCGCACTAGCATAGAGATTAAGAACATCATTTCTGATCATTGTTCAGGCCACTCACGGATTCTAAGATTGTTTTAACTCGGCGCTTGAAGTTTCGAGTTGCTAAATCGCGTGATTCGGCCACTTCAGGGGGTTTATGTTTGCGGGCAAGCTCTGAGGTAGGGAATGAAAATATAACCAACATTGCGGGTGCGATGAGACTCACTGTAAACTTTAAGCCCATCGCGTACGTTCTGTACGTATCCAAACTCCCCCGGGATGACCTTTTTGCGTGGTGACCGGCTCGCCGGACGCGGTGTAATCTCCCCTACTAACCGCAGCTCTGCCTCAGGGGACGACGCGGCATCGTCATTGTCAGACGCGGCATCGTTATTGTCAGGGGGCGGAGGCTCCATCAAAGTCGGGTCAATGACAGCAGCAGGAGTAACCGGGGGAGTCGCCTCTGGTACAGCGTGATGAAAGCGCAGTGGCGAGGGTCCTACCCCGATTGGGCTCGACATACCTCCCGCGCGCTGGAGCAACTGATGTGGGATAAGCAGTCGGTACGAGTGGGGGTATTAAAAAAACACTGACATATTTGGAAGAACTTGTAGGTACTCGAGAGGGGCGCGTCGGTGTGATAGGGTCCCATGTCTGAGGAGGCGGGGACGATGGCTGGAAGTTTGGGGGAGGGCCTGGGGGAGATGGAGCCGGCTGATCAATATTCTCCTCGGCTTGCTGCTCGAGAAGCTTGGCTTTGCCTGATCTTGAATGGATAGGGCACTCGGTGCGGTAGTGGGCAGGTCCATCATGACATTTACGGCACTGTGGACGCGCGCGGGGCTTTGGAGTCGCCGGTTTAGCGCCACGTCTGGCCGTGGGCTGGCGCTAAAGAGGTAGTATTGATAATTAAATAGCAAAATGTCAATTTGAACGTCATACATACCATTGAGGACGTTGGGGGAGCGCGCGCAGTTTTTGCCTTGGATGGTGCCATGAGAGTTGAGTGCCCGAATTTTTCCTTCGGGATTTTGAAGGATAATCAGGCAACTCCCGATTTAGGCAGATTGCCCAAATAGGCAGGTGGACGGCGAAGCGAAGCTTGTCTGATAACCTTTCAAACATGCTCGACTCTGAAGACTGCTTCGATTTTCCTACGCCGGACAGCCCAGAATTTGTGCTGGACAACACTGAATTCGACGTCTTTGATCTGGAGAGGGACGCGCTATACGAATCACCCCAAAGAAAGAAGCGCGTGCGTAAGGAGGGCGAAGCAAAGTCGCGTAAAAGGAAGCCGGCGCAGAAGAAGAACATAGTGCGAACAGACGATTGCGACCAATCATCCCTGCGAAGAAAACCGGACAAGGAGACTCCTCCCCGGGTGGAGAGAATTGACGGTGCACAATACTTCGATTCAGATCCCTGGGGCTTCGAGAATGTCTCTGTTGAGCCGGAGGTGACTGCTCTGAGTCAACCATCTGGAAGACAGGAGAACTATCTAGAGTTCCTAGATTCGGTATCTGCGGATGAAGATATGTTCATTAGAATATCTAGGGAAGTTTTTGTGGTTTTGGGGTGGACGACGGAGGCTACAGTGAGTTTACTCGATAGATTGGACTACGCATGTACTGATATAGATGGTATTCCAGTCAATATACTATCATCTGTCAAGAATTCAAGTTGGGGACCAGACAAAAGTGGCGTGCCTGTGCCCGACAGCTCGAAAGAAAGACGACTGTTTCCACAAGCAATTCATGTTGGAGTATGGCGGCAGGATATGGGCGATGGATGATGATGGATCTGATGGTGCGTGTGACTGGTGGTGGCAACGAGAACGATGGCTGAGCACGGACATAGGAGGCGACGATAAAGTGATAATGTTTTTGACATGCGAGGGCATAGCGGAAGATACTGTGGAGTGTACATTCTCCGTGCCGTTGCGTGGGCGAGAAAAGACCATTAGGAATAGAGCGATCGTGAGCTATGTGGGGCTCGAAAACGGAGAAGGTGTATGGAAGTGCTTCAAAGACAGTGGTACAGAGTCTTGTGGGCATATCCCTCGCGCTCGGAAGGTCTTAAGGAAGTGGAAGAATACGGAGGCGGAGGCGGATGAGAACAAAGAGGAAGATGAAGATGGGTCAGAAATGGAAGGAGACGGCCCCCAGTACTTGAACAGTGAGCATCGTCGAGCAATTCCAAATGAGATTGGAAAATTGATTCGTTCATCCCAGAGAACAAACCTGTCACTGGAAGAATCGGTACAGCGGCTGCTCAAAGAGCGGTATCGTACATGCCACGCTCGCTGCCGGTGTGGGCACTCTTGAAGTCCGACAATGTCACTGCCAAAGCACCGCCTTTGCGTGAAATTCCTGCGCATATCACCCTTGACGAAACATCATCATGCGACTGCTCCCTGGAAAGAGCAAAGTACAACCCACTCAACGCCGTGGAAGTGAAGAAATGTACAATATATGCACTATCGGAGGCTTGGACAAACTGCACAATCGAAGTTCAGCGATGTTCATTGTGTAAACGCAAATTTATCGGGCCAGACTGCCGACCTATGGGGCTATTCAACTGGAACAACAGCGTTCTATTCACCGAAGAGCTCTTGGACGAATATACAAGCCAATATACATCGTCTGAAACGCCGTTCGTCGCGTTTGTCACATCAGTGGCAAGAAGATATACAGCTGCACGTTCTCCGGTCAATTTCATTACGCCAACAACTTTTCGAAGCGTATGGTTTGCCTACGCTGGATTACTCCATCTGGAGGGGGATATGACATGCCCGAAGTGCGGAGAAAATCCACATACAATTATAGCGGATGGAGTGACGCTCTCGTACCAAGTAACGAAACTTCTACCGACCCTTCGCCCGCCTAATACAGTCGACCCCACTTCGAAGGTGAAAAACAACCAGAAGGCTATGACGAATATGCAGGCCCTACCAAACAAGGAGTTGCGTCAGGACATTCGACTAGTGCTGTCAGGACCAAGGAGCACTCCAGATCTTTCGGACGCTATTGAAAGACTAGCAAAACGGGCGACACAGCAGGTAGTCGATAGCGGTGGAGCGGATGGAGCAGCAAGAACAGCCCAAAACAAGAGAGATAGGCAAAAGGTTGAGAATGCAGAGGCTTGGACGAAGCGTATGGATCTCATATCAAGCGTGGCAGAGAGGCTACAAAAGGTTGACGAGAGTCTAGCAAAGCTTTGGACTCGGTGCTTTGGAGAGGTCAACCGGGCAGGAAAATTCTCCAACCATCTTGAAGTCTACATGGGATTGTTCCGACAGGTAAGTGGAGGTTAGCGCATAATAGTTCGCGACTAATGGTTCGGAAGATTGCACAGGAGGAGAACGTACTCCAACTTATTCAGCCTGCGCAGTTTCAACCATTACTTGACTTTATACGTTTACCAAATCTGGAGATGGCATCGAAGATGCGAAGAATCCCTGCATTGTTTCAAGCGGTGACCACAGAATTGCGATCACCAGTCCAGAGACAATGTGTCAGCCGAGAACTACTGGGCGTGTGTCACTGGCTCTACAAAAGAGCATTCAGGGAATATGGGTTGGTCCAAAACTATGGATTTCCAGAGGTGGAAGAGGTAATTCAGAGAGATTATCGGGTGGTACGTCTAGTGACATGAAGCACCTTTTTGTTCTAACTGTTTGTGCAGACTGGGTCATGTTACGATCGTCCGGAGGTTCGCAGCAGACCATCGTATCCCAAATTCTCGAATGAAACTGGCCGGGATAATCCCAAACTCGAGATGCGTGGGGAGGGGTGTAACAAATTCTATTCGGAATACGGCGAAAGGCGCCTCACTGGAGGTGTGATGGTTTTATGGTGCACGCATAGCATTTGCTATGGCTTTCACTGCATACCCACAGCTGAGGGACGAAACGACGTTTTCTCTGCGATCTTTACAAGATGGAAACGGGCACCAAAGATCATTGTATACGACTTTGCGTGCGCATTGCAGCCTTACTGCATGGCACGAGAACCGGAGTTCTTTGCTGAAACCTTGTTTGTCATTGACACCTTCCATGCGAAAGGTCACACCAAATGCGGGCATGCGGCCTTCCTAAAAACGTACTGCGAAACGGACGCCACACTCATCTCAATCAACACAAGCGCCGCGGAATGCGGAAACAGTGGCATTGCGAGAATCCGGAAGCCGGTAAGCTATATGTCACAAGCACGGGCAATATTGTACACACGGTTGTACCTCTCGATGTGGAATAGGGGACAGATTAGAAAAATGGATCTGTAGAACTGCGGGAGTAAATAGAACTAAAATTTGAGGCAGAGGCCAGTGGTGCAGACAGGGAGACAGGTGGTGGTAACGCAATGATATGTAATTGGTTTGGTGGGGGAAGGAACGCGGGAATAAAGTAGTGGTGTAGGGGGAGTGACACAGCAATAATGTACTTGTACACGGGTGGTAGTGACGCGGGAGTAAATAAATGATTCCTGGGGGGAGTGACGCAGGCATAATTAACGTGAGTGGCAGAGACGCGGTGGTGATTAATGGCTGCGCAGGTGGTAGAGACGCGGGAATCGATAACTGGCGCGCAGGTGGTAGGAACGCGGGGAGGGGATGAGATGAATGAGGCAATCCCTGGCAAATTTCCTCTGTGACTGGTCATCCCGCAGTTCTGTCCTTCATCAACATACCCAAACGTTCACGATAAAATGGAGCTTAGCGAGGACGAGGTTGCAACACAACTGCTTGCTGGGGGGACTAGCAGCGACTTGGAGTCGGAAAGCGATACTGGGTCGGGTAGCGCAGTGACCCTGATTGATGAGTCAGATTGGGAAGAATTGCAGGAGGAGGAGGACAGGGCTTCGAGCACGGGAGACAATGGGGGTGTTGGTGTCTGTGGGGATATCTGTTGCAACAACCCGGAGTGCAGAGCAACTCTAGCAGATGGGGGAGATCCGGAAACAATAAGTATGATATTGTACATGAAACAGGTGTGGTTCTGAATCTTGCATGATAACAATGCCTTAACACGTCTCCAGGATGTATATCCTCGACACTGGTACATCAGATTCGACTATGGAATGCTGTTTACATTCGACACAGACTTGCATCTGCGGCATCTCTTCATGACGGGGGAAAATCAATATCGCGAGCTTGAATGCTACAATGTGTATCAGCAGATGTGGGTGCAGATGTATCCATATAGGGGGCTGCTGTACAAGGATTACAGGCACAGTAGGGTGTGCATTGTACGTGAGTGCGGCATGGAAGATAGTGATTGTCAGGGAATCGGGCGTGCGGTACGGAAATGCCACAAAAACCTGCTGATCTACGAGAGTGTGGGATTACAGGTGCCCATGAGGTATACTGCTCAAGCTCATGGAATAGGAAGCTCTATCATGCCGTACTTATCCGAAAGTGAAGATGAAGGGTACAATGTGGAGCGAGGAGGGCAGTAATTGGTCGGCGAGGGTATGGTTAACCTACAGAGTGGCATATCCACATGTGAATTGACGATGCAGTGGGCGGTATTGACACACGGTTAGCAGGATGGGACCAGGAGAGGTACCCACATAGGAAATATTGATTTTCATTTGTGTGCGCATAACACACGATGATGAGATTGGCTTTTGAGATGGCATACCCACAGGCAAATTGATGGTGTTGTGTGCGGTATTGACACATGATCAGCGTGATGGGTCCAAGTGGGATATCCACTGTCAAAATAGGGATTTGTGGTTGTGTGCGAATGACACAATCTTTGAAATCAGTGGTGTGGCGTGCCCCTGACTGGATGAGGGGTGGGATGCCCACACATACAGGTGCATCGGGGAACTGGGCGGGGATAATATGATGTAATCTCTGAGACATTTGAATTTTTTGGGCATCGCCCGTGCTTTGGCCCTCACCACCAACTCACCATTGTCATTGCACAGTCAAACCTTCGCAAAAATGGCACCCACTGTCACAGACTTTCTGATGTCAGATGCGGGAGATTTGAGCTCACTATCCGAGTCGGAGTCCGAGGGAAATCCAGAAGATGGAGCCACAGAAGGCTGCGATGCTGACAGGAGCAGCGCCAGCAATGGCGATGGCGATGACAACTCAAGCTCGGCGGACAGCAATGACGAGGAAGACGCGTATCTGCGCCCATGCGGAGATACTCATTGCACAAGTTCCAAGTGCATGCAAAATATCGAAGTTAGCTGGAAGGATGAGATTATGACCTTGATATTATGGGTGACACCGGTAAGTGGGTAACATATTGAATACACCGAACTTTCATTGAAAACCTGCACAGGAATGGTTCCCAGTCACAAAGCGCGTGCTTTTTCGGGATAGCGGAACGTTCTGGTTCTCAAAGGACATGCACCTGGAGCATATTTTGAATGCGGGCGAAAACAGGGAGCGGCAATTCGAAACATATGATGTCCTGCGTCGCAAATGGGAACCCATGATGCAGCGCAGCTGTCTGTACCATGCTGACTTCGATGCTGGTGGCACGATACTCATGCGCAAGCAGGGCATGAAGGACAGCGAATGTGTAGGGATTGGTACGGTTGTGCGACGATGCCACAAAAATGCGTGGGACAGAGGGCTTATGGATATTCCATTGCCTCGTGAGTACACTCATCCAGGACCAAATACTGTACGCGGATTGTTCATGGACTAGATACACGACTGTACTGTAATCAAACATCCTACTTGTGACATAGTACTCGGCCACTTGTGAGAAATTTTGATGCCACTTTGAGAGAGTGGGATGAACGCGCTTTGGACAGACTAGTAAGGATGGCGGATTGAGGCGTATTTGACGCTAATAACCAGCCGTGGGAATGACACCCTTAATGGATCGCAGACCGCGGGCGATATTAACACGCGAGAGTAGTGAGGCCTTCACACATGTAGACACATGTGGGATGCGCGCACATAATGAGGCTAACAACTTATTCAGGTCATTCAGCCTCAGATAATAACCTGACAAGTTCTTATAATACCATGAGCAGTTATGGTATGGTTGGTTTAGCGGTTGTTCGTCATGATGAGTGCCCCTGGGTTCGATTCGGCGGAAATTCCAATCTATTTTTGTTTTTTTGTTGATTTCGTTGCTGGCGCCTAACTGGTGTGTTTATGCCGCGCGAGTGGTTTGCGGGAGTGATGCACACACGTTACGGGATGACTGTTGTCGTGTTGTTATGTGCGGTGAAACACTAGGTTGCGCAAGTGACGCACACATGATGTTCGTGTTATCGTCGCGTCTGGGCAAAATAATTGCGCGGGGGTTCAACACGGCAGTTTAGTTATATGCAATTTGATTAGAGTAATGATGATACAACATGTGTGGTAGTAGAAGACTAAAGATGGGGGGGGACCGAATTCGAACCCGTTTTTTAACGAATTCATGCCCGTTTATGAACGCCAACGGTACCGTTTATGAACGCATGATAGCTCTGAGCTATCTGCTTGATCCAAAGATCCGATTTCCTTACGTAACACAAACAGACACAAAGAAGAGGTATTTTTAGCGATTGATCATTTCTTTGCTCTCTTCGTCCTTAGAACAATGCACGAATAATGGCCATACGCACGACAATGGGTGTGAAGAGCACTATGACTCCTGAGACGAGGACTATATAGACCGCGACGCATGAAGACTACAGGCAGAGCTCCAATACCCTCTACTCGTCTTGACTTCTTCAGCCAATTTTCTTGCAACCTTCGACTTCAACCTCCCGTGCCTCTTTGACAGACATACCTGTTCATACTTGTTCTTCTTGTTTATAATCCGTTCCATTCTCTTTCAATTCGGCCAAGGTGAGCCTTATATGCCGACTGCGCTACATATGTACATCGTTCTCATGACTTTTTCCAACAGTTGCCCACACCATATATTCAGCGTCACCTTTCGCCATTCAACTGCTACTTTCGTCGCCTTTGAACTCTTCGACGGACCTTCTCAACACTTCTCTTATTGCAACTCCTTCCGCCGTCATGTTTTCCACCTCGAGCCACATCTACGACTCCATCATGAACACCACCGCTTTGACAGCGACGACCAATACCTTCGACATGTCTACTACCATTCAACGACCCCTCTTCGCATCTCTCGCGAGCAAAACCTCCGACGCGGAGGACCTCCTTCACCCTGGATTCTACCCTGTTCCAGCCATTAGCAAGCTCGGACGTGGGCGGCAGCCCAGTCACGGTCTTCGCGAGCAGAACTTCCCCGCTGCTGCGCTGGCTTCCGCGATCTCTCGCAAACTGCCTACTCTCGCGCAGATGGTCAGCGCGGATGCTGCGGATATGGAGGATACCGACGCGCTTTTCGCGCTCATTGCCAGTACCAACGAGACGCTGCTCGCATCCACACCTATGACGCCGGCGTTCCCCAGGGCCGCCATCTCCAAGCCGATTCATGTGCCCACCTTTTCGTTCGACTCTTTTGATGGCACTACTATGCTTGATGCGTCTCGCCCGCACTCGCGCGGCTCTTCCTCTACATCGTCGTTCGAGTACGAATCCGATGTAGAGTTCGACTTTGAAGACGCCGAGGACATCGACGACGGCGCCAGCGTCTCATCTGTCTCCTCTGTTGAGTCCTGCTTCGATTTCCTCGCGTCCACGAAGCCTCAGTCCCAAACCCGCGCCCAGTCGCCTGCTGCTCTACAAGTTCCAGCCCCCATCGCGCGGCCTGCTCCTTCTACCACATCCTCAGCGATCTTCGTTCCGCCTCAGGTTAGAGCAAACATGAACATGCTCCGCTTCTCCAGGGCCAGAGCCCAATCGACCGCCTCCGACGACTCTATCTCCTCTGGAACCTCCTCCACCGACTCGTGGCGCTCATCTGCCTCATCTAGGACATCCATCTCGTCCCTTTCATCCGTATCTTCCACGCCTGCCCACAAAACGAAACCCACTTCGCCTTCGACTTCTCCCTCTATAGCGGCACCTGCCCCCGCATCCCAGGCGGCAAAGACAAAATACCTCTACCAGGGTGGCGTGAGCACCGTCCTCGGCGGAGGTGTCATGCTCGGCGGCGCCAGCGCGAAGCCCCACCAAAACCGCCAACCCCAGAAGCCTACGACCCGCTTGCCCGCTACTAATACCACCGCCACAGCGCCCTCTTGGAGACGCGGTGCTCCTCCTTCTATGTTCTCGAGGGCTTAATTTCTTCGATCTTATGACTCCGCGTCGCTTATCCTGATTCCGTTCAGGACTCTTAACCTTTCGTGTATACTGCTACTCTCTTCACGCCTGGCTTCCCATTTCGGGTGTCTGCTTCCTTTACGCCTTGCATGTTAGCTTCGAACTCACCCTCTCGTACTCTAAAGTTTCCATCTGTATCTCGTATCTCTTTGTCTTCACCTGTATTCTAGTTCTCGTGGTCGAAATTTACGACTTTGTGTCTGCCCTCCGTTTGACGTCCTAGCCGCTCACAATCTGTACATTGAAAAATAGAATCCAAATCTCGTCAATAAAATTCTCGAATTATATCCATTGTGAAATAAACTTTCTTAGCATTTGGATGCTTTGCTTCACCTTTTGTCCGTCCAGACTACAAAGAGAAACTAATTTATGGAAAGAGATGTGCAAAAAGGACTGGTCTAAAAAATTCGGGTACGGGGAATCGAACCCCGAGCTGCCGCGATCACATGAGAGGCGGCAATGTTAGCCGTTACACCATACCCGATTTGATGTTCAATACATTTTTTGCCAGATCATCAATCTTTCAATTGATTAGGATACTCATAACTCCAAGGAACTCTAAGGAGACGAACCAAACTTTGCCTGCCACCATCATCAAACCATCATGTCAGAACCAGTTCTCCCTATTGAAGTCCTCTCATGTGTTTTGGAACATATCGATCACCAGCGGGATCTATGCTCCATATCACTAGCATCACGGGGGCTACGCCTTGAGGGGCAACGCGTTCTCTTCTGCGATCCTGGTCCACTCATGATCGGTTTATTTGAAGGAGCCCGCCACAATTCCTTCTTGGATGCAATCATCAACTCGCCCTATAGACTAGCTCCCACCGTGCGGGTTCACGAGCAACATATCACTTACGAGTATCTACATCCATCTGGAGAGGAGTTCCTGGACGTGATCTCCGTCGAGGAAGAAAAGATGCTCGGCGTTATTATCAACAAGGCTATACAGGCGCTGCGCCTCATGGTCAATCTCAAGACTCTCAAACTGCTCCTCCACGGAAATTCTCTCCAATATTTTTTCGTAGGGCATCCGCTAGCATCCGCCCTTCCCGAATGCACCTTCAAGCTGCGAACATTCACCTGGGATCACTTTGGCCACGAAAAACGGTTGCTCCAGGAGTTTCTTCCTCTTCAGCCAGGCATAACGGAGCTTCAAATCCCTCGAGACAGACCCAGACGGACCAGTATCATCGACCGTCCTGTCACCGGGATATGTTCCCAGTTGGAGTCGCTCTCGAGCTCGTGTGCTGTCTCGGTTCACCTTTTGAAAGAGCGCAGGGGCTCTCTCAAATACCTTCGTTGGACCACCGCATACTCGTTGGAACCCATCAGCGATATCTCACAAATCGCGCCCGGACTTGTTGCGGTTCAACTCCTCGATTATAGCTGCGCCTTCAGAGACCCATCCCTCTTAATCATTGCACCAACGCTTGTATCCCTCGTCGTGTTGCGATTGACCGTAGAGGTAGGGTCTACCGGATGGTATGAGGTATGATGTTTCTCATAGCACTCGTTTGTCTCATATCATCTAACGGCCAAGCCTCTCATTAGTCTGCACATCCTTTCGTTCTCGACGCGCTTCCCTGCTTAAAGATTCTCATCTGGTCTTTCAAGGGTGATAATTCTGACATTGTCAGGGCAGGGGGAGTCGCGCGGACAGCTTTTTTTCTCTCCAAATCTCTGCACTATGTGGATGTCCAGACCGAGTTAACAACCTCGCGGTACATTCGCGTCTTTGACGATGTTACTGCCTCACAAACCGAGCCCGAAGTTATATCGGACGAAGAAATTCAGTATTGCTGGGATAATCGGCAGCGGTTTTTAAGGATGACCGAAGAAGTATATGCGGACTAGACCGCAGTTTCCCTACAAGTCCTCACCATTTTCAAAACGCCAGGAGTGCCGACCATGAACAGGAGTACTTTAGGGTGAGCAGCGAAAACCCCAATCGTCTTTTCAGCGTTTTCAGGTGCTGCGTGATAAAATTCGCTGCGATATTTTTTGTACCGCAGTCGAATGCCCGTACGCTTTTCGTGTTGCCAGAGGTGGGGCAGATAATGGTGCGAGCTTGTCGTCCTTGCTCTGGGCTCCTTTATATCTGTACAGTAGGCCGTGCAATTCAACAGATGGCACGCGTATTTGTAGTGGACTCATATTATCACCACCACCACTCAACTATAACTCATTGATAACTTAACCAGAACTAGTTGATTCGCCAAAAATTTCCGAGAGAAACCTTTTCAATGGCCTCGCTCCCAAGACCACTCCAAAACATTGCTCAGCAGCAACCCCTGTACGAAAGGCTTAAAGTTCAAGACGCTTGTGTGGTCAAATGTACTACTTCTCATGCGTCAAAGTACATATTATCAGTGTTTCCTGTCTAACGACTGCCAATGTATTAAAAAGAATTGCATCAGGCACATACTTGGAGAATTGCACAATGCTTGACCTTGAAACGAAGCGTCGGTGCAGAGGACTATCTTGTTACCGTAGCTGTGTGATTTGGGAGCCCTGTCCAACCAAGTTTTTTGCTTTGAAAGAAATCCAGAAAATAAATTCAAAGAATGCTGAAGTCTGAAGATCGTTCCACGGTCTTAGACTCTCGTAATTTCATGGAGAAATATCCCACCATAATCAGCACTTGTTTCAGTCATCAACAATCTTCCTGTCGTCTCTCTCTTGTATGCTCCACGATGTCCCAACACACTACGAGTAACTACAGACGCCCTCCTCGCCCCTCTGGCTCCCTGCATGGCCGCGTTGCAATTGTTACAGGAGCAGGCTCGCGCGCAGATGGTATAGGCAACGGACGAGCTTCCTCGATTCTTCTGGCTGAGGCGGGAGCACAGGTTGTCTGTGTCGACATGAATCTAGAGTGGGCAAATGTCACCGTTTCCATGATCACACTCGAATTTGGAAAGGATGTAGCAGTCGCAGTGCAAGCTGACGTCACCAACCCTGATGCATGCAAACGCGCAGTCGATACCGCCCTGGAGAAGTTTGGACGACTGGATATCCTTGTGAACAATGTCGGAGTAGGAGGACCGTTGGGCACAGCGGTCGATGTCGATCCGGAGGAATGGACGGAAGGGCTAAGGATAAATGTCACGAGCATGATGCTTATGGCAAAGTATGCTGTCCCTGCTATGGAGAAAAATGAACGGCACCATCTCGCTGGTCGGGGAGCGATCATCAATATCGCTAGTGTTGCTGGCCTGGTGGGAGGCACACCGATACTTCTGTATCCAACAAGTAAGGGCGCTGTAGTCAATATGACACGCGCAATGGCTGTCCATCACGCGCCGAGTGGCATCAGAGTTAATTGCGTTTGCCCAGGTATGCATCATATTCCTGCAATCCTCATCTGTAACTCAGCACCTGCCTAGGCATGCTTTTTACCCCCATGCTTTTCAGCAACGGTATGCCAGACGAGGTGCGACAAGCGCGTAGGGAACGCAGCCTCCTCAAAACAGAAGGGAATGGATGGGATTGCGGATGCGCTGTGCGGTTCCTTGCAAGTGACGAAGCACGCTGGATGACGGGAGTAATCTTACCTGTTGATGCCGGTGCGACTGCCGCTCCGACAGGGGATGGGATGGGCCAAGGCCTTTCTTCAACACTTGCATCTAGTGCGCCTACCACGGTAACGGCAAGGTTATGATTAATACTCTACAACTTGGAAGGTTTAGCATCGTGTACACGGTTCAATTTACAAACAATAAGTATTCATATGAATGAGTAGCTACTTTCCTCGCCATCGCTGTGATGATCATCATTCCGATTACTTTCGTTGGCACGGGAAAGAGAGGGGAAGTCGTCGAGAGCTCCCGTCTCAGATTGAACATCATCAGTGCTTGCCAGTGATTTGACTTCGGCATTGTTAGCGGAATCCAGATCACGCGGACGATGTTCAGGAGTGCTATTAAACCTGTCATTCGTTCAAGTTGTCATCTGAGACAATTGACAACATGACTTACTGTTTCTTGATATTGTAGACACTCTTCCAAAACTCTTCTTTATCACCCTCGTCCAAAGCCTTGAGCTGCTCCCACATAAATAGATCATCGTCATCATCATCCTCGAAGTCCGCATGCGCGTCGAGAGATGAGTAGACACCGCCCGGCTCGATTATTGCGTCTCCAGCTTCGTCGTTTGTGATAGAATTGACCTGGCCATGGTCTGAAGCCAAATCCACACGGTCGAGCGTGAGCCGCGACGCAGAATCCGCATTGGTCCCCGCTCTTTCCTCGAAGACCGCTGGCTCGCTAGAATCATAGGATTCTGATTGTGCGGACGTGTGAGCTTCGACCGACTCTTCGTAGGAAATGTGTACCGCAAGAAGCATATCCTTTGTCTCCGCAAGCTCTCGTTCGAGTCGTTCCACCTCGTACTGGGATCTCCGAGATATATCGCGTTCTGCTTCCGCCCTCATAAGTCTCTTGCGGTACTGGTTTAGTAAGATGTCGTCGCTTTCTTTCTGCAGTCGCAGTCCCAGCTTTACTCCGTCCTCGAAGGATTGGGCAGGCGGGGTCGTCAGTGCAGCTCCGAAGGACTCGGCGTAAGGTGGTGTATTTGGGTAGTGGGAGCGTCTTGGGATGGATAGGTGTTGTAGATGGAGCTGGCATATCTCGCATTGCTCTGCATTGTGTGTTGGTGTTGGCGCGTTGTCTTCTTCAGGTTCCGTGCGCAGGGGTTGAGCAGAGCATATGGGGTGTCTAAAAGTCCCTTGAAGCGCAGGGAGTGTGTCGTCGTGCCCCATGATGTTTGTCGCCGAGTGACAAATTGCGAGTGGATGATAGACTCTGAGTGAAAGACTCTGACTCAGATGGCAACTTGAGAGAGTTGCAGTTCACGTAATTTGGCACAGCTTCCAACTATGCCGCGTTATCGTATTTAGCACGAGCGCTGTTGGTAAGATGGTATTATATACTCGTGCTTGCCATAGTCGATTGGGCGTTGATGGGGGGTCTCACATGACTGATCGGTGGCTGAATTTTTGTTGAAACCAAACGAGTGCTTTAGACCAACATTGTGTGCGTAAATTTTTATGCAAATTCATAGTAAAGCATACGCGTTACGAAATAAAAGAAAAATTACGGCGATTGGACGGCTGAGGACGGGATAGGATGAGATACGATACACGTATGAGGGTCATGTAATGCGCCCCCATCGACCATGGCGAGCACGAGTATTTATAGATGAGGCTATGGCAGTAATTGTAAAAATTACTAGATAACAAGCGCTCGGTAAACTGAGCTCGCAGCCTCTGTGAGTGATCAATACGCTAGCCGGGTGAAGTGACATAGTGACGATAGACTCGGAGCGTACGATACCGTGTACAAAAGAGGTGAGGTGGGCATTCTTGCCTAGTCCTGGACATAAATCAGACGTCCACAAGCAGCTGATATCGTATTATTGAATTCGCATGTGCTACTGACCGAGCGCTGAACGTTTCTAGCAGCGCAGATAGGAGGAAGACAAGTCCAGTTTACACAAGTGGACGGCTGCCATGTCCTGCCGGGGAAAGTGAGGGTGGTTTTGCAAGTGGCAATTAAGATACAGTTCATAGCGTAACCATGTTCACAGACTAGAAGCGTGCCAAGGGAAGCAACAACAAAAAAGCATAGTGAACCCCATGATGAGTACTAGTAAGGTGAATGAACACAGGATGGACGCAGAGTACCAAAAGCAGTTCCTTTTTGCTAGACTGAACGAGAAAATATTGGTGTACGAAATGGATATCTCATGTAACCACAATGAATACGACCGTTGAGTGACTATGACACTTCTTTGGTGTCATTTTTGCTTGAAAAACATAGGAGCGTCTTCGTGCCTAAGTGAGTAATGAATCCAATGTACTTAAAACCCCTACAATCGGACAACAGAGTCCGCGGTGAAACGTCGTTTATTGCGCAGAGTACAAGATATCCGCAAATCTGTGGCGCAGGTCACATGCGGGTGTAATTTATGCCCCATGTTGAGACACCGACCCTTAAAGAACCCCTTAAAAGATTTGTGTTATCTGTTCAGCAGTGGTGATGTCATCGTGTTGACGTTGTACACGGATGAGTAAGTGATACAGTGGGTCTAATATGAGCATTCCTATGTAATCATTTGACCGCGGTCGCATTTGAATATCAAATTCATACAGTCCTATACTGGGAAGACTCGTTGTAAGTCCATGTGGGCGACAAACAGCGTGAGAATAAGGCACAGAACCACCGCCGTCATCTTGTCAAAAGTCACTTATTGACCGATTCGCCAAGCAACCTGTCCAAAAGTTGAATATATTGGCGAGGCGATAGATTGTACCACAAGGATCAGGTATCAAACAGAGATAATATTGCAGGAAAACAGGTGCGATATGCGAATTTGACTCAACTCTGTGCATTGCATGATATCGACGGTATGACTGATACATGAATCGCCGTCCGATCGACATACGACACCTTCTTTTCCCCCATAAATCAGCATAGCCGTTGAACAACTGGTCATAGGTACAGCCTGACAAGGGAATGCGTGGTCAATTGTCAGTACAAACAGCCTTCTCCATTCAACTTCTACAGACCATATGCTGTTCATTCGGACCGAGCGATTGGAAATGTCTTGAGGCACACGGAACTCACTGAGAATAAAGAATCAGAGTTAGCCTAGCGAATCAAAAGGCCAACCAAGGTGATGTTGTACTTACAGGGCAGGTAGATGTGCGAGGAATGCAGATCGGCGGGATACATGTTCCATTGTCGCAGAAGGCTGGCTCGCACTTGCGCGCAATGCTGGAGCAGGTGAGAGACGCACAGTCTTTCATCGTAGTACATGAGAGTGCCGATACGTGGCTGACAGCCACGACGAGAATGGATGCAAAGGAAAGATGAAGCTTCATGACGATGAAACAGAAGTCGGTGGTGATGGTTGAGAAGAAACTATGCACGAATATTTGCTCCGTCTAATCTTATATGTACGATCTGCAGTCCCGAACAGATTATCTTGAGACGGCGTTATGAACATCTCGAATCTGGTTGTAGTCACACATGATCAGAGACGTTATCTAGGATGCGTTCAAAATGGTTCCACATGGATGCGTTAGCCGCACTTTCATTCTCAGGATTGACTGTGACGTGGTTCTCGGAGGGGGAATCATAGATTGATTAACAAACAAAAAAAGAAAACGATATGGGACAAGATTGAAACCTCCGAGTGTTCTGATCCTGAAACCAATGCCGACAATATATGTGATATACGGTTATAAGGCCAAGAATATTCCTTATGTGAAGAGAAGGTTACTCAGGCGACCCCTGCATATATCAAGCTACTATTAGCGGGCCTTGTCAAGTAAACGACATGAAAACATACGAAATTGTCAGTGGAGAGGCATAGTTTACTGCGATAAAATTACCCGCACGTTAGTATCGGTGAATACAATGTCGGCTATATAAAATCACATACACAAGCTCCATCTGGGCTGCAAACAGGCAGAACGCACCCGTTCGCCGAAAGGTCGCAAATCGAAAGCTCGCATCGCAGCCACTTTCTTGGGACACAGAGGACATTGACACAGTCTGCATCTGAGGTGCAATACACAGCGGCAGTCGCCAACGCGTGTCCAATGACTAGTGTAACCAAAGTGGGGAGTTTCATTGTTGCTGAGTCTGCGGGGTGGTATTGCGGTATGGAGACTGTTTCGAGCTGGAAACGTCGTGTTTTTATAGCTGACAATGCCCCCGTAGACATTTGGGAGTTTCACATTGGCCAACTCTGGAAGTCTGACAAGTAAACACGACCACTCTATTTAATTATTTCATGCAACTGTCGACCTGACAAAGAACAAATCATTCGGGGCGTTGGGAGACTACATTCGTTAGTATCGCTGACGATCGCACCAAGTGTTCTCTTCCCCAATGAAATTTGTGACTCCGAATAACCTTATGCGCCGAGATCAGCCTCGTATGTCTTGAAATTTTTACATTCATAAGACACGTACACGTCCACTGCCAGGAGGAGTACAGAGCGGGCTTCCACAGATCTCCGTCGTGCAGTTGCACCTCGCGATCTGACAGACGGACCATGTTTGTGCTGGACACTCAATAGTCATGCAGTCGAGGTCTGTCGTGCAGGAAGGAAGTGTGGATCGGGCATTATTCCCGTTCAGAAAGACAGCTTGCGCTATCTAGATGGAAAGAGAGAGTGTGTGAAAGCACTGTGGCTTTGGAAGGCTGAAGTTGTGCAGTAGTGCGCTAGGGGCCATGGTCGACATGAGCCTGGAGTTTATACAGGCCAAAGACATTTGATTGACGTGTCCATGCGGACTAGTCCTGGTCATGAGGTCCTGGCGGGCCTGTTGATGACTTTGCAAGACTGCCGCGTAAGGTACTAATTGAGCACATATGTACACTCTCATTGTCCAAGATAGTGGATAGACAAGGATTGATTTGGATCCTTGAAGATGAGAACACTGTCTTTCATGCAATTTGCTCTGTGACATTTACGGTCTACCAAACCGACTCTGTTCTGTGCATGTCCATTGTCGTGTATAGCATGATGGAACAACATATCATCCAATCCTTCTCGTCAAGCTACTGTGTCTGGGCTCATATAAAACCTTATTACGATGACTCATGAGATAGGAGGGAAAGAATACGAAGACGTACACATGCTGCGCCAGGAGCAACACGAGCTGGCCGATCACGCCTGCCAAGTAGGGTATCACAAATGGAGATCTCGCAGGGTAGGAAGTTGACTGCAATGCATTTAACGCTGACACAGTCGGCGTCCGTGTTGCAGAGTGGGAGCGGTGTTATGGCGTTGACTCCGATGTGGCTTATAAAACAGAGCGAGAAGACAGCGGCGAGTGTATGATAGTTCATGATGGTGAGTGAGTTCGGAATATCTACCGGGACTATGGTGGCCTTGCTTTATGGAAGTAATGGAACTTTCCGTGTTTTTTTATACTTAGAGCATCCTGGCGAGTGAATGAAGACCATAACGGACCTGACAGATGCGCATATCAAGTCGAAGTCTTCTGTGCTCAAAAGTTACAAATAGATCCATTTAGGGTCACGCTCACAAATCAGCGGAGGTGCTTTGTATCATCTCTTTATATTCAGTATCGAAGTCTGCCGTATATAACGACAATTATGGAATGTATTCACTTTCAGGTGGTGAGGATGCCCGGTTGTGAGTCTATTTTCAGACTACAGACTACCCCATTAAGCGCCTGCTAAATGTGTATTGGACAGTTCGCAAAGTTTTTCAGATGCAAGGACTATATTAGCTACGCGCACAGTACTTTGGAACTCTTCATAATTAAGTTATTTGACAGAGGAGCGTGTTTCTGGATACGCAAAAACAAAGCGCAATTTCTATTAATCATATTATAATGATGGATAGCGAATCCTCCAAGATGTGGTACATGTACTTATCCTCAAATGGCCTAGGCCTGACTGTAGTCCGATTGCTGTTACTTGACTTCCCTGGAAAGCGGGTCCTCTCTTTACCTTTGCGACATTGTCGTGGACATCCGGATCCCCGAGTGAATGTGTGATTACATCTTCAACTTATGCCCTCAAATAGGGTATGCATAAGACTTGATTTGAAAACATGAGTTCAATGTACATCCACTCCTACCCACATTTTTTGCTCCGCGACATTACGGCCCACTATTTTGCGTCCTGACCAACATGTCTCATACTGGTAGAGGATATATCCTTTGGTCCGGCTCATCAAGTTACTACGGCTATATTCAGATCCTCATATTAGAGCCCATTGGTGTCTAATCGGAAAGGTAAAACACTGAAACATACGCATGTAGCACCCTTGGCAACACAAAACGGTCGCGAACATTTGCCAGTGTCACTGTCACAGAAGGAGCTCTCACAGCGTACGCTGAGGCCGATGCCACACGAGACATTGAGACAGTCGGTGTTGGAGAAGCAGACTGGGAGTATGGACACGGCGTGGACCCCTACGTGAGTGAGGACGCAGAGCGAGAGAACAGCGACGAGTGTACGAAAGTTCATGGTGTCGATGATGTCGATGATGTTCAAATAAGTTGGGGTTTCTACCGGGTCATGGGGGCATGACTTTATAGGACTATATGGTTTTTTTATGATCACTTGACGCTCAGCAGGTCCGAAAATTCCGTATGTGAACTATAACAGACTTGACAGATGCGTGAAGGTAAGTCAACCTGTGCCCGAATGCTGGAAATAGACCCTCTTAGTGGCACGATCACAATTAAACGGAATTCGATGAATGTAAGAGCTCCTTTAGCATGTTGAATATTGATGTCAGCTATATTCATTATAGTGATAATCAGGGAATGTATACAGGAAGTTGAGGTGGTCCGGAGGCCCAACAGTCTCGGCTAGATGGAGCCTATTTTTAGGCTTGTCATATAAGCGCCTGTTGATCTGGAGGAGGATGAAGATTTGATTACCGACTTCCAATCACAGTGGGCCGGCCCGTGAACACATCAGCTGCCCTCGTTCTGTAGTAAAAATTAGTAATAAATAGTCACTCTGATGCTTCACTACGGGACACACAGAAGACACTGGTGCCAAACCAGTAAGTGTATGTATGCTGCACCGGAAACTCATCAAGATTGAATATGTAAAGTTCAGGGATCTAGAAGATACAGCCATACACTGGTTGGGAGAATTTACACGAACCACCAGCTGGAGCACAACGCGGTCGCGTACAGATGCCGGCTTGAATATCACAGACGAAGATGGGCTTATGGTGGTGTGGCTCTATGTAGCTAGACGTGAAAGTCTCGTGTACTTGTCTAAGGCTTGACAGATGGGGCTGCGTATGGGTGACTTGTGCTTGGAAGCAAGCAGTAGACCTGCTCAGGGGCATGCTCACAATTCAGCGGAAGTTTGGTGTAAATGTCAACTCCTTTAGTATGGATGCCGAGCTGGTGCAGATGGCCAACAGTGGTCTCGGCGCCTGGATGTCAATATTAATCTATCTTTAAACTTGTCATTTAAGCTCATGTTGATCTGGATGAAGCGTGTTAGGAGGATTATATTGCAGGCTTCCCAATCGATGTACTACATAGTTTAATAAACAATCACACTGATGCTGAGCCACAGGCGAGGATGGATTGACGTGGGTTACGTACATCTCTCCCTTCTTTGTGCCATAGTCCTCGATAGGGCCACAAATATGTGTGACACGCAGGTAGTATCCTGATGGACCAGTTGACATTGCTTTTGAACTCGGGCAGAAGTCACTGGATTTGCAAAACCGGCAAGCATGATATTATTCTGGATATGAAACGCCTCAAGCTTGGGCTTGAGCGACCACAGATTGCTGTATGTCACGCGACGTACAGGACAGCTCACAGGGATTATGAGGGAAACCGAACAGATGACAGCAACCAACTGACTAGAATTACATTCGTCCGCCGTTCTCGCTCACCAAAGAGGATACATAATCGATATACCCCTTCTACTTTGGCTCATAGCATGTAACAAGTATGCATTGGTGTCTTCGTGAGTTACAGTATGTGATCAAAAATCGAACAGATCAACTTGAAGAAATCCATCTCTACTTCATTTCACGACACTTCTGGATTCATTCTCGTGGAATTTATGCCCGTCCATCAGTCCGGGGGATAAGGACCATGGGTTTTCGAATCAGACAACTGAGATAGCTTAGAATATTAGTCTGTTAGACAATTCGGTATAACATCACGCAATCTGCCTCCTTCTGTTGTTTCTGTGTCCCCTGCTCTTCCCTAGTACTCTATCACTCCATTACTCTCACTCTCACTCCCTCACACATGCATCACCCCCTCTTCGCCCCCCTATGTGTTGGACGAATGCAGCTGCAGCACCGCGTCGTCTTCGCGCCTATCACCCGCCTGCGCGCATCTTCTAACTCCGAGGGCCGTGTCCCCGTAAACCCGCTCATGACGACGTATTACGAGCAGCGCAGTCGAAGGCCGGGGACGCTCATAATCAGCGAAGGGGCGCTAATACTGGAAGAGGAAAGTGGGACGTGTCTTGAACGAGCACCGGGCGTTTGGGGCGTGGGGCAGGTGAAGGAGTGGAAGAAGGTACGTGCAATCAAGCTTGGAAATGATTGTTGTCAAAATGTGGATTGGGTGTCTTAATGAAATTCAGATTGCAGAGGTAGTGCACGCGAACAAATCATTTATCTTCCTCCAGCTGTGGGCGCAAGGGAGACCTCTCCAGCCATCGACAGTTGCCCCGCGCGCGAACAACTTTCCTCCCACTCCTCAGCAAGGTGAAATCCAATGTCACCGGCACTTGACTATCTCCAAAATGCATGCCTGCAACGATCAATACGTTCAAGCAGCACGCAACGCCATCAACGGAGCAGGGTGTGACGGTGTCGAGGTACACGCGGGGAGCGGCTACGTCTTGGACCAATTTCTGCAAGACGTTACGAACCAGAGACCGGATGAGTACGGCGGGAGCGTCGAGCGGAGGTCCAAATTCCCATTGGAGGTCGTTAAGGCTGTCGCCAGTGCGGTTGGTGAAGAGCGAGTGGGTGTGCGTATTAGCCCATGGAGTACCTACCAAGGAATGGGGATGGTCGATCCGATACCCCAATTCACCCACTTCGTGCGAGCCCTGCGAGAGAGCCATCCGAGACTGGCGTATTTGCATGTCGTTGAGCCGGAGATGGATGAAGCAGGCAAGGGGAGACGGATTCCGGAGCAGTCGAATAGCTTTTTACGGAAGCTGTGGCTACCGAGGCCGCTTATAACATGTGAGGGGTATGATAGAGAAAGTGCGATGCGGAGGGTGAAGGAGAGTCCAGGGGAGTTGGTTGCGTTTGGGAGGTATTTTGTGTCGAATGTATGTCCTCATTCTTATGTTCGGGCACATGATGAAACCGCTTGCATGAGGGAAGAAGCTGATTATTTGTCGTTGACCATATAGCCCGACCTACCTGATCGGTTGGAGCACGGTATCCCACTGACGCCATACGATCCGAGCACATTTTATCAGGGCGGGGAACAGGGTTACATAGATTATCCGTTTGCTTCGAAGAAGAGAGAATGATGCCTGCGATTACATATGTATATACCCGAGATTTAGTCAACCTAATAGCTGTTAGCCAAGTTCCCTCAAGGTAGGCGCCGAAACTTCATGGTTCGGCATGGAAGTAGCATGATATATACGTTTCATCTTCAACAGTTTTCCATGTCTGTAACACTATTGGTGCACTGAGGCTTGTCCAAGATAATTTTATGTGGCGACGGGCTAAGTGTCCTCTTGTCGACATTGCAAAATTGTCGTGGTCCCCCATCGAACGCAGCATGATTACATTTTCAACCTCTGACTTTGCGCGTGCATAAGATTCGATTTGAAAATACGAATGCAGAGTAATTTACATCCCCTCCTATTCGCGCATTTCAATCTATGATATTTACGGTACACTATACTGTCTTGGTCCTGCCCAAGTGTTATCGTTTGTCATCCTGGCAGAAAATACATAACTTGGTCTTACTCTTGGAGCCAATGCGGCTCAACTACGCGCAGAGATCCATGTTAGAATACGTTGAGGCTCAAAACTAACCAGAGGGAAATTGCAGACGTACACCGGTTCGCTGATTACGCATGTGCCACCAGCACGAACACAACGCGGTCGCACGCATATGTGAGCTTGAATATTACAGTAGGGTTTCTCGCAAGGAATGGCGAGGCCTGTGCCGCACGAGACATCGACACAGTCGACATTTGAGGTGCAGTATGGGGTTGGAGTTAAAGCCTGGACTCCAACGTGTTGGATGACACCGAGCGAGAGAACAAAGGTGAGTGCACGAAAGTTCATGGTGTTGATGATGTTTAATTTGCGAGCTTGGGTCTCTACCCGACTTATGGTCGCCTGCTTTATAGTTTTAGCGGATGTTTTTGCAGAAATTTTACCCCTATGCCAGACCCAAAGGTGCGCATATACAATACTTGACAGATGGCCTGCGTCAAGTCGACCCGTGCTTGGAAGGTACCATACACCCGCACCGGGGTACACTCACAATTCAGCGGAAGGTTGGTGTATGTATCAACTCCTTTAGTTTGACGAGTATTGATCTAAGCTATGTGGACTATGTACTGGTACCCATGGAATGTATTCAGGTCGTGGTTGTGGGGATGCTCGACGTCTCGGCTAGACGTCGTCTATTTTAGGGCTTGTCATTCAAGCGCTTGTCCATTCGGAAGTACGAAGAGAATATACAATCTGCACCGCTTTTGAGCCAGACCTGGAATACAGGCTTGGCAAAGCTATTCAGCTGCAATTTGTCACTCCGGATGCTGTATGTGAAACTTGTCAAGACCGAAAGTTGTGCCGTGCGACGTACACCAAGTCGCACATGTCACAGAACAACAGAACAAATGGCACATAACAATTCACTGGCGTGCCAGTGCATGATACGTCTCAAGCCAAGAGAGCACTTTCATACGACAAGGGGACGCTGATATTTAGCAGAGTGTGAGAGCGAGACCAGCCTGTAATGGGCTCTAGCGATTTGCAATGTGGACGGAGAGGAGTCCGGAGGAGTGGCTACGTTTGGGAGGTGGTTTGGGTCGAATGTGAGTGCTTACGACCTTGATTGAAGGAGATAAGGCTGAGGCTTGAGTCAAGCCCGACCTACTGCATTGTTCAGAGGACGACATCCCATTGATGCCGCACGATACAACGAATTTTTACTGGTGCGAGCGGAAGGGTTACATATTTATTCGCCTCTCGGAAGCGAGATTTATGACTACGATTCCGATGTACGCATAAGTGTCCTTGAAGGGAAACTCATGTCGCCTGCTCAGGCCGTCTATGGGCATTATCGTGGTAGATCAAGGTGTGTTTTGACATTAAGCGCCGAAACCTCATCTTAATCCGGTATGGGGACGGCACATCGGGTATTCAACAATTCGGTCGTTCCCGTGAGTCATCCCAATGTTGAACTTTATCCATCCTCCGTGTTCCCTCCCCGTGTCGTCTCCGAATTTCAGCAATGCTTACCGACGCGACATTTCTCCGATAGCATGGTCGCGGAAGACCATGACCCTCAGTGCCCTAGTTTTCGTGCAATCCTCTTCTCGGAACGTCATCCTGGGGAACATATGACTATCTTTGTAATGGACTGTATCGCGTCATCTCACACAATTGAGACTGGCTAGATGCTCGCACAGCGGCGGCTCTTCTCTCAATCTCTCAATCTCTCCCTCTGAACCAAAGCCTGCAACGCGACCCAGGCCATGTCTACGACGACCACAGCCACCGCTGTCGCGGGCACGCTCAACACCTTCGAGGTGTCAGCAGCACCAACAGCGTCTGCACCACCCTCTGGAGCAGGCTCAGGGCCCGACTTCTCCTCCATCCCCATCCTCGACTACACTCTCCTCTCCACACCCACTGGCAAAGCGCAGTTCCTGACCCAACTCCGACACGCCCTCATCAACGTCGGCTTCCTCTACCTCCAGCACCCGCCCGTCTCCCCCACCGTCGTCTCCGCCCTCACCCATGAACACATCCCCGCGCTCTTTGCGCTGCCGCAGGAGGCGAAGGATGCGGTTAGTATGCGGAATTCGGAGCATTTCCTCGGGTATTCGAAGTTGGGCGCGGAGCTGACGAAGGGAAAGGTGGATCGGCGGGAGCAGTGGGATATTGCGACAAGGCACGAGTGTCGGTGGAGGGAGGGCAGGGGAGATCCGGAGCATTGGAGGCTTTGGGGGCCGTCTCAGGTGTGTTTAGTGGAATTGTTGTGTGTTTTCTGTTAGGCACCGTAGAACTGATAATGAGCCGATTGTAGTGGCCCTCTGAGACCCTCCTCCCGACCTTCCGCCCCATATTCGAATCCTACCTCGTCCAAGTCGAACGCCTCTCCTACGAATTCGCTTCGCTCATCTCGGAGGCCTTCGGGCTCGGCACGCACGGGCTGGACAGGTTCTACGACGACATGACTGGCAGGACGATGCAGCACCGCGCCAAGGTCGTCAAGTACCCTGCGGTGAAGCAGGGTGAGGAGGGGCAGGGCGTGGGGCCGCACTATGACGCAGGTTTCTTGACTTTCGTACGTTCTTTTCTCTGGGTTCTGTTCATCTCCTTCACATAAACTGACTCCAACATATTCGAACAGCTCCTCCAAGCCTCCCCGCACCGCGGCCTCCAAGTGCAGAACCTCGCCGGCGAGTGGATCGACGCGCCGCCCATCCCGGATACCTTTGTTGTGAACATCGGCAAGGCGCTCGAGTTCGTCACAGGTGGCCTGGCGCGGGCAACGTCGCATCGGGTCGTTTCTCCCCAATCCGCACCTGGTGAAGAGGCTACGCCCAGATATTCGGTGCCGTTTTTCCAGAATATTGGGCTGGATGTGCGGTTGGGGGAGCATGTACTAGAGTGTATGCGTGTTTTTAATCGTGCGAGCGCTGTTGGTACTGACTTTATGTGCGTTTATCATATAGTCCCACCAGAGATCCTCGCACTGCGCAATGCGCGTGGAAATGTTGCGAAGACTGACTGTGCGTCCCTTTCCGTGCCTTTCCACGTTGCATGCATCTGATAATAATCGGAAATCTCTACAGCCGTAAATTTCAGCGAGTTCGACAGGGAGCCGTCAGGCAAGGTGAATTTGATCGGAAGGGTAAAGTGAGTTTGTAGTTGCTATCTTCTGTCTTTCCTTGTCGCCTGTTCTTCCGTGGATATGACGATTCTGACATTGGTTGTGACCTATAGGAGCCACCCCGACGTCGCGCAAATGCACTATCCGGAGCTGTTCAAGCAGTACTTCCCTGATGGGCTGCCGGAGTCGGGCAGGGGGAGCGCGTATTGATTGCATGGTGCGATAGAAGATCGAAAAAATACAGGCGACATTTGAGTGTGACTGCCGAAAATGTAACTCCTGCCCCGCAGTGCGTGCATATGACAGTGTATCAATATCTATTTTATACATTTAACTGTTCATGTTTCTTCACGTCCGTTTTTTGGACACTGAGACCGAACGAGCCCGTATTTTCTTTTGTTTTCTTTCATCCGCTCATCCACGAGCGCCTGTTCGATTTGATTTTGATTTTGATAATACCAGGGACACATCGGATTCTTCATGGATTCCGGCCAATCTGGCTGGTCTTTAACCGAAGTGTCAGACCCTCGTTGGGCACTCATGCTTAACTCAGTGTTGCATGGGTGGTGGTATCGGATTCACTGGGAATACGGTCTTCATTTCTGGATGCATCAGTAAACGGGCAAAAAGTTTTTTCGGGTTTTTTAACCCAAAATAACCCATAAAACCCGTGAACCCGGTGCATATCTGATGACCGAAAAACTAAAGGCACTTTTTGCCGAAACCTTGTTTGATGGCCGCCGAGGGCATATTTCCTCATGGCGTAGCCCCTCTCGGGATAAGCAAGTGCTGGTAAATTTAACATTATACAGTACAGAGAGTATATACTAGTTATATCCACTAGCTCTGGAGACCAAGTTCTCGATCTTGCTTTGTGCACAAATTTTACAATATACGGTGCTCTTTGGGTTCCGGGAAATGGGTTTCGTAAACCGGCAAAAGCCGAAATAACCCTAAAAACCCGCTTTTTTTTGTTTTGCGGATTTGCTGATGTGACCATCCTCTATGTTTCCTTTTCGAGATTTGAAATTAACCATCATTGATGGCGCCGTTTGCACTACCTACAATTTATGTACGTCTGCAAATGTGCCAAATGAACTCTTACAGCCATAATAGGTGGTTCCTAATTTCTGTTACTTTCTCATAGCCAATGCATTCCCGGTGTCCCCTCAACTACCGTTTCCCCTATCACACATCAGCAAATCGGCAAAAAAGTTCACGGGTTTTTAGGGTTATTTCGGATTTTGCCGGTTTACCAAACCCATTTCCCGGAAACCCAAAGAGCACCGTATATTGTAAATTTTGTGCACAAAGCAAGATCGAGAACTTGGTCTCTAAAGCCAGTGGATATAACTAGTATATGCTCTCTGTACCGTATAGTGTTAAATTTTCCAGCACTTGCTTATCCCGAGAGGTGCTACGCCATGAAGAAATATGCCCTCGGCGGCCATCAAACAAGGTTTCGGCAAAAAGTGCCTTTAGTTTTTCGGTCATCAGATATGCACCGGGTTCACGGGTTTTATGGGTTATTTTGGGTTAAAAAACCCAAAAAAAACTTTTTTGCCCGTTTACTTGATGCATCGCCTCCCATCACCACTGTCCACCCAATCTACTCCTGCACCGGATGACCCTCCGGCCAATATCCGACGCAGACAAAGCCTTCAGCCGCACCGTGCTCGGCGTGTGTTTGTGGGACATTCACCACCACCTGCCTGACCATCACTTTTGCTTCTTGTCCGTCTAGTCAATTTCGCCTGCCGGCGCGGCATGCTCAAGGTGCATGCCCCATTTACCACCGCTCAGCCACCACCGTCAGGGGAACAGGCGTCACTTGCACGAACTGCTGAACGGGTTCATACTTAAAAACCATGACTATTGGCCGAACTGCCCCTCACCCGCTTGCGCTCCGTATACTACGACGGCGCGGTGCACGACTCCCCACTCTTGCCCCGGATGCCCGTCAGGCCAGTACCCGACATTGACGAAGCTGGCTACTGCGTCGTGCTCGACCTGCGCGTGTGAGATATACCCAGCGACCACGTCGACATGCCCAACATACTCGTGCCCTGGGTGTCCCTCAGGCCAGTACCAGACCTAAACAACACCAGCGGGTGTGAGCTTCTCTGTGTGTGGATACGCAACGCCAAGTCAAGAATTGTAATGAATGCTACCAATATATTATATAGCCCCCACATGTATATTGACAGATCGCAAATAGACGATAGTTGTACCCAGTCTCCAGAAGTGAATGAAGCAAGCATACATTGAGTTGCTACAATAGTACAAAATATCTGATATAATGAGATCATCATGTAGGCTATCATGCGGATGACTAGTGTTAAGAAGGTTGGAAGTGTCTGTCCATCCAAGTTGTTAGCAGTGTTTTGGAATCAGTTTGACAGGACTTAAGCTACCTTTGAAAGCCTGGATGAAGAACAATACTTTCGTGATGAACAGTCGAACCATACACTAGAACCTCGAGCTTTATCAAGAGCTTATATAGGATATAGTGTCGATTTATCAGGCCATGTGGAGAGAGCGGCAGTTCGAAAAATGCCATCAGGAAAACCCAACGGCGCAGCAGCTTTTTGTACTGGCTGATATCACTGTTTGCATACTTGAGGTATGTGTGAGATGCAGGAAGGAACACATGATTTGTTGAAATAGCGTACTCGTTCATATATTTCATTAACCGTGTCTGCATTAACACGGGCCACATAGTCATAACATTCAGGTAGTGTTCTGTATCCTTTTGCTGTGCACCAGTCTGAGGCTTCGGTTGGGAACCCAGATTTCTTGATGAAGGAATAGATTCGTGATAAGACTGTCGAATACAATTAGAACTTGGGCAAAAATCAGGCTGGGACCACGCACCGTAAGCCTCCCCGGATTCTACCAGGTCTACGATCAGCTTCACGTAGGCCTTGTGCATGTTCAGAAAGTGCGTGCCGGATCTGGATTCATCCAGAAGGAACTCGCCAAGCGATGCATGATAGAAGACCAACTTTGTGAATTTACCGCGCTCCAGTCGAACGATTGAAGACAGAGGAGATAAGATTGACTCCGCAGCGGCGAAATCATATTTAGTTGCTAGCAATTTTTCAAAAAAATCTTTGCTGAAATATTGATGAATGGTGCCAGCCGTAAGGTGCATCGCAAAAATATTCCGAATGGCAACCGGATTTTTGCCTTGCGAAAAGATATACGAATACATCGCGTCGAGCTGAGAAAACGGGGAGTAATTCTCCGCTGGTTGGATGCCTTGGATAATCTTCAACGTACTATGTGGGCTCTCTGAGGATTGTTCGAGAAATCGCATCACGGTCGCAGCGTAAATGAACTGGCCAGACGATTTCGTCGTGATGTTGTCGATATCACTATCGAGAGGCCAATCTGCGCGGAGGTTATGGGCCAAATGGTGGGTCCCCTTGATCTCGTTAAACTTCGCTTCCACAAAGCGACGGATGTCCTCCACTGACCGGTACCCGTCGTCGAGATAGATGGAAGTTACATCCCGGGGCAACTTGTTAAATGCCATTATGAGGTTGTGCTCTCGGCGGCTTGCGACGAGGACCATGAAGGGAGAGTCCTCGGGTGCGACGAGATCATGAAGCGCGTGAAGCAGCCGTTCTTGTGTGCCTTCCCCGTCGGAGCTGCATTCATCCAGGCCATCGACTAGTAGAACGATTGGAATTTGAAGGTCGGACGACAGCGGTTGCGTCAGCGTGTGGATTGGTGTGTAGATGAAGTGCACAAACTGATCCTTAAGGGATTCCTTGCACATCAGAGGCTTGCCCGAGAGGAGATTTGCCGCCGACTCCTTTAGTGCGGGAAGGTGGTCAAAGAGCTGATACAATAGGGTGGCGATAATGGGTTTGGCGGTATTTCTGGTGCCATCCGCGCGAAAGAAGAAAAAGTTTGCGACTGGGATCCTGCGTTCCTTCCATCCCTCCGCCACTGTTTGCACAATCGCTGTCTTCCCTGCACCTGCGGGACCACTCAGCCACATCATACGGCTCGTGTAGTCCTTTTGGTTCTTCCAATTCTCGATCTTTTGGATGACGTCTTTACGAGTCCCTGGATAGCATCGCACTTCATCTGCACGGCCGCTGGAGTTCAAAATTGCATTGTGGGACACCCTTTCGTATAGTTTGTCGAGAGGGTCGCCTGCAATCAAGAGCGTTCAGCTACCGCTTCGCTGCAAGCGGTTAATCACCAACATACCAGTAGGTGCATTCACGTTGGTGACCCTTCCATCCACAACAATCTTTTTGATGCGGACATCGCCGGGGTTCTCCAGCAGAGAGAGTTGAGCTTTCATGTGGACAAGTGGTTGAGAGCAGGTGTCTGCGAACGGCGAAGGTTGAGAGTCGTTGACAGGCAACGTGGCTGACACGAGGTCGCCCCAACGGAGGGCAGTTAGTCGTTCTGCAGTGTATAGATAGTAAGCCGAATAAGCTCTCACTTGATGCGCCAAGCATTGCCAGGCCCTCAGATTTGGTTTGCATTGCAATCAGATCTCAGATCTCGAATGCCACCTCCCTATAACATCTGGTATATGGCTGGCACGGCTGATTCCCTACAGGCCGGTCACCTCAGATTGGTAGATCACTACTCTAAGCCTTCTCCATTCCTTCCGCCAACGCTCTCAGCGGCATGTCAGCCTTGATGACCCAGCCGCCACGTATTGTGTAACTCTCGTCGATGAATAAGACCATTAAAGTAAGGTTATCCATGCATTATAGAGTAGGTAGGTAGAATACTTTAGATTTAGCATAGCGTGCTTGGTGTATAATGTATGGTGCACAGAAATTACTCGTGCCTATTAGTATTAATGGTTTGGTGAATGAAAGACGTCAATCTGGTAACGGGACTCGTGAAGATTATAAACATGGGACAAAGTGCCTGCGGGCGGCTATGGTAATAGGTGTGTATCGATGGATGTTGGAGGTAAATAGTAAATACCTTGAATGTGGATATGTGGTGTAAATCCGAGGGCGTCGAGGTGAGTCGCCAGGGCCAGCTAGCATTGATGGTATGTGCATACGTCGAGCATCGTAGTCCTCGAATCGTGTTGTTGGTGAATTTTCGGATGGTTCAGAAACCCCGAGTGCTGTCGCCTCCTCCATTGACACTGCGATAGCCTCTTCAAAAGCGCGGAGATCTTTCGGGGCCACATGACCCTGCCAGCATGGAGGTCGATCGTTGAGGTGGGCCTTCATATTGTATTTCCAATGCAAGTCTTTGCACATCACGCAATGAATCGGAACATTAGTCGATGGCTTATCTTTTGAGACTTTCGACGCCGGGGTGACCATAAAATTGTATGGGATGGTGCAGTCTGAATTAACTTTACCGCTTTTCAGCCAAACTTTGCACGAGCCGCCTGAGGTGGAGCGGCCGCAAAAGCCGGATGGGTAATCAAATGATACCTGATGAATGCTCAGTAATTGGAAACTGTGGGTGGAATGACTACAAACCTTTCCGGAAAGCTCTGAATGCTGACTTCCTTCGGGCGCGACATCATTTACTGCCCGCAGGATGTGCCCTCCCATGTGATTCTGCCTCTGTGGTCCAGCAACTTGACGAGAACAGACAGGGCATGACTGTGGACCTGTGGTGCTTAATGCAGCTGCTTTGATTCTTGTCGTTGAATGACTGATGCAGATCTCTGCACCTGGTAGAGTGGATATTAGTTAAGGTTCTGCGACAAACACTGTTGTTTTCAGCCACTTACCATTCGTGAATTGATACGGAAAGCTACCTTCTCGAACAGCACAAAAAACAGGAATTTTGAATGATAGCTCCTCGTCCAACGTAAGCGGACCATCAACACGGTCAAGTAGATGTGATTCAATCTCGCTCAGCACGGTGTCGCTTATAATCCATGTTGTCTCAAGGGTCCCTGGAATGGACCCTGCAATTTCGAGAGAAGACAGCTGGTCAATGTGTACCTCCTTGCATTCGGAGGAGGACAGTGGGTAGACAAGACGGCTATTCACTGTGAAGGAAAGATGCCGTACTCGAGCCGTTGATACTACTGAGTTTAATTGGGCCGTAGAATTTGCAGTATCAAGGGCAATGTAATCAACATTCCACACCTACGAAAGATCCGTCTTGAGACCAAGGTTGCCGTCAGCGGTAGCGGGAATGAGAGAGAGGATCTGGCCAGTGACACTCAGTAAAAAGCAAACTACGACGTTAGTCGGACATTTGTACGACATATACTAATGTCTGACTAAATGTCGCGTTGTGGGCAGATGTCAGACTAATGAAGTCGGGCAAAAGTCAAACATTTGGACGACATCTGGTTGACATCAGGCATCATTCGTGCACTATTTTCCTACTGTATCGTACACCATTTGTCAGTCAATTTCGGTTCTTTAGTCAAATATTCGTCAGACAAATGTTGGACAAATGTAATATATTTTCAACATTCTATAGTACAAGTATAATGCCTACGGACAAAGTATATACTGGTGTGCCCAATCTCAAACGCAACTCTGTAACTAAAACCCAAATACAACCGAACAGCTTTGTAACAAGCCGCTGATCAGAACCTTTTTCATTATTTTTAGTGAAGTACCAAATCGGAAGGGGACATATCTCTGCATGCACATGGGCCACGGGCTTCAAGGTAAACCAGAAGTCAGAAACAAGGAAGAAAGGGTTAGAATAATTAACTTACCATGCTGTGAAGGCAGGTGCAAACTTAAACTACTACACCACCGCGGAAAGCGATGGGTGTCCAGCATGGGTGTATGCGGTTTGATATCATGTTCTTGGAGGCAAAACGATCTTGGGGAATTGTCGTCGCGATCCTGGAGCGGGGGAGAGAGGGACGGCGCACAATGGAGAGAGCGCGCAGGGAGAGGCTGTAGTTGGCTAGCGAGAATTTGTGAAAGACAAACATACCATGGCCACCTTACAGTACAGACACATGCACATCGAGACAGCACGTCGCCGCCACCGACCACGACTACAATGACAGGCCAACGACGAGTGCGACACGCGGGACCAAAGGACTGGGCGATATAGCGGAGCGCGGCTGGGGCTGAACGGTTGTCATTGTGAGTGGGGAGTATATGTAATGGCTGGCGCGAGGGAGAGGAGGCTCGAGGACGAGGATGGCGCCCATTAGCGAGCTAAGGCGTATGGCGGCATATATCCAACCCAGACGAAAGACAAAGGGCCTTGCAGTCAGGTCATCACCCCAGCACTCGAGCACACAGCTGCGCCATGCACGTCCGCCGTCGACACAAACATAGACGAGAAAGGTGTGAGGGCTTGGGAGAAGCATGACGAGTACTTTCACTGACGCTCCCGAAGCGCGATTGGACCCAAACGCGGAAGAGTTGTAGACATGCCAGCTGGCTGTGGTGGTGAATGGACTTGTGACAAATTCAACGACACTGACCAAGGCAAGTCTGAGCTTGAATTACTCGCCCGATACTGTTTCTGCTGATGGCAGGTTTGCATTCTCACAGCTGTCGACCATTATCACATTGGTGTGCAAATGTTTGACCTGGATATGACTTTTGTCCAACTTTTGTCCAACTTCAGGGCAAATGTCAGATGTTTGGCTGACTTCGCTTTTTACTGAGAGTGACATCGTAGCTGGAATCCTTGAGAGAGAGAGAGAGGATTTTATTACCAATATAACGCTGGGCTATACTTGGCACTGAATACAGACTCATGTTCTGACTGACACAGAACGAATACAGGGGCGGCTCAACCTACAGGTGTACCGAACGTGTACTACTGCGAATCATTCAAAATTCCCTAGTATACCTACCTTTCCCTACTTTCGGCCATCCTCCTTTCAGCATGCCTACCCGAGTATCGGTACTCAACAAGCCCCGCGATGTTTACGTCGACAATATCCTTGTTATTGGCGAGATCCAGAATGCCGAAAGCACAAGTGCGAGGTTCCAATTTGTTGAGACGCTTTCATGACCAATATCTCTGTCCAGAGCCAGAGTCGTCGGAAGACAGACTACGCGCTCTCTTCAGCACAGTAGCGCTGAACGCAATTCTTAATGCTGGCGGCCGAGGCGATGAGGTTCGGTGCCATCCCGGGACTCAAGAGCGGGTAATCGAGATGCTTGAGACTGGGATGGGTGGAAAGGCCGACAGCCCTGACGCTGGAAGCAAGATACTGTGGCTGAGTGGTCGCGCCGGCACAGGGAAATCTGCTATAATGCAGACAGTGGCCGAGCGCCAGAAGGCACGCGGTCGCCCGGCCCCCAACTTTTTCTTCTTCCGCGAAGATGACACCCGGAGTCACGCCAACTACCTTGTCGCCACGCTGTTGTACCAACTGATGGGTGTCTATCCCTCTCGGAAACGCCGCTCATTCTCAAAGAATCCCTCGCGGACCAATTCTCCAAGCTCATCGCATCCCCAATCGACACTATCGTGCGCCAGGATGCCTTCCCGGGACACGAACCAATCACTCTTCTGGTCGACGGCTTGGATGAATGCAGCTCCAGCAACAAGTTCAAACCGCAGCAGCAACAGGTTAAACATCGATAAAATCCATTTTTTTGGACGACAATTACCATCCCAATGATGACGTCCGGCGCTTCGTGGTGGACAAGTTCCTCGAGCTCAAAGCGACGCACGATCTAGCGCGGTATCTAGGCGATCAGTGGCCCTCCGAAGCTGCTATTGACGACGTCGTCACGAAATTGTCAGGCCAGTTCATCTATGCCGCTACGGTCATGCGTTTCTTGGAGACCTCAGCTGCCAGTCCCAAGGTCACGTTGGAGATTGTCCGAGGGATAAACCCGGCCCAAAATCACTCTCCATTCTCTCAACTCGACGCGATGTACTCGTATATACTCTCCCAGGCGACAAACAAGGAGGCAGTACAGATGATCCTTGGGTACACTTCATCGCCAATGTCCAATACAGAACTTCAAGAGCGGCCCGAGCAGCGTTCATGGAATATGTTTTATGTTACAATGAGGAGTATATACCCTCGACCGTGGAATCACTTATTTCCGACCTCATAGCAATTGTTAAACTTGACACGGACCCAGAGGGCGCGAGTTTGGTCTTTTATCACGCATCATTTGGCGACTACCTCAGAGACCAGTCTCGGTCCGGGGTCCACTACGTTGATCTGGATGTAATATGTACCAAGCTGTGCGTAGCCATACTTAAACATTGTGACAGTGGTGAGTAATATCAAGGTTTTTTAGAAATGTGTGCATAGCGATCTCACTGCTAAAATTTGAAGTCAATTTTCACTACGCCGATGACGCAATGTCAGTGGTGGCGGCTCGATCTTCGACTGAAAGCAGATATGATCAACGTCGAATGCATCTAAACCACCTCACCATGACTTTAATCTTTGAAATGGTACGTTGTATCCTCGTGAATACACCGTGAAAAATAGGCTCAAAGATCATCGAGTATTTCACAAATCACAGGGACAAGTATGAAAACATGCTGCATCGCTGGATTTGCTTGTGCTACGCTTACCGCTGTCTTTTGGACCTTGAAAGTACGGTATATCCACTCTTCAAGGAGTATATGCGCAGGATATGTAGCGCCCGAAATGCGTTGGTATATAACTCAATGTCGTCTACGACGCCACAGACTTACAGTCTTGGACCGGTCCTTGATACAAGCATCACTCCCTGGTACAAACACAAATTTCTCGTCCATTTTGCGGTCAATTCCTTAAGTTTTTCTGTATGTCAACTATATAGCCGTTGTCTACGTCTTTCAGCAAGAGCAGCCGTTTTAAATGGTCTGTGTCCTTTGCGATTACTATATTAATGGCTAAAAATGCGTGTTTTTGCAAAGAATGATGTATAAATGATAACTGAGGGCCATACACTTGAATTTAAAGTGGCCAAATTGATACCCAGATACTAGAGGACTTTCATAGTGTTTAGGTGGGGCCACAGCACCCATGGACTAAGATTTGGTTTGAGGTTCGTCGAGCAGTAGGTCACATCACTCGCTTACCATATTTGGATTCGGCTACAAATGATCTCGGCAAGATGGATAGATTAAATCATGAAATACAACGTGATATGGGCACACTGGGACAGATAGAGTGTATGCTGTGGTATCCAGCCTATTCCGCCGCTCTTTCTTATGCCTGTTCAAGCAAAACCCAAGACTGAAAAGGGTCAATTTGGAACCGGAACGAAGATTAAATGCTCCCAATGATGGAACATGTTGTGCCGACAACATGCCGATAGAATATGCTATAATTGTGACATTGTATCAAGGAGTGGTAAACGTGCTGATAAGAGTAGTATGCAAAGATTCTCCGCGATATAGGTCATCTCTCACCGGATGCACTCCAAATTTACAGGATGGGTACAAGAGTAGTATTTCAACATGGCTATCTAGTTTTTTACGTAGGTACATGCTTGTTTAAAATGACAGCTGAGGATTTAAGCTTTTGGCGTATCGAGGACCGGTCCAAGATTGTACTAACCGACATCGGAGACGTGGACCATGCGACGTCTGCTTCAAACGGTAACATCAACTTCTATCTCGCACGCTTTGTTTCTAATTCCTAGTTTGTTAGAAAGTTTAACCTCAGTGAACCCGCGCTTCGACGACGCGTAATATTGTCGAGCTTTACACCTGTACCACTTGAGATCGGCCAAAGCGACATCGATCGCGTTTTGTGGGTATCTGTGAAGGTAAATTGGACCACCGATCGGGAATTGTAGATAAGACGAAGTCAAAATGTGAACCTGAGAATTGGGCCACCAAGGAAGGAGGAAATCCCAGAGCGAATTCGGTGCCAAGAAACGGCTAGGATGAGCTCAGACGTTGTCATGAGTTGTATGCGCCATTCCTCTGCAAGAGTTCGTATTTCGTGGAGTAGAGCAATGTACATGGTTTCTTTTGTACAGGGCTGTGAGAAGCCTGGGGCGCGGAGTATCTGAGATACGATAGCAGCTGGAAGCACGCCTGCAAGATGTCAGTCGTAACTAAAGTGTGAGTCACTGCGTTCGAGACAGAAAATGCATGATGTTTAAAAACAATCTTGCTAGAGGAGAAAGCAAACGAAGGCGTTTGCAGCAATGGACTAGGGCGACTCTGGCCTCTATGGTTTCCCGCATCCCGCGTTCCAAACTACAAATCTGTTAGCAGAATATCATTCGCCAGGAGAAGGTGGGCGGGCGAGTGATTTATAGGTATCTTCCAAGGGCTCAAAGAGTGGCTGGAGAAGGATAACAGACATGGGAGCAATGCCACAGTCTTCCGGCATCATGCATCTTATCGTTACCTTATCTGTGCAGAGCTTGAACACATGGATCACATGTGACACTCAGTAAAAAGCGAAGTCAGCCAAACATCTGACATTTGCCCTGAAGTTGGACAAAAGTTGGACAAAAGTCATATCCAGGTCAAACATTTGCACACCAATGTGATAATGGTCGACAGCTGTGAGAATGCAAACCTGCCATCAGCAGAAACAGTATCGGGCGAGTAATTCAAGCTCAGACTTGCCTTGGTCAGTGTCGTTGAATTTGTCACAAGTCCATTCACCACCACAGCCAGCTGGCATGTCTACAACTCTTCCGCGTTTGGGTCCAATCGCGCTTCGGGAGCGTCAGTGAAAGTACTCGTCATGCTTCTCCCAAGCCCTCACACCTTTCTCGTCTATGTTTGTGTCGACGGCGGACGTGCATGGCGCAGCTGTGTGCTCGAGTGCTGGGGTGATGACCTGACTGCAAGGCCCTTTGTCTTTCGTCTGGGTTGGATATATGCCGCCATACGCCTTAGCTCGCTAATGGGCGCCATCCTCGTCCTCGAGCCTCCTCTCCCTCGCGCCAGCCATTACATATACTCCCCACTCACAATGACAACCGTTCAGCCCCAGCCGCGCTCCGCTATATCGCCCAGTCCTTTGGTCCCGCGTGTCGCACTCGTCGTTGGCCTGTCATTGTAGTCGTGGTCGGTGGCGGCGACGTGCTGTCTCGATGTGCATGTGTCTGTACTGTAAGGTGGCCATGGTATGTTTGTCTTTCACAAATTCTCGCTAGCCAACTACAGCCTCTCCCTGCGCGCTCTCTCCATTGTGCGCCGTCCCTCTCTCCCCCGCTCCAGGATCGCGACGACAATTCCCCAAGATCGTTTTGCCTCCAAGAACATGATATCAAACCGCATACACCCATGCTGGACACCCATCGCTTTCCGCGGTGGTGTAGTAGTTTAAGTTTGCACCTGCCTTCACAGCATGGTAAGTTAATTATTCTAACCCTTTCTTCCTTGTTTCTGACTTCTGGTTTACCTTGAAGCCCGTGGCCCATGTGCATGCAGAGATATGTCCCCTTCCGATTTGGTACTTCACTAAAAATAATGAAAAAGGTTCTGATCAGCGGCTTGTTACAAAGCTGTTCGGTTGTATTTGGGTTTTAGTTACAGAGTTGCGTTTGAGATTGGGCACACCAGTATATACTTTGTCCGTAGGCATTATACTTGTACTATAGAATGTTGAAAATATATTACATTTGTCCAACATTTGTCTGACGAATATTTGACTAAAGAACCGAAATTGACTGACAAATGGTGTACGATACAGTAGGAAAATAGTGCACGAATGATGCCTGATGTCAACCAGATGTCGTCCAAATGTTTGACTTTTGCCCGACTTCATTAGTCTGACATCTGCCCACAACGCGACATTTAGTCAGACATTAGTATATGTCGTACAAATGTCCGACTAACGTCGTAGTTTGCTTTTTACTGAGTGTGACAACCCATACTTTCGGCTGTCCATGAATGGGTATGGGTTATGACAGGTTCGTCTGTACTTCCCTGCGCGCGCCATGACCCCGGTTGTTACATACCCAAGTCTTCCTTTCATGAACGCCGATGTCATTATGAGTTCACCAACTCAATGCCTCGAGTTGATGCTCCAACTCGCTGCCTTACCTGTGCCGAGCAAGCAGATAAAGTATAAATTCTGCCTTCTTCTGAGTACCAAGTCCATCGAAAATTACCAACTCCCCATCCCATCCCATGGCTATCGAGGCACTTCCTGTTTGTGCGACTTCTGCTACTGAGCAGATGAAAAACCTTGTTCTGGCGAACGCTGCTGCTCATGTCTCATCTGTGGCCCTGGGCAGCATTTTGGCGTCGTCGCCGTCGTCCAACACCCCGGTTGGTGCTCGCAAGCCATACGAAATATACAATGGCGGTTACCCCAATGCGCACGAGCGAGGCGTCTGCGTCCGAATTGCCAATGGCACTGCAGGCCAAATTGGTTTGCTTCGCGTGTGGGCGGACGTGTTTATTAGAATGATGGTAGAAGAAAAAGGCGAACAGCCATTCGAGGTAGGAAGCATTATTTTTCATTGTATGCTTGCGACTGATTCATGCATATCCTTTTTCATCATCGCAGGTCGCATGGTACTTAGGCGACACCAGTGACAGTCTGTCGATGCTGGAGACTGGCGCTGTGGACATGGCGCTCACGTACATCCCACAGGCTGAGCTTCGTGTCATGCAAAGTGGAGCTGCATCTAGGAGAAGCTACGTTTATCGGGTACGCTCATTTTCAAATTCACTTCTCTTCACTATCACTTCGCGGGCGTGTCCATGATCCGTAATACCCGATCCGGCAACTGGATTGACTCTTTTCGACTCTTTTTAGGACCGCTTCGCGCTAGTCGGACCACGCTGCAATCCTGCGGGTCTTGAACAACACGATGACATTTACGAAATGTTCCACAAAATTATGACTCGTGGAGATGCAGATGCAGAGGTAGATGACACGGGTTCGCCGATGAATCAGTCTAATGCAGTCGTATATGCGACCTTTCCATCTCTAGTGCCCTCCTGACCCTGACGTGCGAGCTGCATGTCGTTTCCTATCCCGCTTCGACAAGAGTGCGACCCACCTGAAAGAGAGTTCCATTTGGCTCATGACTGGATCAGTACGTCCTGACGCCTCATTTCCGTCCCGCGAACCCTGTCTCACGTTAATAACCGCTCTGTGTCACTCTCTTCACCGCTTTTCGTCTTTTGTTTTATTTTCGCAGGTCCCGTGGGGCAACGACTACAGCCGCTGGTACCACCAGTATGTTCGATTCCCGCGTGAAGCCCTGCGCGCCGCCTCTGCCCTGGATGAATATACCCTCATCGACTACGGAGCGTGGCACTCTGCCCCGCCTTCTGTCTGCGAAAGGATGCAGATATACAAGCTTGGCGATATCGGGCCGGATGCAGCGCAGGAGGACGTCCTCCTCAACCCCGCGCACTTGCTGTATGCTGGGGAGACACCGCGATTTGTGACGCCTGAGAATGAGCGCTTATGCAAGGCGTTCTTTGAGTGGACGAGCGACACGGGACCGAAGGGAGGAGTAGCGGTCACTCTTGGTTTGGAGAGGAAGGGATCCAGGCTTTACGTTGCCGCCCCTGGCGCTTAGTGTGTCTATACAATATATTGTTTCAATGTGTTTAATTATCTATGAACGTCGGGACCACTTCTTCTTGCATAGCAAACGATAACGCTTCTTGTTCTAATTTCCGTTCTTCAAGATCACAAAAACGAATGACGAGGCCGCTCTATATCCATGATAAGATTATAATTTTTACATGTCTTGCGACCTGGGTGTCTTAAGGCCCATGAAGCGCCCGCTCGAGACTGAGGCAGTCCTCATGTTCTCAAGTACTAGATTGGCCTTCGCCTACCAACCTACAGAGACCCCATGATAAGATATAACCGTCGGTCACATGAAAACCCACACTAATCTCCATGTCTGGATGTTACATAACCAGCTCCTTAAAAGCTCCTCTGAGGCGGTGCATATTGTTTGTATGATCGCCTCATGTCACCACAAGCATACACGCCACATGGAAGCGTGTTCAACTCATGTCATGGCGCAATTAGGGGGACCCCGCTGTATATGTGCCTAGATCCCAATCCTTCATGTCCAAATTACTGGGTTGCGACCTTCGCGAAACAGATATCACTTTGATTTTCAATTTGAATCCCCTTTGACCTTTTCTCACGTGTGTATCAAGACACTTGGAAAAGCGCAGAGGGCAGAGGGCCGCATATGTACTACAATAGCTTGCCACAGGATCTTTATCTCGATACTTGTGTGAAGAGTCTCTTGCGTAGGAATTAGCACCGAGAAATCCATGTGCACGCGCGCTCAGATGATTAGACCCGCGCACCATGTTGCTTGCGGATTACACAGGTCCGATTGTCCTTCATGCCCATTATGATACAGCGCAGTCCTACTTGACGCCGTTACCCACTTCCATCGTGTGCGGCTTCCATTGGCGTTATATCGTGATTTAAGCGCAGATAATGAGACCTCAACTGATAGCAATGGCCCATAAAAGCCGTGCATCCTCCAACCGTATAGACAACACACACCGTACCCATGAAGCTCAACACCCTGTTTGTCCTCTTCGGTGCCCTCCTCACCGCACATCAGGTTGCCGCAGTGGCGTGCAACACCGATGCAGACTGCAAGAACGTAAAGTGCAGTGGCGGCAAGCGCCAGTGCGAGCCGCCATACTGCGCACTTTCGGTCTGCCGTACTGTATGCGTCTCTCCGGGTTCTTTCTGCCCTGTGAGTATCTGTCTATCATGAACTCTCGCGGACAGTATCTGACACGATTGCTCAGTGATTATCCTTTGAACGAAGGGACCTTTCCAAATGAAATGAGAAGTAAATTAGAGGTGGGCTGGCCATTTGAGAAGACCACTTCGTCTACAACTCCCTGACATGTACACAAATTGTGGGCTGTGCAGACATCCAGATCGACACGCGATAATTAACCGTTTCAATGAATGTCCATCTTTGAGCGTGCGCGTCTATGCTCTCAATACAACAGCATTATGAGGTAACTAGAACCCGCACAAGTCTCGTCGTTCAGAGCCGGACCTGCTTATGCCTGTCTGTAACCTGACGAAGACAACTGATAGATTGATATATGTAGTAGAATTGCACAAGCATAATCTACATCTCCTTCAAGAACTGGGCTCATCCAGTATACAAGCCTGATATGAATGAATCTAATGCAACCGAGGGAAACCTCCCGTAAATGACTAATAGATTACCCGATTAGGACAACGACTAATTGGGGCGATAACATTCACAAAACCTACAGCAGCGCGATCGCCTTCTTTGACCATACCGAGTCACAGTCGCTGTGGTGAAAGTGTAACGACCTTAGTTCAGTAGCATGACCCAAAATAAGCGCCTGCCACAGAGACGTTGATGTGCATTTCAAGTGTGGGTCCAAGCGTCGCCCCAGTTGGCGCTTGACCGACGCTTGACGCTTGACGCCCACATTAAGAAAGAAGATAAAAGGCGCTAGGCATGTATGCATCCCTGACAAGCTCTCTTTCTCAATCTGGCGACGGCTGCACTTACTTACAATGTCTTATCTTGAGCAGTCGAACACTACTACCACCCAAGTGAAGGACGACAACAATCCGCCGGAAACTAATACAGAGCTCAGCAACACCCGAGGAGACAACCCAACCAGCCAGCCCACCAGCTCCCTCCCCGCCCTAGTCCACGCATTCCGCGTCATCTCCGCGCACTGCGCCAACCTCAAACTGCCCCCGGACGTCTGCGGCATCGCCAAGTCGATATACAAGTCCATCGCGCAGGACGGGCTCGTGCCCAATCAACGCATGATTAAACCCTTCGCCGGCGCGTGCATTTTTCCTCGCGTGCCGCGCGGCCAGGTGCGACTGCCCGCTCGCGCGGATCGTCAAGGCGGTGGGGGCGCGGAGAAGGGTCGTGGGCGAGTGCGTATATGTGCTGGAGAGGAAGTTTAATCCTAATTACTCGTCGGCGTCAGCGCCGTCGCTCGAGGACGCAGTGGTGCGCTGGGCAGGTGCGTTGGGGCTGCCATGTCCGACCGCGGTCTAGGTGTCCTGGTCAACGAGGTTCTCCGGGTATCAGGTCTTAGTTTAGGTTCTCTGAAAGCTGCGTACAAGCGTCTATATGAGAACAAACATAGATTGGTCCGGCCGGAGTGGATCATGGATGGCGTGGCTGATCTTGACCGTCTCCCTAGTGAGCCGGTCTGAGTCTTATTTTATTATTACAATTGGTACATCATTCTGCAAGACAATAGGGAATTGATTTCATTGTGGTTCGATTTTCCGTTGGTACATTCCCGGCGATGAGCGTCAATCTGGCATCAGATTGCGTGCGAGTTTGGACGTTTGGGCGCTTATTATTAATAGCAACCAATGATGCGACGGGTCGCGGTTTACCTTTACCCTACTCCTCTGTGAATCCCTTTCATTTTGAAGCTGTCTAAACGCCTCGACATGTGGATGCGCGTCCCGATGCCACAAACAATACATCTAGATTGAGGTAGGCAGGGCAGAGATGCTTGAGTGTAGACGGAAATTTTATTAGAGTCCCGACCGGAATTCCCTCCTGTCCTGTTTTGGTCATTCATCTGTTGCTAAATGTAGACAGGTCTCCGGGTCTCCAATATATGCCGGCTTGAGGTTAGCCACTTTCTATAACCTCTCGACCTCACTGGCACTCGTCAACCTTCAATACCTTCAAAATTTCCTCGTTGTCTGCCCATTCCCCACCCCTCTCAAACCTCTTCCGTTGGATATCCCGGAGGCGCAGGACGGGATGAGTGGCACTGGCGCGGCGCTTGGCATTCTAATTGCAGCGCGCCTCGAGGCAGGCGCAGCCGGCAGCGGCACGGTCTGGGGGCACAGTTTGGCATTCAGCACCGCGTCCTTACGGGGATGTGGCGGCCACGCTGGCATTGGGGGGGTGGCTATCAGTTCATCTGGGCCTATACAGTACAGCGACAGCTGACGCGTCTCTTTTCATTTCTCTTTTTGCACCCCACCTTCCCGGACCCCAGTATCCCAGCGCATCGTGCGACGCGCGTGTACTCTCGTCGAGCGCAGGAAGTGACTCACCAGCACCGTCCAACGCCGCCTCCCGCGACGAATCGACTCACACCCAACGGCCCAGCCACTAACCGGCACCCCGGCCGTCGGCAAGAGCGACCCACAGGAGGGGATCGGTGCCGACAGCGAAGTCATCGAGCATCATTTCCACATATAAGTCGCCGTCATACATGCAAGCCCCTTTCTGGTGACTCGCATCAAGACGGGGTCCTCCACGCACACCAACCGCACTATTCATCTACTCGTACAGCGTCTACATTTCCGAGCTGTTCAAACATATATAGAAGCTCACAAGACTCACAAAAGAGAGTGATCGAGAGCCAGTCCCAGCGAGTCCCACGGAGATAGTCAGAACGAGCTGCGCCTCCCACATATACTTTCTCTCACAGCCCAAGTATCGCCTTGCCTGGCTTAGCCAACCTTCGCCTCTTCCTTCTTCCACCACCATCGCGACCGTTCCTGCCAGCACCGCACCGCACAGTTCGCCCAGCTCCCGCTGCCCGACTCCCGATCTACAACTCATAGACCCGCCAACACACAACAGAGAACACTGCCTCGTCCCACTCTGTCAGGCCTACAAACATTCCCAGCTGAGCGTCTCAACACGCCCAACCCCGCTATCGTACACCCACCGTACCCGCCATAACACCAGCGCCAGCACTGTAACCCCCGCAAATTAAGCAAACTGTACCGATCACAGATACCGCAATCACCCATGGACGTCCTCAAGTCGCTCGTCCAGCCTCTCGTCGGCGGCGGGAGTAATAACTCCGCCATCGATGGTTTCAAGCTCGTCGTCCTCGGCGGCGCCGTCGAGACGGCACGCCGCGCAAGCTCGTCTGCCTGGTGAGTCATCTTCCCCGCCTTTTGCTTTCGCTAGCTCTCGTTCCGCGTCAGCGATGATGTTGTGTTCGTCGCTCAGGGGCTCTGCCCTCCCATTCAGGCGTCGTTCGCTGTCTCGCGTATCACGGCCATTCGCTACTTCGAGTTGCTACAGTGCAATGAGGCGTGCCATCGTTCTGGCAGATAGCGGTCGCTTTCTTAATCATTGGCTCCCGCAATCTGCGTCGTTATGACTCATCCAGCATCATGAACTCGGCCCTCCTGTCTTCCGCTTTCCGTTCTCTCCTCTCCTCCCTTGCACACTTGACTGACCCTACCTCCTCCCTCCCCATGTCTCCAGGAACCACTTCGTCAACTGTAAGCCTCACCCATCCTCCCCCTAAATCACTCACCTCCTACCCCTACTTACCCCCCTCCCCCATCAGCCTTCTTCCTCACCGCCCACTTCAGCGAGGACGACTTCCCCTACGACTGGCTCATGCTCTGGCTCTCCCGCAGGCCCGAGTGGCAGCGCTCCCGCGAGGTCGAGACCACCACCCGCACCGGCGGGCCCGGCGGCTCCTCCTCCTCCCGCGGCGGCGGCAGCTCCGGCTCCAGCTCCCCCTGGGGCACGCCCACCGGCAACAACGCCAGCAGCGGCAGCGGCGGCGGCGCGCACCCGTCGTCGCACTCGGCGCACTACAACGAGGAGGACCGCGACTGGGACATGTGGGAGGCCGCGCTGTACGCGGAGACCAACTCGGCCAGCGCGGCGTCGCACTGGGGCGAGAGCGGGAACGATAACAGCGAGGACGGCGTGCGCCCGCGCACGCGGGTCGTGTTCCAGCCGACGTACGACACGACGCATACGATCTTCTATCGCGGCCATTGGCTGCGCGTGCGCCGGGGCAGGAAGGATAATGGGAGTGAGATGTTGAGCATCAGGTGTGTTTTCCCGGTTCTTTCCTCTCCCTGGCCCCTTTGGATTTTAATGGACATGACCACTAGCGTCGTCGCCCGCAACAACGCCATCCTCAAGCAGCTCGTCCTGCAGGCCAAGAAGGAATACGAGGCCGAGGCCATCCATCGCATCCAGATCTACTTTGCCGACGCGCACGGCAGCTGGCGCTGGACCGACTCGCGGCACAAGCGCCCCCTGTCCAGCATCGTGCTCAACCCCGGCGTAAAGGAGATGCTGGCCGATGACGCCCGGGATTTCTTGCGCAGCGAAAAGGTACATCTCTCGTGCTTCCTCGCTTGCCTTGCTGGTTCTATGCATAGAGCTAACCTTCCATTAATAGTGGTACGCAGACCGCGGCATCCCCTTCCGCCGCGGCTACCTCCTGCACGGCGTCCCCGGGTCAGGCAAGTCCTCCCTCATCCACGCCCTCGCCGGCCAGCTCCAGCTCGACATCTACGTCGTCTCCCTCTCCGCGTCCTGGATCTCCGACAACACGCTCACGAGCCTCATGGGCCGCGTGCCCGCGCGCTGTGTGCTGCTCCTGGAGGACCTGGACGCCGCGTTCGTCCGCAGCACGAACCGCGAGGACGACGGCGAGAATGGGGACGGCGGCGATGGAGGCAGGGGTGGAGGAGGCGGTGGTGGTGGATACGGTAACGGGGGGAGTGGAGGGTATGGGGGAAACAGCGGCGGCTTTGGGAATAACGGCGGTCTGGGCATGGACGCGTTCCCGTCTTTCAGTGGCTTGGGAGGCAGACCCAGGAGAAGATTCGGTCGCGCGGATGGGTTGAGCGATATGAACACCCTGAGTTTGAGTGGGCTGTTGAATGCCCTCGACGGTGTGGCGGCGAGTGAAGGACGTTTGTTGTTTGCGTGAGTACCTTCTCTTCACATGCTTGTACCCTTCGGTGCCTGGGACATCGTTTCCTTCGATCTGACATGCATATCTGCGCCTTTGCTGACACTCTTCGCCTTAGCACGACGAACCACCTCGAACGCCTGGACCCCGCCCTCTCGCGCCCCGGCCGCATGGACGTCTGGGTCGAGTTCAAGAACGCAAGCAGGTGGCAGGCCGAGGCGCTCTTCCGCAACTTCTTCCCGTGCGAGGACGTCGACGACGAGGCTGCCGCCGCGGAGCTCAAGCGGCTCAACCTCAACATCGACGACAAAGTGCAGGCGAGAGAGTTCCGCCCCAATGTCGAGGCCGTGGAGAAGGCCATGTCGGAGGCGTCCTCAGGGTCCTTGGAGTCCGCGACGGGTTCAGAGTCGGTTTTGATGTCGAGGTCGGCCTCCGTGTCGGTGTCGGTTTCGGGCGCCTCGACGCCCAGGACGCCTCGGACGCCGCTGCCGTCGGAAACCCTGCTCATGCCCGATCAGGCGCCGGCGGCCCCGCCGTCGACGCTGTGGTCGCTCAGCACGGGCATCGCGTCGTCCGCGACGTCCCTGTTCTCCTTGTCCGGCTCCGTCCTCGGCTCGACGCCCTCGGTGTCATCCTTGGGGGTGTCCACCGCGAGCTCGCCCACCGCGGTGTCCTCTGCGTCGGTGTCTTCGCGGACCCCGTCTCGCCTAAGTTCGGCAGTGAACCAGCCGCAGCCCCAGGCGCAACAACCCCGAACGGGCGCTGCGGCACCGGCACTGGACGCGAAGGACCAGTTCGGGAGCGACAACACGGCGTACCTGCCCCCGCCGCCGGACGCGAGCCTCGCGAAGCCCAAGCCGCTCGACAAGAAGACGCTGGCGGTGCTGGCGAAGCAGTTTGCGGACGGTGTGCCCGAGGAGGAGTTTAGCGTGGCGAGTCTGCAAGGATGTGAGTGTCTTCGTTTCTTCGTTGTTTTGTGGTACAGGCGATTTCGAGAAATGGGTGCTGTGAATGCTCAGCGTCAATGGGAGATGGTGGTGGTACGAGACAGAGAGATGTCGAGAAGATTAAGAAGCCTGGAAAATATAGGAGATTTTCCGGAGGCTGACGATCTTGTGTCATGATCGGCGTCGGAGTCTGAACCGTCCTGTTAACGGATCATGCGCTGACCCCTATTTCTTTGCAGATCTCCTGAAGCACAAGGCACAGCCCGAAGCAGCGGCAAGCGGCGTCGAGGCATGGGTGAAGAGCGAGCTCGAGATGCGCGAGAGGCTCCAGAGGGAGAAAGAGGCGAGAGAGGAAAAGGAGAAGGAGCATGTAAGTCCTTTGTTTTTCTAATTCTGCGTTAAGCGCCCATATTGATTTTGGCGGGCGGGTGATACAGCGCGAGAAGCGCCGCAAGGAGAACGCGGAGAAGCAGAAGGCGCAGCGCGAGACGGAGAAGAAGGAGAAGGAGCTCGAGCGCGTGAAGGCGCTGCTTGCGGAGAAGGACAAGGAGGACGAGCTGGAGAAGATGCGCCAGCAGCTGAAGGAGAAGGAGGAGGCGGCGAAGAAGAAGAAGGAGAAGAGGGAGAAGAAGGAGAAGGAGAAGAGCGAGGGGAAGAAGAGCAAGAAGGAGAAGGAGAAGGATGAGAAGAAGAGTAAGAAGGCGAAGAAAGACAAGAAAGTCGAGGAGCCGAAAAGCGACGACGAAAACGAGGATGAAAAGGAGGCGAAGACAACATCTGACAAGAAAGAGAAGAACAAGGAGACCGTAGATGCGGACAAGGACAAGACTGAAGAATCTACCACCTCCTCGAACACCGACACTGACGCCGAAACCAAGGCCACAGACCCACCAACAGTCACACCCATTGTCGTCGCCTCAGACTCGTCCTCCTCCGACTCCTCCTCATCTTCCTCCTCCGACTCAGACTCCAGCGACTCCGACTCCGAGAACCGCGCCCCGCCCGCCCCCGCCCCGACCACCAGCCCCCGGAAAAAACTAGCGCGCCGGCGCAACCCCAGCGCCCTCTCCTCCAACAGCGCCGCCCCAGCCGCGTCGACGTCGTGGAGCAGCGCCCCCCGCCCCGCATCATCCTCAACCATGAATACAAACATGACGCCGTACATGAACATGGCCGCCCCCATACCGATTGTGAGCTCGTCCTGGGCTTCCTGGCCCGTGAACAGTGGGAATGGCGGTACGTGGAGCCCGACGTCGCCATCGCCTCCGCCCGGGTGGTAAGTGCTGCCTGATACCCACTAGCATCCCTGCGGGCTGGCTTTGGAGACCTAGATACATACTTCTCATGGTACTTTCTTGCTCATTGTATATACACATCGCTACACACATTCGTAGTTTTCATACATTCTCGCGGTACACTCTTGGTACACTTCGTCTTCTCGTTTTCTTCATTGGCCATTTCATCTACTCTTCGTGTGTATATATGTACGTGCTTATCCATTCGCTCGACGGCAGCGATATACGACCTGTATGGCACGCAACGGAAGCTAGACTTGAACTCAACGGCAAGAAATCCCTCCTCGACTTAATGCAAGAAGATTGGTGGATATCACCGGGTCCTCAGTGCACTGTATTGCACCTAGGCAAAAGGGAAAGGCCCTGCGCAAAGCCCATCTGCAGGTAGGTTTAAGTCAGATATTGGCCGTCTCGAATATTCCAATATTCTTGGCACAGTGCCTGTGGCTGTGTACGAACGCGCACTGCGCGTGTCCGAGCTGTGGGCGCCTAAAGCATGCTAGCGTCAAATCGCCATCCTTTGCTACATCATTATTGTCAAGTATTCTAACACGCCCTGTGAGCGCATTAAGCACATTTTTGGAAGCATTTATGGCTAACCTCTCACGCGAAACTAACAAGTGGATGATGCTCAGTCGTCTATCTGAACAGGTCCTGCGGATAGCTAGTCATCAAATTTATGTGACTAGCATTCGATGCGGTACTACGCATGGCGATGGGGTAAATATCCGGGCGGATGGTCAACAGTTGTGTGTGTCATTACAGATTCAAGTAATTCCAAACTTGAGGATTTAGACTGACGAAACTAAACAGCTCTACAAGACTGAGACAAATAAGACTGGCGAGCATCATGCAATCAAGATAGTGCGAGAGTAGAACTCTTCTTACATACGCAATCTCCATATGTGGCACATGAGTGGCGTATCTTCGTAAGACCGCCGCCACTGCCGGATAGCCAGGGCCAGCCAGTTGCAGGATGTATTTTGCAGAATGTGTTAACTTTATCATCTGCTTCTTTTCGCGGGGTGTTTTCATCATATCCTTGGTGAACCATACCAACAGATCGGCACTACAATCCAGTAATTCGGATATAAAATCTTTAGATCCAGGCACGTATGCGACGGGATCTCACTATAGCTATTTGTGCTATGACCATGAGTAGTTGAACACGCTTCCATGTGGTGTGTAGGCTTGTAGTGACATGCAGCAACCATACAAACAATATGCACCGCCTCAGAGGAGTCTTTAAGGAGCTGGTTATGTAAATGCGTTCACGCCATCCAGACATGGAAATTTGTGTGGGTTTCCATGTGACCGACGATGCTCTCTGTAGGCGAATGCCAAGCTAGGACTTGAAGGCATGAGGGCTGTCTCAATCGCAAGACATGCAAAAATTATACTCTTATCGTGGATATAGAGCGGCCTGATCCAGAAGAGAGGAAAATAAGACAAGAAACGTCATCGTTCTCTATGCCTGAATTGATTGACGGAGTGGTTCTGACGTTCATAGACAATAGAACACATATCACATACACAGTTTACTAGATACTAAACGCTAGGGCCCGCGACGTAAAGCTTGAATCCCTTCCTCTCCAAGCCAAGAGTGACCGCCATCCCCCCCTTCGGTCCCGTGTCACTCGTCCACTCGAAGAACGCCTTGCACAGGCGCTCATTCTCAGGCGTCACAAGTCGCGGTGTCTCCCCAGCATACAGCAAATGCGCAGGGTTGAGGAGGACGTCCTCCTGCGCTGCATCCGGGCCGATGTCGCCAAGTTTGTATATCTGCATCCTTTCACAGACAGAAGGCGGGGCAGAGTGCCACGCTCCGTAGTCGATGAGGGTATATTCGTCCAGGGCAGAGGCGGCGCGCAGGGCTTCACGCGGGAATCGAACATACTGGTGGTACCAGCGGCTGTAGTCGTTGCCCCATGGAACCTGCAAAAATAACAAAAGGCAAAAAGCAGTGAAGAGGGTGAACCGTGACAAAGAGCGGATATTAACGTCAGATAGGGTTCGCGGGACATTGTAAATGAGGCATCAAGACGTACTGATCCAGTCATAAGCCAGATGGAACTCTCTTTCAGGTGGCCCGCGCTCTTGTCGAAGCGGGATAGGAAACGACATGCAGGTCGCACGTCAGGGTCAGGAGGACACTACAGATGAAAAGACGCGACCGCGTTAGACTGGCTCATTAACGAATGCTTGTTATCTACCTTTGCATCTGCATCTCCACGAGTCATGATTTTGTGGAACATTTCGTAAATGGTATCGTGTTCTTCAAGACCCGCCGGATTGCAGCGTGGTCCGACCAGCGCGAAGCGGTCCTAAAATGTGTCCAAAAGAGTCAATCAAGTTGCCGGATCGGGTATTGCGGATCATGGACACGAGGAAACGGGGCAATGGGTATGACGCAGTGCAACAAAGAAACGCCCGCGAAGCGATAGCGAAGAGAAGTGAATTTGTACCTGATAAACGTGGCTTCTTTTGGACGCAGCTCCACTATGCATGAGACGAAGCTCGGCCTGTGGGATGTACGTGAGTGCCATGTCCACAGCGCCGGCCTCCAGCATTGACAGACTATCACTGGTGTCGCCCAGGTACCATGCGATCTGCGATGATGAAAAAGGATATGCATGAACAAGTGGCGAGCACACAATGAAAAAGAATACTTCCTACCTCGAATGGCTGTTCGCCTTTTTCTTCTACCATCATTCTAATGAACACGTCCGCCCACACGCGAAGCAAACCAATTTGTCCTCCACCGCCATTGGCAATTCGGACGCAGACGCCTCGCTCGTGTGCGTTGGAGTAACCACCATTGTATATCTCGTATGGCTTGCGAGCACCATCCGAGGTGTTGGCCGACGGCGACGACGCCAAAATGCTGCCCAGGGCCACAGATGAGACATGAGCAGCAGCGTTCGCCAGAACAAGATTTTTTATCTGCTCAGTAACAGAAGTCGCAGAAACAGGAAGTGCCTCAATAGCCATGGGATGGGATGAGGAGTTGGTAAGTTTCGATGGAGTTGGTACTCAGAAGAAGTCAGAATTTATACTTTATCTGCTTGCTCGGCACAGGTAAGGTAGCGAGTTGTGGCATCAAATCCAGGCATTAAGTAATTTAAGTTGGTGAACTCATAATGACATTGGCGTTTATGAAAGGAAGACTAGGTATGTAACAACCGAGGTCATGGCGGGCGGAGGGAAGTAGACGCAGTCCAGCGCCGGTGTACATTTTCATTGCTGATTTAAGCACCCTGCAATTACTCGGTTTCCCTCAAATTCCAGTTGAACCGGCGAGTCGTAAGGCGCCCCACACAACGAGCCTGTTTGGCTGCAAAAAATAGGTCAACATACCGATGTATAACTGCGACCTGGGATTTAGTCCTGCAATTAGGGCTGGGTTAGATTGCTCGTGAGCGGTGCTAATAGCCGCTAGATTGGTAGCATGTAAGCGACCTCCAAAGCTAGATAGGTTATTAGCTGCTAGATACTGCTAGAAACCCCGTGGGAATTAGCACTCTAGCAGCGCGATTTTTAACGCTTTTTGTGGGTTTTTGACAAAATTCTCCAGCCAAATGCATCAGTGTGTGAATGCATATTCATCCAAGGCTTGAACCTCAACCTACAGCTGCACTATGACATGTCGGGTATAAGTAGATAATGCGATTACTAATATTCACAGCCAGCAATGCGAGTGCCGTTGAGCAGCCGCGCTGTGACCAGGGGATCATCAACGTTTCTGGTACGGGTTGTTAGGTTTGTGCAAGCAAACGCAAGAAACCTACTTGGCGCGCGACTCTGCCTTCAGGTTCATTACTGAGCTACGACTGACCCCTATCAGTGTTCTTACACGGTTGACTTATCTCGTCCAGAGGAACATTGTCGCAACTACCCAACAGCGTTGAAACTTTGAGGTATCACATATTTCTTGTCAACGTCAGGATTGATGAAGTATTACACGAGGGCTGGGCCGAAACAGCGAATTTAGCACGTTTCTGGGCCGTTTGACACTCAAAGTATACAAATCTGGAGGGACTTGCTGGTGAAAATGTCACAGGGCGGCTTGCTAGCATCACACCCCCATTAGGTTTGTAGCAGTTTCTAGCACGCATATTTGACCCCCTCATGCTAGAATGGTTACTTACATAGTAAATACCATGCTAGAAACTGACAGGTAAGTTTCATATAGCAATCTAACCCAGCCCTACCTGCAATTCGTTGGAGTCACAGTCACTCTAGCCAAACTCCAGCGCCTAAAATATTCGGAAGAGATAGAATCATGGCATACATTGCAGAGAGCCAGTGACGTTAAGTGGAAATCACAAGTGAGAGACCGAGGAGTGGATGGAAGGTTGTCATGTAGGTTGACGACAATTGGGTCAGGATTGGGTACGGTACTCTACATTGAGTACGTCCGATTCAAACCAGTCCCATGGTCCAGGACTCCAAATGCCTCTGGCATCCTTCAGATGCGAACTGTCTAAGCTTATAATTATAAGCCATCTTCCTTTCCCTGAGCTATCGCTATGTTGCCGCCCAATAAATGAACCTCCTTTCTAACCGGCGCTTGATTGATTGTTGCGTCTCCCTATGAGGAACAGGCTGGTGCGGAGACAGATTGGCAGGCGTATAGTCCCTTGAGCACAGACGTTGGGCATAAAGCCGAGGGCTGACATTTTCCCTGTCAAAACTCTTCAAATGATGATAAATTGTGACAAAGTTACCAGAATATGTTGGACTTCGATCGGGCCAAATATTGAAAGATTGCGCACAACCACGTGGAGCCAATAATTGCCAGCTACATTAGGATGCGCAAAACTTGCCTGTGACGGCTCCACTGGTGACGAGACAGCCTTCGAATGGCTTTGCGCAAGCTGAAAAAAGCCAGACTCAAGAGGTGTCAGATCCACCGATCCCGTACGTGTGATGTAAAACGTAAGTCCATATTTGGATAGCGGCATTGTATCGGCGGTCAAACATCAGATCAATTTCTGTCAATCGGCATCTATTTGCCGCTCCATCAAGAGGCTGAAGGGCAAAGTCAAACTGCACATGAAAGAGTGGCAACTCTCTTACAATACTGTGCCAGAACAAGCAGGTGGGGTTTTTTTTTTGAATTATTACTCGAGTCGTCCGGGTATGTATCTTCCCATGTGCGACTAGGTAATACATCCCTAGTGGATTTTTATTCTAGCTTTGTCTATTCTATGGTTTACACTCTCCTTACGGGAGAATGTTGTCGGTCGTGCAATAGCACTCGGTTTTAGTGGATGCAGCTACTTTTGAGAGCGATATAAGACAGGCTGGTGATATAAAGAAAGGGGTAAGAAGGGGTTGGAGTTCGACAACGCGGGTCTTTGGTGCCCGTCAATCTTGCATCGATTTTTTTTGGCTGGTGGACAAGCGAATTACTAGAGCATTAGAATGTTCAATGAGTAGCCATTCAGTGATGATTGAACAAGCTTGCTGCGGTTGGAGAGGTGATTACCCAGGGAGTTTGGCCGCTTAACGCTACAGGAAGGTCATTCATATGTCAGATGTTACAAGCCTGGATTCAGATGCTAGTTGGGACCCCGAGCTCTGTTTTCTTTTAGTCGGTAATGTTGGCCCTGATCTTCTTGACAAATGCAATCGTTGTTTTTGAGATTGACAAGTAGAGGAATGACCCCTGGATGGTTTCTTTCTAAAGATGCTAATACATATGATATTTCCTGTCGAGATTGATAGTTTTGCATAGAATAAACTGGATAAAAACATTGATGCAAGGTTTAACGCGCTCATTCCGGCGCATTGTAAATTATTGAGATTGCGCTATTATGATGCTGCTTTATTTCAAGGCTAGACAACCCTCTATCCAATAGAATTTCTCTATCTATGATACTGAGACCCTCTCTTGTGTGGGATGACACCTTTCTTGGACGATTTTGCTGACATTAATGCATTATTGGACATGAGATTGTCAAACACAAAATGAGAGAAATAGGTATCCAACTTGGAAGAATGACTTGAAGTAAGTGATGATATAGTGTGCAAGAAGTCACTTTTCCATTATAGAGCTATTGTCCTAAGCAGCGCACCGTAATGGTCGAGGCGTCGAGGAGGGGTGGACGACGCTCGAAGACCCACCACGCGCTGGTATCCGACTGACTCGCCTATCACCTTGCCATTGACTGCCGATGATGCCGCGCTCTAGCCGTTTTCCCAATTTGGTGAGTCCCCTCGAAGGGATGCTTACTTCATCGACGTACGGGATCGGTGGATCTGACACCTCTTGGCCAGACTGGCTCCAAATAGCCAATTAATGGCTCCGCATGGCTGTGCGCAAACTCTTCAATGCCGCAATTGAAGGCCCTATCCAGTACAGCTCGACCTTATTAGACATTAATATCGCCCAGTATTCCATATGAAAGGGCGAACTCATGGCGTGCGCGGTCTATTATACTGCTACATTCACCCCATCGTTGCACGTACGCAAGGAATCCACAGAGCCTAGAATCATGCGCATCTGATTCTGTGAGTACTTCAGTGACCTTCTGCTGATGCTCTACATTGTTGATGGACTCAGCTTTGATAGTGTACAATTCTGCGGCTTTACCAGCAGTGAAGGAGTGCTCGTTACAAGTTCATTTTGAACGAATGCATACACTGACAGCCTGTCCAGTCTCTCCAGAACTTGTCAATAATTTCATTTTATTGTTGATTAGAACTTCACTTAACTCTTTTAAAACCGTTTGAGTACTCTATCATGTGTCCAGAATACAGGGATGTTGCAAAGGTGCTACAGTTGCGGACATCCAAACTCAACAAATCGGATATCTCGCCAACGAGAATTTTCTATGACAAACCGTCAACGGATTCGGATTCAGCTCGCGAAATAGAGCCAAAAACACCTCTTTCACAAAATTCCCACGAGATTTCGCGTGCGCCAAATTTTTTGGCCAAAAAATTGCGATAATTGTGTGTAGTAAACCTCGCCTGCATGGGAGAAAATCAGCATGTTGTCACGGCAGGAGCTACGCAAAGACCTGCCAGCCTTCGACTAACCGTCTGGCCTCCAATTCAGCTTTTTGAGTAGTTATGGCTGGGTTACGCCATTTGAGGCTTGATCCAACCAAGAGATTTCGCACCGGCAAACATTTTGGCTTCTATTTTTGGATGTGCCGGCCTTGCCGAACCTGCCTTCTGGAATTTATTGTGGCGTAACGGCTCGATAGATTGTTCCAATACTTTGTCAATGAACATCGTTTGCAAAGAGCTATCGAAAAACACTTTTTCAAGATTTTAGCTAATTTTCTCACGTGCGCCAATATTTTTGGGCACTTTTCCAAAGTTTGCTCGATATAGAAAGATCGGCTCGTTGAATCAGAGTGCTAACTGTCTTAGGATCATGTTGAAAGTATTTCCTTTGGTATCTGGGCGTTTGTGGGACCCCAGTAAATCGGTCATAAAATTTGTTGACTTTGATTGTCCGCAACTGTATATGCGCTTTACTTGACTAGCTGTCACGTGCACGAGTGACGTCACGCGAACCTTTCACTCACATCCGAGATATTTTTGTTTCGTCCTGTTCTCACCACATTCATCGTCTGTTGAACACTATTGTTGGATACTTCGTGGGGCCAGCCCACATTCATCGCCTTTCAGTACCATCACTTGAATTTGACGCATCCTCCGCACAATGATCAGGACCCATAAGTCCTTCGTCGACTAGGTGACGGAACAAATACTCGTGGCCCGATGCACCTCCTCCAGCTCCAAAAAGTGTGCCCGCCTTCCAGCGACGACGGCGGAGAGATCGGCAGAACTTCCGCTGTTCGAGCAGGCGACAGCACGCTATCATGACGGCGCTGGAGAAGCCTGCTCTTACATGCACCATGCATCCTCACTGTCCCTGTGACTTCGTTCGTGTGACGAAGACTCCCCCTTCATGAAAGAGCTATAAAGTGGCGTCAAGCGACTTAAATCGCTGGAAACAGCTTCACCGCCAACATCTTGAGATGCGCTCCACCAAGTTCGGCTTGTTACTATCATGGACATACATCCAAGTCGTCTTCGCGCAAGACTTGAAAACGTTGTTTGGCTCCGTCGCTCCTGACTTCAACGTCTCCATAGTATTACCTGGACGGCCAACCTTTGCCAATGCCAGTAAACCATGTAAGTTCAGCCCCTAGTGTGCCACACCTGCATCCGTGCCTATATTGATGACCCATGATCAGTTAATTTACGTTTTGATTTCGAACCTGCGGCGGTTGCGTTTCCTACCACCGTGGAAGAGGTGTCAGAGCTGGTGAAGCTCGCTGAGCAAACCAACCACCAAGCTGTCGCTCGAAGCGGAGGGGTATGTTCTTCCACCTCCATCTCTGCCAGTGTTGTCATTGGTGTCTGACTGAGCCTGTTTTTTTCTTCTTGCAGCACAGCTACATTGCTAACGGACTTGGAGGCAAAGATGGTAGTCTCGTCATTGACCTTAGCAACTTCAAGCAAATCACGGTCAACGACAAGACGCAAACCGCCGTCATCCAGACTGGAAGCCGGTTGGGCGACATCGTAACGGCGCTCAATGACCACGGAAGAGCGATGCCACATGGAACTTGTCCCTTCGTGGGGATTGGAGGACACGCAGGTCAGTTCTCTGTCATTCACTTGAGCCGGCAGCGACTTCTTTGTGACAGTCGTCAGTATAAGTTACAATTGCTGAACATATTGATTAGCATACGGCGGATTCGGCTTCACTTCACGTCTGTGGGGTCTAGCTCTCGACGCCATAATATCTATTGACCTCGTCCTCGCAAATGGTACTATCACTACGGCGTCCGAGACCCAAAACCCTGACTTATTCTGGGTACGCGAATTCTTCGTCTATTTTTACACGTTCCTTCTGACATGTTATTTATATCACTTATGTTCACTGAACTTTCTATCCGTTAATACATGGAACATACCGACACTCTCTTACCCTATAGGCCATGCGCGGCGCCGGGAGCTCCTTCGGCATCGCCACCTCCATTACTGTACGCACCTTCCCCGCTCCACCCACGGCTACGATCTTCTCGTACAACTGGCAACTCACCGCCTCTGGCGCCGCGTCCGCACTCGCCGCGTACCAATCCTTTGCACTGAACACTCCAAACCTCCCGCCCGAATTTGACAGCGAAATGGTTATCACTCCCGGGAACGTGCAAGGGAATGTTACCATCGGCTTCGCGGGTGGATTTTATTTGCCTGTCGAGCGTCTGAACGCTACGTTGGCCGGGTTTTTGAGTCAGATGCCGCCGCCGAGGACGCAGAGTTTTGATACCGGGGACTATCTTCATAGCGCCCTTAACCTGGCTGGAGGGAGTTTGGATACCACTGCGCAGCCTGATAACACGGATACATTTTACGCGAAGAGCTTGATGACGCCGCAGAAGGAACCAATGAGCATGAAGGCGATGCAGGCAATGATGGATGTGATCGCAAATGAGGGATTCACGACGAAAGTGGTATGTGTGTTTTCGTTTATCATTTACACGATTCATGCATGGTCTGGTCTCCTTATTGTGTCCCCGTTGATTTTTGCGTCTAGGGATGGTTCTTCCAAGCAGAGCTGTTCGGGGGACCCAACTCCGCAATCAACGCAGTAAAGAGCACCGACACAGCCTTTGTGCATCGAGATTCCCTTTTCACAATTCAATTCTACGCTTCTTCTCCTGGAAATATCCCTCCTTACCCCGCGACTGGCTTCCAGTATCTTGATGGTAAGTTGATCATTCTTACCTTTGAGATATTTTGCTATGTGACTTACACCCGATACCTTCTAGACGTCGTGAACGCAGTCGTTAGCAACAGCCCAGCGAATTGGGATTATGGGTATGTGTTCCAATCATGTCGAAGCAGCACCCTGCTGATAAACGTCCCTTCTTTTCTCAACCCGTTCTTAGAGCATATACCAATTATATCGACGACCGCCTCATTGACTGTCAGTCTCCATCCTTCGCACTTTTACCGCCAATACTCATTGTCCTTGCTAACTTTGAAACTCCAGGGCAAAAACGGTACTACGGCATTAATTACCCTCGACTTCGTAAACTAAAGGACATTTACGACCCCCGCGGCACATTCACTTTCCCGACATCGATTCAGGAATAGTACCAACAGCGGATTTCTCTGTATCATTATGAGCAGGAAGGGGTGTAGTTAATGCGATTCGTATATGTTAGAATACAAATGATTTCAACAGATCAAAGAATGAGTGAACGCACGCATGCAGAATTCATGCCTACCTATCCTCATCGATCATCAGTCTTATGGAGCCGTCAGCAATAACCGATCTATTGAGTCCCGATTTTTGAGCAACTCAATCGCCTCGACGTCTAGATATTTGACTAGTTTCTCAAAGATTAAAGTAGTCAATTCAACAACAGAATCATAGGGACTTAGTAGAAGTATCTAAGCGACTCATAAGCCCTGGTATAAGAACCAGTGCTCGAGCAGAGGAATACGATCATATGTTTACAGCCCAACTCACTCACGTCTGAGGCTCTGAGCCCTCGACTAAATCATTTTGATCCCAGCCGGTAGTTTCTTGATACCTCATCCAAATGGATATCCATTCGGCCTCATCTTCAAGGGTTTCCTCAAAGATTCACGCCATTCACATCTCATTTCAATCCATCTGTCGATTTACGTACAAGTAAAACGAATCCAACTACTCGATATAGTCGATATCGGCCTTAAATACCTATACTACAACAATCGGCACACAGACTCCTGTGTGCCTTCTCATCATGACGAGAATTACCATAATTGATTAATTGATTACTCTATCGAGACGAATAATTAATCGAGCCATCATCGTAGAGTCGAACGCAAATACAACTGTGATGTCTTCTCGTCATCCTCATCCTACATCTACGCAATTGCCAAGAGCACAAACGTGCCTTGACCCTCAACAAGCTCCAGGACGGTCAATGCGTAGTCACTCTCGATCAGCATTCAAAGGCAGCGCGAAGCGAGTCACTACAATCCAAGCGCTCACTGCACCGCACTTGAGCTTGACTCTGCACTGAAAGGGCAAGAGCGAGCCTACAACCAACCATCACAAACAAGCACCCACTACGGCGTGTCACCGTGGAACCAAAATGCGCTTCAATCATGGCCTCAAGCGCTTGAGACAGACCGTGGTTGACACGTGAGCGCCATCTTTGTTGACTACAAGCCGAGGACGCCCAAATACAAAATGCAGTCGATCTTTCGTACACCCTACGCATTTTTCACCGTTCATAGGAGGTCACAGGCGACTCAGGCTCGACGTCTGAACTCAGTCGGACGTCAATTCATGCCCATTGCCGCAGGTGCCGTTTATTTCACTTTTCGCCTGTTAAAGTCACCGGAGTCGGCATGCAAACAACATATCAGCAAGATCTACTAACTATACCATAGTCACAGAATGGAATTGGTAAAGGGGCAATGGGTCCCTTCTTGGCACCATTCCTGATGCAAGGAAATGATCCCAGCCCAAGTCACTGCGACAATGTAGTTTTCTCAGATTTTATTTGTGTTGTTATTGTCATGACCACAACGGCCAGAAGGAAGCCTCTAGAGCTTACAACCAACAGAATCTTCAAAGCTAGCTCGACTTCAAAGATTCAACTGATGTGCGTGTTTCAATTCCGAAAGGTTAGAGACAATCAGAAATGGCCTGTGTTGCAAGCTTTTAGGGGAAGCGCTCAGCGCTCATCTATCACCGCGCAGGCTATTGGACATGCGGCAAGGGAGTATCCAAATTACAAACAGAGTTTACAACAATCCCGTGTACTGGGCATAGTACGCTCCCGCACCGCCAAGAACAAGCCCAAAGGTTGACCATCCCAAGAATCCCCAAGGCTCAGCCCAGAATCCGGGCTTCATGCAAACTGCTTCGAGGTTGCGGCCCTCAGGGTCCATCACGAACGCGCCGTAGTAAGTGGCGAAGTAGACAGGACGCGGTCCAGGTGTGCCGTTGCACACGCCTCCTGCGGCACTGGAGTGGATTAGAAAAGAACGGGGGCTTCAATTTCTGAACTTGAAGATAAAGGCGACGGGAAACATACATGGCCGCCTTATGGAAGTCCCTGACTTGCTGGCGGTTGCTCGCGTTGAACGCAATGTGTATGGGACCGGAGAGCTGCTTCTTCGCATCCACGTCTGTTGCTTTCGCGCCTATGACTGGACCCTCACGCGTGTGCCGAACTTCACTACCATCTGCACTGGGCGCGTTGGGTCCTGCAATCCAAAAGTCGGGAGCGAAACCTGCGCCAAATCCGAGGACCTTTCCGTCCTGTAGAGATAGCTTCTCTTTGTATCCGAGAGGTGCGAGCGCGGCGGTGTAGAAAGCTTTGGCTTCGTCAATGTCGGCGACGTTGAGAGATATGTGGTTGATGCCCATATTTTGACGAGTGGATGAGATAAATGCCGCGAATGAAAGAGGTAAGGAGGATGGTTTGCTTGGAATTAGGGCTTTGCCAAAGGCTCTGAACCATGATTTTATAGGTGTTCCGTGTTTGACGCGCCGGCAGCGCGTTTCGTCACACATTTCAATTGGTTTCATACGATGTTGTGACATTGATGACTCATGAGAGATTTGACTTATTAAGAATGTCAACCATGTTACGACGCGCCGCGTCGCGTCGCGCTTAACAAGGCTGTTCTCCTGGACCGCGGACGCCTGGTCATGCTTTCGATCCTGGGTTTTCTGGCACAGAATGTACATTGAAGGCTTGCTTAGAGCACCGTCTTGAGCTAGAAGAAGGCACAAGGGGCTGTACGACAGAATCCCAGCGCAAAAACTCGCATATACGGCCCAATACCTACGATATTGATCTAAATGAGTCATTATTTTGTCCGCATATGACATCCCCCGATGTCTATCACTTTTTAAAGGTATGAATAGCTTTAGACTGGAGTTTTTTTTTACCTCCTTGAGGTCTATTTGGAGGCTTCTTATATAATTCGGCGACATTGCTAAAGACTTGCTAAGTTGGGATATTAATAGAACAGCTCATTATGGTCGGCCGTTTGCACAAAAATAAATTTTATATCGTAACTCGTTCCCCATTATATATATATAAATCCGATCACCTCTGTTCCTTCTCCTGACTGCCTGAACCATTTATTTGGTCGCCATTTTGTGTGTCCCAAGAGTTTCACGCCCAGCGGGGCCCTCTACGTCGAGAAAATTCGGCTACAAACTTCGACCCCCGTGGGAAATGAATAAGTCAGCACTGGGTGCATTGTTCTACCTCAAAAACTCACTATCTACTCAATGTATAAGTCAAAGGAAGACATGTAAAAACGGCTGAAGGTGTATTAATTGATCAATGCACGCTCTCTGCCCGCCGAAGTCGACATATTCACGTATATCACGTGCACACTCACGCACAACACCCCTTACTCGTTGTTGCCGTTTGCTCACACCACGACCACACTACCACGAGATTAATACACACTCCTGTAAAGCGATAAATCATCGCAAAATGACCTTATTTTTTGTCCACCACCTCTGGAGCACTCTCTACCGCACGCGACAACTCCACTCTCTTTGTTCCCACAGTACACGAACAAGCGCGCGCCTACTCAGCATATTACTATTCAACCGGCCGATATACATATTTCACACTCTCTACACTACTAAGGCCTTTCTAATCCCTGGTGTTTAGGTAGGATACAGCAGGATCCACCTATAGTATAATGGTTGTATGTAGTTTACTTCAAATTCAAATTCATTATCACCCTCAGAACCGGCCTCAGAACTTTTGATCACATTATCACCAACGTCCATCCACATTAAATTGGGTCCCGTCTGTCTGTGAAAGTGTCTTCGTGTCAATTTTGCGTTACACTTTGGCCATAAAACTTTGTCCGGTAATCCTACACCATCTACATTATATAGCTCAGTACACAACACGTACATATCGCTGTTGGACTCAGCAGAGCTCCCCATTTCCTCCTCCTTTCAACGAGCCGGCTTACTGTGTCGTATTTATTATGTTTGGCATGGCCAGAGACGCATTGACTTCTGAGAGTTGGTGCGAATCAGTGCTGCCTTATTGATTTCCCAGGGGGACGGTCGAAGTGTGTAGCCGAATTTTCTCGATGTAGAGGGCCCCGCTGGGCGTGAAACTCTTGAGACACACCAAATGTCGACCAAATAAATGGTTCAGGCAGTCAGGAGAAGGAACGGAGGTGATTGGATTTTTTGATATATAATGGGGAGCGAGTTATGATATAAGATCTATTTTTGTGCAAACGGCCGACCATAGCTCATACTCATCGGGCCCTTTCAATTCATGATATCATATCTGAATGGTTTTTGTGAAATCAAACCAGCAGCAACCTTTGACACATACAGGTGTTCAAAAATCGACCAGGAGGATGTAGAAATGTTTGGATTGCACTCTAGAGAGCAAGGGCGTGGATGGGCATAACAAGCTCAATGCAACAGGAGGAGATGTCCTGTCGGGAGCCCAGCTTTGAGACAAGCGACCCAAATGTCCATGTAAAATAAAATGACATATATGCTTATCAGCTTAATTTGGGTAGGGATGTAGCTGGAGGATGCGTCATGTAATGTAGCGGTGAGCGGTGACGCCCAGCAGTCAAGGTTAATTAGCTAACGACCATGTTTACCATGCGGCGGTGCCATAACAAATGGCATATCGTTTCTAACTGCGAGACTTTCAAGCTAGGACCGACTCATATCAGTGATTCTGTGTATATACCGTACCTTGAAGGGATGAATAATTTGTATGATGATATGCGTCAAGGTACATTCACGTTGCTTAGAGTTACAGGCAAGTCAGTTTCGCTATTTAGATAACCTAGGGCCCATGCGAGCCAGGAGTTCTGAGTGTTGACAATTCTATGATGACAAATATTCAGCATAGATTACGAAGAAGAGAATAGTATTCTTACTAGACTTCGCAGATAGTCCCTTGAGAAGAGCATAGGAAAGACCCCACAGGGCCACCAGTGTTGACATTTGCGCAAGAGTTGCCGTTTACGATGCTTGTACCGCCCAAGCTTTCCTGGAATGTGCACGAATTGTTTTCAAAGAACGTGACACAGTGCGCGCCACCATTGACCTATCCCGTAGGTATTAGCAAGTAATAGTAACGTAGATGGCAAGACTGCCTAGCGACAATAGATACATACCCTCACGGAATGCCTTCCACCAAACTGATGGCAGCTACCATCGCATTGGACAGTATTGCCTACATCTCCGTCACATGAGTTGCCGCTGAAGGCGACAATAGTGTCGGCCTTGGAGATTACAGCGAGGCTCAGCGCGAAGATAGTGGAGATGAGGAGCTTGCTTTGCATATTGGAAGAATTTGCGATTTGACTAAAGTGTCGAATTCAAAACTGAAGTGTTCAACTGGACTCGATGCCCTCTTTATACATCTTTGAGCAGAGGGCTGGCGGGGATAATTTGCAGTCTTGATCACGGATGACGCTTTTACTGTGATCTTTGGAGGAACTTGAAGATATTGTAGCGCCCATGACCAAAATAGTAGCCTATGACCATCAATGCCGACGCGGAGACTACAATCAGACAGAGCCAGTAGATGCATACCAGATCACGATGGTTTGGGGAGTGGAAGTGGAGTAATAATTTCTCGAGAGAAGCGTCTATATATGGATAACAAAGGGCTTCACGATAAATCATCAGAGAAGTCGTGGTCATACAGGTCTAAATATAGCCATTTATCCCACCGATTTGATCGATTGAATTTGGGTTTCACACTCACAAAACGATTCACCTCGCGGTATGGGGTAATTAGTATTGACAATAGATCAAGTTTAAGCTTACACGCCGCTCTATATATCTTGCATCCAATATATATATATAAGCCAGAATTATCCGCAATTCATAGGAAGTTGCAAGGCTGGAACTGCTAGAGATATCCGCGAAGGCAAAGGCAACGTATACGCTCTGGAGACGCGCCCGCGGCAGTCCCCCTATCATCTTTGCGTCATCATGAAATCCCATTTTTCAGGCCCAAGACGTATTTGTTGCGTCATAAGACGTTTTCTAAAGTTTCAAGACGAATCTCTAATTTTTCAGACGAATCTCCAATTTTTCAGGCGAATCCCTAATTTCTCAGGCGTATCTCCAATTTCTCAGGCGCATCTCTAATTTTTCAGGCGTATTAGCAACCCCGCTAGGAGTATTTAGTACTGCCCCGTACCCTCTTCGTTTTATTCTATTGATTTATTCTATTGATTAGGCTGCGGTTTCAGCCCTCATATGGCGTTATGGGCGCATCGAATTTCATTTCAATGTCTAATAATGACATGAATAACTAGCGTTAGCCGTCCTGATCATGATGCGACCGAATCATCTCATGACTCAGACAACAGCACACTTCCTTGAAAGATACACATCATGGTGGACGGGGCAATGATCTTAATCGAAGTGGCGTTGTCGAGGCACTATCCAGACCAAATTTATTCTTAAGCTACATCGTAGAATGCGCCACTCTATCGGTTGCAGAAAAAAAAAATGGAAACTTCCACTGGCATAGCCCTACTCCTGGCCGTAATAAAGCCGCCGCAATCCATGATCGGACCGGCGAAAACCGTTTTCTTTCTTCTTTGATGAGTATATACGTGTTTGTGTCTGACATCTAATCTTCATATTTTCCTGAATAAATCCCTTCCTCCATCGCTTTGATCTCTGCAAGAGGGCGGCGCGTTAACCAAAGAATATCGAAGAAATAAAGAGGACAAGATGAGGAAATAAAAGACTTACGCAATGCCATATGGTTCGAATGGAACCTACACAGCGCCAAATTGCCGAACATATACCATAGCCCCTGTACTCCCGTCGGGCGCCATGCACCACGGATCTCGCCTTCTTTGTCCAACCCACCCACGCCACCGTAACCGGGCTTATTCGCGGCATACATCTCCTTTACAACATGTTCTCCAAAAGTACGGTCGAACTGGGCCTCAGGGCTGCCGAGACCCGTGGCGAACAAAACGACGTCAGCGTCTAGGGTGGTGCCGTCCGGGAATACAAGGCCTGTGGGCGTGAAGTGCGAGATACCGTTGGGCGCGGGATGCAGCTTAATGGCGCCCTTAGAAATGAGAGCAGAGGCACCGACATCTATGTGGCAAGTGGGGATGTGTTGAACGAGTGAAGGAAGGGTGACGGAGATAAATGCACGTACCTAGATAGTAACCTCCCAACTTGCTCCACGCCAGCAACCCAAAACCTGAATCCTTGATTCCCAGATTAGTCCTAAACCCGACTTTGTTCAGACCATCAATGAGGTCCCTATGAGAGACACAACCATATCAGCGCCTGTTCTCCACGACGTAGAGCGGAATATAAGATAAAACGTACTTGTCCAGCTCCGCGAGCTTCCTTACACGGATAGCTTGATAATCGACGGCCATAAAGTGCGGCATGCTCGCAACGACACGATCGACAATGTCCACGGGGGGCCCGCCCTCGACGTAGCCGCCCTTGAAAAGAACATCCCATCCGTTCTTGGTCGACATGATGTATGTTGAGCCACGCTGCACCATCGTCACATCTGCGTAGTGCACCGGGTCAGTAAACGTTTAATGATTCATATGGATAACGGAGGCTTGCCGACGCCGTTGTGGCAGTAGTCAACTGAGATGTCGTGGGCTGGCAACGAGGAAATAACCAGTTAAGGACATATTGTGGTAAGATAGAAACATCACATACCACTGGTGCAAGCACCGATCACGACAACCTTCTTTCCCAAATGGTCACGCGCGCTCTTGTGCTGCGTCGAATGGAGGATTTGACCTCGGAAGGTGTCCTACATGGACGTGACAATAGAATGAATCTCGGACAGCGGGAAATTTATCACAGACCACGCACCATGCCTTCGATAACAGGTGTAGTGGGGGCACCAGCACCCACGCCACAGGCGAACACAACATGATTCACCACGAAGTCGCGTTTGTCCTCGACGCCCGCGTCTGTGGTCCTTGTCACGGAAACATGCCATTTCTTCGTCTGCGGGTCCTGCTTAGCTGAGGTGATGTTCGTCGAGGTCCAGACATTGAGTTCGAGCGAGTCGGCGTAGAACTCAAGCCAGTTGGCGAGCTGGGCAATTATTAGACTTGAGCCAGAAGACACAAGCGAATGTGCGTATGCGTACCTTCTGAGCAGGCGTATAGACTGGCCATGTTGGCGGGAAACTGTTGATCGTCAGCAAGGGTTGCCAAATGCAGAGGACCATACAACTCACGGAATGTAGGGCATGTGGTCATACCAAACCGTGTCGTGCAGACACAGTGCCTCGTAACGGCCACGCCAGTTATCTCCAACTCTCTTATTCCGTTCTACAATCAGGGCGTCGACGCTGAGATACTTGAGCCTCGCGGCGACCTCCAATCCACTCTGGCCGGCACCAATGACAAGCACCTGGGGGTTCCGCGAAGTCCCGTCCTCATTGCGATATTCCAGGGCTGCGGCGCGCTGACCAGCCCATAGACCGTGGTTTGGTTCGTCATTGCGCAGAGAACCGGAGTGTTCAGGGAAGTCTGTGAGCGACGACAATGTCGTGTAGATCGTGTGCGCTTTCCACTCAACGCCACCGGCACCCGGCACTGGCACTAGCCGGACTATACCAGTACCTTTGGCGACGGTTGTTTCGAACACAAAGTGCGCGCTGACCCAGACCACATCGCCTGCTTCATCTATACGTTCCAGATTGGCTGTTCCAGGCGCGAGATGCACGTTCTTGAAGCCCGTAGATGCCAGGCGCGCCTCGAGAGCCGCAGTGATTTTGGGCAATCCGGAGAAGGTGCGGAAGTCCCAGGTAAGCGCGAGTTGATCGCGCCAGTGCGCGAGGAGTGTTCCAGGCTGGCCATCTGAGCCCTGAGCATCGGATGTGGGCAGGATGAGCGCGGTGGCGGCTTTGACATCGCCGCTCTGGAGCGCGGGACCAAATTTCGCAAACCAGGCCTGTGCAATGGATCCAGCTGAGGTTGCCTCGAGCGAGGAGATCGCAGCTGCGTTCACGCCTAGCAGGGACAGGGAGGGGAGAGGATAGTTTGGAACCTTGAGTGTGGACATACTTTCCGACGCGTCGAAGAGAGGGGCTGATTTGCGTTGCGCATTCAATCTCTCCACCTTTATAGTTCTTATCTACATCGATGAGAGCTTGGGGACTATGCTCGTCTTCGCCGCGGCACTTCGAAAGAAGGCCATCCAAGGTGCATCGATGGGTCACACGGCAGCCATGTCCTGCTTAAGGTCTGCCAGGTTGTGTCTATGAGGAGTCTATTTAAGGATACTAGAAGACAGTCATTGAACATTGAACGCACCCTAGGCGCCGGTTCTTCATTGTAACGAAGTCACAGGTTGCGAAGACGGGAACGTTGTGGAGTACACATGACTGCGCATGTTGACTCAGCGGCTGAGTAAGACTGTACAGTCTACCCCGCGTTGACTATCTCTGCGTCGTTTCCTGCGATATCATGTTTCTTCGCGTTGTGATTGGCTATATATATGGATGACCTTCCCCGGCCAAAGGTGTGTGCGCCATACCGTTATCTCAACGACCGTTTGGTGACGATACCGCAGAGTGCGACAGTCCGAATGGTCTATGCCACAGCCGTTATGGACGAATGTTGGAGCGGGGGCGACAAAAACACATACCTATCAAACGGAAGCGCTATGAGGGGCCAAGTAGCAAATCAATACGCGCGGTGCCTTGTTTTATTCCCGAACACCATTCCTTCTCCCTCATGCTTGACGCTGGCATCGCTGCTTTTTGTTCTGAGAGCGATCCCTCGTCTGTGTTGCAAGTACCATTCCCGGATTGTGCCTGTCGCGACTGTTGCTCTTCGAATCCAATGGTGCTCATTGCGAGTGCCGGAAGTCGTGGCATGCTGCAAGCTTATTCTGCATGAGGCCACCCGGGTCTCGTTCTTCGAATTTGAGAGCGAAATCTTCGCCGCAATAAGCACGAGGTTAGAGATGAATGTATCCAAAGGTGTAGACAAGGAGGAGATAGAAAAGGATATAAAGAGGTCTTTCTATGGTAGGCGGGATTGGCGAGGTTCGACTCAAGGGGATTCAACCGGTGTTTGCCGAAAATGGATAGCTAGTGCAGCGCTCCGTTCCGTCGCCAACAATAACTCTCCCCCTATCGCTCAACATTCGCTCTATTCCTATTCTATACACTATGTATAGGTCGAGGTCCGTGAATTATTGAGTTTTCTTTAGATACATGATACTCCTCTCTTCCTTCGTACCTGATTTTCACTATCATTGTCTTCCATTGCACGTAAATTGCTGGTGGTCTATATAAGCTTTGCTGAGTGGTACTCAACTCGTCCTGAAACTCCTGAAACTCCTAGGCCTTTTGGGTGACAGTTCCAGGTCATAATCCAATGTGCGCACTCCTGAAAAGGTTAAGTATGAGTGATGGGACATCTCCCTCATCATCTGTGTGGTTAAATGTCAGATGCGGAGCAAGACCGAAAACGCTGCATGTACAAACGCGAATGCAAACACGACACGCACCATTGCGAACACGAACACAACACGCATGCGCCAACACGAACGCGACATTGACGCGACATGCAGGTCACCAAATCAAATTATCCAAAAGGAGTGCCCTTGAGTGCTGCTCTGGCGCACAACGGCAAGGCGATGCGACGTGATCAACTTTCGAGGTGGTCACCGCGCTTCAAATACGGTAGCTGACAATGTCTAGCCACTGAATCCAGCCACAAGCTGTCAGTATAGCGCACATCTACTACCTGACCCGTCACCAACCCGTGGGTTACCCGTGCGGGCTGGTAAGCATACAGGTCAATACTTTCAGATCTGGATCCTCCTTTCGTGAAGGCGGCACTGGCTTTTGTGAGTTAGTTGTAATGAGGAGTACTATGGGGCGGTCTTGTTCTTTGGCATGGGGGACAAGATGGCAAAGAGAAATGTTTTACGCAGGCCATCTACCTCTCTCTCCTATAAACATTGGAAGGCTGAGGTACACATGTATATAACAACAGATGCGAAGTATTGACGAACCAGCGACGAGCAGGAGTGACTTTCCTGATCAAGTCTCTGACATCAAGCCGACATGCCTTGAAACTATCATCCATTAGGCGATGACAGTTCCTCAATTCAAAACGGCCAGGAAAGGCGATGTGGGTGCGCTGACCACTAAGCATGACCCTATAACCTAGTAGGGGTTCATCGAGGTAGAATACCATTTTCGACAATCACTGGTTGACACCCCTTCCAGTGTGTAAAGGACTGAGCGTGTGTTGATTTTGATTAGTTGCTCTTTTTTTGGTTAAGCATATATTGAGGAGAGTAACTGACTAGTCTAGCTCATAAATCAGGACTAAACGTGTAATTGTGCTAGAGAGTGTGTGATACAATAAAATGGTCATGTATTATAACGCGCATTCCAATGGTTGGAAGTTGGATTTAGCCGCACGTGCCTGTCCATTGCGACTAGTCAGCAATGTTTCAAAGTCAAAGAGCAGAAATACCTTTCGAAGAATCCATACACATGTAGGCGTTCAGCAGCGTGCGGAAGGGTGTGGATCCAGAGGTGTATCCAGGACTTATAGCGCTTGTAGAATGGATACGCCGTGTCTCGGGAGGGGAACGGGACTCCATAAAATACCATCAAGAAAATCCAGCGGCGCAATATTCGTTTATATTGTTTGACATCACTGTTCCCAAACTAAGGGTATTTGTTAGACTGTGGACACACAGATGAAGACATTATTTTGATAATGAAGCATACTTGTTCATAAATTTCTTTGATTGTATCAGCAGTCATGCGGGCCGCATATTGAAATTCGCGCATTGCAGACTGATTATCGTACTGAGTGGATACCCGGGACTGGTATGCTGGCGTGATTGAATCCGCAGTGTGGCCCATCCTCTGATAAAGATTGGATAAAACTGTGAAATGTGATTACAGACCTGAGTAATTATTTAGTGTATAGCACCACAAACCTGCTCGTCTACCAGATCGCACCAGATCTACATTCAAGCTTACTTGAATTGCATGTGAACATCCTAGACTCACTCTACGCACTCGTTTTGAGGAAAGAAGTACTCTTTGAGGTAGCTGGAAGTTGGAGGTTTGTCACGCTTGCCGCTGCGCGGCGGTGCCAAAGGGGAAATTCTCTGATGCGGTGCATAGCCCCAGTGTAGTATTGCAGGGAGTGAAACTGGAGTGGAGTTGGAGTTCTAATAGGTATGATGGGTATGAGGCTTCATCCCACTTCACTCCATGCAGCTTCACCTCGCTCCATTGAGCTTCATGTTCCCATCAGAGGGCACTTTCCCAATCAAGCCGTCACCCCCGTACTTATTGCCTGTGCACGTCCGGTGACATAAAAGACGAGAAGCATGTTCTCATCTATTACACGGCGGCGCCAATGATTAACTATTGGAGGTATGACTTTGTTCAGGATGATTGTGGATCCTGTGCCTCAGGCAAAGTAGGATTTTGGTAGGATGGGCGGTCACGAAGTTCATCAAGTGCATCTCTGGAAAACCCGATTGGGGGCGTACCGGATGAGTATCATGGATTGGCTCGACTGGGGTCAATTGTCTCTTCTCATAGCTCAATATGGTGCCCAAAACCAGCCATCATGAGATATTCCCTTTCCAAAAGACCCTCATCCGAGTCCCAGTATGAGCTTCTATGATGGTTCCGAAGAAGTCGGACAGTGAACCATCTGTCTAATTAAGCGCGTCGCGACGCGACGCGTTAAAACATGGTTGACATTCTTAATAAGTCAATATTCCCATCAAGGTCACAGGGTTGTATGAAACGAAAGTAATTGAAATGTGTGACCGAGCGCGCTGCCGACGCGTCAACATGTACAAAAGTGGACTTGAGAGGTTTTGAAAACCCACTTTAGAGCGTACAAAAAGTCAACTGCCGCATATCCACTCCCCCCGTTCGTTGACCTCTTTCGTTTCATCCACTTCCTATAGGATGGGTATCAACCATATTGGCATCATTGTCTCCGACATCGACAAAGCCAAAGCTTTCTACACCGCCGCGCTCGCGCCTCTCGGATACAAAGAGAAGATGTCTTTCCAGGATGGGAAAGTTCTCGGATTCGGTGCAGGCTTTGCGCCCGACTTCTGGATTGCGGGACTGGACGCGATGAGTGCGCATGGCAGCGAAGCCAGGCACACAGGAGAGGGGCAAATTGCTGGTGTGAAGGCAACGGACGCAAATGTGGAGAAGCGGCCTACTGGTCCGATGCATATTGCGTTCAACGCAAGCAACCGCCAGCACGTCAGAGACTTCCACAAGGCGGCGATGTATGTTTTCCGCTTCTTTAAAGCGCTCGTGTTGAAATCGTAAGCTGACCCGGTTGTCTCATTTCCAATCCGTTCCAGTGCTGCAGGAGGCGTGTGCAACGGCACACCTGGAACCCGCCCCGTCTACTTTTCCACATACTACGGCGCGTTTGTGATGGACCCTGAAGGCCGCAACCTCGAAGCTGTTTGCATGAAGCCCGGATTCTGGGCTGAGCCGTGGGGATTCTTGGGATGGGCAACTTTTGGTCTCGTCCTTGGTGGTGTCGGGGCGTACTATGTTCAATACGCTGGATTGTTGTGAGGATCATAGGCATTGTTGCCAGCTCGTGATCTAATACATTAACCCTGGGTTAACTGTCATCTAATCCTAAGTTTGGTTCTGGGCGAATTGACAGTCGAATGCACCCAGGCAGCGCTTGCTCTCTGCCGTCTTTTCGATGGTCTATTGCTAGACAGCAACGTTTTAGCAGCAGTACTGTGGTTAAGACGATTTTTTTAATCGCGCAACAACGGTGATTAGAAATGAAATCACGTAGGAATTATTTTTGACTTGCTTCGTAAATGAGCGAAATGGTGAGGAAAACTGCTCCTTGACCAAGTTTGGTTTACGACTATAGCACGGAGTGACCCGCGGGTCTTGTTCATAGTGGCCATGCCAACTCCAGTAGCTCCAACAATCTCCTGGCCGGGTTTGTCTGCGCCCAATAGACAAGTGAAATAATCAGCACTTGAAGCGATGAACAAGGGCTTGCACTCTTCTTAGCAGTGGTCATGACGTCATAATAGTCCATCTGAAGTCCAAGGAACAAGATCAATCAATTGAGTGTATATTCTCAAGAGACACAGATCATACTGAATGGTCATGGAGCCTATCCCCTTGAGCTCCTGAGCAACATTCAAAGTTCTGACAGCTCGTGTACTTCAGCTGGTTCGATATAGCCTACTTCAGTTCCTTAGAGAGCTGCCCTCCCGACACCCAATGTCATTTCGAAGTCTGTGGGCACGCAGTACCATGCCCTGAGGAGGTGTGGTATTTGCTGTGTGCATCGATGAATATGTCGCCTAGGACTAGCACTATTCCACAATCTTCGCAAACAATGATATCTCTAGCATCCAGTGAGTCGAATATGTTACCGTCTGACAGTCATTCTAGTATGTAAGTTGAGGATCCCGCGGCCTTAGTTATGTCTACGGTCTACCATGTTCGCGCCGAAACTTGCCCAACACGCTTTCGCTGGGTTTCATATTTCAACGTCAACCCTCATGTGAACTCTGGCTCACGTGAAGGGATGTATATGATCTCTTATTCAAAACCTGGCCTGAACACTCTATGGGACATAAGGTCGGTGTCAGGAAACAGCCAGGCTGGGCTGGCCCTTTTCTCTGACTGAGCCTAATCTTAATCGGTTCCTTCTTCTAGATCAAGAGGGTATGCAGAAAATCTTCTAACAATACAAGTGCCAAAAGACCCCCATCCTGAGTACTTACGAGCGTCCATCATGCTTCCGCGGAAGTCGGACAACTGAACCGTTTGTCTAATTAAGCGCGTCGCGACGCGACGCGTCAAAACAGGGTTGATATTCATAATATGCCAGACTTCCCATGAGGGTCACAGAATTGTACGAAACTAATTGAAATGTGTGACCAAGCGCGCTGCCAAGGCGTCAACACGAGTCCACGTATAAAGGGGGCCTCTGGAAGGTATTGGAAGCCCACTTTCAACCAAACCAAAACCAACCACCGCCTGCCCAGTCCCCACCTACTCTCCTTTTTTCATTCAACCCTATCGTTTCGTTCACTCCTTTCAAAATGGGTATCCACCACATCAGCATCACCGTCGCCGACATTGACAAAGCAAAAGCTTTCTACACCGCCGCGCTCGCACCTCTCGGGTACAAAGAAAAGATGTCTTTCTCGGATTGCACGGTGGTTGGATTTGGCGGAAGCTGCTCTCTTGACTTCTGGCTTGTGGGACCCAACGCCCCCAATGCGCACGGCAGTGAAGTCCGGCACACGCACGAGGGACCGACTCCAGAGCAGTTGAAGGCAACGGAGAAAAGACAGCTCACTGGTCCCGTACATATTGCGTTCAGCGCAAGCAACCGCCAGCAGGTTAGGGACTTCCACAAAGCGGCCATGTATGTCTTCCGTTTTCTTGTTTAAGTTTAGCAAACATAAGCTGAATCGCCGTTCCTTTCCACCTCTAGTGCTGCGGGAGGCGTGTGCAACGGCACACCTGGACCGCGCCCCGTCTACTTTACCACTTATTATGGAGCGTTCGTGACGGATCCCGAAGGCCGCAACCTTGAAGCCGTCTGTATGAAGCCCGGATTCTGGGCTGAACCGTGGGGACTCTTGGGATGGGCTACTTTTACGCTCGTTCTTGGGGGTGCGGGGGCGTACTATGCCCAATACGCTGGCCTGTTGTGAATGTCACAAGTTTTGTTGCCAGGTCGTGATGTAGTAAACTAACCTTGGACTAAATCTCCTATAATTTGAAGTTCCAGTCATGTGTGAATGGACAGTTTGTTTATACCAGTGTAGCTTAACTGCCATCTTCCGTCCTCATGATTATTGATTGCCTGATAGCGACGTGGTGGCAGTATTACATTGGTTGGCACACTTTTCCAATATTGCGCATGGGCGTTGGAATCACACGGGTAGGAATCATTTCTCAACTTCGGTGCTCCTTTTCTAACCTCCCGAGCGGTTGTGTCCGGGCCCGAGACATGATAAGCGAAGCAATTAGCACCTGGCAATGGGATGCATCCAACACTGTCTAGTGGCAGCAATAATACGGTCGCAGCCCATCTGACCCTCAATTGTTTGCTTATGCAATTCAGAAAGTCCTCAGGTAATGCAGCGGTGCTGCGTGATTGGCCTTATACTGCACAGCCTGAAGCAAAAGCAGAGGTGAGGTGTGAGCAACAATGGGTCAAGGTCTTCTTCGAGACGCCATTTGCATCCGCAATCTCTCCGAAATCCCGAGTGAGGTTGGCAGTCCCTCCAGATAGAAACATGCAGGCGCCATTCATGGCATCTCTTTTGTTTTGTTTTGTTGATAATCGATGTTTTCCTCATCATCGCTCTTGTTTGCTGTGCAATTTCACGAATACTCTCGGAAAGATTCATTTGGTCGCATTGCGACGTTTCCCCCTCGAAATTCGATGCCGCTCCAAATCTGCGCTTCCGTAGTACCGGTTGTATGGAGTTCCGACGCGAGAAGGCCCTGGTTGGAATATCGCCTGAGATTCTGTAGAATGTGCGGTATTGCTGCATGTACTGACACGCCTGGCAATCAGGAATATTCCGCTATTTCCGCATACAATACCTCCTGATTCGGTTGGTTCGACGATATTGAGCGTCCGACCGTCATTTGTCAAAGTAAGATGACGATTTCTCGCCAACAGTCGTGCTTCAAGTCTGCCATATGGGTTCGGTTCATATTCGTCTCGATCGAGTAATTAATTAGCTATTTATGGTAAGGTTTGTTATGATGCGAAGATGGTGGGATGCTTGCACATTTTCGGTCACGAGGACCTTCAATTCTACAGCATGTGTGAATGCTCACTCATCCATACATGCGCAGCTCTGCTTCCAGCTATACTGATGCGACTGGAACATACCTCAATCCATGTTCAATGAGAGACCTGGCTAGTAGCATCCCATTTTCTTCCTATGTACGTGCAGTTTGCGTGCAAAATCTAATCTTCATATCGTCCTGAGTAGATCCCTTCCTCTATCGCTTTGATCTCTGTAAGAGGGCGTTGTAATCAGAGAACATCGAACAAAAAAAGACAACAACTCAAGGAAATGAAAGACTCACGCAACGCAACCTGGTTCGAATGAAACCTGCACATTGCCAAATTGCCCCACATATACCACAATCCCTGCACCCCTGTCGGCCGCCACGCACCACGAACCTCACCCTCCGCATCCAGCCCACCCGCTGTGGAAGGGATTCACGGCGCGCTCGTGAAAGACGCGTCTGATATCACGTGACCTCGAGTTATTTAGTTTGAGCAGTTTCCGTCAGGTCTTAAAATGTCGGATACACACGTGTTCGACAATCTCAGACCTCTCACATTTATCACCATTTTTGTTATAGTTCTATCAAATTTCTATCAAACTCGTTTATTTCTTTTCTATCTTACTTCAAAACGACGTCCCCAACTATCTGTCTCTTGGAAATACTGACAGGGCGCGAGAGCGACCCGTAATCCCCTCTTTCGATGCTCAGATAGTTCCAGCTCGGCACGCCAAGAGTGCCGAGGATCATCACTTTCCATATCCGGCAACTGTCCAATAAGCGCCCAAACGGGAAACTCGACACACTAACACCAGCGAAGTCGCGTTTTTTCGATGGAATAAAGGTTATGGTGCGCTTTTCATTGCTCTATTTAACTATCTATACTATACCCTCCCTTGTACACCTTCACATTCGCTATTTCCATCCCCTTTTCGGGTGCTTTCTTTATCACTCCATTTTTCCGTGAATTTCATATTCAATTTCTTGTTCCGCTGATCTCCCCCTCGTCACCCGCGAGTCCGCACGCTGCACCACCAGACGCACCCATCGTCGGGGCTCCGATGGGTGAACAGCTGATCTCAGCTCGTCTTGGCCCGGTGTTCAGGCGACGCAATTTGGGCACGCGCACATGGAGGAGTGGCTGCGCGAGGGGCGAAATTCCGCCGGAATTCTTTTTATTGGCCTCGGCCACGGACTCTTACCTTACACGTACACATACACGTTCGTTCTTATCATTCCTGTAGCTGCCCTGGCGACGTGAGAGTACGCGTACGCTTAGGGAGCATTTGGTTTTGTCTTTCTCATATAGTCCTGTTAGTAGGACGAAAAATATCATCTCACTTTGGATTTCCGACTGCGTGAACTGAGCAAACGCCTCGAGCGAATTCAGAGTGATTTCCTTCTCGTTATTCTGCACGTCTCACCGTGAGACATCTCTCTATCTCTCACAAACCTCCTGATTCGCATTTTCTCATTATTCACTCTACTGACTGGTGTCATCACTGGTGAGTTGTCATTCTGATTGTGTCTACTGACTATCTGTCTATAGAACGATCACTCCCGCACTCAATCGTCGATTTCCTTCCACCTGCACTCAGGGAGTTTCCTCCACAGTGGTGACCGAGACAGGGGTGAAGGGTTTCTCGACAAAGATCTCTCCCTCTCAAACCGAACTAATACACGCTGAGTTTTGATTTTACCTGTTTTATTTCTATTTTTCTACAATCATGAGTGGTGTTGGAAGTACTGGAACCGGTGGAACCGGTGGAACTGGTGGTACAGGTGGTACCGGCGGCACGGGTCAAGGAGTGTCTACTCACACCCCTGCGCTTTTGCTGCAGCCAATGCCGATCCCAAGGACGGTAGGCGCACCGCTCTTCGATGGATATCACGTCAAAGATTTTATTTCCATTATGGAGAGGCATGGTGCGATAGCAGGCCTCACAAAGGGCGAACTGCCTCCTCTTGTGCTTCAATATTGCACAGAGGAAATTAAGAATACTATTATGTGGGAAGATGCGTTGGAAGGGAACGACTGGGATGTGGTTAAAAAGCTGTTATTGAATTTATACGGTTCGAGGGATCAGCCCAGTCGCGTTTCGTTGGACACACTTCGTAATTTTACTAAGGAATATCGCAATAAAAAGGGCTTCTCAAAGCGTATCGATGTTGACACTTATCACCAGGGATTTTTAGCCATTGCTGGCCAACTCAAAAAGAACAAGCTCATCACTAGCGACGAAATGAAGCTAAAGTTCTTACACGGGCTCCCGGATTCCACGCGAAGCTTCGTCATACAGCGACTCCCACAGGCTCACATGGACGTCAATAACCCACCCGACATCATGGACATCAAGGACATTATCAACAAGCGGTTCGATCCAAAGAGTATCGAGGCGTACGGTTTCGACTCGGATGAAGACGACAAGCCCAATCGAGATGGAAATAAGCACTCGCACATCACCATTCTCCCCGGTGCGACAGTCACCGAACCCGCCAAGCTTCCTGCAGCTTCGGCAAACCAGAACGCGACGGAACGCACCCAACAGCGTGCCTCCGATATCGACTCGCTCACCCAACAGCTCCAGCAGCTCTCGCTCAATCACGCACAATTAATGGGTATCCTCACCGGCGCAATAAGTGCACCTCAAACTAATAATTTTTCTGCTAATTCTTCGAACACAGACAAGCGGTGCTTCATATGTGGACTGACCGGTACACATAGGCTTCACCCTCGCCACTGTCCCGAGATTCCGAAGCTTATGGCTGAAGGACTTGTGGTATTCCTCGCCGAGACGCAGAGGTATGCGCTGGCTGATGGATCGAATTTACCCGCTGTCCCTATGTCCTCGGGCGGCGTGGCTAAGTATTTGCGAGACTTACAGATACTGAAAGCCCAGGCCAACGCAGCAAACTCGCAGCAACATGTGGCCTCGACAAAATCCGGTATGTTTTATCTGGATACTGACGAATTATTTAGGAATAATGCCACACGACTCACGGCGGACGAGTACGACAATATGTTCGATTCTTCGGCGGTTACTCGCACCGGTAAGGATACAAGTTCGCGTACTAACCCCTACAAGCGTCCCGAGGCAAGTGCACCATCTACTAGTGCGCCTAAGACGACTACAGTGCCCCGCGCACCTACGCCTACGCCCCGGGCGCTGACCCCAAATCCTCAAACTCAGAAGCCGAATGCCACCATTCCCGAGCCCCATCCCATCAACACCAAAGACGGTTGGAAGGACTCTCGCAAATCCAGCACCAAGGACGTTGAAATGAAGGGACCAAAGGAAGAAAACAAGCGAGGTACGCCTCAGTACCATTATACTTCTGACGTACAAGAACAGGTCGATGCGGAGAGCATCTTGAAGCGAATTCTGAGCCAGTCAATCACGCTCAGCCTTGGGGACATTTTAGGCGTCTCCCCCATCCTCCAGAAGAAGTTCAGCGACGCCACCAAGACGCGTCGTGAATACATTACCAAAACAGGTGAGTACGAATTGATTAGTCCCGATGCTGAACGTGCATTATCAGAAACACCATCGGGAAATGTGCGCGAAGCATTCCGCATGCTTTACGTCCCAGATAAGGACGAATTTCAGTCATTCATGGTGAGGTGTTCAAACGCTGTATCCATCCGTCCCACAAAGATGCTCGCTATGACTACAGGTATTTTCACGGCCAAATTATGTGGCCGTTCGATGAAATTCCTTGTCGACTGTGGATCCGAGCTCAACTTGATCCCTGAACGTCTACTAAATCTACCCGGTATTGCCCTCGATTTTGAAGGCTCCAAATGGGCGCTTAAAGGTGTTAACGGTGCGCCTGTTGGTCTCCGAGGCTGCTGCATGGACGTATCGCTTGAAATTGGTACGCATTCATTTGATCATCATTTCTTTGTTTCCCGAGAGGACATGCAGCACCATGATGTGATCTTGGGGCAACCCTGGATCCAATGGTACGCTGCGCGCATTGATTATTCACGCGACGGCGCCATGAAGATGATGGTGTGGCAGGACGGAGATCGCTCCAACCAGCCCACTCTACAATTACAACTAACTGATCCAGATGACCCCCGGAACGTCGCCGCATTCAAGAAGCACTCCCATGTGGCTGAGGTGCGTCATGAATATCCTGATTCACATTCATTCCGCGCTTCGATCGAGGAGATCGAAGATGAGTCGCATTTTCAATAGGGGACACAGAATATCGACGCCTATCTGCGCCCCCAGCTGAATTGGGGCGCTCACTTCAAGCTTTAACTGGTAATCCATATTTTTCTTCATTTAATTCACTAACACACATCGAGCCACCCGAGCAATTTGACCATCTGATAAGGTACGCAGCTTCTGCTTCAGCTTTTTCTAATCACGTCCTAGATACACCTTGGACACGTCGAGCGCTACATACATCCGAGCCAGAGCATATCCACGCCACGAGCCTTACTACCAAGCGAAAATACAAGCCTGTCGACAGGAAGGTGCGCCCGGTACCTACCTACATGCCTGATCCTGCCGCGCAGCAATACCAACCGATCCCACTACCACATCTACCTGAGCTACCGAGCCAACCACCACCCCAATCTCATTTTATGCCTACAGACCGTATGACTCAAGAATGATTCAACGGTCTCATCAATACCATCGAGCCTAATTTTCTTAGCGCTGCTGAGACAGACTTACTCGCATATGTGGTGAGTTCTCGTCAAGATGCCTTCGCTTTCACATTTGCAGAAAAAGGATTTTTCAAACGGGACTATTATCCCGACTACGAGATCCCAGTCATCGAACACACACCGTGGCAGAAGCCTCCCATCAAAGTCCCTCGAGCACTGGAAGAAGTTGTTCGCCACGAAGTTGAAGAACAGAAGCGCGCGGGCCGATTCGAGAGCACCACCTCATCTTACCGATCTTCAATGTGGACTGTTGCAAAGAAAGATCCAAACAAGGTGCGTCTAGTCCTTGACCTTCAAGATCTTAACTCTGTCACTATTAGGGATTCGTCGCTGCCCCCAAACGTCGAAGATTTTGCGGAAGGATTTGTTGGTAGAGCTATCTATGGCTCTGCGGACTTATTCTCAGGCTTCGATGCTCGAATTCTAGCGGTAAAGTCTCGTCCTATGACCGCTTTTCACTCACCTATAGGTCCACTTCAACAATGTACTCTGCCTCAAGGAAGCTGTAATGCAGTTCAAGAGTTTCAGAAGTGTGTCGTTCACGCGCTTTCTGGCGAAATCCCTCACTCTGCAGATCCATTTGTCGATGACACTGGAATAAAAGGACCCGAGAGCGACTACAACAACGAAACAATCCCCACAAACCCCAATATTCGACGCTTTGTCTACGAGTACGCTACTACACTGGACCGTATTTTAGCCCAATTTATCGCAGCTGGAATCACTGCATCTGGTGCGAAGACAATTCTCGCTACCTCTAAGCTGATCATCGTTGGTACACAGGTTTCTCTCCAAGGCTGGCACCTCGAAACAGGACTGGTCTCAAAGATTCTCAAGTGGCCAACACCCCAAAATACTACTCAAGTTCGAGGTTTCTTAGGAACCGTGGGATGCGGGCGTCGATGGATACAAGGATTTGCGCTAATAGCTAAGCCACTCACTCTCCTTACTAAACTCACTGACCACGATTTTGAGTTCCCCCGTGCCGCTCAGGAGGCTATGGACGAACTCAAGCGACTTGTCACTCAGGCCCCTGTGCTCATCAAGATCGACTATGACAGTGCACGAAGGCTCACTCCGCCACCACGCAGCTCAGACGAGGGCGCAGTCATTGTTGCGGTGGATGCAGCTGCACTTTTTGGCGCCGGCTGGGTTGTCTACCAGATCCGAAACAACGAAAAGAAGCCCTCAATATTTGGTTCTTGCACTTACAACGACGTGGAGAATCGATATTCGCAACCCAAGGCTGAACTCTATGGTGTCTACCGCGCACTCAAACACCTTCGACACCGCGTTTGGGGTATCCATTTTGTTCTTGAACATGACGCTAAGTTTCTCAAAGAAATGATTTCTACGCCTGACCTACCCAATGCCCCTATGACTAGGTGGATATCATATCTCCAGCTATTCGATTTCGAGATGCGCCATGTGAAGGCCGACGCACATGCAGCCCCTGACGGCTTGTCTAGGCGCCCGCCAAGCAATGACGACTCAGATACCGAAAATGGACAAGACTTGGCGGATCTACGTGTGGCGCCGGCTAATATCGGCAAGATAGCGAACTTCGGACATATCATGGACACATATGAGGTGCGCCATTCGCTTTCCGTCGCCCTCTTCAGTGCTCGCTCCCTCCTCCAGATGTGTTTCTCCTCTTTTATTTCGTTTCAGCCTGTTTCCCATCGACAACACCCGCGAGAACCCAAATATCGCGCATTTTTGTCTACACTTGATGACTCGGATCCACCAGGCAACATCTTCAAGCCTCCCCCACCTCAGACGCTGCCGCCACACCTCCATAACCACAATGCACAAAACGGAATTTTCGCGAAGTCACTTCTTCGGAATGTCGATCCCAACGCATACACCGGCTTCGAGTTTTTTGACCGGAATGTTCAAGTTGAGCACTGGGACCATGCGTGCCGTCTCGGAGACGAAGTGGTATCCTTACCTATCCAATATCACGTAGCCACCTTTATGGGGAAGTTACGTTCAGGTGAGTCACTTGTTGAGACTCTTACTGGAGGTGGGGAAGGAGACAGAACCCGACACGAGTGGGTGGCGTGTCCAGAGTTTAAAGATCGCGCGAAAATTGCGTGTATCGGACACACTCATGGGACAAAGGACGAGGATGGAGATGATTTTTGGATGGAAGTACGTGTGTATCTGGAACGACAGGAACTCCCTCTGCATTGTCTCGAGGATGACAAGGAGCGGAAGAAATTTGAGCGACGATGCTCCCGTTTTTTTATCAATGACAATAGGATCTGGCTTCGTCCCAAGAAGGATGCACTCCCTCGACTGGTTATTCTCGACAAGCAGCGCCGACACGATCTCATGGTCAAGGCACACGACGAATGCGGTCACCGAGGACGCGATCCCACCTACGAGCACCTCCACGACCGATACTATTGGCCCAATATGTACGACGACATTGCGTACTATGTTCGTTCCTGCCGAGCGTGCCAGCTCAACTCGCGCCGCAAGCCCATAGTTCCCTACAAGTACACTCGAGTACCGACAGTCCTTCGACACTTCGCCATTGACACAGTACACATGTCCACGGGATACGGCGGGAAAGAGTACCTCATCCACGCACATGACTCTCTCTCGCAATGGCCCGAGGCAGACGCTCTTGGTGTATGCAATAATATCACGGTGAGTCGATTTGTTTACAAAGATATCATCTGTCGTTTCGGCTGCATGCCACTCTTCACCGTTGACCGCGGGAAGGAGTTCACCGGAGTGGCTGCGCTTTTGCAAAGTCAATATGGTGTAAATGTTCTTTTTTCATCTGCGTATCACCCAGAGGGCAACGGTGGCATGGAACGTGCACATCAGACTCTCGTTTATGGTGTATACAAGTGCGCCGGTGACGATAAGTCAAAATGGCCGCTCTACGTGGCACCTGTTTTATTTTCTATTCGAGTTACTGCTTCTCGCATGACAGGATACGCCCCATACTTTATGTTATACGGCATACACCCAATGTTCTCCTTCGATTTCGACGATTCAACTTGGTCAACACTCAACTGGCACGAAGTACGCGACACGCCGTCTCTAATCGCTCTACGCGCCAAGCAAATAGCTCGACGTGACGAGGTCGCCGAACAAGCTCATCACCACGCTGTCCTCAATAGGAAGCGCGCCATCGACGATCACAACGCGCGATATAAGTCTCATGAGACCTTCCGCGACTTTGAGCCCGGAATGTGGGTTCTACGCCACGAGACGTGGCTCGATAACCAGAAAGGTAATAAGGACAAGTGGCGCTGGACTGGCCCCTATATCATTCACGAGAAACACGACAACGACGTCTACACTTTGCGTGAACTCGATGGCACAGTGATGCGCGGGAATATTACTGCTCACCGTCTTAAGCTTTTCTTTTATAGATCCCCGTTCCAGATCCTCAAGACAGTCTCGCAGGCCCACTACGACGCTATCCAGGCCGATAACACGCTAAGTTTTATTGAACTTCAACCGTTTTACTCTTGTTATGTTACTCATCTCACAGGAAAACCACTTTCCGACGAAAATGTCCACCTACTCCCTACAGTCATGCACGTTCCTGGCGAGATTCATTATCCGGCGAACGTCGACCTCACTCTTCCTCGTGAATTTGACGGACATCCATGTTTCCGGGATTTCTTTTCCGACAACGGCCGATACTCTCCGGACTCCTATCTACGGGATATATATCCACGAGACATGGAGATGCTTCGACTCAGCACCTCTGCCACCCACGCCGCCTACCTCATCGAACCCAGAATGCGACGCAACGTCGCCATCGAGGCCGTCGACCGCGCGATCGAGGTCTCGTACCACACTAACGACACTTTTGTACCTTCACGCAACGTGGCCTCCCCTATTCCACCGCTAATCCCAGCCAGGATCAACACGTTCGAGCCCACTGGTCGCCACGTATACGCCGCTACAAATGCGCTCTCGGGGTGGTCTGACTCAAGAGTTATTCAACATGTCTCACCTACCAAGGTAGCCGCAGAAATCATGCGCACTGTCTACTCCCGCCGCTAAGTGATCAATTAAATCTCTATTTCTCTCTGCTTTTATTTCAAATATCACCACCCCCACTCATTCTGCGTCTCTGTTTCAATTTCCACCTTTCTGCCGTTCATCCCTACCTTCCTTGTTTTTATTCCTGGATGCCGAGGTCGACATCAAAGCCCCCCCCACTTGTGGAAGGGATTCACGGCGCGCTCGTGAAAGACGCGTCTGATATCACGTGACCTCGAGTTATTTAGTTTGAGCAGTTTCCGTCAGGTCTTAAAATGTCGGATACACACGTGTTCGACAATCTCAGACCTCTCACATTTATCACCATTTTTGTTATAGTTCTATCAAATTTCTATCAAACTCGTTTATTTCTTTTCTATCTTACTTCAAAACGACGTCCCCAACTATCTGTCTCTTGGAAATACTGACAGGGCGCGAGAGCGACCCGTAATCCCCTCTTTCGATGCTCAGATAGTTCCAGCTCGGCACGCCAAGAGTGCCGAGGATCATCACTTTCCATATCCGGCAACTGTCCAATAAGCGCCCAAACGGGAAACTCGACACACTAACACCAGCGAAGTCGCGTTTTTTCGATGGAATAAAGGTTATGGTGCGCTTTTCATTGCTCTATTTAACTATCTATACTATACCCTCCCTTGTACACCTTCACATTCGCTATTTCCATCCCCTTTTCGGGTGCTTTCTTTATCACTCCATTTTTCCGTGAATTTCATATTCAATTTCTTGTTCCGCTGATCTCCCCCTCGTCACCCGCGAGTCCGCACGCTGCACCACCAGACGCACCCATCGTCGGGGCTCCGATGGGTGAACAGCTGATCTCAGCTCGTCTTGGCCCGGTGTTCAGGCGACGCAATTTGGGCACGCGCACATGGAGGAGTGGCTGCGCGAGGGGCGAAATTCCGCCGGAATTCTTTTTATTGGCCTCGGCCACGGACTCTTACCTTACACGTACACATACACGTTCGTTCTTATCATTCCTGTAGCTGCCCTGGCGACGTGAGAGTACGCGTACGCTTAGGGAGCATTTGGTTTTGTCTTTCTCATATAGTCCTGTTAGTAGGACGAAAAATATCATCTCACTTTGGATTTCCGACTGCGTGAACTGAGCAAACGCCTCGAGCGAATTCAGAGTGATTTCCTTCTCGTTATTCTGCACGTCTCACCGTGAGACATCTCTCTATCTCTCACAAACCTCCTGATTCGCATTTTCTCATTATTCACTCTACTGACTGGTGTCATCACTGGTGAGTTGTCATTCTGATTGTGTCTACTGACTATCTGTCTATAGAACGATCACTCCCGCACTCAATCGTCGATTTCCTTCCACCTGCACTCAGGGAGTTTCCTCCACACCGCACCTCCATACCCAGGCTTATTTGCGGTATACATCTGCTTCAGGACATCTTCGCCAAAAACCTGGATGAATTGGACCTCCGGGCTGCCAATGCCCGTGGCGAACAAGACAACATCAGCGTCGAGCGTGGTACCGTCAGGGAAGGCGAGTCCTGTGGGTGTGAAGCGCGAAATGCCGTTTGGTGCTGGGTGTAGTTTGATAGCACCCTGCGCAATGAGGCCGCTAGCTCCCGTGTCTAGCAGGGAAGAAAGCGACGTTAAGTAAAGGGATAGAGTGAAGAGTGAGGAGGATTGAATGTACGTACCGAAATAGTAACCTCCCGCCTTGGTCCGTGCTAGCAAGCTAAATCCTGAATTCTTGATTCCCATGTTAGTCCTGAATCCAACCCTATGCAAGCCATCGAGCAGCTCCCTGTAGACAAGTCCAACGGTGTCAGCACCCGCCCTACAGGCAAGAAAAGAAAAGAGCGCACTTGTCCATTTCCGCAATCTGCCTCGCGCGGATAACATTGAAATCAGCGGCCATGAAGTGTGGCATGCTCTCAACGACGCGGTCGACGACTTCCACAGGAGGTCCGCCCTCGACATAGCCGCCTTTGAAAAGAACGTCCCATCCGTTCTTGATCGACATTATGTAGGTCGGGCCCCGCTGCACCATCGTCACGTCTATGGATGTAACAAGAGCCTCAGAAAGCGATGAATCCATACGGAGAGCCTAAACTTACCGACACCGTTCTGGCAGTAGTCGACTGCAATATCGTGAGCTATAAACAGGGAGAATGAGTTTAGTATACAATGAGAGAAGGTAATTACCATCGACCACATACCACTGGTGCAAGCGCCAACCACGACGACCTTTTTTCCCGAATGGTCACGCGCGCTTTTGTGCTGTGTTGAATGGAGGATCTGACCACGGAAAGTATCCTACACGGACAAATGCATATAATGAGTTTGCTATAACAAGAAAATAGTCAGAAATCGCGTACCATGCCTTCGATATCAGGTGTTTCGCCGATATCAGCACCCAGACCACAGGCGAATACGACATGGTTCACAACAAAGTCCCTTCTCTCCTCGACGCCTGCGTCCGTGCTTCTTATCATGGAGACATGCCATTTCTTAGTCTCCGCGTCCTGCTTGATTGAGGTGATATTCGTCGATGTCCAGACATTGAGTTCCAGCGAGTCGGCGTAGAACTCGAGCCAGTTGGCGAGCTGCGATATATATTAGAATCGAGCCAGATTACGAGTAGAACGGACATACCTTCTGGGCTGGTGTATAAACTGGGCCAGGTTGACGGGAAGCTGCCGGGTCGTCAGCAGGACCGCCAACAGCGTTGAGGACGGTGCAACTCACGGAATATAAGGCATGTGGTCATACCAGACCGTGTCGTGCAGACACAGCGCCTCGTAGCGACCACGCCAATTGTCGCCGACTCGTTTGTTTCGCTCAGCTATCAATGCATCGACACCGAGGTACTTCAGCCTGGCCGCGATCGCTAACCCACTCTGGCCTGCGCCAATGACAAGCACCGTTGGGTTCCGCGAAGTGCCATCCTCGTTTCGGTATTGCAAGGCCGCGGCGCGCTGACCAGCCCATAGACCATGGTTTGGCTCATCATTGCGCAAAGGACCGGAGAGTTCGGGGAAGTCGGTCAGCGACAACAGCGTTGTGTAAATCGTGTGCGCCTTCCACTCAATACCACCGGCACCCGGCACTGGTACTAGCCGGCCTATACCAGCACCCTTTGCGACGCTTGTCTCGAGAACAAAGTGCGCGCTGACCCAGACAACGTCGCCCTTGTCGCCGACACGCTCTATTTTGGCTGTTCCGGGTGTGAAATGCACGTTCTTGAAGCCGGTAGACGCCAGGCGCGCCTCGAGAGCCACGGTGATCTTGGACACGCCGGAGAAGGTGCGGAAGTCCCAGGTGAGCGCGAGTTGGTCCCGCCAGTGCGCGAGAAGTGTTCCAGGCTGGCCATCTGAGCCCTCAGCCTCGGCGGTGGGCAGGATGAGCGCAGTGACGGCTTTGACGTCTCCACTTTGAAGCGCGGGGCCGAATTTGGCAAACCAGGCCTGCGCGACGGATTCAGCTGAGGCAGCGTCGAGCAAAGCAATTGCAGCCGCGTCTGTGCCTAGCAAAGAGAGGGAAGGGAGAGGATAGTTTGGGATCACGAGTGGAGGTCTGGGTATGGCCGAATACATCGTTTACAACCGGTCGAAAATAGGAATTGATTTGCGCTGAGAAGTAAATACGGTGTTGGAAGTGATTCAGAGGATGGGCGAGATTTTGCTTACAGAGTACAGCCAGTGTCTCCGCCTTTATAACTCTTCTGTACGTGGATGAAGGCATAACTATTACGCCCATCTTGTGGCGGGACTTCGAAGCCGCACGATGGGTCGCACCAACTCGCACGCGCGTCATATACTGCTTTGGAGGAGCCCAGCTGTGTCTGTTACAGTCTATTTAAGGGTACTAAAAAGATGATCAAGGCATTGAACGCACCCAAGACACTAATTCTGCACAACGATGAAGTCACAGGCTGCGAAGAGAAGACTGCGCCGGTGTACACATGACTGTGCATATTTACTCAGCGTCGTTATTGATCCATATATGTATGTGCTCGTGGACGATGAGAGGGCGAATGGTAATGCTAATGAGGCAAGCGGGGCGATGGTTTCTTTATGGATGCGGGCGTGTGTGAAGGGTGGAAGTCCGATTCCAACACCTCAAGCTTGCCCTAAACGTCGCCGCTCATCTCCTCGTCATTGCGGTTCCTCTTCTCCTTCTCCTTCTCGTCTGATCGCAGGAGATCTTTGTCGTGATGTGCTCGTCGTGAAGGGTTTCCTCGAGGTTTGCTCGAGGAGTAGGTCATCCAACCGTTTGTTCATCGAATTCTAGTGGGTCTTGCTTGATACAGAGAGCACAATTTGAGGATATACATTGTTCCCGACTTCAGGAAGACAGTGAAGATGGCATAGAACTCGGAAAGGAATCAGGATTCTTGTTGTCGAGTTCAAGCTAAGTTCAAGTTTGGTTCAAGTCGCGCTGGGCTGAGTTTGCGAATGTCACTGATACGCGTCACACATACCGTCACACCACTTTAACCTCTCTATCTTAGATCTACGGTTTCCGACGTTTTCAGGCAGGCTGTCGTACTGCAGACCAGAGCTAGGACTATGGTAGGCCTATGGCCAAGATAACCTACAGTTTTATTGTGATAAACAATGAGGAAATTCAATGACGAATTAAGCGCCCATAAGGCTGCTACCAGTCTGCCGAATTGCCGACCTGCCGAGGCTTCGGCTTACACCAACATACCCTCTTCCAAGTTGTACCAGGTCGTTTCCTTCTCTTCATCTCCGTACAACTCCGACTAGCTCCCAGCTTGGTGCTTTGGTAGATTCCGGAGGCGCATGGCGTCCCCGCCTCAAGCGCCATCTTCTCAGTCCGGTACACGAGTTCTCAGCGATGTAGTCGATCAGGTCCTTCGATTCGTGCAGCAGCCATCGTCGAACTTGAAGAATCCAAAATTTGGATCCGCGAAGGATTTGGACACCAATCTTAATTCACGTTTTGGCTCTGGCTCTACCTTAAGTCGCAATGTGAACTACCCCCCGACACCTAGCTCGGATGCTGAACGGGGTCACGAACATGAGGCTTCACCACTGTCGCCGTCCCGCACGCTAGTCGCATCCGGGAGCTCAAATTCTGCTTCTTCGACACCAAGGTCGAGATATAAGCCACTCAAGCGCACCGAGAGCTCTGAGAGCACAAGTTCTTCAGCATCTAGGAGCACAGTGACCCAGAACAGGGACACCGAAGAAAGGAAGGGCAAGGGCACAGAGAAGGGGCAGCAAGGGAAGAGGCTGAACGTGAGCGACAGACTGCGCCGTCTAGGCAGAAAGATGCAATCGCAGAAAAGCAGCTTGTCCTCGCCCAAGGTCTCCGCCGGGCAGCTGGCCGACGATTCAGAAAATGATCAGCGTCCAAGTTCGACAATTTATACCCCAGCAACTCCGACGAGATCATATCCGGCGACGAGGGAGCAACCGACGTCAAAGAGTCTGGAGAACGGGAAGGGCAAAGAAAGGCAGCTTCGGGCACCCACAGCGCACGCAAAACTCCTCAGCATGGTTGCAGAGGCAGACGAACCCAGTTCGAATGTGCCATCCAGCTCATCCTCGAGATTCAGCACCTCTGAGGCGACGACGCCCACTGTAGTGCAAACTCCAGCGACACCGACCAAAAGTCTCGCTCCCAGCCCATCGAATGATGATGAGCAATGCAGAAATGATCCACCAGAGCCAATGACTCTCGCAGCTCGCATCCAAGCGCTCATCGCCGGACTGCCTTTCCCCTCCCTTTCTGCTACTGGCATCACCACTGGGAACAACCTCCCTCCATCATCTGAACCGCCATCGATACCAGCAGCCTCACCTGCCGTACCATATTCACCCGATTTCTCCGCTTTCAGCGCGCCATTATCCAACTCTCCGTCGCCTCTACCCGCTCACAACTATGACGATTTCAACGTAGAAACAGACGCCCAGGGCCGCCCCATCCCCCCACCCTATGCGTCGCCACTTCCGCCGCGGGAGAGGATGATTCTGGAGGAGTTTCTGAGCAGTCCGGTGATTATGAATGGCGAGCTACCGACGGAGGAATCGGAAACCGACGCGCGGAGTGCAGCGTATAATGATAAGCCAGAAGCCCCAAGGCAAGGAAAAGAAAAACCAATACCCGCACCGAAAGTGATGAGAAGCATATGGAGCGTGCTCGAAAGCATGGGTACGAGCATGAGCAAGGGACAAGCGTCCTCTGAACCAGCACCGCCAGCATCGGTGGACACACCCACACCACCACCGGTCCCCCAGCGCGGAGATACAAACACGAACGAGAACGAGTCGATGTACAGCGACACGGGCTCCAGCGTGATGATCTACTCTCCGCTCATCCCGAACGGCGCGCAGGACCTGCCTGAGCTCGCGGAGGCGGTTTTGGTGGTTTCAGGATATCCAACATTTGAGGTTGATAAAGAAAGAGCAGGTCCCTCCACCACAGCAACCGATGCAGCTGGCGCTGTAGTCACCCCGCCTTCAGGGCCCAATCCCGCTGACGCGTCGAGCTGGATCCCGAGCTCTGTGCGCCAGTGGTCTCTCGTGCAAGCGATCTCGACCTGGTCAACCACAACCCCTGCCAGTTCCGGCGTTAACACTGATGACGGGAGCAGTACAGTTGCTCCACCATCCACCTCAATTTCTACTACCAGCGCAGCGACCCCTGGAAACAACCAGCCGCCTTCCGGTCCAGGACCAACCAACCCAGCGGTGCGCAAGGCGTGGGTGCCATCGACAACGAAGATGTCCGTGCAGGCGATGTGGTGGGGGTACCGTTTGTAAGTTCCCTCATTCCTTCATTTTGGCAGCTCCTACGGGTACATTTCTAATAAATGAATGACTTATTCTGATCCATACAGGTATCTCCCGCCGCCCGTCATGGCTATCCTCTCCGACCGCACGCTCGAGGCATCGAAACGCGCCGCGCTCATCACCTCCGCCCTCACTTGGTTCTTCGCGAACCTGCCTATCACAGCCCTGCCACCTCCGCTGCAGCCCGCAGCGCTCCTTCTGCAACGTATCGCGCCCTTCCTGGGGTACATTGGCGCGTTCATTAGCTGGAGCTGGGGGGTTATTGAGGGGTATGATGTCGGTGAGTTACGTTCTTAATGACGTACGGTCAGCACACATCATCTCAACTCTTTAAACTAGGCTACGGCGTCACCCTGACTGCGACCTGGCTCCTGCCCATGGCGCTCATCCCAGGGACGTGGCACAAGGACGAGTTTCCAATGTCGCCTTCGGCACTCGGCCAGCCTGTGCCGCTTCCGCAGATACTATACTCCCCTGCGCCTGCCTCTCACCGCGCTTTGGAGCCTGTGCAGATGATACAGACTCCAGCGGGGCCAGTGCCAGCGCGAGTGACCGAGTTCTTGCCGCTCCCGACGCCAACATCAACGACGGCGAACTCACAACTGGCACCGACATCGACGTCGAACTCAACACCAGTTGCTGCTGCTATTTCTCTGCCTTCTTCGCCAGCTCCTTCTTATGCAGCTGATTCTTCCTTCCCACCTGCCGCTGGCCAACCTTCCCCGCTCCTGACACCTACTCCAACGCCTCCTACACCAGTTGCTCCCTCCCGTACGCCTCGTCCCTGGAGAGAGGTAGAGTTGGCACCGTCTACACCCCAGTCAATGCGGAAAAATATTGATTCAGCTATGTCATCGCCTACTCTGACGCCTTCATCGCACTATCAGACCCCATTATTATCTTCCCCAGCTCCAACGTCTTCCTCACGATATCACACACCACTATGGTCGCCTCATGTACCTTTGTCACCACGTCTACCATCATCTACATATTCGACATCGTTAACATATGCAACTATGCCAATACCCGAACCAATACCCTCAACTCCTGCTATACCCTTGTCACTCTTGCAACCTCAAATGTTTACACCTATTCACCCACCTCCATCACCAGCTCTTCATCATTCGCCTCCTCCGTCTAGCCAAAGATCACGGTCGCAACCGCACTCCAAGCCCAAGTCTACTACCTCAACACACGCCACCGCACCTGCGCCGCCAGTTCCACCTGTAACAGTTCAGGCAACCCAACGGCCCCCTGGTCCGACGCACAAGTCTAGAGTCAGCGTTTCATCACGAAGTCAAAACCGTACAGAATCAGGGTCTTCATCACAGTTGTCGCCCACGCCGTCTGGAATGCCTCTGCCAACGCACAACACCAACCCGCGCACGACGGTGAGCCGCATCACAGGCCACACGCAAACTTCAACGACCACATCCGCTGCCCACTCTCATTCACACCCTGACGCCGCGCCAGTTCCGGTATCAGTTCCGATTGGCTCACAACTCGAACAACACCTCCTCAGCGGGCCACTTATGTCGCCTATAGCGCTCCCAGACGTTGATCTGCCAGACTCCTCCGCAAGTGCCACTCTCCCTATGTCACCGCCCGTGCCAACGGGAACATTGGCCGCCGCACCTGTCCCAGTTTATGCATACTCAAACAAGGAGGAACGTAAGCGAGAGAGAGACCGGGATAAGGCGCGCCTCCGGGAGCGCGCAAGAGCAATATTCCGCCGCACAGATTCCAACGAAGCTGGTGCTCAGAAAGCAAAGGCTTGATGAGTTAAGACAGGACTCAACATGGAGGCAGGGGCGACGTGGTCTACCAACGCGTCTCACTGCTTTTTTCTTTTGCAGTCCTCGTGATACGCAGAGGTACATCATTCACGACATTCATGACGTTCACGATCTTTTCATGCACAACTTGTCTTATTACTCATACTTTATCATTCTCACTGTTGAGCTGTTTGATATATGGCTCCTTGCTACTGGCCTACTATTGTTGTACTTCACGCACCGTAATCTGAATAACTTTATGTAGCACTCCACCCAGAACATTCAGCACTTGTCTCTTGCATTGGACCCCCCTGTTTCTGTGTAATAAATGTCAATAGTACCCCATGATTCTCTTTGCGGGAGGCCACTGATTCAGACAACGGGATCTACATTGAAGTAAGTCTATACGGTGTATCGAAAACCGCTCCATTTGTCTCCTTTCTTCTGCTTGGCCTCTTCAACACTTTGATACACGCCGTTCACTTCTCTTGCCAATGGATTGACTATGCCAGTAATTACTTCATCCCTTTCTCCACGTGCGCGCTTGTTGTTTTCTCTCTTGAGGAGGACATGGTAGATGATTGACGCGAAGAAACCAATGGCAATGTATCCCAGGATAATTCCATGGCCGAGGCGGTACCATGGCGCGTCTTTAGCACGATACTATATGATTGAGAAGCATGCCAGCGAATGCTCAAGTTATGGGTTCGAGTTCTTCGTCACGATAAAGCAGGTGACGTACAACATTCGATGTCACGGCGCCGTTCAGATTTCCCCAGCCAATTACTGTTGCAAGGGCGACTGCCCTTTTATATGATCCCTCGAGGTTACATGCGACCCATGATGCCGAGTTAGCTAGAATCTAGTCAGAAATGATTCGTCAATACACTGTGCTCAAGAGGACTACCTGTCACAGGATAAATAGCACTAAAGCAGTCAAATTCAACATGTGAGGGGACCTGGAAGTAAAAGAGGGCTTACGATGCCGCGAGAAACACCCCGAAGTAAGATAATGCTGGCGATCTTGAAGCAATCAATATGATGTATCCTGCTAATCCGATCCCGAAGAATGCTCTGTCGAAAGCATCAAAAGGCTGTATCAGCGAATTGAAGCAAACCCCCATACATGTTGATGTATCCCCGAGAGCGTGTCCTATCTGCGAGCACTCCAACTGCACAGGTGACCAGGCATGCCCAGACATAGACCGGTACTGAGAGCAGATTTGCCTCGGTCGCATGGAATCCTAGCAAGAGGTTGTAACAACATAAGTCGTGCATTGGATGTCAAAGGTATTCAGTGCCCCACCCAGTTGATTAATCACAGAGGGCGTGAACAGCGCGAAAGCGTACAGCGGCCCATCACTTCAGCACAGTAAATGACATCGTCAATACACCCCAGCGCCTCGTGTATATGTGTGATACTTACAAGCCCATGAAAATGGCCACTGAAACGCAGGAAATTAGCATGTAGATCCCGTGAACCTGCCTCGAAGGGATATGCTTACAACATAGCCACGTTTGCCAATCCTTGTATGCAGCATAGATATGCTTCATGGAGAAATTCTCTCCCCCCGCACTCTGCTTTGAATCGTTCTTCAGCCGTTCGATTACGAATCTCCCTTCAAAGAACGCTGGAGGTAAGGCCTGCAATCCGAAACATTGACTATGATACACGCACTTTCTTCGTCCGAAAGAAACCTCGCGGAGATCGGAAAGTCCTCAATGGCCCAAAACGAGGCAAAGGCAATGACAATCGTTGCGAGCCCCTCCAAAATAAATATCCATTGCCAGGCTGCATGACAATCGTAAATACATCTGGTCGACAGTGTGGAGCCGCACGCACCCGCTTTACCACCAATGCCTTCCATGTTTGCAATAGCTGCAGCCAGGAGTCCGCCTTTTGTGTCCAAGTCAGTCATGAATTTGCTAAATATGAGACTGAAGGTGATATGCACTAAATGCTCCGGCAACAGATGCAGCGGAGAAGAATACTGCGATCCGAACTCCCAGTTCAGAGCGCTTATACCAGCTGTGTTATACGCATGAGCGACAGAGTTTTAGTAGAAGCTATACAAGCATGACGTACCTTGATATGTAAAATACAACCCCGGCATATAGGCCACCTTCAGTGATGCCGAGAAGAAATCGAACGACTTTGAAGGTGGTCGTTAGTATATACACAGAATCAACACTCGGTCTTTCATGAATTACCAAGGAGCCCCGCATAGCTGGTAATTACACCATGGCAAGTCTGGAGTGACATGATATTGATGAACTTGGGGACGCGCAGAGATAGACGAATGAATGCATTACCATTACCACTCCCCAAGTGATCATCATGCTCGAGAGATAGACAGATGGCCTCAAACGTCGCAGAAAAACGTTGCTGACTGGCTGAGCCACACAAGAGACTTGTAGACAATTGTTCCGGGAAGACACCCAACGAACTCACCTCGATAAATGCATACGGGAAGAAGAATACTGTCAATCCATTCAAATACTGTCGATCCGTGATTCCAAGATCTCGTTCAAGGTTATATAGCTGCTCAGGACGATGGAATAAGGCGCTGGTCCAACATTTCAGACATCAATGACGGACCTTTGCATTTCCTATACTCCCCCTATCAAGAAAACTGAGAAGGTAAAGGAGTGAGAGCCAGGGTATGATGTGGAGGTCAATCTTCCAGAGCAACTTGCGTTCGTCGATTTGAACAGTCTCATCCAGGCTACTGCCATTTTCGTCCTTGCTTGATCGCTTCTGAATAGACGACCGAGTCACGTCGATGTCCTCCACGCGTTCCTCTTCGTGCTTCTCGTTTTTAAGGGAGGACTTGTCCATCTTGTAAGCTCCTTCTCTAGTCAGAGGTTAAGAATGCCGCCGCACTGTCGAGTCCAATTTAGAATTGTCGTAGAGTTAGTAAGAAGACAAAAATCTCACCAGGATCTTTCAGCGAACAAACGTCTAATGCTTGTAGACTCGTTCATATAAGTCAGCGCGGCCTCTTGCTGCCCAGGGGCGACGCCATTCCATACACACACAGACTGTCATGCCTATCTATGAATATCATGCCGGATGGGAGCTTGAGAGCTATATTTACCAGTGGTGCGCCATACAAAGCGGTATTGACACAATTCAGTGCAGTGGAGTCGTAGTAAGTACCTCAAATGTACATCAGGGCGCCCTCACTCAATCTAGAGGGGGGGATCAGAACATAATCGATAATTCAATAACGAAAGGAAAAGAGAAACTCACGAAGATCGAATAAGCCACTTCAACAATGGAAGTCCCCCAGCTGTGTCCTCTCCTCAAGCCAGAGACCCCATTTACACGCTTCCGTAAAAATACGACCGTGAGCGCGAGTGAGTAGATATAGCCGGAGAAGACTCATCAGCAGGTGCTAGAAATGCTCGAAGAAGAACAGGCATTCAGGGCTACTACGCACGCCGCAGATTGAGTTGGAGAATGACTGAGAAGGAATACAACGGCAGGCCAACAGTCGGCTGGAACTTGATAGTATACGCTGGGCAGTGATAGGAGCCAGAGCCACCGCTACTTGCTTACAAGTGGGCGCGGCATACCCGAGTGTGATGACCCTGGCAGATCTAGATTGCATGCATGTACCAGGGATGATGGTCATTGTCTTGACTTCATCACTGGCGCGTGTATGCCTCATGTCTTGTTGACGCCCAACATGAGTTGGGATATGGTGAGATTAGTAGACGCATTATATTGTGGGTAGTCAGTGAAAGTTCTTTGAAGTCAACTTGAGAGCGAAAGCGGCCAACAGTAGCGGTCAGCGCCGCGCCCCAATGGAATGTGATTTCCTAGCCATCCGTGGATAGAGAGTAACAAGGCGTATGGCGAGGTGGGTGCTGGATGTAGGCGACAAGTGGTGAAATTTGAAATCCGAAGCCAAACGCGTGCTCTAACGTCGGGTTGAGGTTAACCCCACAACAGCATTCTGCGCCACGCCTGTAGAGAGGTGTATAGTTTCCTATGCAGTGGAGGATGGAAAGGAATGAGGTGCGTTGCGATTTGGCTGAACGGGACTGAACGTTGAACTTGGACTGAACCCTTGATTGAACCTCGATTGAACGTCCATGTCCGAGGCCGGAGACAACGGGCCGCCAGTTCCGTGTGCCGTCAATCACCAGAAAGTCTGGTATGAGCAAGAGCGCCTGTAAGTGGCGGGCGTCCGCGCAGAGACGTAAAGATACATGTATTCGACCATCAAAATTGGGCTCTTTAATGTTCAAGAACATTATTTGGCTCAATCCGAGCACATTTGATGACCATTAGCCCTCAAGCCCTCACCTTACCCTAGTGATGTGCTGGCTTTGGCCAGAGCCAGAAAGCCAGGCCAAGCCAGGCCAAAATAAGCCAAGGCCAGGCCAAGCCAAAGACCTGGCCTGGGTTGGCTTTTGGCCTGGCCTGAGATTTCTCAAAGCCAAAGCCAGCTGGCTCAGGCCAACTTGGGCCAGAGTATAAGTAACATTGTAAACCAGAATATGATTACATATTTTTTCATCAATTATATTTGTGGATTCCAAAAGCAATGACCCATCAGTGAATTCCCATAGTTAGTGGGATGTCATTGCTGCTCATAAAATGCATACATCTCCCACAACACTGACTGGGAGATCATGTCAGCTCATAGATACATGAATATATATCTCCCCCAGCAGACTGTGGACTTAGAATGAAGTACTTGTCCCCTCTATTCCTAGAAAAATGACATCATGAACCATATCACAGAATTTGGGCTTATAGAACTTGTACCAATAGGCCATCACTTTTGAAACTCACAGGTAAGTAAGGTAAGAAAAAAATTAAAATTCCCTGCCATATAGAAATTATATATATATATAATGTTTACTAGCATACAATACCACTGTAAGTCTTGAAAACACAATGTGATGATGCCAAAAGTGGTTGGAAGACAAAGTACACATATAGGTCCTGATGGCACTACCATATATGGGAATTGATGGGGATTTGTCAACACCATCAGTCACATGACCCAGGCCAAGCCAAGCTGGATTTTTGGCTTTTGGCCTGGCCTAGGATTTTTGTGGGCCAAAGCCAGCCTAAGCCAAGCCAAAGCCATGGCTTTCAGGCCAAGCCAAGGCCAGCACATCACTACCTTACCCTCACCCCATTATGCGCTCAACACGCTGCTTGACTTGGACAGCGACGTGCGAGAAGACTGACCTGAAGGTATGAATGGGACCCGAGAAGTCGGTCTTACGACAGCATGATAATTTGGAACTGTTCAGAATGCGAAATACCAATATAGCGGTTGTGGCACTAATATACGCTCCTCAACGTTGTGATTTTCACTGCTCCAATTTGAGATGGGTTCTCGTTCTAAGTGAGGAGATTCAAGAGTGTCCATTTTTTCATTGGACCCGCTGCATTTAGGCTGCGAGCATTAGTTTGGATGGGTCATATCAGGAAAACAATATGTGTCTAGCATATGGGATCTATAACTGTAGCCGGGGTGGCCTACAGGAAGCGCAAGAGGCGTGTGTCGAATGCAGTCTTCACACCTCTGCTTGATTAGTACGTCTACGTGTCAAAACCGCGCAGAAATCTTTGCGTGAGTATAATAGCAATGCCTGGTCCCAGCGTGACACTCACCATGGCGCTCCTGACCGTGATCCCTGTATTTTTTCGAGCATGAGTCTAATGCCTATTTCACGCCTCAATGACTCACGCTCGGTGAATACACGTTTCGGCACAATTGGAGCTGAACGTGCATGGATTGGGGTGTTTGTTGCTTCCACGACATAGCACCTGTTCGCAGTCATCCTTTTCATGGCAGTATGTCAGCTCTATTACGATTTATATGACAGATTTCTGACTGCTCGTGATGGTACTCACCAAGTAGAACATCTAATACGAAGATCGTCCAGGAGTAGAATTAATACATTATGAATTTGTGTTCGATGTAGGGAAACCTACCGATTTCGTTTTTCCGCAGCACAAATGAATATGATTCTCTCTGTCAGATCTTGGTTAGAGGCTTATCAGCAGGGTCCAAGAAGCCATGGATCTTACGATGTTACGAAGCACATTTGAAAAACAAATTTGTATATGTAGGTGGCTACACCGTTTAGAGATTTGGTAATGGTTGAGTGAGAGTAGTTAGACGGACGACATATATATGGCCACCCTATGTGGCACCCCGCCTGTGCGAGGTGCCACCGGTGTCAATCTTGGCCCTTCCGCTATCTATTAGTGTAGGCCACAATCGAAGGAGCGCTTCTTGCTCAACATGTGATGAACGATTATTGGGTACCATTCAGAGAGGCTCTGTCATGGTTTCTATTCCTCAAATTCGGGACGGAGTGGTAATGGTCGTGGCGGTTCCATATACCGGTCATCCCATAATTGAGCCGACTACCTGCAGCGTATCAGTGGCACCTAATACTACATACAATCTGTTGCAACACTAATGTGGTACCCCGCCACGTGAGGCTTCGCGATCATCAACACGATTATGCAATTCATACCATGTCCTTATTAGGGCGTTGTGTCCACAAAACTAAGACGTTCTTTGGTCGTTCTTGAAACCGTATGTTCCAATGTAAGCATTGGTGGTTACTGTAAAAAGTCTACTTATCTTCTTTCAAGACTGGAATTGCTTGATCAATGATAAGATCACTTCGAAGCGGCTTGCAACTTATGAGTCAGTCAAGGATGGTCAATAGTTTAGATTGGGATGCTGTGGAGTGCGGTGCATCATGCAGATGTGTGGTGATAACGATACAAATACATGTATAAGTACAGATGCAAGTGGAGGTCAATGTGATGAATGTGATGTGGATGTGGATACTGAGATCGACATGAGCTTGAAATGTCGAAATGGGAAGTGAGTGTGGGTCAATGGCTAGTTAACGGTCTGCTCCTGGCGTCCATCGAAGCTTGCATTGACCGGTGACCCGACTACCTTCGGACCAGTCCAAAACCCGAGGTCCTCGCCCTCGTAGTCGAAATCTGATTCGTCGCTGTCGCGATCCGAGATATGTCCGCTGCCATCACCCTGCGCGAGCAGAAGAGGCTCCCTCGCGTTCGTCCCACCAATACCCCTAGCATTGGCCAAAGAAATCTCGTCCTGCACCTTCTCGTTCGCGCGCTGGAGGCGGCGGAGCACAAATGCTGTCATGCGCTGCACCTCTGCCTCACGCGCCGCGAGCACCTAGGCCTTCGTCATGGGGTTTTTCCCGTTCTTGCGCAGTGCCACTTCGAACCAGAGCAGTGCGTCGATCTCCTCCATATAGCAATCGAGGTGGCCCTGGAGCTCCGGTACCAGCACGCCTTGGAGGCTGGGTAGGAACTGCGCGACGTTGGCAATGTTTGACTTCACGTTGAAGGCGGAGGTAAACTGGGCGTGCAACGTGGGGTTGTTGGTGATGAGTCCATAGATGAGGGCGCGATTCACGCCTTCGAGCGTGCGTCCGAGACGCTCCTGGCGGGCCTTGCGCAGAACGAGGAGGGGTTGTTGGTAGAGGGCCGCGTCGTCGTCACCCACAGCGGGGTTGATGGGGTACAATCCAGCCTCGGTGAGCAGCTTCTGTGCAGGCAACGACAGCTCAGAGAAATTGAGGTACATGTTCTCGAAGATATGGTCATCGATATTGTACAGCGCGGAGGCAATTTCGGCCAGAGGGAGGGCGGTGGTGTCGACGCGGACGAGCTCAGAAGACATTACAGCGGATTGGGTGAGGAGGCGAAATGCCACAGGGAGGGGTGGGTGGGTGGTAGTGGTTAGGAGGGTCGGGATGGAGGAGTCATTTACTGTAAAGCGCAGTTTAAGTACGCGTTACTTGGCCACTGTATGACACTGAACCACCATATTCGTGGCCCTCTGAGAACAAAGGAGAACCTGGAAGAACATAGGGGAACAATGAAAGGCGCCTCAGATCCTGCTGGAAAGCTCTAGAATAACCCCGTGTGGCCACGCCATTTGAAATAATGGCAGATGCAGTGCTGGGCAAGCGCTGAGATTTAAATTCGTTAAAGCTGCTTTCAGGGTTGCTTCACGCAGACATGAACCAGTTTCCTCACCCTTCGTGGTTCGAAAATATGTAGAGCGTAGAGTCTCCCGAACGAGTTGAGTAGCTCAAAGGCCAACAGACAACAACAGAGCAAGCGGGCAGATTCAAATCGGACACGTCTTCAACGTTTCAACACGTCGACCGGTTACCGAGTTAAGGACGCGTGTCAACACGTGCGCCAAGCCACATGGCTCGGTAAACCTCGGTAAATTCCGATGAACACTTGGATGGGCGCTTAGCGCTTAACGTTTAACGTTAACATTGACACTGGCACAATATTCACTATCGTCAGTTGTTGCATTTATCTCGCAACGTCGTGGTAGTAAAATATCAAGAGGCTGGTCCTTCATGTCTACATATAAAGTTAAAGTGTCTTGATGGGATCTTCCAAAACCTACAGTGTTACCGTCTAGGTTTCACTGTTCTCCACAGAAGCACGGACTGCCGTGAATCAGAATGACTGACTGTCCTTGGTTTGAGCCACAGAGCTTATTTACGCTATAATTTGAACTGTCCGGAAGCAGAACTTCATTGGATGGCCCTTCAAGTTGAAAATTTACCAAGATACTGGTGGAGTTGATTCCCTTGTTAGTAGATGGGGCGACTAAGCTATAGTGTTCCTTCGCTTGTACGCCCGTTATGAATGGGAAATCATAGATTTGACAAGACGGAACAAGACATAGGTAAAGAGCAACGTTTTCCACTTCCAATACCTACCTCCGTATATGTATCATTTATATAGGAGAGGCGGATCCATATTGGGGAGGTGGATCCTCCTTCTCTGAATCCGTGGTATTAGTTGGACGATAAGTCGTCTGACCTCGAGACCGACTATGTTTGGTCGCAGGTATGCCCGCCTATGTACAGATTGAGCTTTATCATGCACAGTTTTAGCATGCTTGAGCTCACTCACCGCAATGCGTTCATGATCAAATAGGAGAGCCTGAGGCGAAGTCGAAGGGGTCCCAAATCCATCGGAAACAGGAGAGCCAACAAATGGGTCCACAACATCGAAGCTTGGGTCTATGGGCTTGGCTACCGGCGGTTGTCTTCTTCTTTTGAAACACAACTTCCAAGCAAGAAAAGACTGCAACAGTCCCAGCAAGTAACCCGCCGACAACACCTCCGATGATTGGGCCCAGATTAACGTGATTCCTGATTATCGTGACTGTGGTCTGCGCGGGCGGCGTCAGTGATGTACCATTGGAAGCCGTAGGTGAAGGTGAGTTGATACTGGAGCTCGGCGTGCTTGTCGGAACGATCGATGGTGGTGTTGTGGTAGTGTTGAGGGCGATCAAGGAGTCTGCTCAGACGACGTTGATATTCCGCTCCAATCGGTATGGCGTTCACGCTCGTATCTTCCGAAGCATCATCAATAAGCGCTGAAGATGAACTGATCGCAGAAATGCTTTGCCCGCATGCAGACTCAAGAAATGCGGCAAGTAGAAAGGGCGTCTGACCAGATGAACTTATGCTCTTATCAAAAGAATGAAACGACAAGGGTACGGGACAATCTTAAACACGACTAGGCTAACTTTGAAATAAGACTGGATACATTTGAAATATGACTGAAATCGTTGCAAAAAGGACTGATATCGTCTCAAAAAGGGAATTTGATGTCGGCGCGCGGTCCGCCGTGACGCGACGCATAGTAGGTCGACGCGCTGACAGCAACTTGAACTCGCTCCTATCATACCTTCGAATCCGTCTCTGAACCCGTCTCAACTTCTGCCGAAGAACGCGAGAGGCTGACAAGGCTTGCGGGCAACTTGCGGGGCGTCATACTTGTCAACACTTATATCCTGGCTCTGAGAGTCTGAGTCTCCGTCCACGAGGCTCTAGATGCGGGGAGGCACCACAGCGGGTGTCTGATTGTGCGAGATTTGAAGAAATTAAGTATCTTCTGATGAACAGGAGGGACGCCCTTCTTGGGAACTCAATTGACTCTTCCAGTGGCTACATACATAGTAGCCGCGCCTCAATGACCGCAATTGGGTTTAGCAGCACGGGCACTTGAATACTGTCGTTCTTATTTTAATCAGACTCACACTGTATCTCATATGGCCTTCCCCATGTGTGATAAGGCTGTCGATCCCAAGTCGATACAGGCTCACAACAGTGTAATTTTCTTACAGAAATCCCCATTGACGTGTCTCCCGGGCCCGCATTCTGTACAGGACCTATATCTTCCCAGTTGGTGGGTGCAAGTATGAGGGCTATCAAATGAATCAGATTTATTGGAATGCCAAACTACGAGAACACCGGAGATGTAATACCCCACAATCGTGAGAAGCGCGAGCCAACCACAAGATACATCTATGAATTGGGAACTGCGAGAAGCATGAGCACCCCAAACCTCAAATTCTCAAAATTGGAATTTGGGTGTGGCGTGCTGTCCCTGGAAACTACAAGAAAGATACCATGTAGCGCAATTGTAACGGGCATTTTTGGCGGTGTATCTATAGAATATACTGTGGGAGGGTGAAAGCTTAAGTGTGCTCCTTGGGGAGCAAAGGGCAGGGAGCAACCTCATGGCTGCAACGCGCTCGATTAAGTGAATGAATGAAATTTCTAAGCAATATGAACGCAGTAAATGTAACACGCCACCCGCCGTACGGAGCACTGGCGCTCTGCCTATTCCGCTAATTAACTTGACGCGCTGACAGCGAGTCTCTGCTTCGCGCAGTATCGTGCCCACTGACACCTCTATCATGTCTCTGAATCCGCCTATAAACCCATCTGCGCTCCGAGGAGCTTAGTGACAGGCGTAACATATGAAGAAATAGCGGAAGCGTCTGCCAATCTTAGACTCAGACAAGGGTGGGGCCTGCTTCTTGGAATCTGGCTCTTCGAATTCTACTGGCTGCGTATCCCTGTCATCATCTCGGACAAGCAAAAAATTCCCTGGACCATTGTAAGCATATCTATGGTTCACAGAGAGACGGCGCGTGCCATCGGCGCAACTGAACAGTTACGACCCCATTTCACAGCACGGGCGCTTAAATACTGCCTCATATTGAACTCATATCGCATATGTTATAGCCCTTCCCATGGGTGTGATGTTTGGCACTATAGAGCAGAACTAAAGCGACACGCACGTGGCACGTTCATTTTTTCTATTGAAATCTGTACTATATCTCCAGTATGCTTGACGAAATTTACATCCTCCCGGTCGTTGCGTACATATGCAGGCAATTGAAGAAATTGAAATTAAACGGAGCCATTGAATGCACAAAACCCCCGCCACCGTGCGGAGCACGGGTACCCTGCTAGTGTCATTTATAACTTGAATCAACGGTCAGGTATACAGAGTACTCCGCATACCCAGTCGTACTGCGGGATGCAATGCGCAACATTTGAGCTCGGCTCCGTCTGCGCGACAGTGCGCAGAGGGGCTATGAGAAGGACAAAAAGCGCGCCCCTCAGCAACCATTTCATGGTAGACATCAGATTGGCAGGAAACATCAGAGGGCGACAGGAGGGAGACTCAATCTGTCATGCCACTCCCACCATATATGTGTCCAGGAAACAGCGCTGGGATTCTATGTTATATTACACCTGAATTCGGTAAAAGTATACATAGCGATTCTTCTCTGAGGAGACCCGTATATGTTTTCGCCTGGCATACGTGGTGAAGCTCCACTACCCACCTGCGCCACATTATTTATGATCAGTCAACTGATGTCGATAGTACCCGGGGGATCTATCTTTGCTTATCTGAGAACTCGCCAAGAGGTCGAAGACAGACTCGTGAGGAGGGATTGGCCGTTCTGGATTGTGAAATGGATTTCCATATAAACATATATCCCCCATACCACCGTGCTTCGATAGTACCTGTCGTAAAATTAAATGTGTGTCTCAGAGGGAGGTGGCTTGGGCGCTTTCCCTCCATCACTGTGCTTAGAGTTGTCCAGCCGATGAGAACGGCTGGTCAACTCGAGGTTCTATGCAGCAAAAGAAATATTGGCTCAGACTCTTAATGATCTAAAGCAACGACGAGAGGTATGACAGAGATGATATCGATGACGATAGATTCAGTAGTAATAACCAAAGAAAACAGACATATACCCATGACTATGAGCTTGAACTACGTATACAACGGGAAATTACTATTCAGGAGAGCATGAGCGAAGAAAGGGTCATAGGATACATTTGTGCTATTTCGTGGTCAAGATTTGAAATGGAATTCTGTGTAGAAGTGATGAAATTATACGGTGAGTGGTCTGAGATTGGTCTGAGAGAGTCTAAAGAGAGTACCGTGTACCTTCATTGCATCCTTCAGGCAGTCCGCTTCAATTGGTGGGGAGGGCGTTCACATCCACCGTCGGCTGCTGACCAGTGGCCGGGCGGCTGAAGTTCTGGTTGAGTGCGACATAGTCGGCGAAGAAGCCGCAATTACGGAGGTAGAAGCGACCGCCCTCAACACCGCCAGCGTAGTCCATGCGTTGTGCGTTAGTCGCGGTGGCGTCGCCAGTGAAGCGACCGGTGGTGAGCTCTGACCAGGTGCCGTTGACGTTGCGCGCCCACTGGTTATTGTACGTTACTCGGCGACCCTGGAAGCCCTGGGTATCGAGGAAATTCTCCAGGAAAGAATGAGCGCCGGACTGATAGGTGTTAGTGGAAGGACGCTTCCAGGTGGCAATGTAGCGCCAGGTGTTCGATTCCGGTGTGAAGAGCCATGCCGAATAAAGGGTGCTACCTGCACCATCGGGACGGATGCGTGTAATAAACTTGTAGGTGTTGCCGGCCGCCCAGTTGAAAATTAGGTACGTCTGCCCCCCGCTGCCCTCATTATCGAAACTGTTGTCCACGACTCCTGCGCCCTTGCTCACGAGCGTGGTCTTCTGGCCATTGTCCGCGTCCCAGACGGAGAAAAGCACCTTTCGCTCACTTGTACTGTTGACCTGAATGCCGGAGTATCCACCATCAAAGCCCGCAACCATGAAATACGAGCCAAGGGCATCCTGGCCCACTGGAACGGTCACTTCGTTGTAGAAGTACTCGCTATTAGCGGGGACGGTGTAGTTCATATGAACCGATGGGCCGCGACGGGACCAGTAGTAATTGGCGGGGTCGTTGGCGAAGTTGAGCGTAGAGGTCGTGGTCACCGTCAACCCCGACGCATCGCCAAAGTAGCCGCCGTCCTTGGTCACGCCCTGTAGGTCCACCCTCACATAGCCAGGAGCGGTTACATGGACACTACCGACGGGATAGATTTTTGGGGTCGTACCGGCGAGGTGGACAGTGAATGCGGTTCCGTTGACAGTGACTCTGACGGTGCTGTTATTGCTACCCGCAAGGTAAGCGTTCAGCCCAATCGTCACCGAGCCGGCGGAGGCCATGCGGAAGTATACGCTGGTGATGGTGTTGGGGTTGTTCCAGTTGGCTAGGCCATTGGAGTTGATGATCTCGCTAGCGCCCGCAGGCGAGGTTGTGACGAAGGAATTGCCTGACAATGCCACAGTCTTCGGTGACATTGTAGTATGCTTGGACTGCAATTCAAGTCAGCGAGCATGCATCTTATATGGAGGAGAGGAGAAAGAAGTCTGATTTCGCGGCGACACCCGCCTCTTCTGTTCGGAGAAGTGAGAAGAGGTGGCCCCTGTCACTGTCATGATGGCTTAAGACTTTTGTTCGCCGTTCGGATTCACTTTTGAGGAGCTAGAACGCAGGCCCCCTATTGAGTATACGCCCAGAATCGGGTGCAAGAAATAACCATTGAAGCCTGCGACGATAGAGAGTGGCTTAAGAATTTGACCTGGTGCGGTTCTGGAACAGATTTACATGCACTCCAAACTTCGCCAGAGTCCAGCTTCCGTATCGGCAATTGCCGTAGGATTTCAAGCTCAGGTACCGCTCCGGCTTCGTTGCGCACGCTGAGCGTCTGTAGAAGGAACTATGATCCCAGATCCTAATTTGTCTGTTTGCTTTAGCCAGGGCGCACTGTTGTGCGCCTGGACAAATATCATGTATCACTGCCCAGGGCTAGACCTAAGCCACTCCTCGAGATGCGCGACCTGGACATGCTGATTTCGTGCGTGCGCGTTCGGTTGATGGTCATTTGTTGGACCCGTCCCTGGGGAGCTCATCACGAAGATGATGCGCCACATGACCATCTCCTGGGCTGGGGCTGATACACAAAGTATATGCACATCATTGGACACACGCACTCTTGCTGATATGGGGTGCAATTAATGTTTTGCACACCGCCTGATGCTGTGAGAGCTTTCAACAATGGTATTGTTCTGTTGTATTCTCGGACCGTCCATTGCGCTCCTACCCATGCCTGCTGTCTTTGGGATAGAAGAGGCGGGCTCGCCGACACGTTTTCCCCTTTTCGTTGTCACCGACCCTCTCGTAGAATAACAAGACTTAGTTAGTCTTAGTAGCCCGAGTTGAACACCTGTCCGCACCCGCATCGCTAGAACGAGAGCAATACTGATTCTTTTGCGGCACGCTACTTATGACTATTCAGATCCTGGTGTGTTTACTCAGACTCCATCCAGCTTCCTTGGTGTATCCCCCCTTGCAGCTTCCGTAAAGTTTCTTCCCAGATACCGCCGCACTGTCCTGCAGGCTTTTCTATTGCACAAAAAACAGACACCCATCAGTGATTGACTGTTCAAATTATTTGTGGTGAACATTGCTTCCAGCTACATGATATGCCAGCCCGCAACCTTGTCGAAAATTGACTCAAAATTCTATGCTGGCAGCTGCGGACCTGCGGTGCTCTTGAAATTTCCTCATTCAAGATAACACGTCACACACCACTGCACCTCGCCAGCTTTTCCAGGGAGCCTGATATATCGTCTTGATGTATTAACCCGTGAAATATAAATTACCGTTGTTCAACTTCATATATGAAGCGTATACCAGAGTTTGGGAGGAGGTATGCACACGCTCACATGTAGCGTGAGGCCAATGGCTACTCCGTTCAGCGGAAAGTAATAGCCGGCGATTGCCGCAGTTCGTCTGTGCACGATGTTCTTGCTTGTGAAATACTTCCTTACCTTTGCCCTCCCAGCTGCCTATCTCCTCTATCGCCACTACTCATCCAAGAGACGAGCATCCCCAACCGCCGCTGTAGCCCCCGCTGAAGCTGATACCAAGAAACCGCTCAAGAGCATCATGCAGTCCGCACGCACCGACCTCGCGCCGCCCAAAGATGACCCTATCACCACTGAAGAGCTGAAGCAGTTCGATGGCTCTGACTCGACGAAGCCCATCTACGTCGCAATTAAGGGTGAGATACAGTCCTCTCTCATCATCTCGTCTGGATTCAAGTGACTGATGCTCAATCGAACCTCAACAGGCACCATCTTCGATGTGTCGACCAAGGCCGATGTGTATGGCCCGGGCAAGTCGTACAGCATCTTTGCAGGAAAAGACGGCTCGCGTGGCCTGGGCATGTCCAGTCTGAAGCCCGAGGACGCTGTCTCCGACTACAGCACGCTGGATGAGAAGGACAGGAAGGTGTTGGATGACTGGCATGCATTCTTCTCGTGAGTCAGCCCGTGCTGCGCTTCTTGTCGGGGACAGATCGTGCTCACACACACTGTGCAGGAAACGTTACAACATCGTCGGAAAGGTCTCTGACTGACCTGCTCTTCGAGATTAGATATCGTTCGCGCCTTGCCAGTTATTCGTTATTCACTATATAGAAACCCCATCTGTATTCGCCACCAAGTTCAAATTAATTCAGATTCTCGCTCCGATCATCTTCATGCTATGCATCATGCATCCCGCTCAGATCGTTTCTTGCAACAAAAAATGTGCTCGTATGTCTTCAGATGCGGATAGTCAGGTTGGTCAAGAGTGTATGAAAATACTTTCCTGTGGTACACGAGGCTATTGGTAAAGGCAAGGGATCATGGATGAATAACAGTTGTGTGCCGTATTGCGCCCAAATCCTTGTAAAAATTTGGAGATGATCCCAACCAAGAAAAGACATTTCAGTATGCCGAACGACGCTTAAAATCAGGGGCCTTTTAATTGCGAGCAACATGATCAGATGCTGTTTCGTGCACGATCATTAAAACTTCGAAGAGACCAGCGTAGCCTCATGACCAGGCTCTCGAAAAGAGGATTTGACGAGCGCGAAGTACATACAGGGAGGCGCTGTAAATCAATGAGCCTTTAACCTTGGAAGCGCACTTGAAACCGCTGGACTATATGTGACTCGGATTATGGGATCTGTGAATTCGATTGCAGGACCAGGGTTTCAACTTCCCGACGCACATTAGGATTTTTGGACTTATAGCCCCGTGGCGCCTATTTCGCGTCCTCTTCATGAACAGCTCTCCGGGCGCGGGGTCTAACAAATAGACTTCAGTTGAAAGAAGCTTAAGCGGAGTCAGCACCTTCAGGACGCACATCGCAAAAAGTGGTTTCAGGCTGACCATGGGCAGTGAGGATGTGGGATATTCCTCAAGACGGACAATAGCATGTCCGCAAGTAAGCGGAGAAGTTAGACTCTGTGTCATACACAAAAGTACATGCCCATACCACTGAACACGGGGAGAGCGCGCAACGAAATTGATGGATTTCGGAATGTCCTTCGAGCCTTGATTCTAACGGAGAATATCTCAGGTTGGAGAGTGACAAGTTCCAGTTGAAATCGCAAGAAAGACGAGTCGACAACAAAGGGCTGACCAAGGCTGGCGAGAGGGTTGGGGAAGGGATCTGGGAAACCAGGGTACAAATTACGTTCCAGTGGCCTTTCAAGGACTAGCTGATTGAGGATTGGTTTGCTTTTGACGCCAAGATATAGAGCGCCAGACCTGACGAACCAAGTTACACCAGATGGTAAACGCAAGGCGGTCCCCTTATCGAGCGCCTGGACCTCTGGGAGGTGCTGTGCATATGACGCTGGTTGAGACGGCTGCTCTGGGAAAATTCGAAGCAGAGCTCACCAAGCCGAGTGGAGGACCTGACTCGTGATAATACAGCACACCGATAGTTTCCGGCGAGGGTGGAAGGTTGTTCTTATACATCGTATACAAGATCGGTGCGAGGACTTTCGAAGCATCACCATCACAGATGAGCGGTGCGACTAGTCCAGTAATGTTGAAGATTCGTTGGTTCCACGATATGAGTTGCCTGGAGAGAATATTGGTAGCAGACGGTGACGGGTCGTAATTAGGGTCCACATCTTGAGAGGCAATGGCGAATTCCGCTGTAGTCAATACAAGAGGTGCAGCATGCTGCGTACCTGCGGGGATCTCTGACCATTTTAATCAGTGGTCTACACCAGACAGTGCCGTTTTTGGGGGGCAGGTCTTGTCCTTGCATAATCGGAACCGCAGCTCAGATTTGATATGGTTGTAAGAGAAAACTCTTTTGGTGTTTGGTAGATAAGTAAATGGCTCACTTCCAGTTTCTCCTTGGGACGACCGCGAAAATATGGCAGACGCAAGAAACGGTGATTTGTAAACATGAATGTAAGCCCAACGTGGCCACGTAGGGTAATCACTGGCGAGGATGTCGTTGACTTAACAGGACAAAGCTCTGGGATTGTGGACGAGGTACAAAAGTACAAGATGACGGTAAAAGACTACGGAGGGATGATCGGTAGGTAAGGTATTACCTATTATTACCTATAATATAAACGATACCTGTCGTTTTCGTATGCACCTGTTTGCCCTCTGTGCTAGGACCTTCCACTCCGCTTTTTGCCACCAGCGCCTCCCTCGAGCTCTTTTGTCTCATTTTTGTATTGACCATAATGCGCTCAATGGCCATCCGAGTACATGCCCCCTCTGCCACTCAATTATGTGCGACTTTGCATGGACCATCTCCATGGCTTCCATCATCATATAAAATGCCGCTCTCCCTCTTTTGGGACCCAGTAGTAGGTTAGTTCATCTCTCTCTCTCTCTCTCTCTCTCTCTCTCTCTCTCTCTCTCTCTTTGATTCGTCGCTCATTCCACTCATAGGTGGGTTATAGGTAATCTATAAAATATGTGCACATGTCCATAGAGCCGGAGCGGAGCGAGGCGGCATGCCTTGTATAAAGGAATGATGTAAGCAGGCCTTACAATGAAGCGATGCCGAGTGGCATTTGGCATAGAAGCTTGATTATAATTCAAAGAGTTCAGACACATAAAAGCTGAGACGAGAGGGACAGTGAACGTCCAATGAACGTTTGAACGATGGTACTGATCCTCGGATTCGTTGTGAATGCGAAACTGCTCAACACCGTCGCGTTGGAGGCTGCCAGTGGGAGGATTCAAAGAGATTCAAAGCCTGGCCGGACTCGAGTGCGTGAAATAAATTCATGGGCGACTACAAACAAATGTTAAAAGTTGCACTCAGCCATGAGTATACTGCGAAATTTCTCAAGCCAAGGACCGCCGAAGGATAGGGAGAGTCAATGGTCTCTGTCTTAAAACCCTACACAGATGTGCGTAAGGGTCTGTCCGGCAACCACAATCCAGCTGGATTATTGGTCTGATGGGATTATTGATGGGGCGGCTGCCGCCGGTCACATATGTCACACATGCGCATATTCACCTCTTGCAGCATATCCACGTCTCTTCTGGCAGAGATTGAGCGTTTAAAATCAGTATATAGATCTAAAAGTGCTATATATGTACAAAGCCTGGTCAAAATGGCAGAAACAATGGCGTAAGACCAGCTAATGTGTGGTTTTATAAACATTTCCATCCGTCGTCAGTGTTTCAATGCGTCGGTTTGAACTCATTTTATAGCGCCCTTTTCCGTGTTTTGGAACATTATATCTGAATTCGAGCCTATTTAGTAGGACAAGGCGCATATAATTCGGTCAGAAAGCTTCAAAAAACATTATGAAGTCCTAACTGCTGACACAAATCTCGGACAAATTTGCCCCTGTAAATCGAGGGTTCGTTCTGAAGTAAATGGGAATTATTTGCAAACTGTAGACCTGTAACCAATATCTTCAGTGATATTATTATTATATGATCGACGCAGAACGAATGCACAGCACCAAAGTATCAGGAGGTGTCCCCATGAGTGTCACATTGGACCGTGAGACGGCATCAATAATCCCATCAGACCAATAATCCAGCTGGATTATGGTTGCCGGACAGACCCTAAAGGCATTTCCTCAGGGGTAGGTGAACTGCATAGCTGACCTTAGGGTCTTTTGACATTCATTTTGACGGATGGCACGCCCTCAGCCAACACAGCGGGTCTTGAGGCGGCGCAATTGGGCCAAAGTCGAGAGACCATATGTACGCTCCACCAACAAAAAAGAACAAAGAAATTTCTCAAGCCACTCGGAAGCCGCTCAAGTTGTATTCCTATAGATTCTATAGATTACCCGATCTCGCGTGCAATTTGAGGTGGATGATTATACGTGAAAAAAAAAAGTGTGATCTAACCAAAATAAACCAGTAATGCAACTGGGTCATGGTCGGCCTTGGGTCGGCCAGCTCAATATTTGATTTTGCAAAGGCCACCAGTAAGAATATACTTCCATGCTCAGAAGAATAAGTGATATTAAACTAATATGTCTGATATCATTATGTGTTCTCAGGACGCGTCCCCAATGTGTGTAATATGTACAAACTCTACGGTACAAGAACAACAGTGCAGAAAAGTGTATAAGGTCGACACATATTTTCATCTAGCATGAATGATTTTGCCACCAGCCTCCAGGTCAAGCACGGTGTCATGACGCACTGCGTTTGTATCAATCTGATATGGTGTCATTGATCTGACTCTATACCTCAAGATATACTAAGTTGATCAAGATGTGACATATATAATTGTTGAAGTGAGTATGCTCCTCAAGATAAACACACTATACAGAGTAAAAGGGATATACGCACCCCTGGACAGATACTGCCAATCGAAGTAACATCAAAGGCTAGGTTTTCAGGCGCGGTGGGAAGCCGGCGTCATATCGGGGAAACTGAAGCGAGAGGGGGACGGATCGTGGCGTCGTTCTCAGAGAGGCGATACCGGTATTAACACCACTCCTTCATGAAACCGAAGTGTTTGGGCATATTTTCTGAGCATATTTGAAACGAGCGATATGCATCGGAACATAATCCAAGGGAAAGCAAACCAAGCCGGTCCAATCACTTGAATAAACAATCAAGACCTGCAGTATTTTGCGTTGCCAATGATTGAGTAGTAAGTACCATTAGAGCTCTGTTGACGCAGTGCAGTCCACTGCTAAAGTTCACCCAACAAGTTGAATATATGGGAGATTGATTAAGGCAGTCGACACGCTGCTTTGTCGTCCAATTTCAGGCCCATTTTCCAAACTTTCATCCTTGCAGGAGGCAAACGGGAAGTCAATGGCTTGATACTATTCATATCAATGGGCGCTTATCAAGTTAACAGCCGACACCTGAATTGCGTCCGATGCTATGCACAGTCCGGGGCCAATTGGACACCCAAAGGCAAATAAGCGCCATAAAACAGTCTGAATCTTCATTATAGCGGATTTTTTCACTGGAAGCAAAGACGTGTCAGTGTTCAACTTATGCTCTTTTTTTGACCTGGTTCTTAACACTCAAGTCATCGCATCAGCTTCAGAGGTACTATGCCTATGTAAGTAGCAGTTGACCATTACGCTTACACGCGAATGCGCTACTCCCTCCGACTCGAGGTAGCGTCGTTCTATTTCTAGGTTGCATGTGGTGTGAGGAAGTAGGTGTTAACATAAGCGAAGCAATAAACATCGCAATGTCTGTCTGCCTCGCTGCTTCAAGTGATCTATTGGCCCCGAAAGAGATTCAACGTTATGATTAGAAGAAGACAAGTATGTGCTGACTCTCCACCCCCTTGATTGATGTGCAGAACTCGACTTCCCTTCTGCCGAATCGACAAACCACATGACCTTTCCGTTGCTAGAGCCTTGGGTACTTTTCGAACGTGCAACGGCCCAGTCAGTGCTAGTGCGAGAAAGCCATTTTGGATTCTGCTGTGGTGATCCCGTGTCCCGCGGACATCTGCAGTAGACCTCTTAAATTGTTTTCTTTCACCTCCACTCCTGAGCCCAGTTCTCAAAGGTCACAAAAGTCTCAAGGCTCGTAACGACCAATCTACTACAATCGCTCTTTTTCCCACTTACTTGCGCTGCGTATCACATCTTCTCGCTTCCCCGCTTCGCCGTTCGCTACTCGTTCGCTAAATATACCACGTATGTGCCAAACAACTGTTATTAATATTCGACTATAGCCTCCGTGGTGTGACAGAAGCCAAGATCTGAAGGCTCTCGTCTTCCCTCGTGGCAGCGACGTCGCGGTCGCGCAGTCGCGTGGTTTGGCGGCGTGGAGGCCAATTATCCATTTTTAAGCCTCCATACATACCGCCATCCCCATACATGCATCCATAATACATACACCGCACGCAGACATTTTCGAGGTTTTGATAGGGGCTGGATGAGAGCACCGGCTGAAGAATGCAAAGTCAATACGCTGACATGAATCTGAAATTGTCGATCGGGCAAATTCCAAAAGGGACAAAGCTGAACACGGACTGCAAGATCTTTCAACGCAGATCTCAGTCCAGAGTCAGCCAGAGTCATCTCGGTCATCCATACAGAGTACATAGCTCTCCTGACTAACGGTACAGGCTTGGAACGTGGACACGAGTTAGCGACGGGCGAGGCTGGTGCGTTAGCAACGGCGACCAGGCACAGATTATCACTAGAATGTTCGACCCGCCTTGCTTAGTCTTGCTTACGGGCTCCGCAGTCTGGGTGTGGCGTCGTGGCGGCCGATGCTAAGCACATGGATGAGTGGGTTGAGGTGGATCACCCACCGATCACCTCTCTTTGCGGAGCACAAACAACTTGAGAACTCAATTAAGTGCCACGGCGGAAAGTCATAAAGTCAGTGAAGAAACTGTATTGATGACTTTGAAATGAAATACGGATGCATGGTAGTTTGGGGGCAGTATGTAGCCTGGACAGGGTTGTGTCATAGGGCCCAATGGACAGGAGGAAGGGTAATGAGATTGGCGCGGAGAGGGAAATGTCAGGTACATCTAGAAGTACACAACGACAAGCTGTTATTGTGGCGGATCGTTCAATTGGACTCAATAGATAGTGTGATAAATAAGTGACGAGAAAAAAACAATGAAAAAGAATAGAGGGAGAGGATAGACCGATGTAGTGGACCAAGAGGAGTCGTTGGAAGAATGAGAAGAACAGGTGTGAATAAGAGTGTCGGGGGTGATCGTACTAATGTCGAAAAACGACATTTGAAGAGCAAAATGTCCAAGAAAACAGGTGAGTCGAGCAGATGTCCAATACGCATCAAGAACGAATGAACTCAGGGACGGAGACGTTGGGAGGATAAGGCGGGTCGATGTTGCGCGAACTGCAAGCCTGTGTCAGCTCCTGCCGAAGGGAGTCACATCGTTGTTGTATGGCTATAGGGCAGAACAATGTTAGGGCGACGCGAACCCAGGAAGAAGGCGGACAATGAAACTTACAGGGACAAGGCCACAGCGCATTAAGGACATCAATCGGCATGAGAATCGACTTGCCGAGCTTGAGTGCGTCATCCAGCGTCGGGTCATGGTGGAACAAAACGAGGCATCTAATTCCCCGCAAATATTGTGAGCATAGCGAGACGAGAGATAACAGAGGAAACGATGCATACATGTTCAGCTGGTTTATGAACCAGTTGATGCGGAATGGACGTCGCGTTAACTGATGTGCTGCAGGAGTATGTAGTTGGTGGACGACTGCGTTCACTCGGCGGATGACCTGATCCTCATAAAACACTGGGAGGCGCAACCTCAGCGGCATAAAGGCAAAGGGGGTCGAAGAATAGACTTACACCAATCCTCGGCCTGCCTGCGGTTGAAAATAGGCCCAGGAGTCGACCCACTCACATCGAGCCCGTGGAAGCTAGAGAAATCATCAGTAAGGCGCCGGGGTGGCAAGAAAAAAAAAATTGCAAGCACCTTCGCAATCCCAAAGTCACCAGCATCCGGGTACTATTTGACAAGAAAAAGACGTCAGCACCCTGTTACCAAATCACAACTTGACCAAACAGCTAAGTGAAAAACTAACTTATGGATATACTCCCGGCACGTATAGATGAGAGTCGTATCCAGGTTGCAAGAGTGGCAATTGAGGGAGTCTTCGATGGCCATGACCTCGTTCGTCGCCTCAGTGGCAAGCTCCGCGCGTTCCTCACGCTGACTGGGCACACGGAAACGGCCGCAGAAGTTCCAGAGTAACATACTCCGACAATATAGCGCCCAGATAGATTCCTTCGGCGAAAGCGGATTGCCCGAGAAGGCGGGCGACTCCCGATCGATAGCTTCGCCAGGGAAAAGAAGAGCGAACTAGGGAATGGAAGGAGAAAACCAAACATCGACAGTTAGTTGCAGAACTAAGGAAAAGGTCATATTTGAACACACATTTGCCGGCTCTGTGATGTGAAACCTCGGTGGTTTATCGTTGGACGCCTCACAGCGAGCGACGTACTCCGAGATAAGCGTCAAAGCTGACCAGCACACCCTCCGAATCTCCTCGTTACGAGTCTGATCACTGGTCCAGTCAGGATTCCAAGGGAGTGTGTACGGGTTATGTGAGAAGCGGTCTGGAACGACTGCGGCGTTGCCAACACATCTGCAGGGACCAGGGTTGTTGTCGAGGATGATGGTCGGGACGGTGTTGTATTGAAACCTGGGGACAGTCATGTCGTGCTTGTCATTCGTGGTGAGGCCAATCTTGTGGATGAGGAGGTCGAGTTGGACGAGTGAGTTAGTGGCCCTGTCTGGAGAATGATCGGGGTGCGCAGAAGATTCGAACAGCGCAAGAATCTTGGGTAGATCCGTGAGGGACAGGGGATGACAGCGGACGAAAGTAGCTCACCAGTGCGGCTTCAGCAAGAGTCGTATCGAGCCACTCTGAGTTGATGGCTTCGTCGAACGCGTTCTTAGCCGAGCGAGCGAGCGCCAAAGCCCGCTGCAGACCCTGCGCCCCACCCTCCATGGTGCTTGACTTCATAAGTTTGCCCATGGCAAGAATAGATAAAATAAAAGAAGGCTGGATCCGCAGGCGATCCTCATCGCGACTCAATTGTTGAATTAGAAAAGTAGTATTTATGAAGGAAAGAGAGTGAGAAGTGTTTTTTACACTGGGAGGTGGATGAGTCGAAGGTTGCTAGGACAATTCGGAAGGATGCTTACAGAAAATGGACTTCGTCGATAATCTCATTCAGGCTAGAACAGTAGAATATATCGTCAGAGACATCGAGATCACAACTTGAAGTCCAAGCATTACCTATGCAACTTTAAGATTTTATCCCACCAAAGCTTCGCATCAGCCTTGATAATGGGATTCGTCGGTCCAGGGAATTTGGGATGAGGGGGTATATGGGTGCCTGAGGGAAAAGGAAAAGTATTTACGTCGAGTGGGCGCGGATAGGACGATTTTGGATAGGAACCTTGGTCGTACATATACGATGATGAGTCGCGTGTTCCCCGGTACGACGACACAGACGCAGCGGGACCAGCATCACGCTGAGAAGAGTGTTGAGTCGGCAGGTGCGTAGCGATAAGGCGGCGGGGACCTGCTCACCTTGTAGTGAGACTCGGTGTTAGACGGCATCCTCAGATCAGTCGGCGAGGGCGTTGCCTGGTGGTGGTGATGTGAGGGATGTAATTGAGGATGGGGGTGAGCAGGGAAGGGTTCGTGAGGATATGGGTATGGGTGCTGATGTTGGGACGTGTGCGGATGCGAGTGCTGATGACTCTGAAGGTGAGGAGAAGGCAGCGAATGCCGATCTAGAGGACGCAATGAAGGAGACTGGCGCTTGATTTCCAGCAGGGGCGGGGCCGGCTGTTGCGACGACTTCTGCAAGTTCTCTTCTTTAACACGAGAAGAAGACGCAGTGGGCTGTCGCGGCTGCGCAGTGGTCGTACTAGACGTTGACGGGGGTGCTTCCCGTTGTTCAGAGGTAGAAGAGCGTTCGGCGGTAGTCCGTTTGCGTTTCTGGGGAGGACCCGTCGCTGCAGGAGTAGACCCGTCCGCACTCCGCTTTTTACATGATCGCTGGCGCGTCCCAGGAATCTTATCCGGACCTCTACGCTTTGGTACTAAGTCGTAGACGCATTCGTTTGATCTTCGGACGCAGTTGTTGCACACGGGTCTTGTTGAATCGCATCGTATCTTGCGGCTACGACTGTAGATTATGGCAGGGCAAGGTAGGGCGATTAATGGTGAGCATTCCGTTAAAAGGCTTAATGAAAAGTCATTAAGGAATCCGAAAACTCACCACTGACGACAGGCTATGACAACGGAAGATATCTCCTTGCGTGTTTCTCTGGAAGAAGTACTCGCGTCTGCAGTCGGAGATGTCTCTGCGCGCGCGCTAGAGGACACGAGCGCGGACTTGTGATCGTTCTGCATGGGCATTGAAGAAGGGGTTCCAATAGGTCGGATATATGACGAGTGGTCATGGGAAGGTCCACTAGGTAACCGTCGTTCTGTGGCAAGGCCATACCGGAAGTCGATGGGTTGGGCGGGGTGCTGAGGGGCGGGTGGAAGAGTACGCGAGTTGTTAGCATGAGGATGGCCAGAGAAGTCAATTCCGGGATGGTTACGGGACGGAAGTGCGTAGTGAGAGTTGAATGGGATATGGGTGTCATGGCGGGCGCTAGAGGCGCCCGGAAGTTCTAGCGCACTGTCAGACATCGGCGGCTGTTGTTGCTGATGTGGGCTGAGAGTGTTCGCGTAGCCGTACTGCGGCGGCATCATAGATGTCGTGGAATGGTGGGCGTCGAGTTGGTCATGCTGATACCGGACTTTATTGAGATGAGAAGGCGCGAAAAGGATACGATAGCAACAAAGTACTTACAACTGTCACCGTGAGTAGGGAAGGGTGGGGCGAAGACAGGTGAGTGGAGGCCGGAACCCTCTTCGCTCGACTCTTCGTGGATCATAGGCTGTTGGAAGGGAGCGTAAATGTCTGAAGTGGCACCGATGACCATGACGCTGAGAGAGGGAGGAAGGAGGAGGAGAGAAACAGGGACGAATTGGGCGGCGTATGTCTATATCTAAAGCCACGCGACAGAGAGGAAGAATGGGGAAAGCGAGAGCCCACGGTGCAATCTTATGAAAGATTACAAGATCAGAAGCAGAAAAATACTAAGATTCGCGATCAAAACAAACAATCACGTCGGTCACATAACCAAAAACATATCCATGTCACATCAATCGGCCCCGACCTCCCCTTCCTCTCGCACACCACGACCAGGTTCCCACACCAAGTAATCTTGGCTCCAATGAACGTGCTCTGTAAGCCACACAATCGCCCGTCCATCTACGCCAGTATAAGAGCATAGATCGTGGAAACAGCTCAAGTACTGTTTTTTCCTCTTTGTCAAGTTGAATTCGTGAGACAATATGGGAACGCCGCCTTCTGGGCCTGCAACAGCGAGTACTGAGTGACACTCTCAGGTCTAGATGGCCGGACATGCCTTTTTCACTTCAGTAACATCTGTGCGTACGCGTGCATGTGGCGTGACGCGTTGTCGTCCACGGCGCATTGACGACGCAGCGCCGATCCTTTAGAGCATGTCGACACCCTTGTCAAAACATATTTTGATGGTATGCCTGCATTGCCTTCAGCGGCCGCCTTGATTAAGGTCTGTGACAGTCGTTACCCTCTTGAAACATGTACACAGAAAGAAATCCAGAATAATCAAATGGATAGTGAATATTGGTAAACCAAAGAGGCGCATTGTCGGAGCACACAGCGCCACCCATCTCCAAGGTCACTCACAAGTCACAGCAACAAAATGCATCTTTCTCTCAGAACTAAATTAGCTTCAAGGCACTGAGAGGACTTAGAAGGACTTGTATGCAAGAGTGGGATACGCTCGCGGGATGTGTGTCGGATAAACATCGTGCTTTTTATCGAGGTTATGGAGGCAACTGATAATCCTCCGTCCAGCAATCGACCAGACATTCAAGTCCTCTACTACCCTTGTCTGTTTGACTGAGTGGTAGTTCACATATTCATATTGTTGCGGTTAGAAAGATCTACGACACACGAAATACAGACAGAGGTAGATGCTGCCTGAAATTGTCTCAAAACAACACAAGAATCAGTAAGACTTCAAAGGACTCAAGGAAAACCCGTGTATACCGCCTGTGTTTAGAAAGCGAGCAACTGACTCCTAAGCTCCATCCGAAGCGCTTAGCGTCTCTTGAGCACACGCAAGCAGACTCAAACTTCTAATAGGTAAGTACAGTGACTGCTTGAGTCTACAGAGATCTGCAACGAGGCTAGAGTGTCGGCCGCCTCCCGTACCCTGATGTTCGCGCCACGTACCCTCCGACGCATTCCGCAAAGCTCTGCCCGAATGGATAGGATTTCGAACGAACTAGGATTTGAGTCGTGCACAAATTTGAGAGGCTACGTATCTACAGGGATCACAGTGGATCACCCTCTCTTTCACCATATCCCTGCGGAGCCGCCCCGAATGTTCAGCGAGTCCGGAATGTTAAACACATATTCCGTCCAAGTCCAATTGTGACGTCTATTGAATTTTACCACACTTCTAAGTATTCAATTGTCAGTAAATACAAAAGGTTTTAGAAGTGACAGGGGGTGGCGCCGGTTAAGCTGTGGCGCACACCCATTGAATCTCATCAGACACTCTGTTTACAAACAAGTCTGAGTTCAGAATGCAGGTGAATATGGAAGCGCAGTATCACTCGGCATAATTGCAGGTTGTCTATGTACTCTCCTTCACTGTATCTTACCGCCTTCCAGATTGCCGTGGTAGCACAGACCACAGAGACTGAAGCAGGAATTGTACGTACATACACCGGGTCGAAAGGATCCGTGATCCCCATGGGTGCACGTACTGTCATGGCCGATACAGGCTTACCGTAAGAATGAATGTAATGGTACAACGTTGAGCGTACGTACACTGACATCCTGGCGATAATTTGGCGATGTGACGCATTCCATGCAGCTGAAGATTAAGCGCCACAGCAAGCTCCAAAAGGTTTAGCACCGGAGCGGCGACTTTACAATGGTAGAGTCGCATAAGTAACACGACCAGCGACATAACCACGTTGTATTACGGACTATGATACCTTAAATCCGTACATATGGACCAACTCTTTCTTTTTATGGGATCATGCATTCAAACTTGGTGACTTCGGAATTCCTCCGGGTGCTAGAGCAAATGCTGGTAATTAGCAACAGACAGCGAAAGGTAGCGAAGGACCAAGATGGACAAATTCGAGTGCTTGAGCCGAATAACGAATGTAACATTGATAGTGCATAAGCATAATGCTTGGTTCTTTTATTTCTTTAGTAACAAATGCGTCTCCCATAGCGATCCACATGACGATACATGACGATACAACGGGGACCTACAAGCGGTAGCAGTAGCAATCGCCGGAATGGGTTGGCAATCCTCCTACGCTCCTGAAGTGCGCAATAATGACTCGTGATGGTACTCACTCGGGCGAGTCGGTCACTATACGTTGCTCTCCTTGTTCAATTTAAGCAAGATAATTTGTTGATAGGGAATTGTTTTTTACTCCGGTCTTTCATTTTTCCAATACGATGATATCAGACGATAGAAGATGGTTTATTTTTCCTGGAAGAGCGGAAATAAAGCACAAACTTTTTATGGAGATGATTGCACCCAACGGGCTTGCCACTGCGTATGATATGCTTCCCGCCACGCACTCGGGAAATATATTTTGATCTCAGCGTGACAGATACCTGACCAAATAATTGGTGTTCTTTTCTTTTATTCGAAACAAATAAACGAGGCCACGTATACTTATGAGTAGATAAGCCTGAATACTGTTTGTACCAGAATGTCACGGCTTTACAATGTTATCTTTGGACCGCTGTCATCCAGAGCTCACTGATGACCATGGTGGCGCAAGGTGAACGGACTCATGATATGCATATGCATCGCGCCGCCTCCTCCTTTGGGTCGCTTGTGTGGCCGCCGCATGGCCGCCGTGTGGGTGTGCGTATCTGTAACAGAATATGATAACATTTACACAAAGGTAAGGCTGTCCTGTGGTCCATACAACCAGCTTCCAAAGGCATACATACGTTTGAGGTGAGGAAGCATCCACCTACTAGTAGTGGCGCTGCACAGTTAATTCGCCGTGTTCGATTAAGGTGAGCAATCATGTACCGAAATCCGAAGCGCCACTCACGCTCCATTCGAATCTTGCTATCAAATGGAAGACTCTTGGCCCAGTACCTCTATGAACCAGAGCGAAGCTACGTAGAGGCAATAGAAAGGTCGATAGCATATTTGTAATGCGATACACAACAGTACATTGCGGATGCCCATTTGACCTTCTATATCTGACAGGAAGCAATGTGGCATATTCCGCGTATAGGATTTTATGCGAAGAGGTTGATAGACCAGTCCAACATGGCACCCGCTATCCTCACTAAGACGCACGCCACGTTTTCTTTTGCACAGCAATTATTGGTCAACTTTGGATTAACCTCGTCACTGTGATCTATAGGCGTTAAACTCTGTCCACTATGGTGGAGGCATATATCGTGACCACTCAACGGAAAAATGCACCCCTATATGCCAGAGAACACTTTCGATGATGCGTGACAGCGCATGTATCTATTGAGCTGGGTATTCGGAAATAAAGTCGAAAATCCAACGAAGCAACCTTGTTTCCGAGGGGTCATACAAACATCTGAATATTGGTACATATCAATATCCAGCTGCACAGACACCAGGTAAAGACTATACGGGTGCACTGCACAGGAATGTGTGATTATACGGCCCTGACATCGACCCAGAATACTGCGTAAAGGTCATGGCTTCTACAGGACTACAGGAGTGTCCGGAGGATCTCACTTCTCTTCCTCGGCTATAGCCTCACGAAGGTCTGTACCGTAGGCTCAGAGGCTATAAGAGGGGTGTGATCGGACTTTCGAAACGATTGAGGTAACATTTTCACTAGATTGGTTGTCGTCTTCTGACTTGTATGATCAGATGGCGATCAGCTTCCTACAGTGTAGAAAAATATCCTCTTGCAGTATACCGGTCGAAGAGATGACATGGAGCGACTCTACGAGGTCATCCGCAGTAGTAAATCATTTCCCTCCATCACACTGAAATATCCTGACGCGTGTCTGTAGGTGTCTACGCAATCAACCTGGTATCCCGAGACATTATAAGGGCTATTTACAATGTCTGACGCAACTTTCACCCTAAAATAAGTCGTCAGAACTTAACTTCTCGGAGACGCACGCACCCTAAATCGGCTCATTGTACAGAGAAACACAGGCAGTTCTCATCTGGAAACACTGCTTACTTTTTTTTTGGACAATAATTGCCCTTCGAGCTGGTACCAGTGAGGGTGGGTGACGATGAATTGGATTACCGTAACCTTGTCACCTCCCACCCAAATTAAAGATTTGGCTTTCCGATTACACGTTCGGATCTGGTGTGAGTGTTTGTGAGAGCACACCGAAGCGAACGAATCACAATACAGCATGAGTTGCCGGATTTAGCCGCTATTGCCGCCGAGTGTATTGATGCCACGCACGTGGATTCTGCGCCCGAGATCGCCAGAAGCGACGAGATGCTCGAAGCGAGGGGCTGGGTTCCCGGTGAGATATCGATCAACCAGGATGCACTGCGACACCCATACATGTAAAGTAATCAGTTGCAATATCGGCTTTCTGATGCTCAGAAGGTCGCCACGGTGAGACTCATTGACCAATTTCTTTTCATTTGTTTCTGTGACGAACCAATATAAGTTTTGGAATTGAGAGGTTGCTTTAGGTTTCATTCTCCCGCCACGCTTCGCTTCTGTTAGATATGTATGGCACAGCATGGCAGGTGATCAACTTCAGTCTGGAACTCGGGTCAGAAAAGTCGTCGGCCACCCAGACAGGAACGAGACAGACTTACGCGATCTCACAAGCTGCAAAGTTCTGCACCCAGCTGGGTCTTCTACGAGATAGCTCTAGGAATTTCTCATGCTTCTTAGAGTATTTGTCCAAATTGTGATCAGCCAAATATAACTCCTATTCACCAGCTATGAATTGCAGAAATTGTTCAAGAGACGTGAAGCCACAACTCGCTTCATTTTATTGAATAAAGGCTCTCTTTACAGCTATATTTGCAAGGTCACGGAGGCCTGTGAACAACTATGGGAGGGTTCATGTTGTGATATCCCTCTACCGCAAGCATACTTACCGTTGGACATGTCTAGATCGTTCTCAATGCGATCATGAGATGAATGGAGTCCGCCATATCATTACATATCATTTAGAGGCCTCCCGCTTACTCACAGACTTCACGTCGTAGCCACTTTCGTCCAAAGCCACTCACCATTTCCGCCCATGCTTGAAGCTAACAAGACCAAACTATCATTGTGTATTGATTGCATCAATTTTATCACCTGACTTGGATGGCGTCTTTTGACGCATTTCTTGTGAACGGTGGCGTCGAACTCGTTGACATCATGGCAGACTAAGTGCTTGTGGGTATACCAGTGTTTGAGGTTCTGCCTCTCATTTCTGGTTCCCGAGATAACTTCAGGCACTGTCACATTAAAGCCCTTCAAGCATCATGAGCTATCGCCCGGAACCCTCCTCTTTAAGCATTACAAACTTAGATGATTCTACGACATCGGGGACTGCCAAGCTTTTGAACGAGTGTACACCACTCCCGTCTGCAAAGCGTTCCGCGCGTGAAGATCAACGGTCCGACCTCATTGCATTAGATATTTTATAACCTACCGTATGAACGCTTACAATTTCTTCCAGATACGGCTCCCTAGGAGCCCAATTGCGGTCCTCAGCAGAATGGAGTCCAGCCAAGCGCGCCAAAAGCCAGTCAAGAGCGAGGCAGAAGGTTTTAAGGAAGATACACAACCATGAGCCAAATCGAAACACCAACACTGTCGCGTTGCGCCTCATGAACAGCGGAAACGTTGCTCGAGACCACTTGGCCTCCGAGCGTACTTTCCTCGCGTACGTGCGGACAAGTTTGGGAATGGTGTCTGCTGGAGTTGGTAATGATCTTTTTCATTTTTTCGAATTGAGGTATAAATGAGTCATATCTATGAGTTTAGCACTCATGCAGTTCCTCCGGTTGGGGAGTTCGACCAAGTCGATCGCAGCTCCAATTGGAGGTACCATGGTCGTCATGAGCGTAATCATACTCCTGCTTGGTCCGTCTCTCCTCTCCTACAATCACTTTCTCACAAATTCATTGAGATTATTGTGCTTCGATAGGCACGCGACGGTTTTTCTTGGTACAGAGAGCACTAGTCGAGGGCTTCTACCCAACGTCGTCCCTAGATCTCATTATAATCAGCCTTATTCTAGGGTTCATCATTACCGGGGTATTTGGCATCGTTGTATGGGGTGGAATCCAGAGGGCGTGACCTGTGATCAACGATCAACAAAGGGTATGTTCGCCGCAATGCGATAAGAGGGTGCGTTTGCTTAAAACGCTCCGGGAAATACTTGCGTGAATATAACTACACTGTACTATGCACCACACTTACAGAGCACTATAAATAGCTTATGTCCAACTGCCCGATATTATACTCATGTATGGCTTAGATATGTAGCCTTACCCTAAATCAGCGTCTGTGAACGCTCTCGTAGGCTTGAGATAACAGTCTGATGGATAAGCCAGCCTATCAAGAAACCCTTGCTCTCAAGGAATGTACCTCGACAAAGGTTACCACATCATACTGTTGTAGTATTGTTTAGAGCCAGGGCGAACCATCTCAGAGCGATATTCATTCGATTCTTACTCGAGTATACGAGTTGCGCTATATTCGTCACTGGCACTTTTACAGTCAACTACCCCAATATTTCTTCAGTCAGAATATTACAAACACTGAGAGTAGTAAGCTGTTGGAAGATGAATTAGCTGATGCTGCTGACATGAAGATGTATAATGCAAAGACTGACAGTTAGACGCCTGGCAGGTGTATGGAGACGCGCAGGTAGTGGGTCCAGTCCAGCCCTGGCCGCCGCATTGGCCGTAGTGGGCAGCCGTTCCGCCGCCGCCGCCGCCACCACCGCTGGTGGGGCTTGACGTAGGAGCTGAGGACGACGATGAAGGGGTACCTCCTCCTCCTCCAGAACCAAGGGTGATCGAGGATGAACCAGAGCTCTGGTATCCCTCAGTGGCAAGGATCTGATAGTTGAACGAGCCCATAGTCATGCCAAGGTTCTTCCAAGCGTTGAAGTGCGTGCCGGTGTTGATCGTGCCGCCAGTGCGGTGGTTCTGGCGAACGGACCAGTATTGGTTGAATGTAGCAGTTCCCGAGATAGAGGGCGCGTTCGTGCGCACGGTCTTGTAGATATCGTAGGTCGAGCCGTCGGAGGTGACGGTGCCCATGTGGGTGAGGCCAGTGGATGGGTTGTACGTGCCGAAGTTATCGCAAATGTAGTACTCGACGAGCGGGTTGGTGGTCCAGCCGTACAATGAGAGGTAAGAGTTTCCTCCGGGGTTGAAGGTACCGCTGTAGGTGACCGACCTGTGAACAAAGAACGTCGCGATCAGTTTTCTCCAAGCGGTGCCAGATTGCCTTGAGTGGCACGATGACGTACTGAGCGCTGCCAGGCATCCAGCCGATTCCGGCAACAACATCCTGGGATGCGGAGCTCCAGGTAAGGCTGTAGGTACCAGTGCCAATGTTCATGGTGACGCCGCTGTTGTTTTGCTCCCAGAGGGAGTAGTAGTAGCCGCCAGAGGTACCGGTAGTGCTGCTGCTGAGCGTGAGGCGGCGCTCAAGCGTTGTGGTTTCATTGCTGAATTGGAACGGGCTGGCAAGGGCGACTGCCGCTGTGCAGAGAACGAAAAGGGAGCCAGAGAGCTTCACCATGTTTGCAATGCAAGACTGTGGTTTGGAGTAGAGCTGGGGAATGCTGGATTCAACATGGCCGCTTTTAAAGGCATTTCGAGCGGAATATCTGCGGTTTATTGCGGTTGAGAAATCATATCAGAGAATAATTGTCCGTTTGCTTTGACTACAACTGGAAGACATCCTTCTCCCCCCTCAGTGAAGCGGTGATCATACACGCAATTATCGTTGCGACCGTAGTACTACGAACTGGCGCGGAGCATTAGCATCCGAAATCAATCCGAGGAGGAAAGAAACTTAAACACAGGACGATAATTTTAGAGTCATTACATATAATAGTACTAGATCGGTCATGCGGTCCGTGCTGAATTCTCGGCAGCGCGAATGAAGAGGGGAACAGACGGAAGATTCGGTCAAGTGTTCCGCACTGCCGCAAACCTGATATTCAATCGCGAGGCTTATTTGCTCTTGACATATGCAATGAATGCATAGACTATATAGACCTTTTGAGATTATCATACTCATACGAGGCGAAATGACGGTTCCATACACTTCAGGTCCATTCGTATCGGTTACCCTCCTCAATTTAGAGATTATCATACGTTCAACGCGATAACAGCAGGTGACATCACGAGCTTATTGGGCGGATGCTTGTTCCCATTTTGACTCGTCCAGCAACAAGCATGCGGGGAAATCGTGGTCGTAATTAGTATGGTAATGTCATGGGATGACACCTGGGGGAGACATATCTCGCTGCCGCAATGTATTAAACTGGCGGCGGCGGAGATGACGAAGATAGCGCTGTAGCTATTTATAGATACTCTATTTTTGCGCAGCCTAACATAGAGCACGGTACCTACACGCCCAGTTTACCTGCCCTGTGGTAGGGTTCCAAACACCATTTCGCGCGTCATAATACTACGTGGCTATATTCCGTACTTGCGAGTATATTCCGACCCTGGGCGTGTCTTTGTAGCAATGAACGATCCTAATAAATGGTACTTTTCTCGAGCTCTCAGCAGGACTGTCGTGCACTACTATTTCATCCGCTCGCGTATCCGTTCAAGCGTGTACGGCGAGATGTTGACGTCTAAGCGCTACAATAAGAACAGAAAGAAGCGAGAACGGTTTTTTCTCGTGAATTCGGACCACGGCCCTGAGGAGCGGGGTACGAGTATAAGATGTAATACCAGGAGGCAGCAACAGTTCATGACAAGGGGTCGACCGAGGCCCTTGAACTCACGCTCGCGTCAAGCAGGTTGAGCCCCGCGAGCACAGGCGTATCTTCGCCTCGTCAAAACGACTAACGTGTCACGAACTGTTCCAAGAGGTGTACAAGATAAGATGTGAGGTAGTCGAGATCACTGAATCCATTCGGTGGTACCAAGAACAGTCAAGGCATACAGATTTCTAGTATATGACCATAGCATAGTTAGTAGTACGAAGACTGGACTAGATAAGCAATGACAATCAGATGGAGCATAGAAGATTCGAAACATGAGTCAAAGCATATAAATCAGTTAAATATCTGAAAGCCGCCTGGGTTTGTTGCCTCACGGAGGAGGTCGCAGCCCCCCATACCTTTCAGGCCCTCGATTATATGCACTACGTCCACCACCGCCACCAACGCCATACGACGCTCGTCCACCAGAAGCCGGCGGAGGCGGACTCCTCGCTCTATCATAATTATCAGGCAGTGGAGAATATTCCATGGAGGCGTCACCTCGCCCTAGGTAATCTCTTCCACCATGGATGCCTCCTCCCATAGACGAAGCAGATGCAGGCGGCGGGGGCCCACCTGCCGTATTCCAATCCGCACCGCCTGGGCCTCCGCCCGAGCGGGGTGGCGGGGCGTAATCACCTGGTGGGCCACGGCGCACTGGAGGTCGTCCAGCACCAGCGCCACCGGGGCCTGGGCCTGGGTAGTACTCAGGCCCGAAGTCTTCTCTGGCGCGTTTGACTGGAGGGCGGGAGGAGTCGCCTGGACCAGGGCGGCCGATGGGGCTGGGGCTGCGCCCCCGCACACGACCGTACGCCGGTGTGAATGGGGCGGGGGGTCTGGCTCTCTCTGGCTCGCGGGGGGTGTATCGGTCATCCTCGGGATAAACAGGGTCTGCGCGGTGCGTTTGTAAATTGACAGCACTAGAAAAAGGTAAGGAAAAGATGCTCATACCTCTATCACCGAATTCCCTGTCTGCTCGGTCCCAGCTCCCCGTGGGCTCATAATCACGGTCGAATCGTCCTCGATCCGCACTTCCGGGCGGCGGACCTCTCTCCCAGTCTCTTTTATAATACGGATCTTCCCACCTCGGACCACGATCTTGTGCGGGCGCATACGAGCCGTAATACTCCCCTCTCCCGCCATCAGGCGGCGGGCCACGACCGCCTGAAAGCGGGAGTGGCGCAGGCGGGTAGTCAGGATACGAGAGGCGGCCGTCATAGCGCCCAGGAGGCGGACCGTCCATGTCAAGAGAATCGCGTCTGGGTTCGACAAAGTCGTGGGGCGGCGGGCGCGAATATCCACCGCGTTCTCGGGAGGGCGAGCGGCCGGCCGGAGGGCCACGGTAGTCCCGGGGCGGGGGACCACGTGGTGCCGGCGAGATGGGCAATTTTCTGTTGTCTAGCGGCGGCGAGCGCCCACGGAAAGGGGTACGGAGGGGAGCGCTGGCAGACGGAGGAGGAGGGCCATCCGGAGGCCCGGGTGGTCGGTTGTAGCTACGGTCGCCGCCCTTTGGCGGGCCAGTGTAAGGCGGATGTTGATTCTTTTTGTTGCGCCCCTTCATGTTATTGTTGTTGGCGTTGGTGTTACTGACATTGCGATCATGAGGATGAGACTGAGATTCAGATGAGGGCTGTCTAGCTGGGCGCGATTGCTGATGGACTGGTGGCTGCTCCAGGCGTTCTTTTAGAGAAGGTCGTGCTGCCTGTTCAGCAGCGGGGACATTGACTGGAGCCGGTGGAGGGCCATTCGGAGTGGGGAGGTTCGGCGGACGTACAGCAGGAGCGGAGGAGGGCATCACCACAGGTGCAGGAGAGGAACGGATATCCACAACAGGCTTTAACTGCACACTCGAAGGAGCAGAGGCGAGAACCGGAGTGAAGCCAGAGGTAGACACAACAGGTCCTAGCCCAGGAATGATGGACGAGGTGCCTCCGAATGGCACAATCTCTGTAGCTACAGGTGGAGCGACAGTGCTAACGAACGGGACGGGACGATTCGCGAGTCGGTTACCATCGAACGGAACGGTCTCTTCAACAGGAATAGACAGAGAAGGAGTCCCAGGGACTTGGAAAAGTCTACGAGAGTCAGTGGCTTGTATATCACGAACGCTTTGAGGTCCTTGCGGTTGGAAAGGAACTACTGAGACAGAGACAGGGCTCCCAGCTTGAGGCACACCTTTGTCATACAGTCTTTTGGGAGGGCTTTGGTTGACGGTCGGAACCCCGAGAGCAGCCGAAGGTGGGGGTGTATCAACTTGCATCGGGTCCTGCGCAGACGCGGTTCCCTCTGACGGATGGACTGCAGGCTTCACGTCGGCGCTAGATGGAGAAGCACGCTGCTTGGTGGGCGTTACAGCCGAAACATTGGGGGTTGTCACAGGAGCGAGAGACTGCGTTTTAGGACGTATACTGCTCAACACAGACACAGCAGGACCTTCAGACGTCTGTTGCTGGGCAACGTTCGCAGAGTGTTCGTGCCCAGTGACCTCCGCGATGGGCGCCTGAGTAGGAGCCTGAGGGTCCTTTTGAGAGAATCAGTTTGAACACAAGCAGAAAAAATGAAGGTACGCACCACATTTTTCTCTAGATGCTGCTCGGTCGCACTTCCTCGCTCCAGCCCTCCTAGGGTCTTCACTTCCGCTTCCGCTGCACTCACCCCGCCAATACCAGCTGAGCTAGGTTCTTCCTTGAGATGGGGCTCCGAAGCGCTAGTTTTTCCGTTAGATATGAGCTCTTTTGCTTGCGTATCAGTAGGGATTTGACCCTTGTACAGCTGCGCGAGATATTCCGGCTTGGGGATCGCCTTGTAGAACGGGTGCTGGTTGTCAAGGATGAGCTTCTTCAGATTCTGCAAGATCTCCAAGTCGTCTTTCCCATCCGGAAGAGCCGGTTTGTCCTTAGGGTTGGATGTGGAATCGTGTGATGAGCCAGACTGGTGAAGAGAGTGACGCGGCGCTCCGTGTTGCAGTCGCTGGGATCTCCTCGAGAAGGCTGGTGGTTGTTGCTGCTGCGAGTTCAGCGTCGGTTGGCTGTGGTTGTTGTTCATGTTTGGGTGATACATGGGTGCGACGGGCGTCTCGAATCCATACCCATAGGGTCCAGGCATGTCGTAACCTTGTGTGTTCATCATGGCCATTGAGGACATATTTTCGGCTGCGTACGGCACGGGTGTGAAGAAGCTGCCAGCAGGCTGCTCGCTGGCTGTCGGAAAGTGACCGTTGTTGGTGAGCGTCGTCACTGTGCGTTCGCGGTTGAGAGGGTTGAGACGCTTGCGAGCTTTGGGGTGTCTGGCAGGATTTGTTGACATGTTTGTGCCTGCGATGCTGATTGGTCAGACAAGCCACACGAAGCATAAACGGGGCAGCTCACGCCTTGAGCTTCCTTCCTGTTGCTGGATGGCATGAGGATGAGGAATAAAACCTAAGGGATGCTGATCCTGGCTGGTGTAACTGAGGAATGGAACTCCACCGGGTGGAAAAAAATCCGCGTTGTCCATATTATGTATCGTCGCTGTGTTTGAAATTCTTATCGTGTAAGAAAAAAGTGCTAATTCATATGAAAGCTTTGTGAAAGCTGGCTTTTATTATGACAACAGGAGAATGTGCGAAAGATGCATAATTACGGTCCCCGCAATGGACGATTGCGTATTTTGTGTATCTGTCTTTGGGCGTACCGACGATGGTTTCTTGATAGATTTTCGACATCAGGTGAAAAACACAAAGCATCTCCAATAAAAGTAGTGTAGTCAGGCGACGCTGCCTGGCGTATGTGCGCTTGAGAGAGAGAATAACAGGGATAAAACGATGGGCCCTCCGTTCCCCAAGACTTCGTTTCTGACCTGCCTTTTTCATCATAAGCCACACCACCATCGTGATAGGCGCTTTAGGTTGATTTGTCTCAGTGTGCAGATAAAAATATTCTTGATGAGTCGTGGGTCATGTTGAATGCGACTGGTATACATTAGAGTGATAAAACGGCTCCTAGGGGAATTGATTTTCCGAGATATGAGCACTGGGACATTCGCCAGAAGAGCAGAAACTGCTCATCCACGCGTGCTTGTCGGATGCGGCTTATTTGGAACGAGGCATAATCACAGGTATGTATGTGTGTACCTAGGAGGACTTGGCAAGATGTCTGGCTATCGCTTTCAAAATACAAGGACATCTTCAGGCGTCGAATAAGGGTACCACACCGTATGCGCTTCCCATTGACAGCTCAGACAACACGATCACAACACATCGGTTAGTTGAAGAGTCGACTACCGCACAAATCGACATGCCTTGGAGATAACCGAAAATTTGAGTGTGTTATGTCATGCAGCCATCCCTTGCCTCCCCATGTAGTGGCAAGAGATTCGAACAGTCAATCGTTCTGCCGTGACCGCCACGTTGACATAAATACCTAATATGGATACACAGGCACCCACAATCACAACCGGCACCTTCCGTCAATCTTGTGGGCGTCACAGGAGCCAGTTACACACGTTCCAATGATATAATCCACGGCTACATTGTTCCACTTGTCCTGATTTTATTAACTACCCATCCCGTCAAACCAAGGCTCTGCAAGCTCCCAGGCAAAGCAGCCAGAGTCTACGTGGCGCAGGTAAGGATACCACCGACGTTCTCAACACATTCATCTATGGCGAACCGTACGTCAGTACTGTCGGGGATATAAAGAGAATACCAGCGTTGGTATTGAAGTTCTGGGGACTCACTGAGGTCGGCAATCTTCGCTCCGCCAGGGCAACCGCACTCCATGAACGCGCCCGTCACGATCTCGCAACCTGAGCATCCAAGGGCGGCGTAGTTTCCACTAATAAAACAAAATAGATCAGTCAATTTCCAGGCCAGATATTGATACTGTAACTAACTTGGCTTGACAAATAAGCTCCGTGCTTGCAATCCCAATGCAGGCGTTCAGGTTCAGCTGGCTAGTGGTGTGTCCACCGCGTCCATCGCCGCAGGTTGCCTCAAGGAAGTTGTTGCTCGGCATGAAAATGGTGCTGCATGTAGCAGTAAAGCCTCCAGTTGCGGTAACAGCTGGGACTGTCACAGCAAAGGTGGCGGCGCAGAGAGCGAGGAAGCTGGTGAATTGCATGTCGGATGATGGTTTTTGTAATGCGAGTCGATGCAGCTTGAAGAAAGGTGCTATCGAGTTGAAATGAAGTGCTTTTCTTGCGGCCTTCACTGATAATTCGCAAAGTTTTTATACCTCATTCAAGATGATTTCAATCACAAAGGTATGTATCGAGCAAGCTAAAATTAGTGGAGGAACAGAATGACTAGCCGCGTGGTGAGTAAAAATAGGCCAACTTCACATTTGCAAGTGCGTTTGTTGTGTGCGGGCCAACTCCGTTGGGTACGGTAATCCTTCCCTAGGTCCCAGGGTAGTGCTTAAAAAAACAAAGATCTTGAAGCTATCACGGCCGGCACAGCTGACGGTCTCAAACGGTGTCAGACTCGTATCAGTACACGCTGCTCCTGACTTTCTTTCTGGTGCAGATCTACTAGAGTAGAAGCGAGTGGTTGTGCAATTCGGTGTAGCTAGTCTATCCGGGCGTTCCGCACGGCCTGGAATACAGTATATGGACTCTCTGCAAGGTGATAATCAACAATGTCAGAACAAGTCAATCAAAAAAAGAACAACGTTAGGGAGGTTGATAGAGGATCGCGACTGTAGCTCATAAATGTGCATGAGAACTTTTGATAGAGCCGCCAAATCGTATAACTAAATGATGTTAAGTTTGTCCTGTTGGCTCTGAAAGAGTCGCGTCCCATGTGTGACGAGCCGTCGTTTGGTGAACATACTGTACCTCATAGCAATGGTACGGGCGAACGCGGTCCACAGAGGCTTTCCCAGATTCTGATCAACAAGAAATCAAACCTCCTTCACGATTATAATCAGCCAAGTACTGAGAGCTTACGCATCTTGGCCTGTTGTATGTGCATAATGTTACTCCCCACAAATCCACTCACTCACAACAACTAAATTTTTCAAGTTCATGTGGATGGCTCATTGTCCTTCCACTTCTGGCATGGATTTTTTGGCCTCCAGCCGAACCATAAATCACAGTTACCTCGATCGATCTTCTGCAGCTCTCAGACTTGCTTCTCTACGTGAAGACTCAAAAGGCTTATAATCGTTGGGATCCGGAACCCGGGCGAAAGGCTCGACATCCGAGCATCCTGCTTTCGTAATCCTGGGAATCCGCTAGTAACGCACATCACTGGAGTGTATCTCTCCTTCAAAGCATTCGGAGAAACGCACCGGTGGTACTGTCTAAGGCTAAATATGACGCGAGAAAGAGTGCGAGTCATGCGGCCCCGTTGATTGTATGTTTGGCTTGATCGATGTAAAGCCACATGCTTTGTATGGCATTGGAGATGCTGATAGCCTTCCTCTTGACCCGTCCCTTATCCTCATGATTACTTGCCAGTATGAAGTGATCTCCCCGAAGACGGCACAATTTCGCAAAAAGCTGAGCTGAAGAACGTCGCATGATGCACTTCTATTTCATGAAACTGTATTCAATTATGATCCCAAGTGGGAATCGTGTGTCCCCGTGTAAACCACAGATGTGGATAATCATAGACGAAAGTTAAAAATAGAACAGAATGCAACGCCTCCATCTGAAGAACTGGCTCGGATTCATTACAGCAACTCGGATGTGACCGGGTGTACAACGGCCATACAATCCTTGAACGTATTACGCGCAGGTAATAGACCCATGACACTGGATATTTGCTTGTGATCAAGGTGCGGCGCCGCTTGCTGGTACGGTAGAGAAAACCAGGCTTGTAGTCTTAACATGTACTCTTTTGAGTGACAGTGGCTCATCTCACTGATTAAAATTTTGTAAGTAGGAGATTTACAATGGCCAGAGACTGGAAATCTTGTTATACAGTTTCATCGTGCTCAGATTTATTTTTCGGACCGCAATCCCTTTAGTCGTTATCACTCTTTAAATCCCCTCAGTGCTCTATTAATAGCGGACAAGCGCTTGGCATCGTCTCTCGCAATTCAACAATACTGAATATCGATTAGACGTTGACCCGAGAGCGGATATTCCTTGGAGTGCGACCGTCGATAGATGAAGACTGTAGTGCAGAGTATCGTTCTAGTTCTGCACCATGGGACAACATCTGCAAAGCAAAATTGCAAACGACGAACCGGACATTATCCGCTCGAGGGGTACATAAAAGTTGCTCGCAAACAGCTCAACCCTCAGCATTCCTTGGACTCAACAGACCCTTGGAAAGATGAAGCTCTCCGGCTCTCTTTTCGTTCTCTGCTCTGCGGCAGTTGCTCTCGCCAGCCCCTTCCGCTTTGGCAATGAAACTGAAACCCTCGAGCGTCGCTTGACGCTCACTAGTAGTAGCACCGGTACCTCTGGTGGCTACTACTACTCCCTCTGGGAGCAGAACAACAGCGGTGTCACTATGAACATCGGTACCGGTACCTACAGCCTCACCTGGAGTTCCTCGTCCCAGGATGTTGTTGCCGGAATCGGTTGGATGCCTGGTAAAGCCCAGTAAGCAGTACCCAAAACTAATAACAATACGGATACTCATGTAATAACTACAGGACAGTCACCTACAGCGGTACCTTCAACCCCGGAGGAAACTCCTATCTTGCGCTGTACGGCTGGACAACCAACCCGCTCGTCGAGTACTACATCTGCGACAACTTCGGCACGTACAACCCATCCACCGGCACGACGCACATGGGCACCGTCAGCTCCGACGGCTCGACCTACGATATCTACAAGACCGTGCGCACGAACGCGCCCTCGATTTCGGGAACTGCTACATTCAACCAGTACTGGTCCGTTCGCCAGAACCACCGCACTGGTGGCACGATTAATACTGGCACGCACTTCAACGCCTGGAAGAACCTTGGCATGACCATGGGTTCGTTCAACTACCAGATCCTTGCCACAGAAGGATATGGAAGCTCTGGTTCATCTTCGATCACCCTCAGCGCTGGTGGAGGAAGTTCGTCATCATCCACGCCTACGTCGTCATCTTCGTCCCCGTCGTCGAGCCCCACCAGCGGCGGCGGAGGAGGAGGAGGAGGAGGAGGAGGAACCGCTGCTCACTATGACCAGTGTGGAGGCCAGGGCTGGACCGGCCCAACAACCTGCGCGTCTCCTTACACCTGCAAGTACAGCAACCGTACGTGTCTCTGTAGCCTTATTTTATTCGACCAAAACGCTAACTATACACTTCACAGCCTTCTACTCTCAGTGCCTCTAAGTAACGATCGCTTGCAGGGTGCCGCCCCTTATGTAGTCAAACGATATCCTTGTGCTCGGAAGCTAGTCAGACTTACTTGGAATAGGCAAACAACTTGTACTATGTATATACCAATTGAAGGCAAAGATTTTAGTCAGAAGATCCTCCGTTACCTTTTCTTGCCAGTCATATTATCGTTTGATGCCATGTGCTTGTCGCGTCAACCGAAGCATGTACGATCATGGCCCAGTGTCAGACTGATTTACCTGACATTCAAATCTCTATGCGTTCAAATGCCGTCGTCGATGGTGTATTTTTTCTCATTCGAGAGGTTCTCCTTGTAGATGGTCTTGTCGATTCCAGCAGCTACCACATTGACAACGACATCAATCCTCATTTACGACCAGGAAACCAAGAAAGGGAAGCTAAAGCCACCTACGTAATCAACCATTCGCGTTGCTAGCTGTAGACACTCTTCAACAATTTACAATTTCCCGCATCTATGACCAGGAAGCAAATCTTAAACCCATCTGAGACGATCACGATCAGGCGTTGATCAGATGAATACTGGTAGTCACTGAACGGGATCTCGGACCGGATCGTGATTCTTTTATACACATGCGCCCACAATTGTGCCAAGTTTGGCCAAGATGTCTTGGGCTATATAGAAAATAGAGTAGATACGCCAAGGACAGCTGTTTTGCGATAAACGCAAAGCTGAACTGTCATTGCTCGTGCTAGCCTCTGCAAAGCCAATACAAGTCGTGAAGTCGTGTTGCTCCATCCCCGCTCTGGCATAATGCTCTTGATGAAACACAACGATATATCATTCATTCATAACAACTTGAAGCAACTACACAATTTATACAGTTTCGAATATCAAAAAGCAAACCTGGCCGAAGGCGCACGAAGTTGGATCTTAAGAAGAGTTGACTCTCGCTGCATGCTCGAACGTGCGCCAGCTTACAGGCACTGAGAGTAATAAGCTAATGTAACGATAAGCATACCGCTGAGCTCAGAATGAATGGAGGACTAGACGTACGGTTTCCAACCTGGCAAGTGTAAGGAGACTCGCAAGCAGTGGGTCCTGTCCAGCCCAGGCCTCCACATTGGCCCCAGTGAGCGGAGGTCCCGCCGCCGCCGCCGCTCGTGGGAGTAGAGGTAGGGGTCGAAGTCGAACTCGGAGGAGGAGTATAAGTCGAAGAAGGTGGCGCAGAAGACGACGACGCAGGGGCTTGTCCAAGAGTGATTTGAGATGACCCAGTGCTTCCATATCCCTCAGTCGCAAGAATCTGGTAGTTGAACTGTCCCATCTGCATGCCTAGGCTGTTCCAGGCATTGAAGTGCGTGCCGGTGCTGATAGTGCCGCCGACACGGTGCTGCTGACGGACTGACCAGTACTGGTTGAAGGTGGCGGTACCTTGGATGGACGGTGCGTTGACACGCTGGGTGCGGTAAATGTCGTATGTTCCGCCATCGGAATTGACGGTGCCGACATGCTGCGTTCCAGTGGAGGGGTTGTAGTCGCCAAAGTTGTCGCAGATGTAGTATTCGACGAGAGGGTTGGTAGTCCATCCGTACAAGGAAAGGTAAGAATTTCCCCCGGGGTTGAAGCTACCGCTGTAAGAAATGGTCCTACAACAAACGTGGTCGGTTGAAGTTCAAATAGGATAATGACAGAAGGCTCACTGCGCACTGCCAGGGTTCCAGCCAATTCCCGCGACGACGTCTTGGGATTGGGAGTTCCAAGTGAGGCTGTATTGGCCCTGACCAATGTTCATGGTCACGCCAGCATTATTCTGCTCCCACAAAGAGTAGTAGTAGCCACCAGAGTAGCCTGTGCTGCTGGAGTAGATAGTATCGCGCTTCTCGATACCATCAGTCGCGTTGTTGAACTTGAATGGGAAGGCAAGCGCGACTGCCGCCGAGCAGAGAACGAGAAAAGAGTTGGAGAGCTTCACCATATTTTCCTAGGCTTTTGGATGCAAGGAAAGCTGGAGATTTTTGGGATTTACAACTCGCTTTTATGGCTCTGACGGAAAATGTCCGGTCCTGTAAACGTAGCGAAAGGCCGCCGCCCATACGCTGCCTGTTGTTTTTGAGCAGAGGAGTAGCAGTGCTGATCTTTGAGAAACCGACAGTACTCGAATATCGAGCTCCTAGAAACTTCCGCCGTCGCTTCAACGGTTTTACCAATTCAGCTTGCCTTGACGTGCGAGAGATAAGCGCCAGTCGTCTAAAATTAACCAAAATTGCATCTTCTTCAAGTCTCTTTTACAATCAATTAGGGAAGAAACAAGCAGAAATCCTGCAGCATTCTCCTAAGCCTGGTTTCACGGATTCCATTTCATCGTCGTGGGTATCCTAGTCCGACCGCCGCGCGCAGCTACGTGTGGTTACTCTAAATCCCTGCAGCATGAACTCGACATCAACTGACAAAGTCCTTTGCCAAGAAATCTATATTTAGTTCTTCTTGGTTTAAGAATAGCGAGTATGTGCTCCCATTGGACCCAAATTTCGGCACATATATTCTGGCGATGGTTCTCAATACATTTGTCCACCCTTAACGCTCGTCATAATACCTGGAGTTGCGGCGCTCATAGCGATGATAATCCGCTGCCTTCTATCAAAAGACCAACGAGTATGATGAGTACCTAGCTATTCGATTGTGACGCATACAGGTAGGTGCAGTCGGATAATTGCTACCCACTGAAAATATCCCGCTGGGACCTGCGGCTCATTCGACGGGATTAATAGTATAGCAGATTTTTATTTGGTGCTGAGCCACTTGTGACCTGAATTCGAGCAGATCCCAAGCATCCCACCATAAACTTCTTGTTAACCAGTCCTTTATCACGAATCAGTTCCGACTAAACTTGTCAGAGACTTGTCTGTTGGCCGTATATTTTGAGGTTTGTTCGTTGTTCTTTGTCCCGCCTTCCGAGCTTGTACATAGATTGATCCGTGTCGTCGTCTAGATATAACAGTTGTCATCACTCTTCCTTCCTGACACTGAGATTCATCCGTGTCGCCGTCTAGGGCTCGGACGACATTGTCGTCAGTCTTCCATGAATATTATTTTACTAAGCTATTTGATGTTTGATGTTAGTTGAAATGAAGGCAAGAGTCCTTGTTCCTAAATGTACAACCGTGCAGTACCAGTTGCGCTCGCCAGGTAGTCCGGATTTAACCAAGGATCTCGCAGGATCATCCTCTCTCAACTCCTCTCGGCTTGCTATCTCTCGCAATTAACCTCTTGTTTGGTCGACGGCTACCCCGTGGGGTCATATAAGGTACAGATAAGGTAAAAACAGATGGGAGAGCGGTCCGCATGGCGGGTAAGCTCCCAGATCAAACACCATTGTCAAGCTTCATCTCGACCGGCCACTCATGGTCACCGTTCAACGTTCAACATTCAGTCTATCCCCGTTCACCTTCCGCCTGCTTCGTTAATCCTTCGTCTCATAACTATCTCATCTTACCAAGACTCTGACCCCCAAGCCTTTAATTGCTTGAGGTTTAATTACTGTCGACTTCATCACTCTCGCCTCTCTTTGTCTCGACTTCCGCATCGTGAAGTGAACGCATAGTCTGAGATAGGGCATACCAGGACAATTCAGCCTCAGATTTTGGGCTGAGAACGCAGAATAACCTACCCAGAGAGCTCGTAAGTAAGCCTACGCCAGCGCAAAATCAACAGACTCAAGTCGCCCAGAAATAGAAACGACCTGGCGAAGCTCTGAGTCGCTTTTTCTGTCTGACTGATCACTCACTAATTCTACAACGCGGCCTCAACCTCGACACTGACAGCGGTAATATCATCCATTGTGCAGTGGAATCACCATTTTATCCAAGACCCGCAAGTTGATCCGCACAGCACGACCAAGGCGCCTATTTTAGTCTCACCAATGGCACACCGCCAGTTGTCTCTTTGACCTCTGCTCGTGATATGCTACCACATTTAATGCATCTGTCCGGCTTTGAGCAAGTTTTCCCGACATGAGAAGTTGTTGCCTCTCTCGACACAGACGAGCAGGGGGTCGCATGCGACCGCTCAGAGGACACCTTCTCAACTATCCGCGACGCGATTGGAATGCTCTTTGTCAATCAACTCGGCGATACTATGGGCTGGTGAACGTTCTATAAGACTTGCAAGTTCGTTGTCGCCCTGCTGCTCGCTGATATCTTTCTATTGAGTACCAAGGTAAGTTATCCAAGTGTTGCTCTAAGAACTGCACTAATTTACCCAGATTTAAACACATGCATTTTGCGATTTTGTTAACGTGGACACTTGCGGTGTTCCAGGTCGTTTCAGGCAAGGTGGGTCTTTCCGCCGCAATTGTCGTCTATTCCGAACTTAAGCGACATGATAGGATGATCAGGAGCTCGTCATGACTCCGGGAGGCCTTAGACCCAAAGCCAATGTCCATGCCGTGCCACGCGGTGGTCGGGTACACCACACAGACAACGAAGTTCAGCTAATCGCGGCCAACGGGACCATCTTACATTCTGCACCCCTCGCAAAGCAGCCTACAGCTATTCACATGCCGCCTCTCGATGTATCTGGGGCGGCAGACGTCATCCAGCGGCGCAACCTACAGTCCGGATACGTCGCCTATTCGTACTGGAAGAACCCCGGCGCAGCCAACCTAAACACTTTCTCTACGACATGGACCGTCCCCCCCGTGCCGCGCCAGCAGGACGGGGAACTCATTTACCTCTTCAATGCGCTCGTGCCGAGCTCAGACTTCACCGTCATCCTCCAGCCCGTGCTCCAATTTGGCGTCTCACCTGCGGGCGGTGCAAATTTCTGGGCAGTCGCGTCGTGGTACCTCGTTGGCCCGCAGACGTACTACACCCCTATTTGGGACGTGGACTCTGGCCAATCGATCACAGGAGTCATGACCCTCAAGAACACGACTACATCTGGCGCGGCGAAAACATATAGCTACACATCGGCATTCACTGGGATCGACTATAGCCAGCTCACTATAACGACGACGAACCTCATGGACTACTGTTACGAAGCCCTGGAGATCTACACCGCAACAAGCTCTTCTGATATGCCACAGGGAAGTACAACCATGTCGAAAATTGCCATCACGAACAAGGACGGGAGTCACCCTCAAACAGCGCTCAACTGGACAACGGTCGCGGATACAAACGAGGGATTCAAGATGACTGTAATGTCCACCTCGAGCAGCAGTGGTGCCGTTCAGATAACGTACCCCAACTCATACTAAAAAATTCTTGTTGGCGTTCTCCTTTGTCAGTGTTTAATACATAAATTTATACCGAGTTCCTTGACTGTGAGCGTTCTTGACCACTATATATTAGAAGCTTTAGAACCGCAGCCAATTCAGGAATTCCACCAAATACGCCAACAACAATTGCATATTGACGAATGCTGCGAATGGGAAGAATTGTCCTGCAAAATCCCTCTGAAGTAGCGGTACTTGAATTGCCCTGTTATCATTATCGAAAGATGGCTGTTTCTGTTGCGGGTTTTGGGAGAGCTCGCAGTCCACTACGAGTTTGGCATGAATGACTTCGCAGAGACCACACGTACTTTCTTTCTCGTGAAAATCATGTAAATGCGCGTGATCAGTGTAGGGTAGTCCTGATTCCTGTATCAACCGATCCACGGTCAGATAAATCATTCACATCATCCAACGGGAAGCTTACATGCATGTAGACAATAGCTGCAAGAATAAATCGACGCATCCACCCCCACGCGACCTTGTCCTTCACTTGAAGACAGTGGTCCCTCAGGAGAGTCGCTAGCCGGATATCAGGCTCTGCCTTTGTGAGGTAAACGCGTATAAAATTCCATGTAACCGCTGTAATCGAGTCCAGCGGCGCCGCCCGCGCCATGTGGCGTTTAGGGTCTTTCCAGCTGCGTGAATCACCATTCAACAGATATCATCAGTGCCCATCTTGAGTGACAGACAGAAGTCATGACACCTACCATTTGGTGATTCCCTCTATGATATATGTCGCATATTCAGTGTAGCAGAACTTGTCTTGAAAGGCCTTCCCTTCCATTGGTAGATCACTCAGAACCTGGCACAGCAGAACTTGAGACGCGCTGTACAAGACCCAGTCGGCGGGGTCATCAACGACAGTTGCAGATCCCTGCTCCTCAGCTACGCGGTGGATATCAAGGATCACTCCCAGGGTTAGGAGAATCGATTTGATTAGGCGCTGTTCAGGGATGGGCAGGATATCGGATAGCAATAACACGACAGTGTCCCTACTTTCATACTCATCCAGACAGGACATAAACACAGCTGTGTGATGGCGGTCAAGACGAGAAAATGTCGCCGACATGCACGACGTTATTGCATGCTTGACCTTCTGGAAAATTTGCTCATGCATCTCGTACGGGATGGATGATGTGGGCTGTCATTTAGCGAGTGGCACAGGACATCATAAATGGCAGCATCAGTGTTGGCCATTGTGACGGAGAAAAAAAACCCAACCAATAACTGACCTGCCGCTTTAGCCACACGCAAAAATTCATCAGGGAGGCGATGGTCATCCACCAGTCATCTCCTTCTGTTCTGCATGCTATGGCCAATGCAGTCGCAATGTCGAGGTCAAGCAAGTCCGTTCGTAACGCCAAAGAAAATTCCCCTTGGCCACAATGCAAAATTATGGCCGACAAAACGTCCAGGACAGAGTTGCTGATGACCACACGGCCTACCAGTAATCCCAATTATCTCAATATATGAAATTCCAGGGAAACAGTGAGTGGGGGCTTACAATGGTGTACTGGCTCGTCGTCGCAGGCCTGATGTGTCTCCAAATGTTTTGCATAGAATTGGATCCACTGACGAGCCAAATTGTGGTGCACCCTACGCATATCGACGAAGTACCTTCCAGACCTGGATTGGTCGAGTATAAAATCAGAAAAGGATTGGTGTGAGAATGACAGAGCAACATGGTCGGGGTCTGGAATACTAAGCAGGGAGCTCAGGCGTAAAAGCCGTGTCCTTGTGGTTCCGGGTTCCTCCATAGAAATCAGATCCAAAGTCTTCAGAGCTCTCAAGTTGCCTTTCGAAGATCCAAAATTCTGTCTTCGGTCCCCGTTAAACCTGTACCCACCACGACGAGTGGTGACATGAAATGTGAGCCATCCTAGGATATCCATAACGCGAGGCAAATTTTCGGTGTCGATGGAGGAGAGAACATGTGTGTATAATGCATCCAGCTGTTTAAATGGGGTGATATTGATTGAATCCACACTGATAACGCTGCGCAAGCTCGCCTTCGGATGTCGAGTGGGCTCGGCAATATACATCATCACAACGGAGGCGTATATGAATTGACCAGACGACCATTCCAATAAACACTGGACATCCGAATCAGAAGGCCAGTTGTCAGGAAGGTTTGACCCTGCAGAATGTTTCTCTTTGATGTCTGCAAACTGCGAATTGAGGAACGTTCTGATGTCCGTCAGAGTCTGGTAGTCATTATCCAATGGTGTTGAAGTGGTCTTAACTGCGATATGTTTCTGAGAGAAGAATGTCCGAATGATGTGCTCCGGCCGACTTGCGACCAAGATGTGAAGTGGGAAACTCGCACAAGTGAGCCGTTCCAAGAGTCGAAGAATCTCCCACTGAGCTTCATCGCCTTCGCACTCATCAAGACCGTCTACAATGAATACAGGTGCTTTGGCTGGCAAGCTAGAAAGACGGTTCAACGGTCCGATGAGTAGTTCATCCATCTGCTTCTGCAGATTCTTGGATCCCAACGCCGGGTCCTGGAGCAATGCCTGCGCGATGTGGGTCCGTGTATCAGGGATTGAGAACCACAGCTGGTATGCTAGCGACATGACGAAGTGGGTCTTCAGTCGTGGGCGGCCATCCGCCGCTCGCGAGAAGAAAAAAGACGCTGCCAGCACCCCTGATTGAAAGAAGATCTCTGCCATGGTTTGCTGGATTGTCGTCTTGCCGCTGCCTGCAGGACCGTACATCCACATGAATGGGTAGGTGGGTGTTGATACCCGTCCCCATCGTTTGAGACTTTGGACGATGGCAACCCGTGTCCCCTCATGGCATTTTGGGACATCGGAGCGAACGTCTGCGTCGTATGTCGCACCCAAATGCATGCTGGACTTCAAAATCCCTACAACCGCGGAATGGGGGTCTGCATCGTCTCCACCACTTGTGTGAACAGTATATGAGCCACCATATATTTGAACCCCTCGACTGTTGGCGAACATGAGCCTCCAAGGTAAGACGAGGATTTTGTGAGAGAAAAGTGTCGGCAGGGAGCAGTGGGAGTTTGGGAGACCAAGCTTTACAGTCGAAAGCTTGATCTTGCTCGGAAGCTCTTGGAAGTTGCAGGATGATTTGTTGATGGTCGACCTTGCTGTGGCCAGGGGCTCCTGTAGCTGACGGCCCGGAGTTCCCGACTCACAGGACAGCGATGGTGCCTGACTGGAACAACGTCAACTATACCTCCTTCTACGTCAACAAGGTTACTTCAACATCGAGCTTCGCATTTTTCTCCCTCCACGGAATGCAAAATAATGGCTAGGCATGTGCTGAGAATAAGCCAACTTATTCATGGACTCTCACCGCTGCGACTTGCTCGTTGTGAGCTCCCGGGACTATCATTAGAAAGAAACGGAGCTTCAGTGAAACATTCAATGCTATCGTCCGGCCGGACAAGGTAACTTGACTGTTTGTGTCGAGTAAACGGCGACATGCTGACGGATGATCACCCAGCTTGATACATGGGCGTATAGCTCAAAGGTTTTACTCATCGAGTGACGGTGAGTATTCATCTACAACATCCCCCGAACTCTGAAAGAGAACTACAGTCGTTTCTGGTAGGGACAGCTGCGAAGCAGTATTTTCATGAGGTTAGGACGCTTAAATATGAAAGGATGCGCTCTACTTGTCAACCCATCCTGAATCTCTCTGGTGAAGTAGCACCAGATATCCGCTTCAAACATCTCTCAGTCAATGATATCGTTGCGATCCGTTATACTACCGGCCAAGTGCCCTTCCCCTCGGACACGGAAGGTGTTCTCTACTACGACCAGGCCAAGGCACAGATACGCTTTCGGCTATGCAAAACATGGGACAACTTCCAGCAGGGAAAGGACCTTGTCACCCCTCGAGGAACAGCTTGGCGTATGCGGATGGGGACTATAACCAGAAACTTGCGCCTGTATGCCTCGAATCTCGCGCTGCTCAAGGACGAATCTCAAACCGCGCCGCAAGATGTGGATCCTTACCTGGACAATCACCGTATGGTGGTGACGTCCTCTCCCGAGCGGCTCATGTCAAAAAATCAACACATATTCAATATTTCTGGGCTGCAGAATGCAGTAATTGAAATTCAACCTGGCGGCAGCCGTGCCGACCCGGCGGAACTCAAGTACATGCAGTCTGCTTCAATAGGCTCGGACTTCCACATAAACTTTCCGTTCCGTCCAGAAACCAGCGGTGTGTTTTACTATTGCCAATCACAAGTCGCCCCGACACGGGTTGGAGAACTACGATTCCGTATTTGCTCCGACATCCAGGCCTTCGATCATGGGTCAGACCTACCCCTTCCATCTGGCGAGATATGGTTTCTCAGCTCGCGAGCGCTCCACCTTGGACGGTACTACCAGCCCATCCGCGAGCACCTTGTCAAGGAAGGTCTTTTGGAACGTGATCTGTACCCTGGCGTTCCAGACTCGATGGTGCCTTCAAAGTCTTCTCATGTTACTCGCTTGGGCGAGCCCTTCGTGGTGGACCTGTTTGGAGACGCATTCGCGCTCACTTTCATCACGCTACGCCCCGAAATATCGACCTCCAAGATACTACTCAGACTCCGCACAAAGTCAAAGCCAGTGAGCAGTGAGACTATTTCCGTCTAGCTTTAGCTGTGCACAATACCTGACGACTCCAATATTGGCAGGACGCGCTGTGGTCCATTTGGAGGAGTACCCATCGGCGTATCTGCCCAAGCGCAGCGACAAGCGTCGCCCGTCCTGGCATTGCGCGTTCTAGAGATGGTGCCTTCAGGGCATCTCTTTGCCGATAATTATAGTTTGGACCCAGTGCCCGGAGAGCTGTTGATGACCGGAAGGCGTCCCTGGGGCTTCAGAGATTCTAACAGTGATGTTCGCAGAGTGGTCGCGGATTGGCTCCACGCACAGTCGGCCTCCAGAGATTCAAGTCGATTGCCATAATGGGGTACTATGGTCTCCTGGTCATGTCGATTGGGACGCGATGAACTACCTGACGCTCAGTAGGCATTGCACAGCTCCGTCACGATAAATCTTCTGCACAAAATCACGATGTCGACTGTAAGCATAAATAATTTATGCAATAGTCGAATACATGTTGTATGGTATTATGTGCCGCCAAGGCATGAATGGGCTCGTCTTCTTGCAGGTAGCAAAGACGAAGACACGCAAATCAGAACGAGTGTGCCATTGGCGTCAATTACGGAGTATATTTAGAACAACCAGACATCCATACAGTACCGTGGTGTGAGTGCGTATGCCGGGGTGCATAAGGAGGGGAAGGAGGGGGTGGCCAAGATATGGATATATAACAAAAAAGAAAAGAAAAGATACGTAGGTAGTAAGATTCGGAAAAACGGAATAAAAAAAGTAGAAAAGAAACTGGTTATTGAAGGACGCGGTAAAAGAGACAGACATCCATGATAATAAATGAGTTCAAATGAGAAATCGTGCGTGCGGTCGCAAAGATAGGAAAGGAAAGCGTCAGCCTCGCAGTTGCATGTGTCCTAAACGCGACTGGCTACTAGCAAGTCAACTCACTCGTTGCGAGGAACACAATGGAATCAGTCAGTGATCCATCGTACCACAACGGAGCGAGGCAAAGAACAAGGATGGAGGATAGAACAACAGGGAGCGCATAAAGGACAAACGAGCGACAAAGGTAGGACTAAGGAGAGACGGAGGGTGGGGATGATGATGGAAGTACAGGTTAAAGTTCATGTACAGGTACCGAGGGGTTATAATTTTCGATGAGAATAGAATGAAGAAGGAACAGCGACGCAAAAACAAACCAGTAAAACTTATGGGAGAAAGCACCTGAGAGCCATGGAGTCGGACAGAGACTGCGAGGACATCGAGGACCAGTGAGAAGCTTGGCCCGAGCGCCCCGCTCCCCGTTGTTGAGGGCTGCTTATAGCAGACCACACTCGCGCAGGTGGAGTTGGAGAAGGATATCCTGAATGGCGCTCAAAACGACTGTCAAATGCCAAAAAAAATTGTTATCAGTGAGCAATTCATTCGTTACCGTCGCCAAAAAGAAATAGACAGCAAAAAAGATAATCAAGCAACCGGGGGAGTGGGAACAAAAATAGGAAAAAATAGAACGCAGCACATGGTCATATGCGAATGGAGACATTGAAACAAGCTGTCCAACGAATGACAAAGACAGACGGAGAACGTATACTGGCGACGCTGGGAAACAATAGGAGGCCGAGGATGGGGAGATTTTCGTGATCATCAAAACACGGGGAACCCGTGGACAGGGAAAGAAACAACGCCGACGGACGACGCCAAGATCAGAAAAGATTTTCAATGCAGAAAGGTGGACACATAATTGTGCGAAGGAGGAAACAAAGCCCCGCCATGGTCGAAATGTGAGCTGCCGAACGGTGGCGACGCCTGACAATATACTCGAAAAGAGGGTGCTCGCAGTTGTGGGAACCGAGCAACGACTAAAATAACGCGCGAGGTATCAAAGGCAACCCGAAGCAGGTCAGCTGCCCGAGGTCTAAAAGGCAACGTGCGAGAAGGGCATGCAGCGAAGCACGTAGGAGTAGTTGTAGTGCGATACAACCCGCATCATACAACATAGACGCTGTAATCAATCTCCGATGCAAAATGAGGCATTAGACGTACTTGAAACGTTCACCATTCGCACCGCACTATGAGCTGAGCAGCTTCGGATGACAAGTAGAGGCGGTTGGTGCCTCCAAGGGGCAGAAGCACAAATAGCGCGACAAGAGCAGCTCGCACCAGTCCAAGGAAATAGAGAAAAGTGGAGAATGTGGAGCCTGAACACATGAAGGAGCCAACAAGGAAATGCCTCCAGCAATAGCACAAAATTGAAAATGATAACGGCAACAACAATTACAGTTACCAACAGAAAGGAAAGAAAGAAAAACTTTGAAGAAAGCGACACTTTGCATCGTTGCATCATATGCGATGGATGTCTAACAACCACATGGACGAGTGCCAACAGTAAAAAGCAACTAGAGAAAACATGGATTGACCGGACCCGACGGCGCCCGAGAAGCGGCGGCGGCGGTAAGAAGACACCCCACACTCTCCAAATTGACCGGGAAAAAAAGTAAAGAAGAGAACGAGAAGACAGCCCCATCACGGCTAAACAGTGGGCAGCCCGAAGCATAATCAATCATTCTCCACCTGGGGACCCATGGAAATGAAGCCCAAGCAACCAATTAATCAAGGATACCAGTCAAATCGGTCGCTGGTCAAACGAATACAAGTAAACTCCGTTGCGCGGAAACGGAAGGGCAGAGCGGATAGAACATGCAGTCTGTCCCTGAAGCGCAACGCCGAGTAGACAGGAATTGGACAAAACGAAAATGAAGAGACCGCAAAGGCCACATCGAAATGAAACGCAACGGAGCGAAAGCCAAAACGAAGAGAATGTGGAAGACCACTCACACTTGATTTGTTGCGTATCCGTCGCACACGTATAATGTGCGTAGATTTGCTTGGTTGCCGCGCTTTGATTAAGGCTCACGAAGCGATGGAGGAGGTAGTCGCATGCGGCGTCATAGTTCGGGCCGCCGTGGTAGTCAGGGAAGTAGTCCTCCAAAGGCGACCGTGGTAGCTTCTCCGCAAAGAGATCGATTTTGTTCAGGAAGAGGATCTAAGGAGATAGGGGCGAGGAGGATTCGTTTGTTTGTTAGCTCGAGGTTCGTCATGCATGAGGAAACGTCAGGAAAAGGTGGAAGTGGAAAGATGCAATATCATGGGGACTGTGCGGTGTAATTACAAGGCACGACATCGGATGTGGGAGTGTGGGAGGTGGTCGGTGATGGGAAGAGCAGCCAAGCGAACGGCATCAGGAGTGGTTGGGTTGGAAAACAGGAAGGGGCAGGAAACAAGGAGTAGGATGGGAAACATGTAGGAGGACTCGGGACTCACGATCGATGTCTTGACGAACCAGCGGGAGTTGCATATCGAGTCAAATAGTGTTAGCGCCTCTTGCATGCGGTTCTATATTCAGGGGCAGGTACCCGTCAGAAAAATGGAGCCAAGCAAACCGGGACGGAAGAGGAACAACATACCACACTCTCATCCTCGTAGAGCATCTGGTCGTACTCGCTCAGACTGACCAGGAAGACAAGAGCGGTGACGTTCTCGAAGCAGTGGATCCACTTCTTGCGCTCAGAGCGCTGGCCACCGACGTCGAAGAGCTTGTAGGTAAGCTCGCCGACCTTGAATGTGGTCTCTGTGATGCCGGTGGTCTTGACACGGCTGCGAAGGATGTCCTGGTCGGTGGGGAGGTAGTTGGGGGACGCCATACGGTCGATAGCGGTGAAGTAGTACACGGCGCTGTCGTTCAGCTGGAACTCCCGGCTGCGGGCGACGGCCTGGGTCACGGCGGGGTCGCGCCAGAGGGCACGGATGGCATCGGCGACGTCGCGAGGGAGGACTTCAGCCTCAATCTGGGCGGGTAGCGCAAGGAGGGTGCTCCGGCGGGCGTCATTTGCCGGGCTCAGGGCGAGGTCGAGCTGAGGTAATGCCTCCAAAATGGCGCTGCGAAAGGTCAGATAGACAGAAGAAAAAGAAGAGAAGAGACTAACCGCATGCTCTGAATAGTGTTGGAGAAAATGATTTCCTTGTAGCTGTCCCTCTCCTGGTCGTTGTAGCCGCCGTGGTGAATGAGCTTCATCTGCTTGAGCACAGTGGACTTGCCACTCTCTCCGGCGCCGAGCAGCAGCATCTTGATTTCGTTCTTTGCCATGAGACGGTCGCGCTTGAGCTGGTTCTCAATCTCATCGTTGCCTGGGGTATACGTGGTGAACCAGGGGCTGCATAGTCAAAGAAGCGAACTTACGGGCCTTGGCCTCGTCGTCGACACCAGTGCTCTGTACGCAGCCCATAGTAAGTGTATCAAAAGGTCGTTATAAGGGAGAGGAAGGGGAGAAGGAGGGTTAGCTGGAAGGAGGATGAAGAGGAGTGAAAGGATGCTGGTGAGAACTGCCCAAGTTTCTCATCCAATTTTTCTCCATTTTTCCCCGTTTCCACTCCGCAAATGGCAATTTCGCACGTCGCCAAGTGTCTCCCACCGTTGTATAATTGCGTTCAAGGCATCTCTCTCAATGACTATTACCATCTAATTGATGTGGATAAGCGAAGAGTCCTCAAATATTTCAAGACGTAATGGGATGAAAATTCTTCGAGATTGTAGCCACAAGTACTTACCAGGGGACCTACAACTATAATATGAGCAAGCTCTTTGCAAGCGTTGATCAAGCCCTGATGGCCTACGATGTATTGATTCACCTCCAGATAAGCAAACAATCCGCCAATGCTTCACCCGAATGCGCATAGGAAAAAAAAAAAAAAAAGTTGACTTGCATGTCCGTGTCAGGGGGAAAGGCAATGTTTTTGTCCAGCTGTCGTATAGTAAAAAATGTACACGGAGCGCATTCCTGCAGGACGAAGTGACATACCCATAAACATATGCCTTCCTAGGTCTCCCTCCCAGGGATGACCGTAATTCTCGTCCTCAATTCCGAAAAGCATACAAATCAGGTACTCACTATCATCAGATGGAGTTCACAACGAGCATACTTTCACAGTGAGAGTTCGTAATTGAGCCGGCTTATGCTCATCCCAAGCGTTGGCATCTTTCTTCAAAAAGAGATGTTTAGCGTTTGGGGTAATGGTGTCAAGGCCCGTGGTTTGGTGAGGTGTAGAAAGTGGTCCAAGACGACCCTAGTACATCATGCCGGCCTCTTGTAAGTTGGGTCACGGGCCGTCCACTCCGGGCAGAACCCCAGGCAATGCTTCTCCTACACCAGACCCATGCTACACTCATGCTACACTCAGGCTCATGCGCCTGCGCTGGGCCATGATATATCACTCAATACGGCGGTAGCACTTACTTAGCGAATATGCACTATTAGCGCTCTAAATGCACGTTGGTAACAAACCACGAACCCCAGGCTTAACTCTGTACATGACTTGAACGCCAGCCACAGGCTCTAGGATATTCCTCGTGTAGGGAGATTATACAACAAAAAAACATCAGGGTGAGCCATTGAATGACGTCAGTGTCAGAGCTTATGGACACCCACTGGAGGCTCCAGGCTTCAAGCATTGACTGCTCGAAAGCTCGGCGCTGACTGAATACCTAGATGTAGATTTCAGTGTCTATCCAATTCCAGTAGAACATTCACGCATATTGCATTGTTGCAAGGGTGACGATGTGGTCGTACATGATACTGCCTCTACTGATTGATTAAAGCATAGCACAACGGCATACATATGTATGAGGCACCTAACAGTGACAGTAACCTGAAGATCAGAGAAGCAAGACCCCGTGCACAAATGGACGCCTACTGAAACACGTTCGAGCCAGATAGGCATGTTCTCATCTGCACAATTATAGCAAGTTCCAATGGATGAACTGATTCCAATGACATTTATTTTCATCGGCACCGCAAGATTCCCTCCAGCTTGCAGAAGCGGCAATAGGCGGCAGTGCTGTTGGAGATCAAACATAAACGCTAAGCGCTAAGCGCCCTCTGTGACCGAGTTTGGCCCCACGAGATTCAAAAATAGGACACCGCTTAGCGACGATTTGCTATTATCAATGATGCTATTGTTCCCTGACGTAGGTTGCAACATAGATTTCAACCCTCAACACTTACAGTAATAGATTGCCGAGGAGAAAACGCTATCGTCTTCAGCATATTATGCGCTCAAGACCGAGTTGGCGGGTATAGTATAACTATGCTTGATATCTACTCTTTCCGACATCACTAATTCCTCACATGTCTACGATAATGCCAAACATCAACCTTTCTATACACCTTGACTCGAGAAAATGGCCAAGCGAGTCAGGCAATAACACCAAAATCGAGCTCATAGGCACCTTCATCGCGGCCGTGTTCTATGGCCTAGTTATTTCGCTGGTATGCCACACACTCCAGCCACTCATCTTCCATTCAAAAGAGCGAACGTATTCAAATCGCATGCGCTGGTTCCTCATCACCTACACAGTGTTGATGTTCTTGCTCAGCACTGGTGCATTTGCGCAGACTGCTGCCTTCGTCGTACACGTTGTCTTTGACGGCGCGCCTCCAAGGTCTCACAATCTTGTCCAAAGCAGCAGTCCTCTTCTGCTCCCGCTCACAGCGTGGGGCGCCGACAGTCTGATGGTACGTCGCCGTTCAGTGGCATAGTCGATTGATATTCACTCATCTAACGCAATTCAGATCTGGCGTTGTATAATTTTACACGGCAATGCCTCGAGAGCGCGCCGTATCATCATACACTGCGGCTTATGCGCTCTGTCCCTAATATCCATAGGCGAGTCGATAAATACACAAACATCAGGGAGATATCTAACACTGCCCAACAGCATCAGGCATTCTGTACTACATCCTTCCTTCATTGGCACCATTCTCCGGCAGCTCCCCGCTTTTCGCTACAATGATCACCATATCTGTCACTACCTTTGTCAACCTTATCCTCACAAGCCTTATTGCCTTCCGGCTTCTACGTCACCAAAATGCCATGCGGCGTGTGCTCGGCCCGCAATACGGCGCGCCTTACATGCGCCTCATCGTCATTCTCGTCGAGTCCTGTGCCCTCATTGTGGTCACTGGCATCATATATCTTTGTCTCTTCGCGGCAGATCGGGAGGGCGCGACGATAATCCCCATGCTCCTTCTGCCACAAATCTGCGTGATCTCGCCCCTGATGATTGTGTATGCAGTAGGGAAAGGGAAGGCGATTCACAAGGTGCCCTCGCCAGGAAGACATGATACAGACAGCACGGGTGGCCACTTGGGCACAGCGCGCAGAGAGCGCAGAAAAAGTGTTATCTCGCAGTCGATTGTGTTCAGGGATCCAGAGCTGGATTCTGATCCGCTACACGAACACGATTCCGAAGACAGAGGGTCAGGGATGCAGGAAGAAGATGTAGCTGTACAAGAAACGGTGTAAACAGTATCACTAAAAAAATACATGGCAGAAAAAGATATATCAGCCACAGGACATGAAAATCTCCGAATGATTTAACATTTCAGCCGAACGCGTTATTCTAAGTGCGTTGAGAACAAATCAGAACCGTTTGAGATGCCGTGGATCACCGCCTCCAGCATATGTTCAGACCTGCGAATCGCTGGATGCAGAGTGTTGTAGATGAGAAATATACTTTGAGTTGACGGTCACTCACGATGGTCACTCGGGATGTATGTCAGGCTCGAATGAGATTTCCGCCGGAAGCCCCAATGCAGATCGTGCAGACAGGTGGCAATTAATGGCTTCCACTTTGTCAATATCCGTTCCGCGTGATTGAAAAATGCATAGTTGACGCCATTTCCGAGGTAGTCTTTGTTGAGGGTCTGCAATAGGATATGGAAGTTACTAATCTAGGAAATGGCAAACCGATCGATCAGCTACCAATTTTTAATATCGAAGTTGAAGTCGAAGCGCCAAAGCCACGTTCGATCGTAATAAAACACATACCAGTATATCCCGTGGATCCAAAATCTCCAGTTCCTCCACCTGCGTCAAGATCGCCTCAATGCGCTTTGTCCACCCAAAATCAGAAATCTTTGGGCGCGACACGCGCCATAGATGCAGCGTCGGGATCTCTGCGTACAGGCGCATCTTCAGCGCCCACACGCGCGGGAACGCGGCCGTCGGTGTCCATGCTTCGAAGAAGACCTGCTGTAGAATGGGCGTCCAGACCTCGACCTCCGCCCCTTCTTCGCCGTCTGCGCTCTCGACCCACTCGGTGCGTAAGCCGCCCGCGCTTTGCACTTCGAAGTGCTCAAGCGGTTCCACAAGCTCTGTATCCTCGAGTGTTGATGAAGCTCGCCCCTCACACCTCGCGGCTGCCGCGCGGCGGATTGCCAAGCGAACTTCGTCGCTCACGAATCTATCCAGGTGAAACGAGCAAGTCTTGAGCCGCGGTGCCAGGACGTCCTCTATTGATCCGGTGCGTCCCAGGGCCTCGATATCCTGATAAAACGGCACCGTCGTGTTGAGGTGCTCGAGACCGGGTGCTGCCTGTAATAGTGCGACGAGATCCCCCTGTGCTGGAGGTGCACCGGTACGGATATACAGCCGTCGCAATGACAAGCAGACACCGCTTCCGCTGCGCGTAAGCATGGCCAAGAGGTCTGGGAGTAGGTTCTCTGAGCCAGAGGTGACGTGGATGTCCTGCACCGCGGGGAGGTCGATGGCAACCAGAAAGCTGCGGTGAGAGCTAAAGTAGCTTTCCAGCGTGAGGTTTGTCAGGTTCGCGAGTGTTATCGAAAGCGCGTTGGAGGAGGAGACCAGCGTGCCTCGGTAGGACAGGTCGAACGTCTCGAGCGCGGAGGAGGACGCAAACTCCTCGAGGCGGAGTGGGGAGCGGATGTCGTGGGTGTAGTGCACGAGGTTTGCGACTGGTAGCTTGAACTCTGCCGAGTACATCCCCTTGATATCGACGCTCCTAAGCCGCGGTGCGAGCGCAAAGGTGTCGATTTCGGCGATGCCGTTGTTGGTGTCTGAGTGGGAGGAACAGAGCATGTTCAGCGCAAGCACTGTCAGCTCGTCGAGCTTCCCTCTGATATCCGCGCCTAGGTTCGCCACAACGGTTTCTGGGAGGTGCAGCTTCACGGCCTGCCAGCGCTGGGAGTGGGCTGTGAGCAGCCGTAGGACTGGGTGAGCGTGGAACGTCCTTGCTTGCCTGTTCTTGATCGCACGCCGGCTTGTGGAGACAGATATCCTCAGTGGTGCGTTTCTGGATCGTCTGAGCAGCTCCGAGAGGAGTGCAATCTGCACACGGGTCTTGCTCGAGGAGGTCTGAAGAACCATGTAGGGTAGGCGGCTCCAGAGGCCAGAGAGGGCGATGGCGCTATGCCGCCAGGACCGACAGACTTGTGATATTGTCCAGGGTGTGTCGGAGGCAAAGATGAATATGTGCTGTATGATCTCGGTGGGCAACACACGGACTAGTGATAGTATAGCCTTGTGCTGTCTGATCAAATCTGCCCGCTTTGTGTCAATGGCTGCCTCTTTCTCGAGTTTTCGCAGGGCCTCACGCACAAGGGCAGCATCGTCGTCAGAGGGCGGTAAGTTTGAATGGAGAAGATGAGATAGCGGTGACGGGGCCTCTTTAGTCCTGAAGAGTTTTGATAGATGCATGCTGAGCTGGCCAATCGAACTTCCCTCGTGTCCAATTCTTATCATTTCTGATGCCTAGACATCAGTGATGGGGAACGCCGACCCCCGTAAAGCAATTACGGATTGGCTATGTGTGCAGGCGTATTCGCATGGGTAAGGCAGCTGGCCGATGTTGGTCATAAGTTAATGGTAATCGTAAGTGCCACCAACCATGATTGCTGCGTTGAAGCGAGGGCACTAGCGATTTACTGACGTGCACTATTTTTAGATCAATGCGTCGCTCATTCCTTCTGTTATTTTGCAACCCAGCAAGGATGTTACTCATGCTCCCGGACATGTTGAGATGGACAGAGCTAAAGGTACTACGTACTAGTTATCGAAACAACTGCTGCCGAGCTCCCGAATGCGCACTGGTGGACTCGCCGCTTTCCATTTGCATTTGTGCATTTGTTCTCTCTGTACATAGTGCTCATCCAGATGCAGCCCAAGAGATGAAGACCTTAGAGATACAAGCGGTAGATCCGAGCTCGAATGAGCTACGGGATATGGCTGCAATTTTTCAGCGCAAGTGGTGTGGAAGGATCATGATGCAAAATCAAACAGGAAGTCTACATCATGTTATCAGAAGGGCATGCTGAACCGATATATAATGTAGAGAGCCTATGTATACTTATAGGAAGCGGAGACCTTCAACCAGATAATGTTGAGATAGTTGACTCGCTCCAGTATTGTTGTGGATCTGTTTTCCAGAGAACCCCCTGATACGTCCATATGATGTTAACTACCTTATCATCCGCGCTTACATATCGGGTTGAGGGTCGACCCAAATTATTGACAACTCTGCCGACAGGGTGTTCGTAAGGTGCATCCCCCCCAAAAAAAAACTGAGAAAATGTGGGCATCAGACGCAGACATGTGGAGTCCTCCTCACGAGGGTTGCAACCGAACTCGGGTCTGCTGCATTCGAGGCAGGAGTCGAGCTGCAAAGAGCGATAAAGTTACACGGCGGTAAGCATATCATACGGATCTAGGCAATGCTTTGGTGCATGTAGAAGGACTCGGTGAGCCGTGAACTAGTCCGAGCCAGTGATCCGTTCCCTAGAGTCCGGACCGGGAATAACGGAGCGGAAGAAACCCACCACGTGTGATGGCGTTGTGTTGTTGCAGCCGAATCCGGTACTTACACACTCTCCAGACCGCGACCACGACGACAGCGCTTGCTTCTGCAGGCCCGTCCAACTCATGTCGTCTACTTACAATCTTCCTCCTCAACTTGTCGGGTAGCTCGTAAAATGCACTCCCAAGACCGTCTTGCTCCATATTGTTGCCATATTGTTCGTTCTCGTGCGGCGAGACCGTCCAAACTCGCGCTTGGGCGCCTTTTTCTCGCATCGACATGCACACGGGTCCCCCATTCTCCTGCCGATCGGCCTTTTCTGGTTTTCTATCACCACCACCTGATTCGCGTCTTGTCTGCGAAACCCGCGTTCAGGGCCCCTTTCTTCATATATGCGTCACACTCAGAAAATCCGCCCACCGCTCCTCAAGCAACACGACACGGCGCAAGTGCTTCAGGCAGAGCTTAGCCCGCTGCAAATGAGGCTTGTATTCCACAAGCACTGCGGGTGATTTTTCTCTACTCCTTTCATCTAACTGCATTGCTCACGTCGTATGTGAAGCTCGAGAACCCCAACCTAGAAGAAGAAGGCAAATGCTCTCGTCATCGTGCATGTGACGCCGCCGCTGTACGGTCCTATGACGCCCCATGCTCGCAATTCGCGAGCTTCACACCACCAGAGAGCGGAAGGATGCAGGCGAATACCTCAGACACGAGCGCAACCTTGCGCGCCCGCCGTATATGTAACCTTTCTTTCTGTGATGACTCTTCATACTACATAAGCTAATTATAATTGGGCCTCTTTCGCAGCAAAAAATCAAATATGCACGATCCTCGTGCCTGTGGAATCGCGCACGACTTTCCTGTTCCTTCGCGCAAGAGCGCGCGATCACTCTGGGCTCTCTACTCCAAGCACTGTGTCCCCTGCACACACACTCCCACCTTCAGCGCTCCAGCTGCTGTCCCGGTTTCAGCGCGTCCCACCTTTTCAACATCTAATTTGCGTCCGCATTCGTCAATCCTCAGCGCGTGCGTCGATGCTCGGGATAGCTTGGCTGGGATACCGCCGTGCCGTCTATGCCCACCAGAGGGCATACTGGCTTCTGTGGGGGGACCATCCTGAACAGGGACCACGAGGCATAGAGTTTCAAAGGAATTCGTACACACGGCCTAATCGATGGTACATCCCTCGACATAACCTTTGTGCGGCGAGGTCTTTTCTAAAATTACTGAAACCTCGCGTGTTCCACGTTGTATAGATATGGAGGCCCATAGACAATGACAATCGGTCCACTATTCGAACTCTCCATCCTGACCGCCATCCGTTCCATCACAGCACTTCTTCTGCCCTCTAAACCAGACCATGCCACAGGTTCCTTTCGCCGATCCTGAATGTTCAAATGTTCCAACTCTTGAAGAGAGTCCACCCACGGCTTCCCTAACGGTGGGAACGGGTGCGTATTGCGTTTCGATTTGCAAAGCTTGCTCAACTGCTAATGCACTATTCCCAGCCTCAATGTTCAGCAACGCCCAGAACACTCGTATCACGGGTGGCTCGTTTGTCATCCAGACAACTGCGGGTACGGTGCTGGTCATAATTCGTAGTTTCGACTTGCCTAACGTAGTAATCCATCCGCCTTCTTTAGGCCAAGAACTGAAGGTACTCTACGACAGTGTCGCGCCAAATGCCATTCTCAACGCTGGAGGACGCGCTGACGATGTTAGATGTCATCCTGGGACTCGCAAAGACGTCATCGGGCTCATTGACAAGTGGAGGGTGGACATCCAGGACGGCGTCACAGCCAACCGGATGTTTTGGCTCAGTGGACCCGCAGGCGCTGGCAAGACGGCGATTGTTCAGACTGTCGCCGAGAGTTGGAAATCGCTCGGTATACACACCGCCAATTTCTTTTTCTTTCGGACGGACGCCTCACGGAGCCACCCCGGATCCCTCATATCGACATTGCTCTATCAGATTTTCGACTTCTACCCCGCTGTGCGAAAGGCCATAGGCAGAGTTCTCAGGTTAAAACCTCGTATATTGGAGACGAAACTTGAAGAGCAGATTGACGAGCTCATCTGTACCCCCTTCCGCTCCATCAAGCCATCATTCTCTCGGCCAATCGTGTTTCTCATTGACGGCTTAGATGAATGCGACTCGGAGGAAAAGACTTCTCAACAGCGAATCCTCCAGGCGCTCGACAAGCTTGTGAGTCAGCAAGACTTGCCATTCCTTGCGTTGGTTTCCAGTCGCGCGGAACCACATATTTCGGCCACTTTCAAACGGCTCACCTCAGAGGCCCTGTCCATCTTCCTGGATGATCAGTATTCTCCAAAGACAGATATCCGGCTTTTTGTCGAAACAGAATTCAAAAAGATCAAGACTTTGCTGGGCAGCGACTGGCCGTCGTATTCCGACATTGGTGCAATTGTGGAGAAATCGTCTGGGCAGTTTATTTACGCTGCCACCATCATGCGTTTTCTTGCGCACTCTTCTGCAGTCCCCAGCTTCAGCCTAGAAAAGGTGCAGGGCATTGTTCCTCCGGCGAGAAACTCTCCATTCAGCCATCTAGATGCATTTTACGCCTATATCCTCGAACAAGCTGATGACCACGACGCCATACGTGACATATTATCGTCGAAACTGCTCGACGATAGAACTATTACTGTTTCTCGCTACAGCACTCCTATATCTAGAAGGGATCTTTTGCCCCGCCCAGTTGTTACGACGCAGAAGCGCCTTATACCGTTTCGGACGGTCACCGAGCATATTCAATATCTACCTCCGATCCGTGAATTTCTCCAATTTTACAATCCAAAATATACAGAAACTCTGTTTGCGTCTTGTATTTCCGATATTACAACCATTGTCCAGCTTCGCGACAACCGACTGGTTTTTTCTCACGCATCGCTGGCCGACTTCTTGCTTGACCGGTCAAGGTCGGCCCCCTTTGACGTGGACCTAGCAGCATTTTCTGCGAAGGTGTTCCCTGCAATGTGGAAACACGGCGTGATGTCATCCGCAGAAGGTGCCAGTTTATTTACCCACTGATGCTTTTCTGGACTCCCCCTCTGATGTTTTTGATCTTGTCCTCGACAGGAAATGAAGAACAGTTGGGATTCAAACTCCTTAACTTGATTCAACATACAACGCCTGCCATCACTGATGCCTTGCTTTCTGTCCACCCATCGGACTGGGACAAATTCAATAAGGCCGCCAAGCTTGGGGACTTTTTGAAAAACATATCAAGACTTGTGCGTAGCAACTTCCTGATTCCTTGTTCACTAAAAAGGGACACAATGTCATGACTTAGTATCGTGCACACGACTTTCAATCCTACAAGCAGATTCTCAAACCTTGGGTTACTTGGGAGGTTTTCAGGGGAGATCGTCTTATGCCTCTGGCTGGGAATCCCTACATGCCTACATGTATTCGCGTGCTTGCTGGGATGGACTATTTAGACAAGGATGATATTCCCTTCCTCAAGAGGCATCTTTTTGTTGTGTGGCTGCGGAAACGGATCAGCAGGGTGTTTAAGTGTGAATCTTCAGATGCAGTGGAGCCGGATTCTAATTTCTGATAGTGAATAGTAGTGGATGCTGATAGTCTGGCTTGTTTTTTTGGCGCCAGGATGGACATATAATAGATTGATTTACCCCTAAACACTTTTGGGTTGATGTCAAGCCGAGTCACCCCACTGATACCTGGGCCGCCCAACATGGTGATCCAACTTCAGGCAAGCCCGGGGTCCACTGTTATACGCTTCACGAATTCCGCTTTCATTCCATCTTGCCTTTATTTTGGAGTTATTACACTTAGTGAGCGGTATACTGTTCAGGGTGACAAGTGGAAGTGATTATCAAGTCTGGCAAAGAAGCCACTCACAATTCCCGCAGTCTGTGCGGGCGCTGAAACCGTTGCATAATACATACTTACTCGGAGTCAACACGTCCACAAAGGCTGATGTGATGTCGCAAAAAGAAAAAAAAAACCCCACTACAAGTTTGTCAATACAGCCACAAAGCGCAAGCAAAAATTCAACAAAAGCAGCTTGTCCTATACTTGATCCGTTGCCCGGGTCTCGGCCCGGTACTACTTATCGGAGCGGAACAAGGCTCAGCACGTGCGGCGCTACGTCGCCGGATGCCAGCCCTGAGCCGACAACAGCAGTTCTCCCCCGTACACCGCGACTACGACAGCGCTCGCTCTTGCAGGTCATCCAAGTCATGTCGCTCCTCCTCGTCTTGTCTGGGAACTCATAACATGGATTTCCAAGACCGTCTTGTTCCATATTGTGCGTTCTCGTGCGGCGAGACCGTCCAAACTCGCGTTTTGGCGCCATCCCCTCGCATCGACATTCATACGGGTCCCTGGTTCTGGCCTCCTAATCAGCATTCTCTGGTTTACTGTCTGCGCCATCTGGATCGCGTATTATCTGCGAAATTTGCGTTCGGCCTTACTCTCCTCGTATCAACATCTCCTCTCTGGATCTGAATTAGCAGCACAGGTTCCTATGCATGCTCTCAATTTCTCTCTGCTCTTTGTGAACTCACAACGACCGTCTTCCAGCGACCTCGTGTGTACCATACACTACCTGCCAACCACCACCCCCAATTAGATCGCATCTGCCCACAACTACGGGACACCCATCTGGTGAATATGCATGGCGCCCAACTTGCCTCTATCACATATCACAGAACATATCGCCTGCAACGGTGCGACATTCCGCACGCTGGCCCAGCATAGCTCAGCAACGGTGGTAGATTTGTCCTGGCCAGGGAGCGCAATCGACAATGCACGATGCGCGTCTAGATCTACATAATGATATCGGCGTCGTGCGAAGCCAAGAGCGGACAAGCGCTCGTCGAGTAACGCGGAGTGCCAGATGTGACTCAGGCAGAGCTTAGGGCGCCGCGCATGGGCTTTATATTGCATGTAATTTGGACATTGGGTGAGTTGCTCATCGTCTTCATACAGGTAACTGTGTTGCTTACCTTGTATGCGAAGCTCAAAAACTTCGAGCCTGGAAGAAGGCGCAGCAAGTACCCTCATCTCAAGACGACCCAAGAGCGTCATACATGTGACACCTATGGCGCCTCAGAGACCACCGCCTCGTACCCCGCTCGCAGAACTTTACACATCCAGAGATCGGAGGGTTGCAATCCGAAGAACTCAGACACAAGCGCGACCTGGTGTGCCCGACGTATGTGTAAACTTTCACTCCATTATACTGCATAACATATTCATAAGTCAATTTCCTTTGCAGCCAAAATCGTGCCTACAGAAGCATGCAGGATGTTACCTGTAGATACATCCACATGGGCCCCTTATCCCTTCACGCAATAGAGCGTCCGCCACGTCCAGCGAGCAGCTGCTGGCTGGTGATGCCGCTCTTCTTCCCTCCTTCCCTCCCTCTCTCGCGGGTTCAGACAGCTTTGTCGTCACCACAACGACCCATCGCACCTCCAACAAACCTTGCCTTCGAGATCACCGCGAACAACTCACTTCGTAGGAACGGAGGGCCGTGGTGCCTTTTCGGAATCGAATACGACTGCATACCATGCGCGACGCTGTGCGGGGCAATGACCTGCGATGAGAGGACAGAACGACGCCGCCGCCATTGCCGTCGAGGAGAGCAAATAGCGACCGAGACACCGCACTGCGCCGTGTACATGTCAAGTTGAACGGAACGTGCAAACCACAGTTTAGTCTGGGCTGCTCGTACCACGCTGCAGGTTAGCGCATAACCGGCGTGGGTGAGACGCCATGCGAGTGACAGTCAATGTGGCGTCTGTGCCCTGGATCGAGGGGATGTTGTAGGAAACAACACAGGACGCCGTGGTAGTTATGGATGACAAGGAGACTGGAGTCAGTGAGGCGCCCGTTCACTCAGGGTGTTGTCCAGCATCGTGAATGACGACACCGCAGCGCGGCGCGTAGTGAGAAAGAGTTGGCAGGGGCGGATCATGGCCTAGGACGGCGGTCTATGACCACGATGACCACCAGTGGGCATGTTGGCCGATGTGGAAAAGGGCACGTTGAAAGGAGACCACCGAGGACATTTCAAGAGTTTGAATACGCTGCCGGACCGGCTACACATCCCTCCCCAAGACTCGTGTTCGCGGCGAGGTCTTGTCCTAAAATATTGAGCCTCGTGTGATCCACGTTGTATAGATATGGTGGCCCATAAACAAAGACAATCGACACAGTAATACGGACTCTCCATCTTGACCGCCATTTGTTCCATCATAGCACTTCTTCGGTATTCTTTACCCTATCATGGCGCAGAATCCTGTAGCCGATCCTGGATGTTCAGAACTTCCAACTATTGAAGAGAGTCGACCCACACCTTCCCTAACGGTGGGAACGAGTGCGTAGTGCCTTTCGATTTGCAAGGCTTGCTCAACTGCTGATGTGCAATTCCCAGCCTCAATGTTCAGCAACGCCCAGATTAATCAGATCACCGGTGGCACGTTCGTCATTCAGGCTCCTCCAGGTACAGGTACGTAGTCATTTTTCTGGTGTTGACTTGCTTGACGTAGTAATCTTTCCGCCTTCTTTAGGCCAAGAACTGAAGGTACTCTACGACAGTGTCGCGCCAAATGCCATCCTCAATGCCGGGGGACGCGCCGATGATGTCAGATGTCACCCTGGGACTCGCAAAGAAGTCATTGGGCTCATTGACAAGTGGAGGGTGGACATCCAGGACGGTGTCACGGCCAACCGGATGTTTTGGCTGAGTGGACCCGCAGGCGCCGGCAAGACGGCAATTGTTCAGACTGTCGCCGAGAGTTGGAAATCGCTCGGTATACACACCGCCAACTTCTTTTTCTTTCGGACGGATGCCTCGCGGAGCCACCCCAAATCCCTCATATCGACATTGCTTTATCAGATTTTCAACTTCTACCCCGCTGTGCGAAAGGCCATAAGCACGGTTCTCAGGTCAAAACCTCGTGTATTGGAGGCGAAACTTGAAGAGCAGATCGACGAGCTCATCTGCGCCCCCTTCCGCTCCACCAGACCATCATTCTCTCGCCCAATCGTGCTTCTCATTGACGGCTTAGATGAGTGCGACTCGGAGGAAAAAACTTCTCAACGGCAAATCCTCCAGGCGCTCGACAAGCTTCTGAGTCAGAAAGATTTGCCATTCCTTGCGTTGGTCGCCAGTCGTGCGGAACTACATATTTCAGCTGCTTTCAAGCGGCTCTCCTCAGAGGCCCTATCCATCTTCCTGGATGATCAGTTTTCTCCAGAGACGGATATCCGGCTTTTTGTCGAAACAGAATTCGAGAAGATCAAGACATCGCATCCGCATGCGGTTCTGCTGGACAGCGACTGGCCGTCGGGTTCCGACATTGATGCAATTGTGGGGAAATCGTCTGGGCAGTTTATATACGCTGCCACTGCCATGCGTTTTATTGCGCACTCTTCTGCAGTTCCAAGCCTCAGTCTAGAAAGGGTGCAGGGTATTGTTCCTCCGGCGAGAAACTCTCCATTCAGTCATCTAGATGCATTTTACACCTATATCCTCAAACAAGCTGATGACCACGACGCCATACGTGACATATTATCGTCGAAACTGCTCGATGACAGAACCATAACTACCATCATCCATCCAGGTGTCTTGGTTATAAACAGCAAAACGGAAATTGTTTCGCGGGGCACTCAACCGGGTACTGATAGGACTGAGTCTCGTTCTTCACTCCCTCCAACCAACAAATTTCTCCAACTTTACAATTCCAAATACACACAAAGGCTGTTTGCATCTTGCATTTCCGATATCGCGGCCGTTGTTCAGCTTCGCAACGACCGGCTGGTTTTTTATCACGCATCGCTGGCCGACTTCTTGCTTGACCGGTCGAGGTCAGAACCCTTCGACGTAGACCTAGAAGCATTTTCTGCGAAGGTTTTCCCTGCGATGTTGAAACAAGCCGCGATGTTACACGCATATGGTGCCAGTTTATTTACCCTCCGACACTTTTCTGAATCCCACCTCTAATATATTTTTATATATCTTGTCCTCGACAGGATGTACACCAGAAACTGTGCTATTCAGACTCCTTGATTTGATTCAGCATACAACGCCTGCCATCACTGATGCCTTGCTTTCTGTTCGGCCATCGGATTGGGACAATTTCAATAACATCGTCGGGTTCAGGAACTTTTTGAGAAACATATCAAGACTTGTACGTAGCAATTTCCTGGTTCCTTGTTCACTAATAGTAAAAGGGGAAACAATGTCATGACTTAGTATCGTGCACGCGACGTTCAGTCCTACAAGCGGATTCTCAAAGTTTGGATTACTTGGGCTGTTTCCAAGGAAGAATTTTTTCAGGCCCGGGCTTCGAATTCCTACATGCCAATATGGATTAGTTTTAATATGACCTCTCTCGACAAGGATGATATTCCCTTCATTCGGAGGTATCTTTTTATTGCGTGGCTGCAGAAACGGATCAGCAGGGTGTCGAAAGTCTGAATCTTCAGACGCAGTGAGGCGGAATTTATGATTAGGAGTAGTAGTGGCCTGCTTGTTTTGGCGTCGGCGAAGACGCATTAATAGACGGATTTGCCCCTAAACACTTTTGGTTTGATGTCTAGCCGAGTCGCCCCACTGGTGGTGGACCGCCCAACATGGTGATCCAAGTTCAGGCAAGCCTGGGGTCCAACGTTATACGCTTCAAAGATCCCCGCTTTCATTCCATTTAGCCTTCATTTGAGTGTAACTACACATAGTGAGCGGTTTCTGAGAGTAATACTGTCCAGAATGACAAGGGAAAGCGATTGTCGAGTCTGGCAAGGAAGCCACTTACAATTTCCGCGGTTTGTGCAGGCGCTTGGCAGGCGCTGAAACTGTCGCGAAATATTCAGAGTCAACACGTCCGTGAGGCCTTGAGGTCTTGAGGGTTTATGTGATGTCGCAAAAAACATTCCACTACAAATCAGTTACTTATTGCATGAATATGTTCAAAACTCGGTGCATCTGCAGCAACAAAGCGCAAGCTACGAAGCACCCGTCCCATTCTTGATCCGAAGCCCGGATCTCGGCACGGCATTATCGGAGCGGAACGAGGCTCAGCACGTGCGCCGCTACGTTGCCGAGTGCCAGCCGACAATAGCAGCCAGCTCGCAGACTCCCCTGTACACCGCGACCACGACGGCGCTCGCTCTAGCAGGCCATCCAAGTCATGTCGCCCCTACTCACCATCTTCCTCCTCGTCTTCATCGGCCAGCTCGTAACCTGGATTGGCAAGACCGTCTTGCTCGATATTGTGCGTTCTCCTCTTTGACTTTATCCCACTTCCAAGTTCTAACGCGGGTCATTTCTTCGTAACTTTGTTATTGATACATACAGGTATATGACGCCTACCTACGCCTCACCCGCTCTCCGCTCGCTGCGAAGCAACGTGCTCTCAAGAGCGAGATTCTATCGACTAAAGCTGAGCTAATGAAGACGAGCGCGCAGGACCAATTCGCTAAGTGGGCTAAACTGAGGCGAAGCGTCGACAAGGGCCTTGCAGACCTTGAGAAACTCAGTGCGTCACATATTCCTCCTGGGTTTCTGTCGGAAAATCTCTAACCATCAACACCTGTCTCACCACTTGCTCTGCTCTACCACTCTACGTTTTCGTTTTCTCTATGGCCCAATAGACTCGCAAATCGCCAGCACGAAAAGCGGCTTCGGATTCAAGTTCAACACATTGCTCTGGATCATGACCACCGGCCTGCAATTTGTCGTTGGCTGGTGGTACCGCAAGCAGGCGGTATTCTTCCTCCCACCTGGATGGTTCGGTCCCCTTGGCTGGTGGCTCGCGCTTCCATTCGCGCCTGCTGGTACGTTCTTTCATGTCACATTTTCTGTGTTCTTCATTTTGCGTTTTGGATTTTCTTTTTCTCTTATCGTGTTGGTGTGCTTGCGTCTTGTTCGTCTTTCTTTGGTCCGAGCCCTCGTCTCCGGGCTGAGATGGTTGAGAGATGCTTCGAATTGACTTTGAGATCTCCGAAGCCCTCGTCCTTCGCAGCTATTACGAACTTGTTTCTCCTACCCTAGCCTGCTCAGGTTCTGAATCGGTCCGGCAGTGAGCGCTAATGTGCATGCGCTTCCTGAACTTGTTTTATGAGTCTGCGCCTCCAACCTTGCTTGATTGTATGCACTCTTTTGGCAACGTTTCGTGTTGCTACCACGTTAGGCCCATTGTTAATGATTTTGAAACTTTCTTCCTTTTTTTTTTTTTGTTGCCTTCACGCCTATTTTATCACAGACAACGCGATCACGTACTCACCAAGTCTTGTCGTTTTTTCATACAGGCTCCGTCTCCGTTGGTGTATGGCAGATGGCCTGCCGCCGCGTCATTCTCGTGGGCGAGCGTGTCGTGAAAGACTTCATCCAAGTTAACGGTACGTCTCATCATTATCCCTCTTCAGCTCGTGCCTCGTTGCCCTTTCACTGACACAAACGTATACTCCCTCTTGCAGGATCATCATCATCCCCAGAGGATTCCGATGTCTCCGCGAACGCAAGCAGCGCATCGACGCCAAACAACACACCACAGAAGAAAACCAAGGCATCATAGCGTCATAAGCCTGTAGCCGCTTTGCCTCTGCCCCGTAGCGCATGCATGTAGACTCTACCAAGAGCTCCCTGTTATCTTATAGATTCGCACTTCCGGGACCGTAATACTATGTATGTATTACACACACCACTTATAATTTAATGGGCTATCCGCGTCCACCTACCCCGCGATGTGCCATGGCGTGCCATAGCTTCATTCAAAATTCCGTGTTGGTGTGACCTAATGTATCAAGAACATATGAATGACACTGGATGACCCTTACTCTGTCGCCTTCCATATGACTATGCAGATTCAGGAAGTATACGATATTGAGTGCAGCATATTTGACTTCCGATGCATGAAGGACTTCCTGCGACCTACGAAGTGCACGACCCATGCAGTATAATGGTTGTATTGCAGACCGCTGTGGACTATGAAAGCGGAGCGATATTGGAAGACATGTACGGAGAACGTGTCCTTGTCCCTTGTGGCTTCTACCTCTATGCTTATATGCGCCGATGTATAAACTTTGCTATAGGTCCAGAGCACGAGTACTTCCTCCGCAGTTGCAAAAAGCACGACAATCAGACTCAATCAGACGATTCGGACACATCAGAAATTTCTTGAAGCTCTTCTTCGCTCAGCGCTCAACAGTCATGTAGCCGTGTTAAAAACACTATCTGAAAGATCCGCGTATGTTATGACTTGTACTGAATTTGTTACTTAGGCGCCCAACGGATGCCGTATGCTGCCGGTGGTTTTGATCAACTCAGGACTTTGTACGGATCATTCATGATATCAAACAAGCTCTTGCTTGTTCATGTGAATGTCCAGACCTGGCCATCCCTTCTCTTCTTCTTTCAAAGGACTCTGTGGTCCACTGCCCGATGTTACTTGAATTCCTATCGCGATGGTATGGCTTGGGACGTTTTCGACATCAATCATGCTTCAGACGCAACCCAAGAGACAACCCTATGACGACTATAGAGCGCTAAGTTATTGCTAAGTTATCACAAAACCTCCGGAAAACACGCGGCGCCTGACTCCTTTCTGGGCTATCTCTGCATTGACATTCATTAGCGGCGGCTGAAACTGGGGCTATCAAAGTCCACCCAATGATACCCGGACATACTTACTTGAAGACTTGCACCTGCCAATGTGTTTCATCTCCATCTTTTTCGCTTTCTTAGTCTGGCCTCCCTGCAGGCTGCTTGTCCGGATCCCTGCATATTGGACATTGGAGGTTGCCCTACTGCAACTCTGCCCGTAACGGCCACGAAAGCCTGCCACTGTTCCTGTAGCGTGCATGAAGCTACTGCCGATTTGGCCACACACAACGGGTAGCACCAGCCCCCTCAATGTGCGCTCACTGGCACTGCGGCCTTCCGTTGACGAGGCGTCGCATCTAGCCTTCTTCGCGAGGATGGCCATCTATTCGCGCTCGCTTTCACCAGATCCCCAGACGGCGCCAACATCTGCACCAACTTCCAACGAGGGCAAATCGTCAACGTCGATATCGACCAACACAATCATTGCTGGGGTGTTAGGCGCCGTTGGGGTGCTCTTGCTCTGCGTGGGGGTCTTCGTCGCAGTGCGCATTCGATACCGCAAGCGACATGGTCTCCAGGCAAAGTCTCCATGGTCGACCAGCGGTATGGAAACGGCGTGTTCACAGAAGACTCTGTGCAATTCAAAGGACGGCTTCATCATGGCGAAGACAGCACAAGCGGGTGTGATGAAAGGGCAGGCGTCGTCTTGGTCGGAGTACTCCCAAATGGAGTCAGTGAAGGAGGTACCCATCGAGTCTATCACCATGCGCACTCACGGCAGGCGTCCCACAATCGAGATTGACACCAGCAAACTCGCTGGAAAATACCGAAAGTCGTCGATGGGGCGGCCCAACAGCTTCCCGGAGCGGAAGGGGGGACAGGAGATGAAGCAACTCGACCCACCAACAGGACCACTAGACGAATACTTGAACCTTGGCGACGAGGCGACCAATAGAAATTCCATGCTATCGACCTACACACTCTCGCTACAGCTCTCGCGCCCCTCTACGTCGCTTTCTCAAATCAGCGTGCAGACCATCTCTCCCATTGCATTCTGCGACACGCCCTCAAACAGCCACCTTCCCCTTGCATTGAGGCCCAAGGCTTTGACACCGAGCCCAGAAGAAGGCCAGCCACAGGTCGACGATACGAAAGACACCACGTCTTCGCCCAACACATTAACCTGAAACGCATTTGCACATCATCAGATACACCACACATAACTCGATTGATATAATTTTCTATCCCCTTCCTAATCTTCTCCTTATATTTATGTACACCAACCTTGCATCGACCTAGTCCTGAACTCCAAACAATCAGCGGATCTTGGAGCTGGTACCATAACCATCTTGTATATTGCACAGCATGTCGCCCGACGAACGCCAATTTGTACTCATTTGATCCATTGAGACCCTTCATTTGACACATCTTCAAGTTTGCATAGAACCAACAAAAAATAAATAGCAAACAATGAAACAATCACGACTGGGAGGGGTTTAAGTGTCAATATCGGTGACTCGCTATGAATGACCATCCGAGCACATATTGAACGACATTGATATCTTTGCAGCATTCGCCCGGTAGACTATTGCATGAATACATACTTATCGGATTTGCTGAGAAATCAGTCACACAAAACACCCGCGGCGGCGTCTTACCAAAATATGCATCACACGTGAGTAACTTGTACTGTTACTGACTGACCCAAGTTGATGACGGTTTCCGGATACTTTTCCAGTCTATTTCGTTCTATTCGAGGTATTGTCTTGAGGCCATTCTGGACCTTTCTTTTTTTGCAAAGGGAGTCGTCTGTGACGTCCTTGTTTTACCTGTTTGGTTACTTGCTATATATGGCCAAACAACTGCCATATACAGAAAATTTCGGATCCAGTTGCTCCAAAGTAAGATTGACTTTCGGCTACATAAAATGAATGACAATACGTTCTTCATGTACTGAAGCTCTCATCGGACTCTTTCGTATCTTAAAAAGACGTCGATTGCTGTACCATATGAAGGGCTGCTTTTGGTAAAGCTACAGGCTGCCGCTTCATAACATCTGGCAGTGGATAGATGGATTTGCGAATTAATACAGTCCATTGAGATAGAAACAAGAAAGCGTGACTATGTACATCCTCGAAAAACGAAGAGAGAGTTAACTACAAACTAATTTTGGATGCGAGGGAGTTGGTAAAGAAAAGCATAGGAAAGCAGCTTACAGCGCAGCGCGCTGGAGGGAAGGCTCGACACCGTCGCGCACGGCAAGGTAGCCCATCAAGTCGCTCGTGAGGAACTCGCTAGGCCATCTGCGCCTGACCTGGCCTTTGAGGTACTCGACCGCAATGCGCACGTCCTCGGGCTTGACTCCCGCGACGATCTTGCCCAAATTGGGCGCAACCTCGTCTACCAGCTTGTCGATGCTCTGCACGGAGACTGGAGCGCCAGTATCCGAAACGCGCGTGCCGTAGTGGACCCACTGCCAGAGCTGCACGCGCGTGATCTCCGCCGTGGCTGCGTCCTCCATAAGGTAATTGAAGGGAATGCAGCCGTTGCCGCCGACCCATGCAGCAGTGTAAGCAAGGCAGGTCTCGACGTTCTCGCGGATACCTGTGGATGTGAGCTGTCCAGAGACAGTGGTGGAGAGCAGGTCGGCAGCGGCAACTTTGACCTCAGAGCGCAGGACGTAGTACTGATTCGGTCCGAGCATGTGCTTGTCGAAGATCTCGCGAGCAATCTTGTTGATGAGCGGGTGTGCGATCCAGGTACCGTCATGACCAGCGGTGACCTCGCGCAGCTTGTCGGCGCGGACCTTGTTCATGGCGATCTCGTTGGCCTTCGGGTCGTCCTTGATGGGGATTTGGGCGGACATGCCACCCATGGCGGCGACCTTGCGCTTGTGGCAGGTCTGGATGAGCAGACGCACGTAAGCGTCCATGAAGGGAACAGTCATTGTCACGTCCTTGCGGTCAGGCAGCACAGCGCTGCGATCCGCACGGCGCTTCTTGATGAAGGAGAAGATGTAGTCCCAGCTAAAAATAGAAACAACATATGAGATCATCGTCTCAAAATAAGCTTGTGAGAGAAACGCACCGCCCACAGTTGAGGCCGGCCGAGTGGTTCCTGAGCTCGAACAGAATTTCCTCCATCTGGAATGCGGCGGGAAGGGTCTCGATGAGCACAGTCGCGCGAATGGTGTTGTGTGGCATGCCGATATACGACTGAGAGAAGACAAACACATCGTTCCACAGACGCGCCTCGAGGTAGTGCTCCATCTTGGGGAGGTAGAAATACGGTCCATGACCACGCTTGACGAGCTCGTGGGCGTTGTGGTAGAAATAGAGCGCAAAGTCAAATAGCGAGCCGGAAACGGGTTGGTTATCAATCGAGAGGCGAGGCTCATCGAGGTGCCAGCCGCGAGGCCTAATTTTGTCACGATAAGCCGAAATAGACAAGGCAGATATGTGAGACACGACACTCACCTCACAATGAGCACGGCGGGGTCGTCAGAAAGCTTGTATTTCTTGCCGCCAGTCTCGAAGTCAACCTGGCGGCGGACAGCGTCGCGGAGGTTGACCTGTCCATTGATCATGTTTGCGAATGTCGGCGCGCTCGAGTCTGGAAGATTACGACGAGACCCGCGTCAGCATTTTGTATTCAATCCACTTTCTCCTGTCTCGCTTCCTCCTGCTACCTCTCGCCGACTTCGCAGCACCCAGAGTAAAAAGTTGAGAAAGAGAACACACCTTCGAAGTCAGCCATGAAAGTCTTCGCCCCGCTGTTCAAAGCATTGATGACCATCTTCCTGTCCGTGGGGCCAGTGATCTCGACGCGTCGGTCCTCGAGACCAGGGGCAGGTGGCGCGCAGTGCCAGGATGGCTCGGCCCGGATGTGGGCGGTCTCCGGAGGGAAGTCGAGCTGAACACCCGAGTCATAGCGGCGCTGGGCATCCTCGCGCGCGACGAGGAGCGACTGTCTGGTCGTCTCGAATGTACGGTGCAGCGCAGCGAGGAACTTGAGCGCGTCTTCAGTGAGGATTTCTGCCTGAGCGGCAGGCGCGACTTTTGTGTGGATTTTGACGCCTTGAGCCATGATGCTGGTGGTGGATGAGGGATAAGGTATGTCGTGGATTTGAATTGGAGCCAACAATACCGACGCAGGGTTTTAGTAGGTACCCCGAATTGGGTCGGCTCCCCGTGATATCCGTCTGCCCGGATCCAAATGTTTAAACGGATCGACGTCAGATTCCGGGGAAGCCTTATCACATGTCCTTCGCCCTTCCGTTCTCCTTCCACTCTTCCTCCTGTCTGCATCCATGACGCTCAATGCATAGACCTCATGTGATGACATCCAGACCAAAAGCCCTTATACAGATACATCAACTTGGAACGGCGTGTCTGGTGCCTTTCTTTCATTCTCCTTTGATTCATCTTTCACCTCTTATGATTCGATATCTGTTAGCCCCTTGCTTTGAACCCCTCAAAGAGTCGAACCCGCTTCCTACTTTTCACAAATCCGCAAGTGAGCGAATGCGTCCAGTCAACACATATTCTCTCAATCCTCTCAATAGCAAACGAGACCGCATAAGCAGAGTATTTGACACGTTCTGTATCGCAAGTGAGCTATATTTTGTCTGGCTCCCGGAGCTCGATGTTCACAAGCATTATAGTGTAATCCATTCAGTAATGCCAGTGTCACTGCGACGTCAGCTGGAGCTTGGAGAGGCTAAGTATTCGCGATGCTCCAGGCAAATCCATTACGATGGACGGAGTACAATGAAGATATGTAAGTAAACTGCAGAATGACTCCAACCTTCGAAGGCGCGCCACAGATACCCTGGCAGAAATTAGCCAAGCCGATGCAAACCGAAACAGCTGGTGGCTCCGTCGGCCGTCGCGCACAGTATAAGTTTATAGGATTGAGGGTCTTCCGTCTTCCCAGGCCGGCCGTCTGAGGTACAACGGGCGAACGGCTGAATGGCAGACGGAGAGATGGATCCGCCATCCCGTTACACCGCCACCAATATATCAGGATCAATCACGGCAGCTGCCGAGTTGCCGCTCCGTTACTCCTGTTTCCCCACACGCCAGAAAAGAGTCCAGGGAGACTCGAAGGGCTTTAGCGCCACGCAAGCCACAGGAGGACAATCTTGTCTGCGTTAGATTTGACGCGTGACTGAGACGAAGGCGCGCTCAGTTGTATAAGGAGTAAGCATGGGCGTCCATCTCCTCGCATTTGTTGTATGGAAGGCGAAGTAAACGGGTCTAGTATCTAGTAGATTGGCGTCAAACAGGTGGGATGCGTTGATGGCGCCGAGCGCAGGTCGACTCTGGGAGCGCTATCAGAAGTAATCCAATGTACAATAAAACCGAAGTTAGCATCATATTTGTGCGAGACCCAATTTGATTCATGGGGTGGACTGTGTGCGAATCCAGTCCTTGATTGCTGTGCGGGTGTCAGGCTTGCAAGGCTTATAGCCCCAGGGTCTGTAGGTGTTGTGGCCATCTTGATGCATGAGCAATTGACCCGGTGTTGGGTCAAGGATGGCCGTGCTGGTGGAAATACGTTTCATCGGCGCCAGCAATTCGAGAATGCGTAGAGCAAAGGAATAATTGCGGGTTGGATGTTGCTCGAGCCACACAACGGCGCGTCCTGTGTACCAGATGAGCATGAAGCAACCACGTATGTTACATGTTGACTCACCGCTGAACGGAAACCCAGCGTACGAGTCGTGTCATATGAAGGCGGGGTACAACCAGCAAACGCAACAATGAGATAAGGGCAAGAGACCGACGAATCTCGCACGACGGTGAAGAATATTAGTATCAGACTTGAGTCTTGAGGGAGAAGACGAGTGGAACTTGAATGGGATGTTGGAGTCGCGTCGAAGAGTCGAAGACGCGACCATCAGTCCTTACCACCGCCCGGCCATTGCCGATTCTTAAGGGTCAAGCATGTAGCAGTCCTGAACGGTTTCACCATTAACTAGTTTGCATTTAAATGCATAGCCTAGGAAAGAAACGGAAGAGACATTGCAAAGAAAGAATACAAAAAAGTGCGTCGAGGCCCGAAATGATTTAAAGATTGTCGTGTTTGCAGGCAAGAAAGTGAACCAGTCAAAACGTATCAGACTGGATTTGAAGAGGTCTTATTGTTCTACACTACGTAAAAAAAAAGTTGAACGCATGGTGCTCCAGTGTGCCCCATCCACAAGAAAATTGCTACTAGGCCCTGCTAGTTGCACCGCGTTTGTCAAGTACTGGAAAATCGCCTCCGACCGCTCGTACTTGTCCTCGAGTCACTGCTCAATTCGTGTGCGCAACGTGCCGTATTCTTCTCCTAGCACAGTACCGCCTGCGACGTGTCAATGCGAGACGACTTGCGGCACGCGGGATCGGTCGACCTCCGCGTTAGCGGTAGGGTAAGAGCAGGCGAGTTGCGGATGTCCTGGGGATCTAGCCGCTTGACGTGTGCAACTCGTATCCTTGGTGGACAGAACATCCATGGTCGATGAAATTTAGCCACTTTCCAAAAGCAGAGAATGCAAAAAGCGGTGCGCCCTTCTGCTAATGAGCCCAGTTGTACGGAGCGCAATAGTCGTGAATCGTGGCGCGCATGTTACAGACGTATTCGCAAACCTGAAAATGCCCTCAAGTTTGGACATGTGTGGATGGGTTTTAAAAAAAATTAATTCACCTATGCTTGACCAGGAATGTGAGGGAATAGCAACTATTCCAACTGGGGCGAGGTTGACTGAGCGCGGATCCAGTCCGTGATAGCTGTGCGGGTACCAGCCTTGCTGGGCGAATATCCCCAGGGAGCGTAGTCATGACGGGATTTCCGATATCGATGCATGAGCAATTGGCCCGGTACGGGGTCGAGTATGACATCGTTAGCAGAGAGACGTTTCACCGGCGTCAGGAATTCGAGAATGCGAAGGGCACAACAGGGCGCGGTGGCCTTGGAGCGCGAGCCCGAGGCCGGATACGGATATGGCTCGAGGCAAACAACGGCGCGTCCTGTGTGCTTGATGAACGGGAGACAACGGCATATATACATGTATAGTGACGTACCGCTGAACAGGGACTGTGTAGCGTTGGACCGCTTTCTGAATACCCAGTAAAGCCGTATTTCGAGCGACGCGGCTTGGGGGCCGGGGCTGACGAGTTGAATCGTGAACGAGGACGCAGAAAGATCGACGACAAAAGGCTGGCCGATGCTGGTCAGAGGAGTGATCCCTAAAGCTAGCATCGAATCCGGGACGCCGGGGTAGAGATCACGTTCCAGTAGGCCGTCTTCGACGAGACGCTCGCGCAGTGGCTTGTAATTGTGTACAAGCTGGAGCGATTGAGAGTTGATATGCCATGGTTGGCCAGACGGGAGGAGCAGGTCGCTTCCGGTGTCAAAGGCCTGGGGGTCTGCGCAGAGGCGGAAACGCAACTCCCCCAAGCGTGCTGGGGACGTGTTTGGCTGGTGGTAATAGAAAACTCCGGTAGTGTTATCGGGGAAGGGGTAGTCCTGCCAGACGCCTTGAGCGCGGCTGCCTGCATATCTTATGCTGCAGTCGGAGTCGGCTGTTCCTCTGGGGGAAATACTTATTCGGTTGAGGCCTGAAATGTCGACGATGCGCTGGTTCATCGCCACAAGCTTTTGCGGTGAGAAAGTGGTGATCATACGATGCTTGCGAGGGCTGGGATGGGTGCCAGGCGGTTCAGAAGGGGCGGGATGAGCTGGTGCGTCATGGTACGACCGGACTTGTTGGCTTTGCGCAGAGCGTGAGGATCAATGGACTATACGGACTGACTCCTGAACAAGCACGCGTACCTTTTCCAACAAGACCTCAGCGCTGCAGAGCGGACAGTTTTGACCTCCCTCCCACCAGTTGGCACCGCGAAGACGCGTCGAGCTGTTGAAACCCGTCTGACGAGGCGTAACATTTTGAAGACGCGAATGCCGGGCGCTGTTGGCAATGGACACGAGCAAGAAACCACGAGAAAAAGATTGTCATAAAAAGATGTTGCTCAGATTTCAGATTTATAGACCGGCGAACTGTGGCAGCATTGGACTTGGAGGTTGAGTAAAGGTGGAGTTGAAAGAAGTCGTGTCGAAGGCTCGTTCTCCCCCGCCTCCGGCCCGGTTACTGCCGCCTTACCTGAATTGGCTAATCCGTTTCCGCCGCCATCTCCCTAGCGAATTGTGTCGCCAGTTGTTGGCCAGTCCTTCAGGCAATGTATTTCACGATTGCCATCATAAATAGTATATCTACTCCCTCTGACTGCGTTGATTGACCCAGAGCCCTCAAGAAAGTCCCACGTCGTTGACCCGTTTTGAACTTGTTTGCCAAAATTCCTCAAAATTCAGTACAATTTCAGTAACCTTGGGAAAGGGATTTCTTGAAAGTTCACAGAAGACGCGTTGTTTTACTGACTGCCTTTCAAAATGACTCCCTGAACAGTAACAAACCTCCCGACAGCTCCGTTCTCTTCGAACTTGTGTCGCTCGGCGCCGAGTTCTAGATATGGATGGTGCTCGAAGGTGATGGAAGCTGCTGGAAGATGCATGCTGTGGCTGTGCTGTGGGATTTGCATTCAAAATCTTCTGCGATCAGTAATTAGATTTTCAAACGCTCTGCAATCTCTTTCCCCACTACTATCTCATCATGGCCGTCGTTGGAATCGATCTTGGTACTCTTCACTCCAAAGTGCGTCCAATCCTTCTATGTCCCCGACAGACGACTCATCAGCCTGCTCTAGATTGGAGTTGCCAGACATAGAGGCATCGATATCATCGCCAATGAAGTCTCGAATCGCGCCACACCGTATGTGCTGCTGTCCTTTCACTCCGAGCGGCGTTGAACTTACCCTTTCTATAGATCTCTCGTTGCGTGGGGTCCCAAGCAGCGTGCCATTGGCGAGGCAGCAAAAACCCAGGAGACCTCCAACTTCAAAAACACCATCGGCTCTCTGAAACGCCTGATCGGACGCACCTTGAACGACCCCCAGGTTCTCGATGTCGAGAAAAAATTCATCAACGCGAAGCTCGTCGATGTGAACGGCAGCGTTGGAGCAGAGGTGCGTCTTTTGTCTCAATAAGCTGTGCGGTTTTCTAACGACGTCTTGCAGGTCACCTATCAATACGAGAAGGCGATCTACAGCATCACCCAAATTGTCGCCACCTACCTCGGAAAGCTGCGCGATATCACCGCTGCTGAGCTCAAGACCAACGTCACTGATGTGGTCATCGCCGTCCCTGGATGGTACACTGACATCCAGCGTCGTGCCCTCATCGATGCCGCTGCCATCGCCAACCTCAACGTCCTCCGTCTCATCAACGACACCACCGCCACCGCTCTTGGCTACGGTATCACCAAAAGCGACCTCCCTGAGGCCGAGAATCCCCGCCACGTCGCTTTTGTCGATGTCGGACACGGCGATCTCTCCGTGGCTATTGTCGCGTTTTCGAAGGGGCAGCTCACCGTCAAGAGCACGGCATACGACCGCAATCTTGGCGGCCGCGACATCGACTTTGCCCTCGTCGAGCACTTTTCCAACGAGTTCAAGACAAAGTACAAGATCGACGTCCTGAGCAACCCCAAGGCAACCTTCCGCCTCTCCGCGGGCTGCGAGAAGCTCAAGAAAGTGCTGAGCGCGAACGCCGAGGCGCCTCTCAACGTTGAGAGCATCATGAACGACGTCGATGCTACTAGCAAGCTTACCCGTGACGACCTCGAGAGCCTCACCGCACACGTGCTGGACCGCATCAAGGCGCCCCTCGAGCGCGCGATCGCAGACTCTGGCCTCACCCTCGAGCAGATCGATGCCGTTGAGCTCGTCGGCGGCAGCACGCGTGTGCCCGCCGTCCGGGCGCGCATCCAGGAGGCCTTCCCCGGCAAAGTGCTGAGCACGACCCTGAACCAGGACGAGGCCATCGCCCGCGGCGCGACCTTTGCGTGCGCGATGCTCTCGCCCATCTTCCGCGTGCGCGACTTTGCCGTCAACGACATCCACCACTTCCCGATCAAGACGACCTGGACGCCCTCCCCGTCGGACCCCGACGACGACACCGAGCTTCTCGTCTTCCCGCAGGGCAACGGCATCCCCAGCACCAAGGTCCTGTCGTTCTACCGCAAGGAGCCGTTCACCATCGAGGCCATCTACGCCGAGCCCGCGCTGCTTCCCGGGGGCATCAACCCCTGGATCGCCAAGTTCGAGGCGAAGGATGTGCCCCCGCAGGCCAACGGCGACGCGACGTGCGTCAAGCTCCGCACCCGCCTGGATATCCACGGCATCATGTCCTTCCAGTCGGCGTATGTCGAGGAGGTGGAGGAGAAGGAGGAGCCTGCGCCTGCGCCCATGGACGTCGACGGTGCGGCGGCCCCTGCTGAGGGCGAGGCTGCGCCCGTACCGCCGCCCAAGAAGAAGCGCGTTGTGAAGAAGAAGGAGATCCCCTTCATTGCCACCAACACCAGTCTTGACAAGTCTATTGTCGAGAAGCTGAAGGAGGAAGAGGCCAAGCTCCATGCTGCCGATAAGCTTGTCATGGACACTGAGGTCAGTTGACTGATTTTTCAAGCTTGAGGACTTCAAAGCTGATGATGTTTATTGTCAGGACCGCAAAAACGCGCTCGAGGAGTACGTCTACGACATGCGCGGCAAGCTCGACGACCGCTACGCTCCCTACGTCAAGGCCGAGGAGAAGAGCGCCCTGCTTTCCGGCTGCTCCGCCGCCGAAGAGTGGCTGTACACCGAGGAGGGCGAGGACGCGCTCAAGTCGGCCTACGTCGAGCGCCTGGACGCGCTCAAGGCCCTGGGCGACCCGATCGTGTTCCGCTACCGCGAGGTCGACGAGCGCAAGAAGGCGACGGCGGCGCTGCGCGAGACGCTGAACAGCTACATGTCGCAGGCGACGTCGGGCGAGGACAAGTACGCGCACATCGCGGAGGAGGAGAAGCAGAAGGTGGTGGAGAAGGTGGCGACGGTCCAGCAGTGGCTCGAGGACCAGAGCGTGCGGCAGGGCGAGCGGGCGAAGAACGTGGACCCGGTGCTGACGAGCGCGGAGATTGAGAAGAAGCGCGATGAGATTATATACTTTGCGATCCCGATCTTGACGAAGCCCAAGCCCAAGGTGCCGACGTCGACGTCGACGCCGCCGCCCAAGGAGGATGCGGCGAAGGAGGAGAAGAAGGAAGAGGCGGCGCAGGGCGACGGTGGTAAGGAGGGCCCGTCAGAGATGGATGTCGACTAGATGCGGTGTTCTCTCTCCTTTTCCCCTCCATGTTCACTTTTTGAGAAATAGACAGGACCCGCCTCCCACATTTACACTTTCTTGCATGCATACATACATACATCATAAACCTTCCCGTTACGATATGATACGATTCACCCACACTCTCAATTACGCATAGTAGAGAAATCCAACCCCTTTTCCGAGTTCTTGCTTTCCGTGAGGCCTTGAGGTTGTAATGGTATCGTCAACCACGCGTGCGCTCACGCCAGACCTTCGCTCACTTTTGAGTTTGGCACTTTCCACTCGTTGAAATGCCATGAAATTATATAAGGGCCCGTTTGGCTCCCCGGTAAATTCTGGCCTGCGGCCTCCAGCCTCCAGCCTAGTGCCGGCAGCAATGTGCCGAGGATTGTGCGATCAAAAGGCTCAGCATTTGATGATCGCGCATCAGTTCCTGAATTTGCTCAGATGTCGTTGTTTGATCCATGTGAGCCGTGCTTGAGTGACTGGTCAACGTCGTTCTTTGCAGTGAGGACGAAGAACTGACATTCTGACGATTTTGATGTTGGCGCTTCTCAAGCAAGACTTTCAGGCTGTGTATCTAAGGGGAGTTGTAAAGGTTGGCATAAAATTAAGGACCTTCCCAGCTGGATACACAATGGCGGGATTTGAGGGCGGGAAGGGCACTGGGCGCTGCTGGAGAGGCGTCGGGCACTGCCATCAACTGCTCAGGCCTTTTCTTTTGAATCTCCATCAATCCCATCAATCAACGTTTCAGGTGGAGATTGAAATTGCAATAATTACAAATCACTGATATGGTCGCAAGGCGTTGTCAAGGCCAAGTCAAGGCCGAAAGCCGGGCGATTGCCTTGATTTTGGCAGACCGCCTTCGAGAAAGCCGGGGAGCCAAACGGGCCCTAAGTTTACACGCCCTGTGGGCATCTTAGACTCACCTCACGCAGTCATTGTGAGGAAAGAAGGGTTTTTTGGAGCAACTGAAAGTGGGGTTTTGTCACGCTTGCCGCTGCGCGGCGGTGCCAAAGAGGAAATTCTCTGATGCGGTGCATAGCCCCAGTGCCAAAGAGCGATCAGCGGAGAGCGAAATGTCACGATGTCACGAGTGACCGAGTGAAGGTCTGGTGTGAGCCAACGTTGGTTTAAGCAGTCCCGTCGGTATTAACCGGGCCGCAGGGGGCTTTGCCATCTGGTCCTCCTTCTCAGTCCCTCTCCTTCTCTCTCCTTCCCTGCCCTCAAGTCCACTTTAGAGGCTCAGTGCTGAAACTGTTGGTCCTACTGAGGACTGAGGCTGACACGTCGCAAGGCTCATCCCTAGTCGTGTTTATCGCCTCCAACGGCCATTCGCGCGTCTTCAAAATGTTACGCCTCGTCAGCCGGATTTCAGCACCTCGACGCGTCTTCGCGGTGCCAACTGGTGGGAAGGACGTGCGAATTGCCCGCTCTGCAGCGCTGAGGCCTTGTTGGAAAAGGTATGCGTGGTTGTTCGAGAGTCGATCAGCATAGTCCATTAATACCCGCGCGGTGCGCACAGCCAGCAAGCCAGGTCGTACCATGGCTCACCCGCGCGTTCCGCCTCCTCTGAACCGCCAGGAATACAGCCCAGGTATCGCGAGCATCGTATAATCACCACATTTTCACCGCAAAAGCTCGTGGCGATGAATCAGCGCATCTTCAACATTTCAGGCTTCGTCCGAGTACATATTTCTCCCAGAGGAGGAGGAACTGTCGACTCCCGCATAAGATATGTAGCCGCGAAATCCCAAGGCGGCCGCTCGGATATCCCATTCCCTGATGACACTACCGGAGCTTTCTACTACCGCCAGTCAAATACGTCCCCAACGCGCATTGGGGAGTTGCGATTCCGCCTTTGCTCAAACCTCCAGACCTTTGATATGGGAAATGACCTGCTTCTCCCATCTGGTCAACCATGGTTTATCAGCTCTCAATCGCTCCATCTCACTTCCAAGTATAAGTCAGTACGCGAGCATCTCGTCGAAGAAGGTCTACTTGAGCATGATCTCTACCCCGGCGTTCCGGATTCATTGCAAGCTTCGGGGATTATACCGTTGACGAGCATCGGCCAACCTTTTGTCGTGGATCTTTCTGCATCGTCGTCCAGTTTCCAACTTGTTAGCCCTGGTTCTCAAGCTGCGTCGCTCGAAATACAGCTGCGGTGGTTGTTCAGAAGGCATTGCGACCCCAAACAGTCCCTGTTCAGCGGTAAGTCACTATATATATGTAGTCGTCTCTCGTTCATCAAGTACACAGGACGTGCCGTTGTTTGCCTCGAGCAAAACCCACCCTCAGCCACACGCCCCATGTGCCCTGATCCACTTTTTTCCCTTCGTGTTCTCGAATTCTTGACGCCGATGAAACGTCTATCTGCCAGCAATGGCATACTTGACCCAATACCGGGGCAATTGCTCATGCATCGATATCGGAAATCCCGTCATGACTACGTTCCCTGGGGATATTCGTCCACCAAAGCTGATACCCGCACAGCAGTCACGGACTGGATCCGCGCTCAGTCGGTCTCCCCTCAATTGTGATCACAACTCCCTTCGGGTTTTGCAGGTAAGCTCAACTCTTCATCCACGTGGATCTGAAATTGATGGTATATTTCAGGACTGCAAGCACGTCTGCAACATCTGCGTCAAACCCCCTGACCGTTACGCTTTTTACAACAAGGCTCATTATTAAAAAGCGCTCTGCTCCTCGGATTTTCTTCTTCCTACACTTCTGAATTCTGGCAGAATACCGAGGAACGTCGGCGCGCAGCCTACCAAGGGCCCACGCTGAACGCCTAATTCCCTGGACAGTATTGACCCTATATACTCTATGGCCAACCCCCCACGCAGAAATCGACGAACACTGCATGGTAAATACGATGCGAGTTGCCAAACGCTAGCATGTCGCAAGCGACAATCGGGTTAGAAGACGCATGCGCCCCACATTGCGCAGGAGAAGCTGAAAGGTGGCCGAGAAGGTGTTGGAAACTGGAGCAGAGGCTTCAGAATCAGCGCGAGGGCCCAAAGGCGGACCTGGTCTTGACAAACACAGTGTTATGCTAGTGTTAACACAGCCTATGGTTGCGGATGGGAGACAGAAGATCCTGAGTACAGATCCCTTCATGTAGTATTGGAATATTATTTCTTCGAATATATTTGTTCTTTGACTATTCTGAGCATTGTAGCGGTTTTTCAATCACTGTGAGTAGGCATCCAAATGTCGGCCAAACGCCATGATTTGAACGCGATGGGAGCCGGTTGAAGCTTTCAACTAGTCATTTACACGCCCAGACAGCCGCACCGTCGTTGTCAATTATCCTATGGAATCTCACGATCGCTATCAAGGCCGGTGGCAGCCACAGAACGTACTCAAAAAAAATTGTTGGTCATACCCACTGGTGAATGAAAACAAGAATTTTGTATACCATATGAGCGCTTGAGCATCCAAATTCCAATTGCACGTCCAGAGTTTTGTGCCAGGACGCGCACCGAGGCGAGATATTTAACTAGAATAACATGATTCGCATGTCCATTCTAATCATTAGACCTCTCGATCACTTATTTCTCGACAGAGTGTAAGCTTCTGGGTCTCCTTGTGGTCTCCAGCCTAGGGGCCAAACGGTCACTATACAACTTGAGTCAAACTTGAGTTCAATGCCCTCCTGCCGACGGAATGCCTGAGACGGTACAAACTACTGGAAACACCACAAACGCCGTGTAGGACGTTAAGAACTGACTACGGACTACACTTTGCCATCAACCATGCAAAGGAAATCACTTGAAGATCACTGGTAGCGCCTGTGCCACTGGCATCGGGATCAGCCGGGCCGAAGGGGGATCAACGTTCTGCCAGAGTCCATGACAATCCTTGTCCCCCTTTTCCGCCCACAATTCAATTCGACTCTTCAGTTTATCTCAAGTCCAACGCTGCGACTCCTCGCCACTACTGCAGACTGAGCTGTGCCACGTCATAGAACAAGTCCCTGGTCGCGTCTGACCTGCTTCTCCCATCTGGTCAACCATGGTTTATCAGCTCTCAATCGCTCCATTTCGCTTCCGGGTTTAAGTCAGTACGCGAGCATCTCGTCGAAGAAGGCCTACTAGAGCATGATCTTTACCCCGGTGTTCCAGATTCCATGCAAACTCTAGGGATCATACCTTTGACGAGCCTTAGCCAACCTTTTGTCGTGGACCTAACCACGAAACATTTCACGGTTAAGTTCATCAGTCCTGATTGCAGGGCTATGACGCTTGATGTAAAAGCTGGGTGGGTATGCAGCCAACACCCCAACCGCCAAGAGTCCATGTTCAGCGGTAAGATGTCATATACTTTCTGTCGTTGTCTCTTACTCACGAGGCTCACAGGACGCATCGTTGTGTCCTTAGAGCAATATCCGACCCTACCAACTACTGGCCTCCGTTGTCCTGTCTTTGCCCTCCCCGTTCACGAATTTTTGACGCCGATGAAACGTCTTGCCACCAATAATATCGTGCCTGACCCAGTACCAGGTCAATTTCTCATGTATCGATATCGGAACTCTTATTTAAGTTATTATAACTACGTTCCCTGGGGCTACTCGCGCAGAAAAGCTGACACCCGTGCAGCAATCACGGACTGGATCCGTGCTCAGTCGATTTCGCCACAATTGGAATGATCACGACTCTTTAGTGTTCTGCGGGTGAGTTGAATTCTATATCCACGCGCTTCCGAAATTGATGATATTTTCGAGTACGGGGAGTAGGTCTACACCTTTTGCAGCAAACATTCATGACCATAGCACCCCCTACAACAAGGCTGACCAACCACGGGTTGGCAAACGTCAAATGCCTGAATCTCCTAGACATTAGTGACCCCGTTCACTCTTTCACTGGATCCCAACGAGGAAGTCGACGAGTGCCAGAAGGCAACTGCGGCGCGAGTCACCTCAAACTAGCATATCACAAGCAACGTCGGAGAAATATACGCGGACATTGCACAAGAGATGGAGCAGAAGGTGACCGAGAAGGCGTTAAATTTTGAGCAGAGGGTTGAAGACCAGTGCGAAGCCGACGACGATGAATGGATTTGTCTTGACAAACGCGGTATCACCAGGACTAACCAAATGTCGTGGGTGACACACCGAAGAGCCTTGTCTTCAGATCTTTTTTATGGTGCTGGAATATCTTTTCTTCAGATTTGTTTGCCCTCGACTGTTTCGCCTTTTTATGTCCCAATGCGGCTGCCTTCTGATGAATTTGGACGTCTTTTGTCGTAGTCGTTATCACAAGGCCAATTGAATGTGGCTTTTAGCGCCCAGAAAGGTGATGCTCATATTTTTTGTGCTTCTTTGGGATGTTTTTCCCATATTCTAACTGGATTTAAGCTTTTGAATGCAATTTGAACGCAACCCACCCGACAGTGAAAGCACTCAAGGCAGCCAAATGTTGTCCAAACGCCTAATGGCAAATGGTTTGCTTAAGTTTTGAGAATCGGCAACGGCCGGGCCGTGTTAAGGATTGACGACCTTCGTTGAAGCTCGACCCTTCACGCGACTCTACGCGACTTCAACAACCTCAAGAATCAAGTCAGGTACTAACACCTTCCACCGTTGTGCGAGATTCATTGGTTTCTTGCTTTCATCTCATTGTCGCGCTGCCTGGTTGCACCCACCTCGATTGCGAGGAGCCCCGACTTCAAAATGTCAGCATTTGTTCGCTGGTTTTCCGTTTATCGACGCATCCCCGTAGTGCCTCCTACGGCTAAAGGAGCAGCGGTCTCTTTTAATGCGTAATACAGATTGATGCCTAGCCGGACTAGGTGCGTGTGCTTGCCCGCACGAACCACTTTATCTTACTCACGATTTCGCGCAGTTCTTTCACCCCAACCCATAAAGACCAGTATATGGACGGGCTACATTTTGGTTACATCAGTGCGTACAATAGACAAAAAGCTAAACTACAGGATATGTGGTACAAAGAAACACTAATATACATGTAAGTACACAAGCACTACGAGAATGACTCTAACCTTATGCTCTTCAGATCGCTCAAAAGCGCCCATTCTTCGAATCGAACGCAAAAGCATAATTGTTCTGGCTCTGGTTCACGAATTCTTCGGGCTGTGTGGGGGCAACTACACCCTCGCGAGTGGGGCTGTTTACGGGGTGAAGCTTAATGTCCGTGTTTGCCCACCTCCGGATGACATTGCTCGAACGTTGCTTGCGGCGCATGATGGTGCGCTGGCGAATGAGGAATAATGCGAATATAATCAACAGCAGCCCACCAATAATACCCCCCACCGCGCCACCGATTAGCGCACCCTTGCTCTTCCCTGACGTACCGCCCAACGCGCCTGCGGGGCCATCAACATTCGCAAATCCATTCTCGATGGTGAGGTAGTCTAGCGTCAGTGGCCAGTCTATCGTGTCAAGCCACACGCGGAGGACATGCTGACCGGCGATAAGTTGCGGCGTGTGGAACACGACCTCGTTGTACGCGTTTCCCTTCGTCTGTATCTGCTCTGCGGGACTACTGAGATTCATCGTAAATGGATACAGCGTGTCCACCCCGTCGGCCGCCCCGCCCAGTTCACCATGGCCGTCGAGCACGTATGTTCCGCTCACGACGCCGTTTAAAGCCGCCGCGAGCGAGGGCGTGGTGTCCTTCATCTTGTCCCACACAACCTCCTTCGACAGTCCGTGCCAGGTGACAGAGCTGCCTGTGAACCCAATGGTCGCTGCAGGCCCGCCTGTGCTGGGTCCTGTCTCAGCGAAGAACATCTTGCCCGTCGCGAGATCGCCCCAGCCTGGCGCATAGGAAATCCCGGCATCATCGGCGCCGACCCAAGCCGTCTTTCCCCGCGCGCCTGCCGTGAGTGGCTTCGCCGGCGCTGTCGCATCGACAGTTCCTGATGTAAGCGCGGCAGCGCTGGGCTTGTATCGGACGAAATCCATGGAGAAACCATACACTCCCGATCCGATTACAGTGACATTCAAGATGTGTGGCGTATCCGGCGGAAGGTCGGTAGCACTGCAGAAGGAGCTATAGGGAAATGCGCTGAAGGGATTCCCGTTTGGGATGTTCCCGCCGTCGACTGTACACGACCATTGGGGGAGGATGTTTATAGGGGACGACGACGAAGCGGGGACCGTGTAGTTTCCGATGGTGCTGTTCCCGTAGACCGCAATATCAGTGCCTGTAGATAAAGATTGAGATTATTAGAACATTGATATCTTGATGTTGCAATACGCAACACACGATCCACAACTTAATCATCACATCCTCGTCCCACTATCCCCCCATTGTCATATACGCTCACCTTCGAACACCATACTAAACGACCCCGACTGCTCTTCACCTCCGGGGAATGTCGGAAGGATGGCGTGTCCAGTGTTATTATACGCCGTCTCCTGGTCGATGTCGCTGACCTCAACAATACTCCAGATCCATGTCCCTTGATAGTTGATCGAAGGGTCGAAGTCGTCAACGATCACCCATGGTGAGGCAGGAACAGAAGGGGTCGACATCGCAAGACAAGGTCAAGGTAGGAGTCAAGGGCAGACCCTCTTTACAGACCTCGAGCGTGAGGAGAAACAGAGGTCCTCGGACGAGGCTTGCCACTTAGCCGAGATAAGCAAGCCTGCCACACTGGAATGACTGTGGAAATAGAGCGCGATGCACTCAGTATTCCGGAATCCCACTCCCAATGTAGTATGGCATCATCGCTACTAATAGGACAGTTGGTGACTGTGATCACGTTGACATAGACTATGCAATGGATGACGCTGGCTGAGCAGAATAGCCCAAGTAGAGTGAGTATATTCCACAAGCTTGTTTCACCACTGAATGAATAAATAGACATACAAGATGTACAGATCTATATATACGGGTACTAGCATCGTGACTTGGAGCAAAGGGCGGACTGAGATTAGAAGATAGGGGCTTTTCATTGACCCACCAGTCAACCGGCGCTTATCACGTTCTCCATGATCGAATCCCGATCACTAATTTAAGCGCTCGTATTTATGCAACAGTACTAGGCACTACTTAGTTCCAAGTGAACGGATAGCGTCGCGAACTACAAGATTAGGCAATGGTTTGATATCAGGCAACATCATTTCCTGCTTTGCCTTTGGTGACATGATAGTGTCCTTTGTGTAGTAGTCAGCCCACAGGTTACCGTCTGCAACGTGCGGATTGATGAGCAGAAACTTTGCAAAGTCGTGTGGGGAGAGTGAATCCAACACTGGCTTCATCTTCTCGTCCGCCTCTAGGGAGGGTGGCGTGTTGCGGATGCCGAAGTGGACAATCTGAATCCAGAAATATGTCATCGTGACATGAAAAGATCGGCCCTTTGTCTGTGCGCTTGACGAAATGTATTTCTCGAGTCCTTGGAAAATCTTATTTTTTCCTGAAATTATATGCGTCAGGCTAGTTCAATATTCCGCAATTCAAGAGAGCCGAAGGCTGCGTACCGTCTTGACGTCCATATTTGGTGAGCAGAACGTATGCCACTCGGATGTGGGTGTAATGATCCCAGGACGGCAGCGAGAATGTGTCAAATTGCGCCAGAAACTCTTCCGGTGCGTTGTCCTCTTGTGCGCGCATAATCCACGACGCCAGCTTTGACGCAAGTGTGCTCGTCTCTCTGAGGTTTATCGAAGGCACCTGTTTGGGAGTTGCGTCTGTGATATCGGCGCTTGCTGTTTTCCCGTGTCTCGAGATATCCAGCGCGATATTCAACCAGTCAAAGGCCTCTGGGAGGCCTGAATTTTCTAGTCCCGTGGATGGAGTGCATGTTGTTTTGAAGACGCCGACGAATCTACCTTTGGTCGCTTTGGCAAAGTGCTTTCGCACCTCGTCAATTGACATTGCATTGGCCCGGTCGCTTTTGTTAGCAAGACTGGAAGTTGAATATCCAAGATATTAATCTCATATTAGTATGTGTTCAAATGAAGAGGCTCACATCATAATTGGAATGGGGGCGATTGTTTTGCCATCATCGCCTGGTGAGCCCAGATCAAGGATCACCCTCGCCAACGAATCTACACTTTCCTGTAGCCATTCGCCTCTCTCCGAGGCGTCCACAACCCAGATGAGCGCATCGCTGTGGCTCACATAGGAATTCAAAAGACCGAACATATACTGCATCCCGCAGCCAGTACCAATATCCCACACGGTTGCGTCTATGTGTTTGCCACCACTCGACACGACATTTACTGTTTCAATGTTGAAGCCCATGCTCGGGATGGTGGTGACGATGGAATGGGTCTTCAGAAGGTAGAGGATCGTGGTCTTGCCGCTTGCTCCTAGGCCTAGCATAGTTACTCGCGTGGCATCGGTGGGGAAAATCTTGCTGAGGAGTGTCTGGATGATAGAGGTCATGGTAATGGCGAGTGGGGTTTGGAAGACAGCAATGAAAAGCTCTGTAGCTTTATATTCAATTTGAATTGATGAACACGTCGAACCCGCACTGCGCAGACTCATGACACGCAAATTGAGCGCGAACTTCGAAGGCCACGTATAAATGAGCGGGGCTGTGTATTAGGTACGTTGACAAGATCGGTCCTCATGAACAGGAAACGAGCTGTGAACAGCGGCCGCAGCCTTATGTATGCCAGGATTGCCACTTTGACAGCTTACAGTATGACAGATTACAGTAACTTCTTTAGCAGACCATTATATACCCACCCAACAGACAAATAAGCAGACGCAAGAAGTGACCCTATTGAATGTTCCCATGAGTCAAATTGCGAGTGGCAGAGCATTTGACATAGTGCCACTCACCGACCATCGAAAGTGAGCCCATACGATAGAAAATGCTGACGCGCTATTGTAGAGTCATGTTCAAGTGAGCTCGACAAGAGACAGGAGGCACTCACCTTCTTAGGGTCTCCGCTAAGATATCCGCGCGCGTAGAAGATGCGGGAAACGACCCAAATGCCCAGCGCGGACGCAGCATAGTGGGGATAGCGTGTGGCTGTAACCAAGGTTCTGTGGACACACCGATGATAGTTAGCAAACGTCACAGTGTCAGTCAATGCTGACGACGGGAGACGCACGCAAATGTTGCTATGGGCATCATTTCAAGGGTGTTCTGATGAGCTCCTGTAGTACTGGCATTAAATCTCTGAAGTGGGCGCGCAGACATGAATATTCCAGACTTTGTGCACAGTTGAATATGTGGGCATCCTTCGAGGCTTTTGCTTCTTCTGCGGTGGCATACACTGTCGAGTTGATATTAACTTTATCAGAACTTCTTGCGCGTTTATGGCCTCTGTTTCGTAGACACACTTTGAGGATATGGGATTCCCGCTTTCCGGCGCTTGATATTGACGGTGACCATTAGTCCCCCAAGAAGAAACGCGCTCGACGCGAAAGCTGCGCCGACATATTCAATACTACAGTGAGGTGAGCATTATTCGTGTCGTTGAAAGTCAAGGTATCAACACGACGTACCCTGCAGGTAGAGTAACGGTGACAGACATTATAGGCAGTAAGATGGCTATATGCTCTAGCCAGTGAAGTTTATAAGGGAGAGAAGAACCCGACAGAGGACACGTCAAGGACGATTCGGATGGTGGTTCAAGATATTTGTCAATGACGTCCGAAACAGAGAGACATGCCGCCACGCGAAAGCTGTCGGCTTCTCCCGTTTCGGAAAACAAATGCTCGTAAGGCCGGCTTTTCATGCGAGAGCTCCTGACGCTCCCCATACAACTGAGCATACGCTACCAGGACTCACTGGTATATGCCATCCGAATCATGATAGTTCCTCACGGGGATTCTGCCCACAGTCTCACAGCAGTGCCTGGTCATTTAACTCGAATATTCAGTCGTCAATCACCTTTTTGCGTGTCGGGAGTGAGATCAGAACCAGTAACACATTTTGGGGTCTCCTGATATCCAAAAAGTTTGCAGTAGGCTATAAAATTCCGGCGGGGATAAACAGACTACGTATGAGCAAGTCACCTACTCAGCTGAGGCGGGAGTCCAGTGTACTCAAAGGTATCATACAATCGTAGGCGCCCGTGCTATTTTTAGATGTTGTGTGAATCACAGCAGGCACAAGAAGAAAGCAAATGGTCCAAGACGCAGATATATCAAGGAAGGACGGAGAGGCCGCCTGACCTCTCTCATCGTACCCGCCGCATGGGCCCCACGCGTTCTCCTGACATCAAGCTGTCGAAGACTGCTGGTGTCGGCGCCCCTCCCGTCAGAAAACATCGACGAAGAATCCTCTTTTCGCGGCCTCAATACATACCCCAATCAACCACCCAAAGGAGACTCTAGAGGAGAAAAAGATGATTTCCTGGTTCTTGCGTACGTGCATGCCTATGTATGTATGTATCTGTATGTATACTGTATATGGGGGGATGGGGTATCGATATCGGGAGGCCATTATCATCGTCGTAACTCGGTAGCGGTAGTGGTGGGGTTAAGAGAGGAGGGTGGACGGGGGTGGGGAAAGGAATAGGGTTTAAAAGACGAAGAAAAAGGATACGAGAAGTAGAGTATAGAGAGAAAATAAGAAGATGAAAACGGATGATGGGTTGAAGAGGGGCAGAAGGCGGGAGAGAAAAAGGGAAAGAGAGAAGACAAGAGGACGGGAAGAGAAGTCAAGAGGCGGCGGAAGTGGAGGCAGAGGCAAGGGAAGCACGCAAGTTTTGGCGGAGTGCGGATGGTCTTGAAGAGAAGAGGGGTGATCTCGACGAGTGGAAGCTGACGGCAGACGAAAAGTCTAGAGGCAAGGAAGAAAAAGTCACTGATGTCCGATGCGAGTATCATGTATGCATGTCCGAAGAAGAAAAAAAGGGGGAACAGGGTAAAGACAGGACAGAATAGATGAAAACCGGATGTCCAGGAGGTTTGGTTGGTCGGGTATACAAAAGAGAAGATTAAATATTTTCCCCCTCGAGAACCGTAGGTAGAAATTATCCAGTAAAGAAAACCGAGGCGGAAGAAGATGCAGCGGTGAGGCCGGATGCCGTTGGACCATGGGCCGTCGCTGCTTGTTGTCGCCGAATCGATCTCATGTGCAGGTCCTGGTCATCCGCCCGTCTCATCTTCCTTCCACCCACCAAGCCCCGTCCACCCAATCCGCCCATCCAAAAAGGGAACCAAAAAGAATTATCATCCAGCGTGACTTCTATCCATCCCTCTCACCGCATCCTCCCTTATCAACGTCGTCGAGGTCCTGAGCAGAAAGAAGAAAGAAAGAAAAAGACCCGCGCGATGGCCTGACCGCACGACACTTCACTTCCCACCCCCGCTCTGACTCGCCCTCGCACCCTGACCAAGGAGACTCGTCCTCACATCCACGCCCCAAAACCCCTCGTCCTTCAAAATTTCCCACCACCCCACCAGGCCCCGACTCGCCCTCCCCTTACCCACACCTCCGACTCCCTATTTCGCATACCCGACCTGCATCTCGAGGCCGTCATCCTCAGGCCCCCGCCGCCGCTGGCTGATGCTCCCGCCCTTCGTGCGCGCATTCGCGCTGTACACCGGCGTCGAGTCGCTGTACGGCGACGGGTCGTCGCGGAACGGTGACGGCTCGGGCATCGACATGCCTGGCCCGCCCCGCGGCGGCTGGCCGTAGCCGCCACCGCCGCCCATGGCCTTCTCGTCATCTGCGAGCTTGTCCTGTGCGGCGAGCGCGGCGGTGGCAGCGGACGCATCACCGATACCAGCACGGGTGCCCCAGCCGGTCTGTGTGAGAGAAAAAAGAATGGGTGACGTTAAGTAAACCATCTCTTATACTTCGGGACAGCCCGAATGGTGAAAAAAGGTACGCACCTCGTGTAGCGTGCACAGCGCATACAGCTTCATGATGGCAAAGTAGTATCCAAAGAGAATAAAGGCGGGGACGTAGATAACGTGACTGGGCTCGTGCCAGAGATGCGGCATCAGCTTGAGCGTTCTTGTTGCCGAGAGCCAGACAAAGTAGGACAGCAGGATATTCCTGTAATGCATAACGCCGAGCATGTCGGAGAGACGGAGAAAGGAAAAAGATTGCGCAGCACATCAGTGGCTGTTCGACCTAGTGAAAATGAGACACGTACCACCAGGGTAGATGGTATCCACCGTTTTCTACAGGGATGGTACTCTTGTATATCAGGTAGGAGACGAGACATGGGCCAACGAGGAGCGTGAAGGGGTTGAATAGTTTGTCGACCTGTAAGGGGTCGTTAACGGGCATTCCCTTGAAGGAGCAGAAAAAATAGCTCACCATAGTATATGCAACGTAAGGATGTGACGTCCAGATGTACCTCTCCATAAACAAACTACGGAGATCAGAACGCCAAGTGTTTCTCGTCCAACGCAGAACCTGCTTGAGGAAGCGCCAGTTAGGCTTCATCGTCGACAGCAGCTCGGCTTCCTTGCAGCACTGGACGTAAGTGTTCCACCCATGGCTGACCATCCAGCGGGTGAGGAACTTGTCGTCACCCGAGTTGAGCTGGTACTTTCCAAGCCAGTAGTCGTGCGTGAACCCATGCAGGAAGTCGGGGTCCTTCAAAATGACGGTCCTGTATGCAGCGGTACGCCCGGACAAACAGGGGATACCGCCATCAATGTGCGTTGACGATGCAATTTCGATGTTTCGGATGGTCAGCCGGAATGCCGCAAGGACCTCCCAGACGGTCATCCTGTTCGAAACAGGCTGCACGCGCTGGCTGGTGCCGACACCGCCGACCTTTTGGTCCTCGAAGCAGGCCAGGACGTACGGCAGGAGGGTGGGCGGCCAAATAGCGTCATCATCGGCAAACACGATGATGTCGGTGGTAGTGTTCTTGATGCCGTGGCTCATCTGGAGGCGCTTGTTGGCAAAGGGGACGGTGAGGACACGGATGCGTTCGGGGTCGACCTGGTTGGCGAGGTCCTGGAGAGGGCCGAGCATTTTTTCTTCGGTGATGATGAGGATTTCCTTCGGCTTGCCAACAAGCCAGCTATTGGCTGCCTCCTTGAACTCCTCGCCGGCGTCGATGGTGGGGACGATGATGGTGACATCTTCTGAGGCGACATATGTCGGATTTTCGGGGAGAGGGATGGGGCGGTAGGTTGTTGCTGCCGCGAGACGAATTAGGTACCATAGGTAGCGGTAGAATCTGGGAAATGCTGTCAGCCACCGCCGCTGTACTCGCCGTATCGCTGCCCGCCATGGCTCGTCTGCTCACCCAATGACACCGAAGGGGACAACTGGAGGACAGAAAGGGTCAGAAGGGTGGCTGGTGTGAAAGGGCTTTGGGACACATACATATTGGAAAGTCATCAGAGGTCAGGTACAACATTTGTTCTGCTCGTTATTGGAGGACTAAAGGAGTGAAAAGGGCCGCCAAAGACGAAAGGGGGGGTGGGTTGTGGCCCGTCTCTGCTGTGCGCAGGAGGAGGCCAGTGGATATTAGGAGTGGATGGTGAGGGAGAAGGATAACAAGGCAGACACTCACAGCCGTAGTCACGCAGTCCCCACATTCACAGCGGACTTTGAATATTCTACACCGGCCCATCATCGTCCCCTCATTTTTAGCTCACTACTCTAGTACTTCTAGTCTCTCTCCTAAATGTCAGTCCTCATTGCTGCCCTGTACGACGACCAGCAGCTACGACTTGCTCAACAGCTCCCCGTGGGCCGCAGCAGCCAGCTAGCGCCAAGTCCCTATTCCTTGGCTGGCACCGCCACATCATTCGCCAAATTGCTCTCCCCCCGCCATGTCCGACTCGGCGGAATAAAAACGCGTTCATTCTCTTCACAAAAGGCAGCAAGAGAACGCGCGCTCGCAACCACAAAATCATGCTTCAGAGCGTCGTCATCTCGAAATCACAAAATGCGTTTGCATCATCCCAGCCGTCTCCACAGACATGAGGTAAGTCGCCAAGTACAAAAGTAGACTCTCCGGAGGTACGGGAACGGCGGATGGCGACCTTCGGAGTTAAATTTGGACCCTCAATCAACACTCCTCTTTGAGGGTGCTCTCAACGCTGTGACGTGTCGAAAATGTGTTGGCAGTAATTATAAGTACTCGAGTAAGTATGTATGTAGATCTGCGACCTCTATAGTCAGAAACCGCGGTCGAATTTAATAGAGAAGGCGTCCTCTGCCCGACGTATACCGCAAACGATGCACGGCCTCGTCGACCGCAAGTCTTGGAAGGCGAAAAAAACTTCAGGTTGCCGTATATAGTGACGCAATGCCCGGGCCGCAGATCACATTACAAGTTCGGTTCAGCGAGCGGCGCACATTCCTTGTCTCCTCTCGCAAAGTCATCACAAAGCAACGCATTTTCATCCGAATTTCTGAGTAGTGAAGACTCCATACTTCTGGCTGACTATTGACGGGCAGCCCGGTCGGCCGTTCGTCCCAAATCATCAATCCCCCGAGTCGGCGACCAACTCCCTCACCGCCACTCAGGTACAGTACATCAATACATTCATGCCCACTTTAAATTGCATTGATTGCTCTGAACCTTCGGCTCTCTCCAATCCCTCAACCACATTCGGCGTATGTGTTGCACGGCGGGGCATACATGGAAACCCATGATCCGCTATTCCCATCCCCCCAGCTTCTCATTATTTTTACCCATCCTCCTTTTCCTTTTCCCCCCTTCTCCTTGTCTTTATCAAGTCTTTATCGCTCAGTTTCCTCTCCCAGGCGTCTTTCTTTTTCCCGCTACAAATATAGCACCATGCATCATGCCCGCAGGCAGCTGTGTGATGATCATGCGTCCTCTGTCGTCCTGGTTCCTGCCCGCGGTTGCGTGGGGGTGTCATCTTTCCTGGTCACCCTCGGCATGCCCGGCACGACCGACACGATTTGCCCACGGGCGCTTAAAATAGCAATTGACGGTTGACCATCGCTCGATTCGCCTGTAATTTCGGTTCTTGAAACTTGACTGAACGCGTAATGACCATGACCATGACCTACCAAAGCGAGGTATCAGAAACACACCTGGACCCCTCTTCGTGATGACCACCGCACCGACAGCGAGCATTCAGCAAGTCACAATAATCCAACGCCGATATTTCCTGATCCATTCACGCGCAACGTGCGTCACGACCATCTATAGCCCTCAGTCTGAGACTCCGATTCTGACAGCTGCATATCACTGATTGTGTGATCCCGCAAGCTGCCATCCGGCATGCAAGCTCAAATGAATGCATTAAAAAATCGCATCTGTCAATCAGCCGCTGCATAGATATGTATGTAACTCAGCAGAAAAAACCATGTTGGACAGTCAACCTTGCGGCCGTCTGAGAGATCATTTCGGCGCAGCCGTGTATCAGGAGGATGGTCTACGATGGAAGACGGAAGATGGAAGATGGAGGGAGCGGAAGGGCAATAAGAACCCTACAGTCGGGTGGGGCGCGTCTCAATCATGAATGCAAAGCAATCGATTCTCATCCTCTCAAGCTTCCACTGATTATTTTCATGCGTGCGCCTTCGTGAGCCATCTACACAGCCCATGGGGAGATTCCAAGACGCCGCCTGTAGAGATACACGCCGGCATAAAGTAATGATCTACACAGAGTAACCTTGCAATTATAATCTCATGATCAACAACAACGTTCCTGCGTACCGTCGGACTGCGCAGTCAGGCCTCTGCCGGTGTTGCCCGCCGCTCAGGCGCCATCGATTCGTGCCTCATCCATCCTACACAGTGTTAGAACTTACCCAGAATTACACCTTTGCACATCTTATGTTACTTATCTATACCCGCCGGTCCATTTTTGCATCCCGTCTAACTCTGTAAATAAAAGAGATGTGCTGCGGGCAGTATTTCTGGCACGATGAAGCGTAATAATTGGTTTTCGGCATCCAAATCGAAAGCCAGGAGGCTAAGTTTGCGACATTGGATTCAAATTGCGGTGAAGATTGCCCGCGATGTGGAAGAGGGAGCTCGTCTTGTTCCTTATTTGAGGTGGCAATCGGGAGATATGAATATTTCGTCCGATGCTGGTTACATACGGGCGCTGAGGGCGATTGTGAGAAGAACACATACGCATGCGCATATGTATGACAGGTCCGCGTTGGACGATCACTTTGCTTCTAAGGCCAGAATACCTTTGAAGCTGCTGCAGATTACATGATCAAACCCTGATTTCCAATTGCAGCAATTGTGGGTCCACGACATCACACGTTTGCTTGACATTTGGCTCTGATCCACCTCATGTTCAGGGCATGTTCCAGCAGTCAGTAATCTTGTACACCCTCGGCATGGCGCACTTCGTGGAGTACAGTTCGGTCGAGGAAATTCCGGATCCATTGAATATGAAGAAGGACGAAAAGCCAGTTGGTGCACTTATACTGGCCCTTCAAGCGGTGAGGGTGTGCGCCATCGTCGCTCAATGGTCAGATAACTCAGCGTACTGCTTTTGACAGGTCGAGTACGCTCTCAAACGATGGGAAACCGGTACCTACAACAAGGCTAGCAACACTGCGGATTACTTCTCCTTCGACAACTATGGAGACGTAACAGAAAAGCGCATACAACTCACTGGCACAACCAAGAAGCTCGTTTCCCATTTCAATCCCAGAGCAACAAAATTCATGCAGACCGCCCAGGGGCTCAAGGACGAGCAATGGAGTCATATTTTTGAGAATGCAACTGACTTCCTTGTCCGGTCTAAGAAGAAGCGTCGCGGCTGCACCTCAGGCTCGTCGGCTACCACCGTGGTTGAGGCCGACGAGGATGACGAGTCGGAGCAGGCGGTAGATTCATTCACTTTTGCGTCCGATGATGGCCCTTTCGGTGCAGACTAGACCACGTAGACGCTAGCCTCCGAGTCCCTATAGCAATCAATGATAAAATTTCTTCTCGAAAGCATTGCTATGACCGAAAGCCACTGTAGAATAGGTTCTGAAGCTCTACTGGGCCACTTGAAAGCCGTTCTTTGACTGCCCTTTACATGTTCTTTGGGAGCTTTGAAAGAGGCAAAGTCGTTACTACAAAGCGTTGAAAGAAGCTTGGAAAGCAAAGCACTCCGGTAAAGAAAAAGCGTCACTTTGGAAAGACCGGGACATGCTTTGAAAGCACATGTACCTTACTTTCCAAAGCTGGACGTGCTTCAGCCGCTTTAGTACTTTGTAGCTTTACAAAGCCGTGAAAGACACGTAAAGCTGGCTCGTCGATTTTCCTGATGACTCATGCAAAAACGGGCGCCAATGGCATCTCGAACCTGAATTGAAGGCAGTTCTCGGAGAGCTGTTGATGAAGGGAGGGTGGCCTTGGACGCTAATATTCACAAGGTGGTCGCGGAGTGGCTCTGCGCACAGTCGGCCTCTGGTGAATCAAGTCAACTGACATGATCAAGCTAAATCTCGAAGTAGACAACTCGCCTATACTCCACCCGCATCCATTATAGAGAGGCTACTTTTCGCTGTGGGTCTTTGGACAATTACTCGTGGCTTCGTGTTCATTGTGAGTTGAGCATGCGTGGTTCGCGCAATACAAATGTGGGCCTCTGACGCCTTGCAGTATATCTGGGAGATGTCCTATGACATTTGTCCGCGACAATGCCTGCGTTTCGCTCACTAGTATGTCGAGCGCACCTCTTCGAGCACTTCTATGGCACACATTCTGCATCGGTATTCACCGCTGAGTGAGAAGAACTGTAAGTTGTTCTGTAGAGATCGAAGCCATGCCCGCGGAAAGGTCAGTATGGAAGTACTGACGGTGCATCATACACGCGTGCATTCATTCACCAATGGTCGCCCCACAGTCGTGAGGATGTGAGAACTGACCAAATCTTGTCCATTCGTACCACTCAAAAGTAAGCAGCACTAAGCTTTTTACATTGTTTCTACCGTGATGAACAGTCAGTGTTCGTCTGCGGCGACCTACAGGTTGAAAGTTGTGGGTCTGAATATGCAATACTACCTCGCAGTGAAGATAAAATAAAGAAAAAAAAGTTCATGCTAATTTCTTAATTCCTCAAAACAAAAAAAAATTCAAGTTCGGGATGGCAATCGAATAGGCCCGAGTATTTCGCTCGGCACCATGATTCATGACCTGAAGCTCCTCACGCTCTAAACCTACTAACACGTTGAGTGATGTCGTGATTTTCAACAACAGACGTTGTGGGTCCGTGTTTGACATCATGCTTATGAAATAGGGGCCAACATCTGTGAGCACTAACGTGAATAGGCTAGCTGCTCCTGTAGCGGCTACACTTATTTCTATTCGAACTCGGCCATGAATTAATTAGATCTTGTTGCTGGCCGAACCCCTTTGTTGACAATGATACATAGAAGCAACTCCAACTTGCCAGTTCCCAAGCCCCCACCGAACACGTCGCCTCATCACGCGTCGACGACCGACGAATTTCCATTCATACATTCGACGGCCCTCACACATTTAGCTATACCTACGAGAGCTTGACAGCTTGGAGAGCATTTTAAATTTCAAATAAGAAAGCATTCAATACATCGTTATTGAGAAATTCGCCAGTATTTTAGAGTTCTGAGTGGACAGCATCGAGCCCCATGAGCTCAGTCGTGAATACAAGGGCGGCGTTGGGAGGGATGCGGCCTCCAGCACCACGGGAACCTGCGTGATAGTGGGATTGAGCCAACGAGATGAACAGCGCACGAGAGTATCACGCACCATATGCCATGTCGGAAGGGATAGTCAGTGTGCGTTTCTCGCCAACGCACATTCCTTCAATACCCTTGTCCCATCCCTTAATAACTTGGCCAACGCCGACTAGAAGCGATACGTTAGAGAGAGAACATAGCACATACTTTACGTTGACATACGCTTGAAGGGGAGGGGCTGTCCACGGTCAACACTAGCAATTACCCCATTCAGTAGTTTGTTATTGCGCGAACAGAGAGTCATTACCTCGAGTCAAACTTCTCTCCGTTGTCGAAGAGTGTGCCAGTCTAGATAGACAGTCAATATTGAGAATAATTTGGTCAAAATGACACATACGTAGTGGACTTGGACGGTGTCGCCAGACTTTGCCTTCTGCGTGCACGACTCGGGAAGGTGGGTGACCTCAATGCCGAGCTCGGTGGGCTGAACCTTAGCCTCGCTAGCATTGACGGTGGCGATGGCACCGAGGGCCGCAATGGAGAGCCAGCTGAAGAACTTCATGATGATGGGAGGGAGGAAGAGACTAACACGGCTGAACTGACACGACGCCTTGCTCCTAAATTGGTTCGCACGATCAACGAGCACCAGCGCGACACGCTGATGGGACATCAATATTGATCAAACGGCGACCGAAATCCCGGCATGGCGCGGATTCGGCTGCTGCGTAAGCAGGCAACAACTGTACAGCTCTAACCTTATTTTGCTGGCACAACACAAATTTGCACGCAATCGTCCCTAGCCGTCGCCGTCGTCATCAATGGTGAGCAAACCTATGCCCGTCCTCGGAATCGACCCCTCTAACCACCGTACCCCTTAGCCTTCCCAAAAAACTTTCCGCACTAAGCGCATCCTCGCGAAGGCCAGCCGTCAAAACAGGTGCGTAGGGTTGGAGGGCAGAGGGTGAAGGAACTGGGTGTTGATCGTGTTCGAAATTTGTGTACAGGCCCATTCCCCAGTGGTTCCGCCTGAAGACGGACACCAAGATCCAGGTGCGCAGCGAAACCTTTGATCCTGCGATGAACGAGACTGAGTTCGCAATATCTCCCAACAGTACAACGCCAAGCGTCGTCACTGGCGCAGGACTAAGCTCAACATCTAAAGATCTTCTCCAGCTTCCGACTTTGTATTTCGCTTAGAGGGGAGGGCGCGCGGCCAGGCGCTAGGGGACCATCACGAGCAAACCCAATTAAAGCAGAGAGGACATCCCGTACATCCATTCCCACATCACGCACTTCATGTCTATGTTCCTCTCACATCTTTATGGTCCATGCGTCCAACATGATTGATTTGACTCGCTCTGAATGTACCTGCATACTCAACCGTCTTCTTGACCAATGTTCACTCGAAAGCTCGGAACTGGGTGTACTGCGACCTGCTTCTGATATCCTCATACTGCAAGCTATGAGATCACGATACACCTGGCTTGGGATCTATTAGATGACCTGCAGTCTTGAGGCAAATCTCGTCCTCTGGTAATCGCATCGTATTGATGGCTTTTTCAATAGGCCTAAGAATTCAACATGAAACGAGTGCTGCTTTATCGAGTTAACTTTGTTTCTAGTATGGATTACGATAATCTCCTGCAGGCTAGTCAGTCAGATGGGCAAACGCAAGTCGAATTCTTGCGCTCCTCCGCATCTTCGAACCAGACTCTTCGCCGTTCGCGCGGGGAATGTCGTCTGAGTTGAGTAAATATCAACTCTTGGTAGGTACGGCATCTTCACCCGGCATGTCAATGTGGATTTCAGAATTCCCTGTCCCAAGACCCAGGAGGTCGTGAAGGAATCTGTTCTTCTTGCTACGGTAAACTGAAGGTATAGAAGGCGTTACTCCTGAGCCGACGTACTCTGGATTGGCGAAAGTGATGATAGCTCACTTACCACAATTTTCAGGGATATACATAAGGCTCGAGGAGTCATATGATGCCACTGAGAGCCATACTCAGCTGAACTCTTGCAATGATATTTTGAAAAGTGGCATCCATTTTGCGAGCATTTCCTTCGCGCGGTTTGCGAGATGTGGGTATCTATTGTCTGGATCTTCCCTTTGATACATCCTTGTTAGATCACCCAATGCTAAGTGGATACTTGAAGGCTGCGCAGGGCCGCAATTCGTGAGCAACTTAAATTTGCTGTGCTCAAGGCCAACCGGAAAGTACTCACCAAAAGGTCGTTGACATTAGTCACGTTGGTGGCCTCGATCGCCTTGAGTGCGTTTTCCAGCTTCTTCAGGGTTTCTTTGGAGAGTTTTCTGTTATGTGGTGTGTACCAAGCAGGCATCGCCGCGCGCAGAGTTGCTGCTAACTCGCATAGGCGAGTTGCCGGGTCCTGTATACCACGTTTCCAATTCGGTGGGCGCCACCACGATGTTTTCACTGTCCTTGTCCTTGGAGATATTGAGATGGATGGCAGTTGGCGAGGAATAGGAGTACCACAGGCGTTGGTGCTCGCTCGCGGAGGCCAAAACTCACAGCGCACACATGCTAAGCGCTGGAGAGCCGCCATCGTCGACCTCTGCAAAGGGCGGGGAATGCGAATGGTGATCAGGTGTAGAGCAGGCAAAAATATTTGCTGGCCGGGCCCCAAGCCCCTAATTTGGTGATAACGACGTCTTTTGAGTGACAAGTTTTTCGAGTCAAGATGTCAACGAGAGCAATGTTCATAGATCGGATAAGGGGTTGGATTCTATGGACCTTGGTTCCCGTAATGCCAAATCCTTGATGGAACAGCAGTTGGAGCGAGAGATGGCAGCCGCCACGACACCGCATATTTTGTCGGCCGTCGAACACTGGTAACTGATGGATAACAGCGACAAGACTGGAAACACTGCACGAGTGAGTAGGGAATGCTCGAGAGCCTCTGGTGACGAAACGTCAAGTTGGAAAAGATGCGGGAACTTCAAAACGACTGGTTCGTCAGATATACTCTGCACGCTTTTCGTTATTTTGAGGTGCGTCAAGTTGTCGCAAGTTCAGCCTGCTTGTAAGGCTCTTGAAACCACCCCCGTGGAAACGGTTATGTTCTTAACAGGTGGCAGCTTCATCTGTCCGTCGTATCGGCCATTGATGCGGATATGCTTCAACAGTGGCGCAACTTCAAACATATCCAGCATTTGAACTGGAGGCTCTTTGATCCATGACCAGCCCGAGAGATATATAACTAAATTGGTCAAGGAAGTTAGTTGGCACCTGATGGTACCGAACTCCGCCAGTGTTGCAGGAGTCGCCCAGATATCGAATATTCGCCACTTCTCCGTGTGTTGGCAAATGAGCAGGAAAGGAGGATGCGACCGCAAGCCAGTAAATTCGTCGTCGATGTGGACTATGAGGTCCAAGCCTAGCGATCCTTCCGACCGCGTCTGATGAGCTCAGCCGTCATTGCAGTCCGTCTTTCAATAACTCCAGGTTGGGGCGGCGATTGATCTTTTTTGAAGTCGAGCTCCAAAGGTGCGGCATTGATATGGCGGCATTCCCCCAACTGTGGCAAACATGCGATAATGTCCATGGTAGAGATTTTGGAGAGCGATCGCCCGGATGGCGGGCTTTCCAATACACAAGGAACACCGTCAGGTGAAGGAAGTCCTGGAGAGACTGCCCCTGAGGCATTGTCATCCACATTGATCTGGGGGGCCTCTGACTTCTGCGCTGAAGATGAAGGAGCAGCGGTGTTGACTGAGTCGCTTGTCCGCCTGAGAAACCGTTTCGTCAGCGTTTGTCGATACGACGGCATACACACATGGATAACTGGGGTTAAGAATCTGTAAGAATCACGGTAGATTACCATGTATTCCAGTGACGTACTGCCGCAAGCCTCTGCAAGTTAAATAGTTGAGAAAAGAGGGCGGAGTGAAGTCGAATTGTGTGTCACTGTCATTGTTCCCATGGAAGGCATACATAAGGCATACACCCACACAGTGGACTCGTTGAACTGAAATTCTAGATATATCGATTGATCATTCAGATGGACACGAAGTTTGTGAATGAATAAGGTTCATGAGGATGAACGCATGGTGGTGGTGGTGATATATCCCAATAATCCTCATCCTTCCGGGTATCGGCAATTGCCGCGAGCGGATCGCCCTCTATCATCAGGATTCTACCATCAGCATTCTACTCCGAAGGTGCGATCCTCGAGTTCAAGTTGGGCTCGAGGGCGACAAGAGAATTTGTATTTGATTTGTATACCAGTTCAATCTACTATCCTTCGGATTACCTTCAACTCCTTTTCACTGACAAACCGACAAGTGTTGGAATCCTGTTGTAAATATCTGCGGAAGCCGCTCCCTCTGCAGAAACAAGTCCAACCTGTATATGTTTCTAGGGAAATGGACGCAGGAGTGTCATGCAACCAAAGCCACGCCCTACCCCCAGGCATCTGTGGGAATTCTACTTCGCAGTTCGTCTCTCATTTCATATCAGAGAAGACAGGACTTTCTGAATACACAAAGATGCCACTGGCTGGTCATGTTGAAGGGTATATTTACCTCGAATACAACATAGAAAATCATGTTTCCTCTGGAAGTCCACCGTACATCAAATCCATAATTCCATCCACGAAGCAACCAGCGCGTACCTCTGCAAGTTGAGGTTGGTGTCAGCAAAGGTCCACTTCAATGCGAAACAGTCATTCTGATGGCTTACCGACAGCGCTGCGGGGAACATAGAGTATACGCGCCCAGGACATTTCCCATACCCAATGACAATTTGAACTACTTTGAATGAAAAAGGGCCTCCAGCTTCGAAGTATCTTTAATGCATGGTCATGAAGCTTTGTTGCATTAGGCTCCTTGAGAAAGATGCGCGACATGCCCATGAGCTTCACAACCATGACATGCAGGTTTGATGACTGCCCCAATATCCTTAGTCTGCTGTGGATGATTCATGAAATGGACGGTGCTCACTATGATCTCTTCGGCATCCAGGGGCTCATACTCCTCGATCCGTTGAAGAACCTTCCGGAGCCGCTTGACATTGAGTGAAGGACGACGCTTCCAGCGTACTTTTGGATCCGGATGGTACAGACAGGGTATGGCAGCTGAAAGTTGTAACGCAAGTGGTGTAAGGGGAGTGTCGCGATACCAGGGCTCCACTATACCTTGCTGTAGTGTTGGCAAGAAAGGTGCCTCTAGATGGCGATGTGCGCGTGTGGCATAGCCGTTACTTTCTATCCTCAAAGCCATGCGATCTTGAGCGCCCGAGTTACCAGTCATTTCGCACCGAGTTTCGGCTAGTTCCACAATGGCCTGGCCTTGCTCTCGCGATATGAAACTCCTAATGAAGAAGGTGCAGTCTTTCAAGCAGGGGACAAGGGTTGGAGGGTAAGGCGGCGAGAACGAAAGTTGCCTGAGATCTTCAGCAAATGGTAGAGTCATGTCAAGCTGAGTGAGATTTGGCGCTTGTTCCAATAACGGACGCAGCCATCTAGCTTCATGTTTAAACAGATGCATTCTAATGAACATCTTGCTGATAGGCGGCGAGTTGGATTTTGTAAGCAACCCGGCGAGCACCGCAAGGATATTGCCCTTGACTGCCCATGCTTTGATTTCTTCCAACATCGGGCAAGACATAGATCGGCCAACAAAAGCGAGTATGTCGCATCGATCTGATGAAATTTCTAGGCGACGAAGGAGCGGAAACTGGATAACATCCTGAGGAGTATGCCACGATACACCTGTACCACCTGGGAGCCCCTCCGAGGCCAACACTAACGTAGTGAGGCTTGAGTACGCAGGACCATTAAGTGCAGAGAGCGGACGACATGTTGTTACCCGTGTTAGGGAATGTGCTGGGAGCTGAAGCTTGTTAACGCCAGTTCCTGCCAAGTAGACATGCTGCAACTCAGGAGCATCTGAGAACATGTCAATCGGGTCGAGGACAGAGGGGTCCAAGGATCGATGCTCGGGGTTAACCAACAATGTGACATGGAGTCCTGAAAGGAGAGGTAAATTTCCTTTTAAACTTCGCAACCCTGCGATTGTCGGTTGAGTACACGATATGTCGAGTTTGAGGAATTTTTTGAATGCACACAAAGTAGTTGAATGATAGGGTGACCAGGTCGGTCGTGGTACCCACAATGGATAGAGATGTCAAGTAAGGAATATGCACGCCGAATGAGTTCCTCAAGCATCTCGATCTGGTTGCGCGTAACGAACTCATTGTCGGACAGGTGTATACGAGGGAAGTGTCGCCATAACTCTGGCACAGCTAGTGCGCATGCTCTCCATAGCCTACAGATACGGGAGACATGCCTAGGCGCACAGTCCCAAAATCGGCCTTGTCGGTCCGTCATCGCCACAAAGGTAAGAACGAGACAGATGATTTCTGGTGGAAGCCTTCGAATAGGCGAGAGCACCCCGTTGAGTGCATGGGCGAGCGTATTGCTTTGGTCCTTCGCAAGCTCAGATGCTGGCGAATCAACTGCGCTCTCCTCCGACATCGCAGTGGTTTTTGCGATCTCCGTGATGCTTTTCAGAACCAGTCTTGCCTCCGAGTCTGATGGGGAGTCGTTAGACGTCAGGAGACGGGCGATTGAGAGATCCACATTATCCGCGATGGAAGGGGGAGAAAACTGGCCATCGGTTTGGGAGTCGTGGTCAGGCGCAACTGGAGCATGAAGTGAGTCTCCAATCGAGGAACTCCTTCTATGAAATCGTGCAATAAATCGCCTGACGCTCCCCGTGAGTGCCGTCGGGGACTTGGGATTTGCTTTCGCACTTGAGGATCCGGCTACAAAATACAAACGGTGAGAACCTTTGGACGCTGAGCCGATTCATTGAGCATCGTACTTTGCTCTGACATCTCAGGGATGAGCTAGCAGAGGAAAATCGATAGTGGTGTTTACTGGTAAGAATGTTGAAAGGAAACTGTGCTGGAGTGTTGGTGGTGACACTATGACAGGGTGGTAGTTGTGCATGATAATAATCAGAGTCAGAGTATGCTGTCATCCTGATCAAATCCTGATGGCTTGCGCAACGCGCCCATGAATTCAGATGACTCACAAGGCAGCTAAATCAAAGATGAAGTCTGAAATAGCTTACCTATAAGAAAAACTTACTTCATAGCATTCCTTTACATGTTCAAGGGAAGAAGTTGATGCATTAGATTTTGGGTGACGAATTAAGCGCCCATCAAAGGGAAAGTGCTTGTAACATAGGTTTTACTTCGGTCCAAAGCATTGAAGGAATTGATAAATCCGTCATATACTTCGTGATAGTAATTCGAAGCCTTTCCATTTGTCCACGGTTCCCTTGAGATCAGAGCTCCTCAGAGAGTCTGCGTTCGACATTCAATTATTAAGTCTGAGTGGTGACTTGAAGTGGCCTCGACACGGAAACTATTAGCTTACCACCTCCAGCGAGTTTCTACTTACCTACTCACAGGCAGGTTTACAAGCAATAAACTAGGTCACATAGCGTCTTAGCGCGCGAAGAGTTTGACACACCGTGTATCGACACAGGTTCATACGTATGTAGGTCCTCGAAGGCTGACCCAAGTATGTTATATCCAGCCAAACCCTCACGAGAATCGAATTACCGAAACCATCAGCATGAATACAACAAGAACGAGCACCACAACGCCCAGCGTCATGCAAGTCGTGCCAAGGCTCTTCCCTCGATGATCCCTTAGACGGAGGCGCTCCTTCGTCATAACATCGTGATTCGCCTCAAGTTTGATCTGGGCATCCTCAACGACGGCTTTGTCCTTGACAAGTGAGTCGCTGAAGTGCATCGCGTTGCGCTTGAGCTGCTGCGCCATAAGCTCGAGCTGGGACGAGAGTTCTTCTTGCAGTGCCACGGATGTTTGTGTTCCACCTAGCTTGCGTGCGGTGGCCGAGGAGGAGAAGCCACGGGAGTAGGCAGAAGTAGCGGCGTTGTTGCTGTCCTCGGGGTTCGAGGGGAGCAAAGAGGGGAGTGTGGAGGTGATTAGTGTTGGCGATATCTCGTCGGGGTCGACAGGCGGGGGGTTAATACTAAGCCCGTGCGTTCTGAGCTCCGTCAGCTTGTCGGCGGCCTCTGAATGCGAGGATGGTGTGATAGGAGTTTCAGGCTGCAGTTCAGGTTCATCGACCTTGGAAATAGTAACAGGAATGGGGATTGTTGGGAGTATTGGATCCGGTCTATGTGATTCTGGTTTGCATGACTGTCCGGCGAAAATTAGCCTTGCATAGTGCGTCGACGGTAGTGCAACCCCTTACCTGATCAACTTCTTTGCAGAAAGACTCCAAGTGGTCTATTCGAGTCTTGAAGTCGACCAATGTGTTCCTACAGGGGATGTGAACGCAATGAAACGCTGGTAAACTCTGCGAACATACGGTGACGCATCGTAGTCGTCGGCCTCGATATTCTTCACTAAGGATCGTGCATATTTGACAATCTAAAAATCTTTCAGCTCCCTCTTTGTGCAAGTGCAACGCCTCACGCACCTGTTGCATCTTCTTGCCCCGCAGCCACACCTCTTGCTTGGGAAGCCCCCCACTGGGTGTCCAGTCATCTCTAGTGGCGGCAGATTTCTCGAGTCGTCGAAGAAGTCGAACGAGGGTTATCTCATTGCGTAGAGTGTTGTTGTCGTATTGCATAGCAGGTCCGACGTGGAAGCAGAGGTGAGAGGAGTGACAGGCACGGTTGACCGCATTTGGCTGGAGAGATCAATCTCATGGAAGAACGACCACTCTTGGAATTCAATTTTCACATTTCAATTCTCTTCAACCTTCTTCCACCTCTCTAGTATCGACAACTCGAATGATTCGGTGACGAGTACACACGTCTTCGATCTCTATACCCCACATATACACAGGACGGACCAACACCAACGAGAACATGACAGGGGCTCTCTCAAGCTTTCGATTTACACCTACGCGGAAATGGACGTGGCTGGCCCTCCTCCTCTCGGCATTCTTCGTCCTTTACACCCTTAGCAGCTCGTCTTATTCCGCTTCACTACCCCAACTCAACTACCCATGGTCGACAACGGCGGCGGAGAGCTTGCAGGTGTGCTCACCGGAAGCGTATGTCAGTGGGCACTGGGCCAAACGGCCGACTGCAAGCAACGCGACGAGGATGAGCAAACCCCAAGACGCGCTAGCTTTTTCGGGGTTTGAGGGATGCGCAAGCAGCCGCGAATATAACTGGCACCTTGCTTCGGATAAAGAAGAGCAGTATGACAGGTTTCCGTCAGCGCAGTCATGGGAGTGGATTCCTGGGGAGGAATGTCATGGAGTGGGACGATTGGATAAGGAGAAGCTAGTCAGGGACCTCATTGAAGATGGAGGGTGGTATCTTGTCGGAGGTGAACATGAAACCTGTCGTCTTTCACTCCAAGATCCTGACACCTCTGCGACTTAGATTCTGTAACCGAGAACCACTTCTTCTCGCTTTCGTGTATCCTCTACCCGCATGTAATTGCGACTCCAGACTACACTAGCGGTGGCTCCTGGGACCGCGGTTGGCCACAGAACCTGTATCTCTCGCCCTCATCACCTCTCGTCGACAAGATTTCCTTCCCCAAAAACTTCAACATAAGCACCACCGCGCTCGTCACATTCCGCCGGATCGACCTCCTCTTCTCGCAGGATCAACTCGTCGAGATCCACAAGGAGCTGCACGCAGCGAAGCCGACCCCGCTCGCGGACGACTCGCTCTTCAGCGACGAGGCGACATGGACACTGCCCATCGAAGAATATCTAGCCGAGTTCTTCGCGCCGTCAGCCAACTACGCCACCATGGTCGTCAGCACCGCAGGGCACTGGACCACGACACTTTTCAGCAAGGTCTCGCCTGAAGGCATCGACGGTGTCATTACGCTCTTTGAGTTCGCTATGAAGCGCTGGGCGGATATCGTGCAGGCGGCACTCACCAAGGACCAGAGGGCGCTATTGAAAGAGAATCCCAAATGGCCTGCTAGTGCTCCTGGGCGGCCGCCGAAGCGCGCTGTTATCCGCGCATATCTGCCTGGGCACGAGAGTTGTCACGATTTCCGTGCAGCGTGGGCAGAGGTGCAGCCGTTCCAGTGGAACTGGTATAACTGGGGAGAAATCTCGAGATATAACAAGATCTTCGAGGTGTGTCCAGTATCCAATGCGAGCCTGCTCTTTAACTTACTCACCACAAACGCAGACTCTACTTGACCCCAAAGCTTCGAAGTACCCTAATATTCATTACCTCGGTATCGATCGCCCCGCGAGGCTTAGACCTGACGCGGTAAGTTCAGCTTTCTGTCCACACAAACCGAGCTAAACGTGCCAACAGCATACTACTGGCGACTGCTTACACATCATGACCGGCGCTGGGGTCCTAGAGGGCTGGACCCATTATATCTGGCATTATGTTACTCACCTCCCCTATAGACAATGATAGCACCCAGGACCCTGGGGCGCAACTTACAAGCGTACTAATCCACATTAATGAACTTTACCATCTCCTCCGAATATCCGGGTTGCCACAAATTCTTTCATTTCTCGAAATCCGGTCTTTTCTTGTCGATCGCAGAACGAACAGTCATCGGAAATGAGAATCGTCCAATAACATCTTCAGTTCTGCGCGGATCGGGCGCCTGCATTATGAATTCACCCATCTGTCACTCTCCAGCTCTGGATATTCCCCGTCAACATCGTATTTTGGTCGCTCATTGCGATCTGTGCAGGGTTTCATCAGCCCTTCTCTGGACTAGCAAGCGCACTTGTTTGCCCACATCTATATCCGTACCTATACTTCTGCTAGACGTGTTGTCTGCCCTTGTCTCGTACAGGGCACTTTCTACTGCGAGCACATCTGGATCTCGTTACAAGTCAAGGTGGCTTACCTTCTTCACACTTACTTCACGCCGAGGAACCTTGGAGGAAAGTAATACTTCAAGGCCTTGAAGCGATTGTTAGCCATCTCACATACTCGACACAGACAAAGCGAGATGTCCATCTCATCGAGGATGCCAGCGGTCATGCTATGGCTGTTCAACGCAGACAACTCGAGCTTGCGAGCGGATCTTTTTTGGCGCTCGTGATCTCCGTCATTTTGCCCAGTGAGTGGAGAAGGGGCTGTCGCGATGCCGGCATACACTGCCAGCGCGCCTCCAAGTCTGCTTCTTCTGCGGTAATCCTCCGTCGCATTCTTCATGCCACTATATCTTCATTCGTGCACATTCACCTCATGCCACACTGCGCGTATACACCTGACTTCTCAGACGTTCAAACGGTATACGTACGTTCTAACCTAAACCATTTTTCGGTACTGATAATACGCTTTCGCCATGGGAAACCAACAACAACCCGGCTCTCCACCCAATTTGCGCCCCCCACCTTTCACGAGGCCGCTGCCTTTACCGAACACTCACTATTCCGTGTTTTTGGGCAGTTAGCTTAGGATCAGCCGCTTCTACAACCTCTTACAACCTCGTAGCCATTTTGTAGAGCCTGTATTACATATCAACAAACATACATGTTTTACCGAACCAAGTCAACTGCTTGAGTACGCTGGAGCTGCATGCCAAATCAAACGAGCCCCGTCAGCCAGAACCCTGTTTTGACCAGCGGACGGCTGGGAGAGACTTTGATTGTGCAAGGTGGATATCCTCAGTCCCAACACATCACTGTTGGACATCATAGAGATCATTCTCATTCTCCTGTCAAGCAAGATGCTTAGCACTCTATTTCTGACTCATCCCACGATGTGCACCTGAGATGATCTGTATCGACTGTTCGAATAATTCGGTGACGAGGGCACACATCCTCGATCTCTATATACACTGGACGGACCGACACAAACGAGAACATGACAGGGGCTCTCTCAACCCGGTTTACCCGTGTGCGGAAACGAACCTGGCTGACCTTCCTCTCGGCATTCTGTGTCCTTTACACCCTGAGCAGCTTGTCTGACTCCGTTTCACTACCTCAAATCAACTACCCATGGTCCACAACGGCACCAGAGAGCTCGCGGGTGTGCACGCCAGAAGCATATGCCGGTGGACACTGGGCCCAGCGGCCGACTGCGAGCAACGCGACGAGGATGAGCAGACCCCAAGATGCGCTAGCGTTTGCTGGGTTTGAGGGGTGTGCGTGCAATCGAAAGTCTGACTGGAATCTTGCTTCAGATAAAGAGGAGCAGTATGACAGGTTTCCACAGGCGCAGTCTTGGGAGTGGATTCCTGGGGAAGAATGCCAGGGAATGGGACGGTTGGACAAGGAGAAGCTGGTGAAAGACCTCGTTGAAGGTGGAGGGTGGTATTTTGTCGGAGGTGAGCATGAACACTGTCCTCTTTCACTCTTGTATCCCGACACATTGCTACGCCTTAGATTCTGTAACCGGGAACCACTTCTTCTCGCTCTCGTGTATCCTCTACCCGCATGTCATCTCGACCCCAGACTATACAAGTGGCTCTTTCCACCGTGGCTGGCCGCAGAACCTGTACCTCTCGCCCTCATCGCCTCTTGTCGACAAGATCACTTTCCCAAAAAATTTCAACATAAGCTCGACAGCCCTTGTTACGTTCCCCCGGATCGACCTCCTCTTCTCTCAGAAGCAGCTCGTCGAGATCCACAAGGAGATGCACGCAGCAAGGCGGACGCCGCTCGAGGACGCCTCGCTCTTCAGCGACGAGGCGACATGGACGCTGCCCATCGAAGAATATCTGGCCGAGTTCTTCGCCCCGTCGGCCAACTACGCCACCATGGTCGTCAGCACCGCAGGGCACTGGAGACCGTCGCTCTTCAGCAAGGTTTCGCCTGAGGGCCTCGACGGCGTCATTGCGCTTTTTGAGTTCGCTATGAAGCGCTGGGCGGATACCCTGCAAGCGGCGCTTACCAAGGACCAGAAGGCGGTGTTGGAAGGGGACCCCAACTGGCCTGCGAGGCCGCCGAAGCGCGCTGTCGTGCGCCCATATCTGCCTGGGCACGAGAGCTGTCACAACTTCCGCGCACCGTGGACAGAGGTACAGCCGTTCCAGGGGAATCGGTATAACTGGGGAGAAATTTGGAGATACAACAAAATCTTCGAGGTGTGTCCCGTACTCAATTCGAGTCTGCTCAACTTGCTCACCACAAATGCAGACTCTACTCGACCCCAAAACTTCGAAGTACCCTAATATTCACTACCTCGGCATTGATCGCCCCGCGAGGCTCAGACCTGACGCGGTAAGTTCAGCTTTCTGTTCACAAAACCAAGCTAAACATGCGAACAGCATACCACTGGCGACTGCTTACACATCATGACCGGCGCTGGGGTCCTAGAGGGCTGGACCCATTATATCTGGCATTATGTTACTCACCTCCCCTATAGACAATGATAGCACCCAGGACCCTGGGGCGCAACTTACTAGCGTACTAATCCACATTAATGAATTCTGCCATCTCCTCCCGAAAGTCCGGGTTGCCACAAACGCTTTCATTTCTCAAAATTCGGTCTTTTCCTGTCGGTCGCAGAACGAATAGTCTTCGTATACGAACGCCGTCCAACAACACCTTTGGCTTCGTGCGTCAAGCAAGACTACGATGCTAATCAACACTGGCTCTATCTTTTTCGCTGAGTCCTTAGTTCTGGTCGGGTTTTTACCGTCAATATCGTTCACTGCGGCTCGTCCAAGGCGTTATCAGTCCCGCTCCGGACTAGCAAGAGCACGTTTTAGCTTGCTGTGAACGAGGACATGGACTAGCGTTCGTACACGCCGCATGTCATGGATATCCACCCTGGTACTTCTGCTAGACATTTTGAATTTGGTCTGGTTTCGTACATGGCGCTTTCCTCTGCGAGCTTATCTGGATCTGGGTACGAGTCGTGGTGGCTTACTTTCCCAAGACTCTCCTGTGTTCATTCACGCCGAGGAACATTGGAGAGAAAGGGTGCACTTCAGGGTCTGCCGTCGACCATTCGCTATCTCGCCTTCTCGACGCAGCTAAAGGGAGATGTTCATCTCGTCGAGGATACGGTGTTCATGCCATAACTGTTCTGCGCAGGTGACTCGGGCTTGCGAGAACATCTTTCCGGCGCTCGTGATCTCTGCCATTATGCCTGGCGGGCGGAGGAGAGGTAGTCATGATGTTGGCATACGCTTCATCAAGCTGCTCTCGCCCTAGTTACTACGAGACGGAAAGATTGTCGATACATCATAATATTGAGTAGAACTTCCGTGGAAACCCGCTATGCTCTTCTGTACCACCGCCTCCCAGCCTTCTGTGGTCAACTTCCGTCGCAATCTTCATGCCGCTATAGCTTCGCGTATTTCCTTCATGTACCGCACGTCTGCCCCATGCAAATGATGTGCACATCGCCGTCTCTCTCGGGCGTTCGAATGGTGCAGTCATCCTGGCTGTAGTCCTGCGTTCTTACTTACCAAAAAATTGCGATCCCGCCAATATCTCCACTGGCAAGTATTTTCGCGAGGGCAAGTACTTAAATTTGAATCCTGTCCGAACTCTCCACTATGTTCCCTTGCGAGGCTATAAATATTGGATGGTGTCCTTTAATGTCCTCGAATCATCGCGTTATTTCGGAGCCTAGACTTGCAATCTAACTGGATATAGCACATAAGTACGCGGTGCGACAGGTAATATTCACAATTGTGGTTAGTCGATGAAGACTCGTCTGATGCGAATACTATATGAATTTGACTCTGCACAGAAGTCACTTTAATGGAGAAGTTGGTTTGGGGATGCGGTGAATCGGGCACGGCAAACATGGTGAATGGCGCATGTTGTAACAAATGGTTCTGAACATCAAGCGTGTGGAAGCGGACGTCGTCCTGAAAAGTATAGATTTGACTTGGATGTCGTTGAGTGCCTTGTAATTATTCCCCTGAGTCTGAATCGTGCGAATCTCGGACGCAGTGGATGTTGGTCGCTGTCGCCGTTGTCTGCAACATCCACCATCACTCTGGGCTGTGCCCGCCCATGCAGTCCTCCACAGATCGTCGACAGTCAAACCACATTACCCTCGGCGACGACGTCGACAAATATGGTCGTGCCATCCAGGAATTTCACTACGCCAGACCCGCCCAGGAGGATCCAGAGATCACACCTTGGATTGACCCGACGTCCGATTGGGGCCCTGTGAGCTCAACAGTTGCATATTGAGCAGGGTTAGATGTATGACTGACTTCTATCTAGCCTACTCCTCCTCCCAAATCCCCTCTCGAGTCTCAGCTAGTTTTTCAACAGGCCTCGTCGTCGACCTCCACCTTCTTCAAACTCCCCAGTGTTAAGCAAGGCTCCCTTGCGTCCATTGTATCCTATCGCCAGAACTCGACCAGTAGCTCGCGCCGAACCCCACGCCCCTCCGAGTCGCAAGTTACCCTACAAGCTCCTAGCATTAAACGACGGTCCGCTGACATTGATGGAGAGTCGTCGCGGGGACTTCTCAACAGCAGTTCCTCAGCGCACTCGGGCGAAGTCAAAAAACAAAAGTCGTTTCACTTTCTGTCCAAGCTAAAGAGGAGCGCTAGTAAACCCCACCTCCGGCCTGACTCAAGCGACGACCTAGCGGAGAAGTCCAGTCATCTCTCCCTTAACGCACCCATCCCACCACTGCCGGACTTCAAAGGCAAGAAGAAAAGCAGGGTTCCACCATCACCCCCACCCAAGGATGTGCTCACGTTGGACTGGCTTGGTGGCGAAGACATCAACGCGCTGGGCATGGAGGGTATTGTGGATTACAACGTTGGCGGCGCTCACGAGTCGTCTTCGTCCATAAACAAGTCCGTGTCCGAATCGCGGAGCCATTCGGACCACAGCCTACACAATCAACCAGATTTCAGTGATCCCTTCAGCAAAGACTCGCCGCAAGACCAGCGAAAGGAACCTAATGCCATTCGTGTATCGCCCAGGACTACTGAGGCCCCTCTTCCACCAACTGCTAGCGAACCCGCGCCTGCCCCCGATGATACCAACAACACCGATACCGACAATACCAATACCAACAATACCAATGCAGAGAGTAAACCGTGGGCGCCGCCAGAAAGTTGGGCAGTGGAAAGTGTTCCCGAATCGGCAACGCCTTCTTCCAATGTGGAGACAAATACACATGTAGAAATCGACTCCGAGCCAGAAGGCGGTCCTAGTTCCCTCGTGAAGACTCCCGCGAGTTCAATGCGTATGATGGAGGAAAGATACCGCAAGACCTCGCGAAACCCTGGCAGAGAGTCCTTTTCCTCAACAGTAACGTCGAAACCGGGTCCCATGTATAGGATGCGTGTCTACCGGCCAAACCAGAACTACCACGTTATTACCATCGATCTTAAGACTACTGTGGGCACTCTGACAGGCAAGCTCAATCGTAAGCTGGAAGACACCGCCCGTTTCTATACTATGTATCTCAAGGAGCAAGGCAGAGGTGAATAATCTCAATTCGCTATACGGCCGTCTATTGATGCTTTCACAGAACGGATATTAGATGCCGATGAAAAGCCGGCTAAAATTGTGAAGTTGAGAATGCAGCAAGCAGGCTATGACGAGGAGGACGGGATGCAGCTCCTTGGTCCTGAAAGCCTCGGTATCTTAGTGAGATTTTACTACAAAAGTCAGCTTCTCGCCGGGGTAAGCAAATTCCGTTTCTTTGTATGCTCAATGTCGTTAATCAACATTTGTCGCAACCAGGAGGATCAGTCGGAATTCCAGAATTATACCTCAATCGACCTATCAGGGAAAGGCCTCCGGACTATTCCACCGCTTGTCCATAAGGTCGCAGAGGAAATATTGACCCTTCGACTCTCTCGAAATCCGATGATCGAAATTCCTCTTGACTTCATCCAGTCATGTACGAATCTTAGGGATTTACAACTAACCCATATGTCGATGAAAAAGCTGCCTCAAAGCCTAAGGCATTCGTCAAGCCTCCGTCGACTCGACATTTCTTCAAATTCCATCAGCGATCTCACCGAGGCTAAGCTTCACGAAATTGAGGGATTAATCGCGATATTTGCCTCCAATAACTGCCTCTACGACATGCCCGAGTACTTGGACCGTATGCTCTCGTTAACGACACTCAACATCTCCAATAACAAGTTCCAAACTTTCCCTCCGGCATTGCTCACCCTCAAAAATCTTCACGATCTCGACATCTCTTTCAACACGATCACCGAATTACCTGAAGAAATTGGTAGCATGCAGACTCTCGAAAAGCTTGTCATCGTCGGAAACCAGATAAGCCGTTTCCCCGACGACATTTCGAGGCTCACCAATTTGGGCTATCTCGACTGCAGGAGAAACCAAATCTCCAACCTTTCGCCTGTTTGCATGCTCACCAAGCTGCGCCACCTCTCCGCCGACCACAATATGGTCCATAACCTCAATCTTTCGTTAGGACCGCATCTCGCGACGTTGATAGCCTCGCATAACGACATCACCCAAATGACGCTCGTCCAAGGACCAAACAACACCCTTCCATTCTCGCTCTCGGTACTCGACCTTTCATACGCGAGGATGTCTGTGCTCGACGATTCCATCATTAGCCAGCTGTCCGCGTTACGCACCCTTCGGCTCGACCACAACACCCTCCGTTCCATTCCCGACAGCATTGGCGACCTCAAGTGGCTCGAAACCTTGTCGTGCACCTTTAACAAGCTTGACACGCTTCCAAGTACGATAGGAAAGCTTCAGAAGCTCGAGACCCTCGAGGCGCACAGCAACAATCTCAGCGTATTGCCTCAGTCGATTTGGAACTGCGCGAGCTTGGTCAAGATCAACCTTTCGTCGAATTGCATTGCCACATGGATTGAATCGCCTCCTCCGCCCGTCCCCGAAATTACTGTCAGCGATGGAAATGGGAGACTCCAAACGCCCATGATCTCTCAGCGAAAGTCCTCGGTCGCCAGTATCAACCCGATGCGTTATACTCCGCCCTTGGTTTACTCCCTCGAGCAATTGCTCCTCGGCGAAAACCTGCTTAGCGACGGTTCGATTTTGCCACTCATGTTCTTTAAAGAGCTTCGAGTGCTGAATCTGTCGTACAACGAGATTCAAGACCTGCCGCTCCATTTCTTCAAGAGCATGAAGCACCTGCAGGAACTCCATCTCAGCGGGAATAAGCTCACCAACTTGCCCGTCGAGGACTTCGATCGGCTGAAGAATTTGTCTGTGATTTATTTGAATGGCAACAAGCTCCAGACGTTACCGCAGGAACTAGGCAATCTACCGAACTTGACGGTCTTGGATGTCGGCTCTAATATGTTGAAATACAATATCAACAATGTTGAGTTCGACTGGAATTGGTAAGTGTTTCCCTTTCTTTCATCGGCTTCAACTCAACTTACGGTTGTTATTTGTCAGGAACTTCAATCCGTCCATCAAGTTTCTGAATTTCTCTGGCAATAAGCGGCTACAGATTAAAGGTGAAAGCCCTACGAATGTTCGGGCTCCACGGCAAAGCACTCAGATGTCGGGCTTCACCAAGCTCAACCAACTCAAGGTACTTGGTCTCATGGATGTCACAGTCACCATGTCCGGTCACGGCGTTGTCGACATTCCTGACGAGAACGCCGATCGTCGAGTACGAACGTCTCAGTCGGAGGTTTGCGGGATGAGTTACGGAATGGCCGACTCGATGGGCGGCAAGGACAACTTCCAGTACATGTTGGATCTGGTTCACGAGTTCCCGTCGGACAAGGTCGCTATGTTCGCGATGTTCGGCAGCACGCGGCCGCCTGTGGGTCTGAGGCATGGATCGAGCCCCAATCGGATATCGAAGTACCTGCACGACAACTTTGTCAACGTCTTCAAGGCCCAACTTGTCGCGGTCGGAAACAGGGGAAGTGCGAGCGCATCCATCACCAAGGCGCTGCATTGGACATACCTAAAGCTCAACCAGGACTTGTACGAGCTCTTGCTTAACAGCTCGCGCAAGAACTCGCAGGCTAGCTTAGGGCCAAACGCGCATTCGGAAACGCAGTACTCGAGAACTGGCGTTTCTGCCGTGTCCGTCTATTTCGCTGACAGGACACTGTACGCCGCCAACGTCGGGGACGCCCTTGCTGTCGTGTCGAGACGCGGCGTTCACCACTCGCTGTCGCGGAAACATGACCCATACGACCCTGAAGAGACAGCTCGAATCCGTGCCGCCGAAGGATTCATCTCTCCATCAGGTCTCGTCAGCGACGAAGTCGACGTGTCGCGCGCGTTCGGTTACTACCATCTGTTCCCTCCTATAATCGCAAGGCCGAATATCCAACAATACGACCTGACTGAAGGCGATGAATTCGTCATCATAGCCAATCGGGGCCTCTGGGATTACATGTCCCCCAAGACTGCTGTCGATGTCGCACGGACGGTCACACGGACGACTGGCGATCCTATGATGGCGGCCGCGAAGCTGCGCGACTTTGCCATGAGCTACGGTGCGGATGGAAGCACGATGGTCATGGTGATCTGGGTTGCAGATCTTTTCCAGGACACGACCCGCTCGCGTCAAGGTACACTCGAAGCCGTCGATACGAAAGAGTACCGCCCGCTCAAGAAGAAGGAAGATCTGCGCGACCGCACCCTTATCCGCCTCGAAGACGAGATTCCAGCTCCAGTCGGCAAAATCACTCTTGTATTCACTGATATCAAGAACTCGACACACCTCTGGGAAGTCAATCCCGGAATGCCGAGCGCGATGCGTCTTCATAACGACCTTCTTCGTCGTCAGCTCCGCCGGTGCGGTGGGTACGAGGTGAAGACTGAAGGTGACTCCTTCATGTGTTCGTTCCCAACCCCGCTTGCGGCAACATGGTGGTGTCTGGAAGTACAGAAGCTCCTCCTTGACGAGCCATGGCCGCAAGAAATTCTAGACAGTCATGATGGCAAACCAGTGAAGGATGATCAAGGCCGCCTCGTCGCGCGTGGTCTCTCGGTGCGGATGGGTATCCATAGCGGCACGCCCCTCTGCGAGCCTGACCTCATCACGCATCGCATGGACTACTTTGGTGTCATGGTCAGTCGAGCTGCCCGAATCATGAGCAACGCCCTCGGCGGGCAGATCATGTGCAGCACGGACATTATTCACGACATTAAAGTCCAGGTCTTGGAGACGGTACAAGAGACAGACCCCAACTCCTTCCTCAACCCTCTCGCAGTCGAGCATCTCCGAAGGATTGGCGTCGAGATGGTGGAGATCGGTGACGTCAAACTGAAGGGGATTGAGTTACCGGAAACTCTTTTTGCGATCTATCCCTCCGGTCTCGAAGGTCGGTTCGGCATCAAGGACGAACCAGCACCACCTGTGCCGCCTGTGTTGCCTGTGTTGCCTGTGCGAGAGACATCTAGTGTCGATCTTACTGCGTCGAAAGTATTGGACATCGGCATGATTGTTCTCCGGATGGAGGCTGTCGCGCGAGGCCGACTCTTCAGGCCACTGATCGACCGAAAGGGCAGCACACAGGCGAACGACGCGAACGAGGAGTCTCCGGTCGGCCTTCAAATCTACACTGCCGACCCCAAGCATCTCCTTCCTGCAATCAGCGAGGCCATGCCCGAGGCTGAACTGTTCGCCGTCGTCGAGGGGTTGATCGCTCGCCTCAATAATGCGCTCGTTGCCATCTATGATTTCCATAAACTTCCCGCTCGACATTCACCCGCTATCACTGATTCCCCTGCCCCTGCTGAGTGCCCCCTTGTGGCGAAATCTCCCTCTTCGGGTATCCTGGCTGCGTTGCTGCGGGACGGCATTATAGACCAGGTAATCCTCAACAAGTACTGCGCCGCATCACTCGCCCCACTCTCTTGACATCCTATCCCACTCGATCCCCCTTACAAACTCATCCATAACTATATCCACATACCCCACCGTCTACGTATATCCCTTCTGCACATACCATACTACTCCTTCCCTTGCTTTGTTTTGCATGTCAACCTTCGGCTTTCGGATTTTTTCCTTCGATTTCTCACCTCATCGTCTATGCATTCCTGTTGTCTGGTCTATGTAATTTGTACACAGTCTTTATCTTTTGCATTTTGGGTTTATTTTTCTCCAGCACATGCACGTTTATTATCCACAGCTTGTTCATATTGAATTTCTTTGCAATCAAAAGGATACTTGAGTCCTTTCTACATCGCAATGTGTGATCTCGAAGTCGAATCAGCCTACAATTTGCCATCAGCAGCGTCTTCGAGAGTCCTGCTGGAAGAAGTCGAGGAGGTTGAAGGTTTATGTAAATGACGACGTCGGTAAGCTGGCGCTAAAGATGGAAGAGTGATCGAATCCCATCAAAGGTGTCTTGTCTTCAACAACCATGTCGACGGCAGCACCCAACTCCCCCCGCCTCTCACTGTCTAGAGAAGACGCAGAGGCCTGCGTAGAGCCTATTGCAGACCCCCCTCCACCGTATCCCAGCCCTCAACGCCGGACTCGGACGCTACGCGCACACAGACGACCCGCCCACCGTGTTCAGACGACCCACCACACCCAGACTTCATCCGCGGAAACACAGGACGGCGAGCCCTTTCCTTCTTCATACACTGACGAAGAGGAAGGAATTCCTTTACCGACCGACGACACGCACCTACTGGCCCATCGCCATGCAAGACCCCGACATTATGGCGCAGCCGGACGGGCGCGTGCCTATTCGTACACCAGCACCACCTCTGCGGCCCCTTCAATCGCGCATACGGTCTTGTCTCTTTTCCAAGGTGACAATGATTATAGTACAGAAGCCGCCGATGGGCTGCCTCAACGAGTAGATTCGATAGACGACAACGAATCCCTGTCGAGCGCACCATCGCGGTGGCCCTTCTTTTCACTCGCCGCCTGGCGACGATATTTTCGTGCACTATCCGTCAAGGCGTACTACCGATCCCTCTTCCACCTTCTCGTACTGAACTTTCCCTACGGAGTGATAGCATGGGTCTACCTCTTCGTTTTCACTGTGGTGCGTCCCGTTTTGTCTCAATCATACCGCCACGGCCCCTTATCTCCCATGACATTGATAGACCGGCACCACACTGCTCGTCGCGCTGCCACTAGGAGCTGTCTTGTGTTTTCTTGATCTCCTTGGGGCCCGCGCGTTTGCCCGCGGCGAGCTGGCGCTGCAGTATCGATTTCACCGCAGCTCGTCGTTGCATCATGTGCCGTATCCCCCGCGTCCCATCTTCACGCGATATAGGGAGCCAACAACCGTTGAAATGGAAGCGGCGAATGTCCCTCTATTACAGGGAGGTCTCGTGCGCGAACAATCATTCTATAAAAACGCATACTCCATGGTACGTCCTCGCTTTCTGTGTTCGTGAACATAGTCCTGACGCCGATGTCTAGTTCACGGATTCGACATCCTACCAAGCACTGTTCTATTTCCTAGTCATCAAACCCGCCATCACCCTACTCATATCAATCGGAATGGTTGCTATCGCGCTTCCCTTATTCGTGCTCGTCCTCCCAGCCCCCGCCGTCCTACGAGCCGTGCGGAAGATTGGCATTTGGCAGGCAAACGTCGCGATCGAGGGACTTTACGTGGCTGTCCGCTGAGTCGAATATACACCACCTAATTATACACGATGTCTAAGTATTCTACACTGTATTTGTACTGTATTGCTTATATCTGATTCTTGGAACCTGTACAACTCCGTCTGGGATGAAGTTCGACCAGCGCCGTCGTTTGTTCGAGAAACCTTGAGAGAGAAATCGGAGATTACACATTGGCTTTCAATTTTTTTTATTTAAAAAAATGAAAATTGTGAGTGCCTTTGGAAAGGCTGTCCTCGAGTATTATTCACGGAACTGACGATCGTTTAAACAGATACTACGTTCCTAGCGTTGCGACAGCGAAATGGCGCTGCATGTATGGCTGAAGCACAGCATGATCGAGAGTTGCGAGGAACCGAACACGGCGGCATATCGACATTATCGCGAACGGTGATTGGTCTTGGCTGGCCCGTATGTACAGCCAAGCTGCCGACTCGCTCTTAAACCCATAATGATTCATCCCAAAGCCATTTCATACCCCCACGATGTTCAAACTCTCAAGACTAATCGAGAAGAGCAAAGCACGCCAATCCAGCGACAAGCAGTTGCTCGTCTCGAACTCACCACCGGCGGATGAGGAGGAAGCTGTTATTCGCAGAGCACTTGTGGACGCTCAAAATATCGAAAAGGAGCTCGAGTCCAAACTCCAGAGACTCGACATACCTACTCCATCCAGCAGCAGATCCGAAGTCAACCAATTCAAACAAACAATATCCCGCCTCCAGTCTACCCATGAAACCACACTTTCCCATACTCGAAAGCTCTCTGCACAACGCAGGCTCCCAGTGGAAGTCTTGATGCTCATCTTCAATCTTGCCAACGATCCCTACGTGTTCGAATCATGGTACCGCCGCCCGTGCGTGTCGTCATTTCGCGTTTCGCAAGTCTGCCGCGCCTGGCGCAACATCGCGCTGAGCATGCCGGAGCTCTGGACGACCGTGGACCTCAAGATAGACAACGGGGCCACCGCAGTGACCAGCAGATTTGCCTCAGCGCTCAAGGCCACTGTCAAAGGGACAAGAAACACCAAGTCCACACCCTATTGCGACTTTGTGGCCGAACTGCTTCGGCGCTCGCAGCAGATGGATCTTAACGTCTTTGTATATGGGCGGTATTATCAATGCGATTACATGGTCAAACACCCAGTACTCCGCGTCTTGGCCCCTCATTTATGGCGCTGCTCCTCCCTCACTATCGAATCGATGATCTCGACCGTCGAGTCGATATTTTGTTCCCCAGGATGGACGGTATCGCCGCTCACGCTTTCGGCGGATGTCAATGACCCGGAACCCCAAAAGAGGACATCCCGCCTTCGAGCCCTCAAGCTCGACTTCTTTGGCTGGGATGAGGTAGACCCGCGGCGAGTCACCATCTCTCAGGAGTTCCCCCTGCTCAAGCATGTCGAGCTGGTGGGCATTCGCGCGGAGTCCATTTTTTCACTGCCATTAGCACAGCTCCATACATTCAGGCAGTCATCGGGAGCGTCGCATTATTCGACACCCAGGATCCATACCCTCATCCCGGCCTCGCCCAATCTGAGAACCCTCAAGCTGGCTTTTCACGACTACAATTCGATTGAGCTACTCGTACCCGCAGCAACCTCATCCACGCCACTGCAGGCCCCCAAGATAACTGTGCTCGAGCTTTACATATCGCCAGACGATTCTCCATCATTTGGTATCCTTACTCATATCAACTTCTCTTCCTTGCTCGAATTGCGCGTCGCCGCGTTTCCGGGGGACTTGCTGAAAGAGATCATCTTTGTCGTTACCTGTCTACGTCCCGTCGGCCAACTTTCTCTTACCAAGGTCGCCTTTCGGTCTGAACAAATGGAATCTGGGTTACTGGAGAGATTCCTGGAACTTACGCCGTGTTTGGAGGAGCTGGACATCGAGTTACCGCCGCCAGACGACGACGACAACAATATAGAATGTCTCGTCTCGAAGAGACTGGTGCCGCGCCTTGCTGTCCTCACTATTCATGCTTCTTCCGCCAAAGAGATCAGTGCTGCACAAGGCGCGCTCTGCGTCATTGGCGGCAGTCGATTTGCGCCACGCCAACCAAGTATGAATAGCCACCAGCAGGAAGCAGCGGCACGGAAGTTCACGATTGTCCTCAGCACTCTGGATGAAGCTTGCAACGCGCTGATGACGCTGAACATGTGGCACTTCAAATCCACGGAACGCCAGCCTTTCCTTAGGATTGCCGAGTGGCGCTTGGAGCTGAGTCCGCTGGTGGATATTATTACTCGGGCAGATATCCCGAAGAGCGATAGACCGCACGTCGCCCGCAAACTGAACAGTCTCATGCTTGAGATTGAGTCGTTCCGGTTGAGCTCAGGACACGACATCGCTAATCTTTTCGTGAGTTGATAGCATGCATCTTTGAAATAGGGATTTACTAACACCGGAGTGATGACCCATTCAACAGCGTTCGAAAATATTGGATCCTTTATTGTCTCTCCGTTGTGCCAAAGAGACGCATTTTGTTCTTTATTATGCGAGAAAGCATGCATTCGCCACACGGGTGGAGAAATTGTTGCAAACATGGAAAATGGACATCTGCAGTCATTTCTTGGAATCGGAAACGAATGCGCCGTTCATGTTCGAGAGTAGCAGAGTATTGGCTTATCATGGCTCCTCGGCTGGTGAGTCTTACATATTTGTAGTCTCTGAGCAGCAGCTCACAGATAACTTGAATCCCTTTTACGCTAGAATCTCTGAGAAAGCGCTCGATTGACGATCTGTTTGGGACGAAAGATGATTTACTCAAAGTTGATTGGGAAAGTTACATGCGATGGTAGTATTTACTTAGCATATCGATATAAGTCATAATGTACCACAACAACCCTTGTTCTCGATGTGATTTGGACAGCGGAGCCAGCTAGGGTATCTTTCGGCTAATTCTCCCCTTTGATCCGCTTTCGCGTTTCTCAATTCAACACTCGGAACTCTCTTTTACAAGTCTACCACCATCAGCCATAAGTCTGACTTGTCCTAGATTGTCATACGTGCGTATCTGTTTGCATCGGCCCCCATGGTGATACATCTTACCTGCTTGAAAGATTTACCTTAACCTGCCAGATGGTGGACTTCACAAATCAGATCCCGCCGGAGATCCTCATTGAAATCTTTGAATGGCTTCCATATCGGCTTTGAGCTTGTTCGAACCAGCCCCAGTGGACGGTGGACGAGTTTTTGAGCTGTGTTGGTCGGTCTCAAGTACATTCAAGTACTGGAGAGAAGTAGCTCTCGCATCGCCATTTCTATGGACATACCTACCGCGAATCACAGTGCGCGACAACTACGAAAATCCATTATCCAAAGGAGATCCTGACCCGCATCTTGATACATTGAAGGAGCTAATCGGTTGAGCACCAGATGCGACTATACATCCCTCCTTCATCTTTACCGCCACTGGCATCCAGGGGCCACATCTGAGCGGAGTGCCAACCTATCTCATCAGTCACAGCTCACAATGGGGAAGCGTATCAGTAAGTGGGATGGTGGACTCCATCGCCCTTTTCTTCTGCGACATTGGAGGCAATATTCCGCTCTTGGAGGCGCTTCGGCTGGAGTTTCTCGATGTTAATAAAGAACTGAAGTGGGCAGAGCTTCCCGGTTTCGAAGAGGCCCCAATGTTGAAATACGCGCACTGGAGTGAGCAAGTGGGAACTCAATCTGGATACACGGTCACTCGTCTATCTCTACGACGGAGTGGGCGGCGTATTATACAACATAGCCACACCCCATGGGTTCCCTAAACTCACGACGCTCGAGGTCCATGACCATGACTTCTTCGACTTTACCGATCTGGAGCAGGATGACTTTACCCTAGTTCTTCCTGTCCTCAAACAGCTTGTGTATCAGTGCGATGACAACGTAAGCTCAGATGAGGGCTTCCTGCTCTTCCCTGTGGCTCCGTCATTGGAAGAACTCTCGACCTCCGCGCTAGAAGGAGACACATCTTCAACATGCGCAATCGATCCGCCAGTTCACTTCCCCTAAAGTCTCTCAAGATCCTCGAAAACCACATGGAGGAATGCTTCGATGGAGATCTCGCGGACCTCCTCCAAATGTTGCCGAACCTTGAGGTGTTGGAAACGGCATTCCCTAGCGAATGGGATATCGATTCATTGGCAGTATCCAAAGGCGATGAAATCCCCGTCCCTCGTTTGAAAGATCTTCATTTGAATATCACGCTAATGACCTCGACGACTTGCGTGGCCCCATACACGAACTGGTCGCCACGCGCTGCGAATCTTCTGCGCAGAAGCAAGGATTCGGCGGCGAAGGACCCGCAACAATGGAACTAATTATCCACGTTCCGAAGTCGCCTTATCGCCTGGGGTGGCATTCAAAGCCTGGACTTGGCAGCGGCGGAAAATATATGCATCTGGGAATCGAGCCCACAAGAATTGAGCCATGGTACGGAGATAGAATTGTACGGCGCAGCGCATATACCAAAGCGGTGGCTGCAATCCCCGAAATGTTGTTCAAGGAGCATACGGGCCAAATCGACTTCAATTCGTTCGACTTTAAGCACACTCTTGACCTGATCACGACAGTGGAGAAGAATTACAAAGCAGAAGAGCTCGTGGATTTCCTTGTTAGTATTTGCCCAATCCTTGTTATGACTCGTAACTTACGCACTGCTTTTAGAAAGCAAACACGAATATTTGCTTAATCAGTGCGGCCTATGCATTTAAGACACGACTTTCCAGCAACAAGGAAGGTCAAAATACACCGTATAAACGTGTCCTTCGTCTGCTCCAAAAGGTCAAGGGGGAACTTACAAGGAGATTGGATAGCTTCCATTGGATTTGGGAAACATCTCTCGATAAGACTTGGATACGATATATTCCTAATAGTCACGGTAAACTTCTCCTATATGGCATGAGTTGATCATTGACTAACATTCTATTGTCTTAGAATTGCACTCCGACCCTGACAAGTTTGCAAACGCCGTTCTCAGTGTTACTAATGACTTGTGGATGCTGGAAGACATGCAAACCATGTAGGCCGGGTCTTCTGAAAGAAACAGCATTGGCATACGGTCACTCCTACAACAAGCGTAAATTTGGGCAAACGTTAACAATAGCACCTTATATATTCGAGAGCTTCATGATTTTAGCCTGGTTCAAATGAAGAGTCGCATACTCGCGCTAGAGCTCTTGAAATGTTTAATCTTAAGTGAGTGGCAGAAGCTGTCATCAAGACTCGCCTGACTGGCTGAAAGGTTGTTAAGAATGACAAGGAAAGGTACCCCGCAAGCTACTCTAAGTCATAATGTATACCGTATCACGAAAATCCTGGCCGAACGCCTCTACAACACCTTCGAGATCCTGTCCAACAGCCATCCGCCTGCAAGGTAAGTCGAAACGAGAATGGAGCCTGGGCATAGTTTAGTTAACGCGCCCATAAATCTTGCAGATAACTCACCAAGAAGACAGAGAGAGCCACTGACATAGAAGACGTTTACTCGCTGACAGACCATCATGATCAGTTCCTCAAATTTTCGATATGCGCAAGAGTGTTTGGCTACCTTCTCCGGGTCTTCTGAAATATAGCCCCTCGTATAAGCAATACGGGCTGCTGTTCACCAGCCCAAGGCGCCCGCAGCAAAGAGAGGGTACTTAGTAGCATTTACCAACGTTCTGGGAGAGGGAGTGGGCCCTTGCTGGTAGGTGCTGAAGTGCTGAATCCTGATGAATTCACTTACGCCACATAAGCAGCGGGGATGTGCTCCAATGTATTTTGGTGAGCCCCTATTAAAAACAGGCGTCAGACGGACCGTAAAGTATTAAAAAAATACGCGTGAGTTGACGCACGTTGAGCACAGTTGAACTTCCACGCGTCCATGGACGCTTCAACTTGCGCTTGTTCGGTATACACTAGGAAGGAAGTCAAATCTCGTGCCGACGGTTTCAAGTCTGCACCGACTTGGAGGATACTTGATGCCTGCGCGCTTGCGGTACTTGCTAAGAAGATTGGTTTGAACAACCAGCAACAGGACGACGGAGACCATTGCTGAGCCGACATTTTGGAAGCCGGTAGCAAGTATGAGTGTTAATTTGGTAGGACATGAAAAGGCCCTCAAGACATACCCTTCCGCAAGAGTCACAGTAAGAGACATGGCTCAGACTGAGCGGTGTTCGAAAGTTGTGGGGAATCTGGCGAATTAGAAAGTTTGAGAGAAGAGTGTATATATAGCACCGTTCGTTCTCGATGATGTCAGTAGCCCTGGAAAGCGACGGCAAAGAGAGCCTTGATCGATTGATCCGCCGTCGCGTTTCTCATTTCAATATTCGGCACTCCTTGCACAGCCGACCACCGCGAGCCCTCGGCCTCCAGCCTCACCTGTCCTGAATTCTAATCATCTCCTCGACCGAAGTTTACTCACACGTTCGTATCCACTTACATCGTCCCTTGTGAAGATGCATCTTACCTTCTTGAAGGATTTACCTTGCATTGACCTCCCCGATGGCTGACTTCTCCGAACAGGTCCCACCAGAGATCCTCACCGAAATCTTCAAATGGCTTCACATATCGGCTTTGAGCTTATTCGAGTCAGCCCCAGTGGACGGTGGACGAGTTTTCGAGCAGTGTTGGCCGGTCTCAAGTATATGCAAATATTGGAGAGAAGTAGCTCTCGCATCGCCGTTTCTGTGGACATACCTGCCGCGAATCACAGTGCGCGACAACTACGAAAATCCATTATCCAAGGAAGATCCCGACCCGTACCTTGATAGGTTGAAGGAGCTCATCTCTCGAGCACCAAACGGGACCTTGCATCCATCCTTCATCTGCACTGCCACGGGCATCGAGGGGCCACATCTGAGCGGAGTGGCAACCTACCTCATCAGCCGCAGCTCACAATGGGGAAGCGTATCAATAAGTGGGATAGTGGACTGCATCGCCCTGTTTTTCTGGGAAATTGGAGACCGGGTTCCGTGCTTAGAAGCCCTTCGGCTGGAGTTCCTTGAGGGCGACGAAGAACCGGACGGCACAGAGCTTCCCATGTTTGATGAGGCCCCAATGCTGAAGTCCGTGCACATATCTGGAGTGAGCGAGTGGGATCTCGAACTGGACACCCGATCGCTCGTTTATCTGTACGACGGAGTGGGTGGCATCATACACAACATAACCGCCACTCATGGGTTCCCTAAACTCGTGACGCTCGAGGTCCATGACCGCGGCCTCTTCGACTATACGGATCCGATGGAGGATGACTTTACTATCAATTTGCCTGTACTCAAGAGGCTTGTGTATAAGTGCGATGACAACATGAACTCGGAGGAAGGTTTTCTGCTCTTCCCGGTGGCCCCGTCGTTGGAGGAACTCACGATCGCCGCGCCAGAAGGAGATGTTATTACCCATATCGTCACCATGCGCGACCGATCTGCTGAGTCTCTTCCTCTGAAATTTCTCAGGATCCTCGAGAACACTATGGAGGAATGCATTGATGGAACTCTTGTGGAACTCCTGCAAGATTTGCCAGACCTAGAAGTGTTAGAAATGGCCTTCCCCAGCGAGGACGAAATCGACTCATTGGCAGTATCGGAGGGTGATGAAGTTCTAGTCCCTCGGTTGAAGAAATGTACCTTTGAACATCACGCCGACACTTTCGACGACTCGAATGGCCCCATAAATCAGCTAATCGCCTCGCGCTGTGAACCATCGGTCAAGAAACAGGGATCCAGTGGAAGAGTGGCAACAATGGAATTGATTATCTGTTCCTCGATCTTCTGTGCTAACCTAGAGGATCGCACCATGCTTGGGTTTGGGGACGGACAATATGGATATCTGGGAATACAACCCACACGACTCGAGCCATGGTACGGAGACAGAACAGTCCAGCGCAGCGCATACACCGAAGCGGTGGCTACAATCCCCCAGATGCTGTTCCAGCAGCACGGCAACATCAATACCAATTCTTTCGAGTACAAGCACTCTCTTGAGCTGATTACAAGAGTGGAGCAGAAGTACAATGCGAAAGAGCTCGTGAAATTTCTTGTGAGTATAAGCCTTATCTTTTTTGTGGCTCGTAGCTGACGCACTCATTTCAGGAATCAAACACGACTATTTGCATGATTAGCTCAGCCTATGCATTCAAAACACGTCTTGACGAAAACAAACCGTATGGACGTATTTTACGTCTGCTACAAAAGGTCAAAGGGGACCTTACAAGGAGATTGGATGACTTCCATTGGATTTGGGAGACATCCCTCGACAAGATTTGGATACGATATATTCCTAATGGTCACGGTAAATGTCTGCTATATGGCATGAGTCGATCATTAACTAACAGTCTTTTATCTAAGAAATGCGCTCCGATCCTGACAAGTTTGCGAACGCCGTTCTCGGCATTACTGATGACTTGTGGATTCTGGAAGACATGCAAACAGTGTAGTCAGGAAAGATACAGCATTAGCGTAAGTCTGGACTTCTACACAAGCGCCGATCTGGGCGAATATATGCATGAGGCATTCATGTGCGTTAGAAGCCTGGCCCGTCTTTGTTCGATTAACAACTAAGAGGCTGATATAGGGGGTCGGACACCTGCATGAATTATCCCTGTTGTGAGGTCTTATATTTTATGTTTTTGAATGGCAAAGACGCCCCCAAAACTTACCCGAAAGTTCCTCAAACGAACTCCGGACTGATTGGAATGGTAGAACCAACAAGAGACGAGGCGCCGTCAACTCAGGACAGTGATCCGGCATCACAACTCCATTTGTTCCTTGAACTTCCAATCATCTCCTTCTCCACTATCATCAACCAGCCAACATTGCTCACGCCTCCGTCAATTGAGATTGCTGCCTCCCTGTGCGTAAAGAGCTACGAATCACAGGTCCCCTGATCTTGAGTGTTGTGGACGTACCTTCCGCAAATCCAACCAGGTGGCAGTCATTTAAATTCCCACTTGCACGACGAACAGCAACGTGTAAAGATGCATTCTGAGCTCTTGGAATGAGCGCCTTCAACAGTTCTAGAAGTCTTCTATGATACAGAAGAGTCCGACGTTGAGCCGGACGATGAATCCGCCATCTCAGAAAGCCTCGTCTACCTCTTGAACTACTGCGAGCAATGGGCAAATTTGTCCATCACCGCTGTGCCCGACGCTATCAACATTCTCTTTCGAAACAGTCAAGGCAATATTCCGCGTTTAGAAACTCTTCTACTGGATTTCATCCACATACAGTCTTACACCCGCGATCTCCATGTTTGAGGACGCCCCTATGCTCAAATCTGTGTGTCTCACTGGATCGAAAAAATAGTTCCTCTACCTGGACACACGGTCATTGATTCACCTTCACGACGAGACAGGGGCAGTCATGGACGATATCAAGCCGATGCATAGGTACTCTAACCGTTAGAGACTCATGACTATCACGATTTCAACGTTAATGAGTTAATGGATAACTCCATCATCAAATTTCCAAGGCTCCGAAAACTGATATACATTGGCGACGACACTATGAGGGTGGACTTGATGGCGATGGCACAACCTCCCGAAATCCTCGTCCCTCATTTGAGGAAATGCATCTTTACCTTCTACGACAATAACTTCGACGACCTGCATGGACCACTCAGCAGATTGGCGGACGCGCGTTGCGGGACCTTTCGACGACCCAGGCACGGCGAGGCCGTGGACACCAAGTTGGCAACAATGATTTTGATCATCCAGGGCCCCATATCTTTCTATTGGGCGGGGTATCGCACCAGGCCTGGCTTTGGGGACGGACGATATATATACCTCGGGATGCAGCCTACGAGGCTCGAGCCATGGTATGGAGAAAAACAAGTACGCCACAGTGCGTTTGCCGAGGCAGAAGCTATCATACCGACCATGTTGCTCAGAGGATCTGGCGGAATTGATCTCAATTCTTTCGACTACAAATATACTCTTGAGCTAATTGCCAGAGTGGAAGAGCAATACAGATCGATGGAACTAGTGCATTTTCTTGTAAGATTGAATCTTTATATTGCCCATACTGAAAGCTGACATGAACATTTACATGAACTGTATAGCATATCTCTTAGTAAGAACCCAGCCACTGACGGCGAGAAGGCGGAAAACACGCCATATAAGCGAGTCAGGACGGACCTCATGAAAAAGTTGGATATATTCCATTGGGTATGGGAGACACCCCTCGACGGGATACGAATTCGATATATTCCTGACAATGACGGTGAACCGTTTACCGGACTCCATGATTTTCCAACAGCTTATTTGTTTTGACATGAATAGTAGAAATACGTTCAGGCCCCCACACGTTTGCAAATGCTGTCCTTGGTATCAGCGATGATTTGTGGATTTTAAAAGACGACTTATCGCCTTGAATGGCTTCAGATACCACACGATATAACCTTCCATTAAGGGAGAATTCATGAACGGCGTAATACTTTGGTAATACTGCACACTGCGACTTAAATGATTATGATGCGCTTTTGGAAATTAGACGTTTGGTTATAAGTCTAAATCTCTTAACATACTAGCACTGGCGCGTCACCGTACTTACAGGATTGATTGAACGCACGATACCGAGATCGGGTGAGTGTTGAGTGTTGTTGAGCGCTTGAGCGCCAGCATCAACTGACACATCGGCATATCCCGACAACCAGTGGATCACCTTTTTTTTTTTTTTGACTGTGAGCCATTCTCAGCGGCTCTGAACCCATCACTCTGCGCTCCTAAATCCTCACGACAGTACAACATCTGATGAATATTGAGTATATCAGCATGGTCTCCATTCATCGACAGCGAGGGGAGTTCTAAGTTGGATTCAGTCAAATTAGCGCATCGCCGGACTTCACGCAGCATGTTCCACCAGAGATTCTTACCAATATATTCGAACAACTTTATCAGCTTTCCTTGGGTCCTCCTGACTGCCCTTTCGTCCGCGGTCCACGTATTCGGAAGCTGTGTTGGCCAGTATCACAAATTTGTCGATACTGGAGAGAAGTCGCCCTTGCTGTACCATTCCTATGGACCTATCTACCTCGCATTAATCTCGACGACGATGAACCACTATCACCTTCAGAGCAGCTCGACTGCATCAAAGCGCTCATTGCTCGCTGCCGAGTTGAACCTTTGCATGTATCTTTCGTCTGTGCTCCTGAAGCAAACTTTTACCACACCCAGTGATGCGCACGCGCGCGCTGACCACGGAATCACGACTTTCCCGCGCTATTCACACAGCCACATGCCCGTTGCCATCTGTCACTCACTGTCAGTACACACCATCCCTGCGACTCTCTGTCCCCCGACGGCATCGCGTCGCAACCATTCCATACCACCCACATCCGCTTTTAGTAACCCAGCGTGCCGGCACATCACATCTGATACCTGGCGTCCGATTAGGGGCATTTCCCACGAGCCGTAGACGCGCGTCTATTCACGGAACACCACCCTGCAAGCTGACCCGGCGCCACACCACGTCGTGGAGACACCCAGAGCCACCACAGTATGTACCTACCTACGATTATATGTTTTATCTGCCATTTTCCGGTTTCACGCTATGTTATTTCCCCTTCAGTTTCATTGACCCTGCTTCACCATACCTACCTCCCTTGTTCTCAATTTCTCCATATCTTTTGACTTCTCCTTTTAGATATATGATTTCCATATACTAATCTACCTCCGGTCAACGATTACATACACATTTTAGCTACTTATAAGACTGTATGTAGTTTCCAGACAAGAACAAGAAGAATTCCCCATATTTCGCATTTCAGCCTCTCCCGCAGAATCCCAAACTCGCAACCTACAGCTAGCGCGTCTCACTGTGTTTTTTTCGTGTTTGGCACGGCCAGCGACGTGCAAGCGCATCACCAGTCAGTCCATCCCTACCTCCATAACCGTTCCGAACAATGGGGAAGCTTGTCCATCTGCGCCGTGCCCAAGGTCATCAAACTTATATTAGAAGACGTCTTAGGACGTATTCCTCGCTTGGAAGAACTACGGATAGAGTTTGTGGACGGCGAAGAAACCGACGACGCGCTGCAAATGTTCAAGGCCAGCCCAATGCTGCGATATGTGCACCTATTTGGGTCAGGGGTTGGATGGTATCTCTTGCTAGACACAGAATCCCTCGTCCATCTCCACGACGAAATGGGCGCCCTCATGCACAACATTGACGCGCTCCAGAGTCCATGGTTTCGGGCTCCTTACGAGTTTGGACATTCACGACGGTGGTCTCTTCAATTATGAAGCGTTATCCCAAGAGATTGAAGGAAATGTTATAATGTTCCCCGCTCTCAAGACCCTCAAATATCATTGCGACAACTTCTTCTCTACAGACTACGGATTTCTCCAGTTTCCGATCACTCCCGTGTTAGAAGAGCTCTCAGTCGATGCACGAGTCGGTGATGTCGTCTCCAAGACCGCAGCGATTCCCTTCCCCTCGAAGCTCTTCGTCTTAGAATCGAAATGGAGGAATGCTTCGGGACTGACCTGACAGATCTTCTACGAGGCCTTCCTGAGCTTGAGGTCTTGGAGGTCGACTTGCCTCGTATGGACGACATAGCACTCCTAAGCGTGGCTCAAGGTCCCGAGGTTCTTGTCCCTACACTTAGAAAATGCTCGTTCCGCTGTCATAAAGATACCTTCGACGGCATTCATCTTGCCCTAACTCGATTGGCGTCTGCTCGCTGTGACCCCTCCTGTCGCAGGGACGCAGGTCCTGGCGATACTTGGGCGACATTGATGGAGTTATCCTTCTATATTGATATTTTCCTGGACCCTCGGACCAGGCCAGGGTTTTGACATGAGCACTACCAGTATCTGAGATTACAGCCGACGAGACTTCCGCCATGGTACGGAGAGCGTTATCCTCATACCCCTTGGAAGGCCACACAGCGCGTGCACAGAAGCAGAGGCCACTATCCCCCATATGGAGTTGCACCGTCTGGGCAACATTGATACCATTTCGGAGGAGTATCAGCATACTATCGATTTGTTCACAAGGGTCGAACAGAAATACAGGCTGACACAGCTGGTGGACTTCCTGGTAGGCCATAGATTTTTACTAACACTCTTTGATTAAGCCGCTGAATGCAGTATTCACGCTTTGTAGGAAACGAACACTAACATCTGCTTGCCTACCTGCTCAAGACATACCTTCCCAAGAAGAAGAACAAGCAAAAGATCGTGCCTTACAAGCGGGTTATACTGTTACTGAACAAGGTTAGAGAGGATTTGATGGAACGGTTGAATGACTTTCACTGGATCTGGGAGACTACTGTATCGCAACTCGCAATCCGGTACATCCCTGACAAGCATGGTGAGTGCTTGTACATCCACTCATTATGTGATGCTCAGTTCTCCCTCTTCAATAGAAATGCGCGCAGACCCCGAATTTTTTGCAAATGCCGTTCTCGGTCTCAGCGATGATGGTTGGCTATTGGAAGATTTCCAACATTCAGTGGTGTCTCTATTGTGACGCCGTCAGACTTTTCCGCGAGCCCACTTATTTGAAGTAAATAACCAACTCCGAATCTGCTCATGAAATCGATCGAGCTAGTGAATTTCCGACCAATTTTCCAATGAGTAAAGACACTTCTAATCTTTCGACCTCTTCCAAAATTCTTATGTACATTGCCATAAACGAAGTGGGTGCTTGTGTGTGTCCACAATTGGGGGTGGGAATTATTGCCTGAAGGCTCAGCGAAAAGATGAACCATTTGGGGGGACACCGGAGTTTGCCGGGCTCAGGGGCCGTAATTTGTACCAAACATTCTTCTCTTCCTTCTTTGCCTTCTCTTTCTTCGACGTCCAAGATCACCTCACTCCGCATTGAGTTTGTTTCTCATCTGTGCCCACGCCTGTGAGTCTCTCCGATTATGTAGAGCATGATATACGAAGCCTGATACGCATGTTCAACGCATCTTAGCCCCGTTGGTGGCGCATATACCTAGCTGATGGCCGCAGATCTCTTTCACGGAGACCTAGGTCGAGGAATGGATTACACTCTAGGCCTACCGCCAGAGACGCTCACGGAGATATTCCAATGGATCTACACAATATCTTTGGGATCCTCTGTATACCCTCCCATGAACGGCAAAGTCGTCCGTGACCTATGCTGGCCAACATCTCAGGTGTGCAGATACTGGCGCGAGGTTGCTCTCGCTTCGCCCATCCTATGGGCACATCTACCCTGTCTCAATCTGATCTATCGCGATGAGGGCGCACTCGACGAACAATCCGAAGCCCTCAAGGTGCTCATAGCTCGAGCTCGAAGTCATCCTTTGCACGTCTCCGTCGTTTTCCCTACCATTTGGACCTATATCACAGACATGGACTTGGAGTCGATGGTACAGGCTATAGACAACCTTACGCGCCATTCCAAGCGATGGCAATCACTCTCAATCAATGCTGCTCCTGACATTGTGGAGTGTCTCTTTCAAAGCACCCGCGGGCGTTTGCCACGCTTAGAGGCGTTAACGCTTGATTTCCTCGACGGCGAGGAAGCGGACGTGACCATTTTCATGGACACGCCAAAATTAAAGTTCGTGCATATCACAGGGTCAACGCCTGAGGGCCTGCTCTTGTTGGATACACGAGCTCTGGTTCGACTGCAAGACGACATGGCAGCTATTATGCGCGCCGTTCCACCTGATCATGGTTTTTCGCTCCTAACGGCTTTGGAACTCCGCGACGGAGACATGTCCTGGGACTCTATCGACCAGGAAAACTACGTCTTTCCAGTGCTAAAAACCCTCGACTACCATCATGATCGTGATGACCTCCCTGTCGGATTCATGCGGTTTGCAATTACACCCGCGTTGGAAGAGCTGTCTATCAAAACGATAACGGTTGAAGACATCATCGGGGAGCTTGTGGAAATGTGCCTCAGAAGCGGCACGATTCCTTTGAAAAAACTTTGTCTTCGCATCAGGATAGTCGGGTGCGACATAGATGGATTTGCAAATCTACTCCGCCTTCTACCTACTCTAGAGATCTTGGACATGAACATCCCCAGGATCAAACAGATTATAGAATTATACGTATCCCAGGGGTCTGACGTCCTAGTCCCTCGCTTGCGGAAGTGTTCATTTCTTTTCGAAGGTGATGACCTCGTCGATGAATTGTTTGACAGTGCTCTCGGTTTAACATTGACCCGACTTGCGTCCGCCCGCTGCGGGCCTTCGCCGAATGAATCAGAGGGCCAACATGCAGTCGGAATGCAACTCTTGCTTCAAACAGATAGGCCCGGCCGCACACGCCGATGCCGTCCTGGAACAGGATTTGACGAAGAAGAATACCACTATCTGGCTTTCCAGCCGACGAGACTCGAGCCATGGTTCAAACCCCAGTATCAGTTTCCTCCCTGGCCTGCGCAAAGCGACATGCCGCACAACGCATACACGCAAGCTGGAGCCCTCATCCCCACCGTGTTGGACCGGTGGTCTCAACCAGTCGATCTTGACTCCTTCGAATACAGACGTACTCTGAATCTGCTAGAAGATGTGGAGAGGAATTACAAGGGGACACAGGTCGTTCAATTCCTAGTGAGCACAAATTTTCTTTGGTCTGCCGTGAAATCCTCAGCTGAACGCTTGGATTGTGAAGAATGCCAATACGAACATCTGTATGATTGCTCTCGCCTATATGTTGAAAAAATGCCTTCCAGCCGACGCTCAGGGTAACAATCCTCCGTACGAACGAGTAGTACGGTTGATGAAGAGGGTCAAAGAGGATCTGATGGAGCGGTTAGACGACTTTCATTGGATTTGGGAGACCACTCCGGATGCTGACACTATACGGTATATCCCTGATCAACATGGTAATTTTTGAATCAGATTGTTGCTACTGTAGCTCACGTTTTGTTCATCTCAGAAATGCGCGAAGACCGGGACAAATTCGCCAACGCCGTTTTGGGTCTCAGTGACGATCAGTGGTTGTTGGATGACTTCTGAATAGAACCAAGGGGTGAGAACAGTGATGAAGGAGGGTACTTCATGGCGAGTTGAACGGACAAACTATTCATGTCATCTGTGATCATTGGCCAGAATGACATGATAGGCCTGATATAGACAAACCATGTAGAGCTAGAGTCATCAACGACCTTCATGGCTCATCGTGAACGATGATCAAAATATGGTATCGAAACCAGAGACGGACGGATGATTTGGGTCTCAGTGACAGGAAACTTGCAGAGCTCAATCTTGACGGAAGGTATCCAACCGTGGTCGTCATAGCCTCGGGAGAGTAAATTGAGCAGTAGAACAGTAACAGCAAGAAAAGATTACGATTTGTGTATTTTGTAGGTTTTTTTTCTAAGGAATGAGAAACGTGTTAATGAATGACTGATCTCCAAGTGGATCGATAAATCAGAACGGTGATAAGAGTCCATAATATATTCACTGTAGACAGCGCAAAGCTAGACAATGATGAGTGCAGCTTCCAGTCAGCAATCATCTCTTTAGCGGTGGCACGGCTTGACCGAGTCGACGATTTTGTTATGGCTGTCGAGCGCAAGTTTTTCGTCGGCAGGAGAGGCGTAGCTGGGGGGAGCATCGGCGACATCGGCGGCCTCAAACATGATGACATGGCTGTACTCGTGCTCGTCCTCACGAGGGCCGCGGACAGCGCGGTAGGCAACGATGAAGAGAACGTAGAACATGCGAAGGAGGACGCCGATACCGCAGCCTGGAGAGGATTAGAAGAAGGTTTTAATGAGAAGAAGGATGACGTACCCAGAACGAAGGCCACGGCTCTACCCTCCCAACGACCAAGGTTCGCCAAAGAGTACATGAGACGGCTGGTGAAGCCGTCTCCGCGGAAGTTGCCCTGTCCAGAGACAAGTTGGAAGTAGGGACGAGACGGGCGGGGACGACGGTCGGGATGGGGATGCCAGCCCTCAATTGTTGTTTTCATGGGCTGCGCATGATGAGGGTGGTGCATATGATGATGCGGCTCGATCAAGGGCCAGCCGAGCGCTTTTCTGAACTGATTGGAGATTTCGATGCTCTTCTGGCGGACAGCGCCCATGCGGCCTTTGCATGGGCGATGAACGTGGTGGCGTCCACCCTCGCCAGGGGCCATCATCTGAGCGACGTCTGGCTTCAAGTAGGGGACAGCGTGGCCGAAACGGACATGATCGAGGGGTGCTCCTCCTTCCTGAATGCTGGTAGAGACAAGGATGACTCGGATGGGTACAGCAGCGACTTGCACTGGGTTCTCGATATGAGTTAGTCCTGAGTAATAGGGTTTTCTGCACTCACCTATTCCAGCACCGAGAACAAGGGCCCCAAGAGCGGATAGTTTCATGATAAGGTGGTACGGAAAGCTAGAAGAGGAACGAAGAGTTCCGGTAAGATTTGTATGTTCTGAAAGCATATTGACTCGGGACGTACTTATAAGCGTCAGTAGGTGGTGGCGGTAATGGTTGGAGACACTGCCTTGCTACACAGGCCTTGTGGTCTTCGACATTAGAACTCAGACCGGCTGCTCGGCCGGTGTGATAATTTTAGATTAGATTGATCGAGAACCCTCCTGAACCCTGGGTTTGCATTGATTTCTCAGCTCTTTCTAATAATTGGTTGCTAAGAATTGCACGGGAAGAACGTTTGTCCAGTCATGAATATTGGCTGGATGACTCTGTCTGAGCTTACCTTGCAAGTTGAATTGTGCCATATGTCAAAAAGCCTAGTCATTTTAGGTCATTGTTGAGATCACGACATCTTATCATTGCCTCATCTGGGAAATTTAGCGCCCAACGACGCTGTGCGGTGCTGTGCTGCAAAAGAACGCTGAGCGCCAACGGAGTCACAAAAGGTCGCTCGCATTTCAATCTCTATATAAAGAATGAATACTCAAATCGTATACCCAAAAATCAAATAGAATATCTCCGGACATGAGGTGAAGCCAGGTACCAACCAGGTACGTTAGGTCTCTCTTGAAACTGCTTATAGGGCATCGTGAGGTGTATCGACGAATGTGATCAGGATATTAAAAGTCGCCCAATATCCAAACATCATCACTCAAACCCAGAACGGCATTTGCAAACTTGTCGCAGTCTTTACGCATTTCTGAGTAGTACGAAATCAGTGAAATAGCATTTGCTTCAACAGGGTGTTGTCGCAACTTACCGTGGCCATCAGGAATATATCGTAGACTATACAAATCAGGAGATGTCTCCCAAATCCAGTGAAACTCGTCCAATCTCTTCATCAGATCCATCTTGACCTGCCTCAGGAGGCGCACTACTCTGATATATGGAGAATCATCGTCAAGTTTGTCGTCGGAATCACGAAACTGATCTTTGAGGATAAAGGCAAGGCAGATCAAGCAGGTACTCGTATTTGCCTCCTATATAACAACGCCTGCTCAGTGATTATTCACGAAAACAGGGGAATACCACTCACAAGAAAATTAACGAGGTTTTCCGCATTATATCTACTCTGCAATTCTCTAATCAAGTTGGCGACACGCCTACGTCGCACATCAGCTTGGACTTCTGGGTATTCCGGGAGCACCTCAATACAGATGTCTTCGACTGCTTTGGAGTAAACGCTCCGCAACGTACTCTGCCACCTCCTCTTTGAAGGTCGCGGCAGTGCGTCATTGTAGACCGAGTCCAAAGCTGCTTGGTCCTTCTTTCTCTGGTAGTACCAAGGTTCTAATCTGATCGGAAGGATTGCTGGGTAACCATATTGGCCGTATCCAAATCCTGAAGTCGTCCGGGGCGGACTTATATGTCGAGTGAGATCTTGGTGGAGAAAGAGTTCCATGCTCTCTACCACGCCCTCACCATCTTGAGCGGCTGGGTGCGGTGTATTCGAGCTTCCCCGACTTGGAAGAGAACAGCGAGCAGACGCCAGTTGAGATATCAAGTGATGAGCATCATCGTCAACCATGTTGCCGTAGCAGATGAAAGAGCATTTTTTCAGCCGAGGGGCAAGAATGTTGGGGTCCTGGGTAATAGTTAAGCGTGATATGTCGCAAATATCGGGGAAGTTGATATCCAAACTTTCGATGTCAGGCAGAAGCTTGAGGAGATCCGAGAAAGGGTGCTCGGGGTAATCATTTATCTCAGCGCGGAGGCGAAGATGCTTGAGAGGAAGAGATCCAGAGCGACCATGAAGGTCCATGAGACACCCAATTGTGTCTCCTACGTCCGCAGTCACCGAGAGTTCTTCCAACGCAGGTGTTTTTGCAAAATTTAGAAATCCCGCGTCGGCTGGAAACTCCTCGCCGCAAGAGTAATCAAGGATCTTGAGGACTGGGAAGAGAACAACATCTTCAACATCCGATAAATTGGAGTAATAAAACGTGTCATATGTGTCGATAACATCTAAAGCGTTTAATTGAGGGAATTCGTGTGTTGGTCGAAGATTGTGCATGAGTATCGCAGTATCATCGTAAAGATGAAGTAGAGTTTGGGTGTCCAAGTCAAGGCAGCCGGCAGGTTGCCCTGTTATATGCACGAACTTCAGATTCGGGGCATCCCCGAAAAGAGTCAGGTCAGTTCCACCGCCGTCGAGGAGCTCCAGCTTGAGCATCTCCAAGCCTGGAAGATATCCACGGACTTCTCCAAAATACTCTTCCAGGTAATCAGGAGACGCCCTCACAAAGAGTGACTCCCATCGTTCGCTGTACTCCGCGATATAGTCAACGACCTCCAGGCACTTGTCGAAGTCCGTCTCTGTTGCGCTAACGGCAGCGATATGCAAGGTGTGATTTCGAGTTCGAGGGATGAGGGCTTTCAAGCATTCGAGCTGCTGGCTTGACGACGATAATTCATCATCGTCGAGATTGATAGTTGGGAGGTATGTCCAGAGGAATGGGGCGGCAAGGGTGACTTCTCTCCAATACTTGCACACCTGTGATACTGGCCAACACAGCCGACGAACATGTTTGCCGTCCACAGGCTGGCCTCGCGGATTGTCCACGCGTACGGCAACCAAGTAAATCCATTCAAATATTTGGGTGAGGATCTCTGGTGGTACACCTTGAGAGAAAGCCTTCATTCTTGGTGAACGTGATAGAGCCCTCCTCGGGCACTTGGGTTGGTCGAGCAATGGTCAATTTTGAAATGAGTTGGCGACCTTCAGAATGATGCTTTCCAAATGCTTTGGCACATGTCAAATGCAGATCAAATTGATGCGGGCCTTCCGACGGCCCCATCAACAGTCGTCATGCATAGCCTGTCACCTTCGAATCGCAAAAAGGTGCTCTCTTATCAACTCCCTCACGAATTCAGACCGTAGAAGTCTCAAAGTCACTATAATCACTGCCACCATGTATGCATGTACCTGTGGTATGCAGGAGCACGCATCAAGGAGCGCGATTCAAGACGCCCGTTCAGGGGTGGATGCAGATTTTGCCCGTATTCGACCTAAAAAGGTTACTTCTGGACGTCTCAAGGTCCATGAAGTGTCCGTTCAAAGACATAATAAAATCAGAGGACATAATAAAATCAGAGAGGCCAGGCTGCAGCAAGGGTGTCCAAGAGCGCGACCCCTTGGACCGCGGAAGGCGGCGCGACAGGTCACAACTGCGAATCGTCAAAATTTGATTTCGAAATCCTGCCTTGGAGATCTCGCCAAGTTTAATCTAACTTCAGGACCATACTTAACAGCGCAGTGCATGGGTGCACTGATGTGATTGATGTGATGGTAATAAAAGTGCAGATTGTATGCCATACTTCATTGGACAAGTCGAAAGGAGATTTTGTATGTTCTGAAGCTATAGAATTGTAAAGATTTCTACACATAAAAGAAACAGTTGCTGTAGAGAAAGTTTTGAGTGAGTGGGAATTTACGGTGTCTTCGTATGCCCAACTAGGTCTCCGCCAGTCGTGCTATGTGATTGCAAGAGGCTGATGTCCGTAAATAGAGTGAATCCAAAGATAGCAAACTTGGACGCACAGCTGCCAAGTTCATCAGCCAACGACGGATGAGTTCAAACCGACAGATCGTATCCAGAGACTAAATTTATGTAGTGATGGTATCCTTGACGGAATACGGGTGATACGACCCTATCTAATTCTGAGGTGGTATAAAGGAAGCGGGAAAACACTCACTCTCTTCAGTATTCGTTCCTTCGCTTCTTCTTTTCGACTCTCCACCCTTTTGGCCAGGTCGCCTTCATTCTTTCGCCCTCAATTCCAGAACTTAATTCTTTGCACACTTTTTCACTACCTTTTTCGACTTCAAGTAAGCCCTCCTGCCTTACCGTCGGTAGTCCTTTGATATTCACCAATGATTACACAGCTTTCATTAACAACCCACCTTTCAAAAATGTTCGCCAAGCTTTTCAAGATTGCTGCCGCTACTGCCGTCGTCGCCTCCGTCTCGGCCACCCCTCTTCCTTCCAAGAACCTCAGTGAGATCGTGGCCGATGTTGCCAAAATCGACCCCTGTACTAACTCTGAATCGAATAGCTGCCCGTGGAAGCCACTCCTTCAATAGCTACATGGGTTTCAGCGACATGTCTGGTTTCGATAACTTCTACGGCTCTGACAACTTTTCTGGTGTCATCTCCAAGACCGTTGTTGAGCACGAGTCCGAGCTGGTCTGCCACTCTGAGAGCATCGAAATCGTCCAGCAGCGTCTCCTCGTCCTCCAGGAGATGGCCAAGAGGTAATTATCCCCTATCATAGATACCCTAAGCTCAATCACTAATCACATATCATATTTGCTAGGATCATCACTGAACAGATCTGCGAGGTCGAGTCCCAGACCGTCGTCTTTGAGCAATTTTACTCGAGCATGGGCCACTTCAGCGGTGACATCCGCCACAAGAGTCACCGCGGTGCCGGCTACGACGAGGGCATTGCCAGCCACTACAGCAGCATCGTCGAGGGTGACGGCTCCTTGAGCTCCAACGACCTCGGCTTCAGCGGCCACGACCTCGGCAGCCACTGGGTCGTCCCCTCCGGCTCCAACTGGAACGACGGCTCCTCCCCCAACTCCGTCGAAGCTGCCTTCGAGGCTGCCAAGGCTGCGCGCTCTTCTTAAGCGCCCCATTGTTCTCCCGACGCTTGATCTCGTGCATTCTTGGTGCCAGCCGCGCAATCCAGGCATCCGATACCACTTCATCAACCAGTAGCCGTGGTCCTCACGCTTCTCCCTTTCTTTGAAAAGCTTTCACCCTCTTTTTTCCATTGCAACATTTTTAATTAGATTCATTCATCCTGGGCTTTGCTATGCATTTGTTAACGATCTTGGGACAATTTGGTAGTGCATTTAATAATGGTTGTTCTGGCCTGTCAACATTGGGGAGCATTTAATTTTAATATCAGCGAAGAGCATGTTTATCCACCCTTCAAATTCTTCGGAGGAAACCTAAGTCAGTGCACCTTGCTTCGATACCCTTCACCTAAGTCTAGGCTCAAGCTGACTGAAGTCATCTGCTGAAATGTACGCACGTCAGCTCAAAGAAAGGCAGAGGATGCCTGTTGAATCTAATTCAGAGACCGCTGTGTGCGCGGTCGTTGTTTTTCCCATACTGGCAAGGCTGTTCAATCAACAAAGATAGGCTGTTGGTTGGGATTGGGACTACGTGCCCACTCATTGAGTCGTTTATGGCCTTGAGAATCGAGACGCAGGTACCTTTCAAAGGCATTCGCGCCAGCAGTCCGTGCAAAAGTATATGAGCCAGTGGGACCTCGAGGTAGTAGGTACAATGTTCTAGCCTCTCGATCTATTGAAGACCATTTTTGATCTACCTGACTCACACTTTAGGAAACTGGAGGTGCGCAAGTCCTGATTTGTGTTTGGTTATTGGCATATGATAGCGGGTAATGCCAGTTCAACAGGCCGTGACTTTCTGCAGACTTTACTTATTTTGCCAACTACAATATACGGTGCTGGTGTGGCGCCGTTTCAGGTCGGTCACTCACAATCGGTGGTATGCACAGGCTTCAAGCTCAAGGCTAGTCGTTTGTCAATGTCCTTCAAGAGTGGTGTTCGGAAACATGTCGTCCATTATCATCCAATCATATACCACATCTGGAAGTCTAGCGCTCGACCGACGACGACAACGCTGTGCTGTCAAAAAGAACAAAATGCTGCGTGGCTTCAAAACAGCGAGCATCAAGGAGTCATACAATTTTACCCGCGTTCAAGTTGCAATCGCTAAAGTATGTATGGTCATTTTAAGTTCAGGGCAACCGCTCACACGATGCCCAAAGCATTGACAAGATCAACCACTCCGGACATGGAGTGACGCCAGGTATGTGAGTCTCCCTTGGTACTGCTTAGAGGGTGTTGCAAGGTGAATCAATGTATGTGATTGAGACATCAAAGGTCTTCCAATAACCAAAGATCATCACTCAGACCTAATACGGCCTCTGCAAACTTGTCGCGGTCTGCGCGAAGTTCTGCGGGCATTAAACAATCAGATAGACATTGTATCACATCAGCACGATGCGACTTACCATGACCATCATGGATATACTTTAAAACATAGGCGTCGGGATCCATTACCCAGATCCAATGGAACTCGTCCAATCTCTGCAGTAGATCGCTTTTAACCCTCCTCAAGAACCGCACGACTCGGCCATAAAGAGAGTTTCCATCGCGTTCGTGGTCATGACCAGGAAGACGAGTTTTTAACGTGTATGCAAGATAGATAAGGCAGGGACTCGTATTTGCGACCTACAGCATCGATACTTGGTCAGTATTCGAGTTAGCGGGCGTGTAATTGAATGTCAAGCTCACGAGGAAGTTGACCAAATGTTCCGACTTATATTTTTTCTCCAACTTTGCTATCAACTCGAGTGTGCGTTTGTAGTTGGCGGACTCCGAGTTGAACTCCTGATCTGCCGGTGATACTAAATTCGGAATTTCGGACACCACTTTGGCATATACACTCTCTTGGATACCTCGTTGCTTTTGCCGGATCCGTGACGAGCGGCGCCTTTTGCTGACGTCTTGTTCGTCGTCTGAATTCGTATCGCTAGCACCGTTTTGCGGCTGATACCAGGACTCGAGTTTTATAGGGAATATTTTGGGATTTGTGTATAGAGGGCGCCCAAAGCCAGCGGACCAGGGACGGTCTTCGTACCATAACAAATTCTGTTGGAGATACAGTTGCATCCACACTGCGGCATCATCTTTGTCGGTGGTTGAATCTGCAGACGTACTGGTGTCTGAATTCGACGGCTGAAGCTGAGGCCGCCTACAGCGAGCTTCCGCCATTCCAGCTATTGCATGACCAACATCGTCCTGAATGACCTCCCCGGATGAAATGAATATGCATTTCCGTAATTGGGGGACAAGAACGTCCAGGCCTTGGCACACAGCTAGAGATGATATGTTGGATACGGGGGGCAAATCAATAGCCAGGCTTTCGAGTTGGGGAAGAAGTTTGAGCAGATCCGGGAAGGCCTGCTCGGGCAAATCATCCATCGCCAATCGAAGGCGAAGGTGCTTGAGCGGAGGAGATCCAGAGCGGATATGTAGGTCCACGAGATACCCCGTTATATCTCCATCATACGCAACGACTGAAAGGTCTTCCAAAACAGGAGCGATGACGAACATAAAAAATTCGCCCCCTGGAAAGTCATCGCTTGAAGTATAATGTAGAGTTCTGAGGGCGGGGAAGAGAACAACATCTTCGTCGTAAGACAACTGGGAATAATCAAACCCGTCGCCTGTGTCAAAAACCTCTAAAGTTCTTAATTGCGGGAACCCATGTGTTGGCTGAAGATTGTGCGTGAGGATCGCAGTATCATCGTATAGATGAAGCAGAGCTTGGGTGTCTAAGTTGAGAAAGCCGGCAGGTTGCCCTGTTATATGCACGAACTTCAGATTCGGGGCATCCTCGAAAAGAGTCAGCTCCGCTCCATCGCCGTCGAGGAGGGCCAGCGTGAGCATCTCCAAGCGCGGCAGACGCCCACTGATGTCGCCAAAATACTCTTCCAGGTAGTCAGGAGACGCTCTCACGGAGAGTGATTCCCAACGTTCGCTGTATTCCGTGATATAGTCAACGACCTCCAGGCACTTGTCGAAGTCCGTCTCTGTTGCGCCAACGGCAGAGATATGCAAGGTGTGATTTCGAGTTCGAGGGATGAGGGCTTTCAAGAATTCGAATTGCTGGTTTGGCGACGGTAATTCATCGTCGTCGAGATTGATAGTTGGGAGGTATGTCCAAAGGAATGGGGCGGCAAGGGCAACGTCTCTCCAGTACTTGCACACCTGTGAAACTGGCCAACACAGACGACGAACATGTTTGCCATCCACAGGCTGGCCTCGGGGATTGTTAACGGCAACCAAGTAAATCCATTGAAATATTTGGGTGAGGATCTCTGGTGGTATATTCAGAGAGAAAGGCGTCATTTTTGAGGAAGGTCGAGCAATGGTCAAGCGAGCTGGCGAAACTTAAGTTGCACTTGAGGCTTGACTTGAGTATGATGCTTTGACGCGTATCAAGTGTAGCTGACCCACAGTTTGCGAAGCCAGGGGCGCGTAAAGGTTTGTGGGGAGAGTCGAGACGGACAGTCTGCAAGTGTAAAACTGGAACCCTTACAAGTGATGGCGGGAAATGCCGGTTTGACAAACTCTGACGTAGGTTTTGCGCACTCCTTGATTATATAGCCTTTGTTTATCTTACCAACAACGACAGAGAGTACGGTGCCACCGTTTCGGCTGGGTCACTCGCAATTGCTGTCATGCCCAAGCTTCAAGCTGAGGGCCGGCCGGCATAATGTCCTTTAAGAGCGGCGTTTGGATGTTCTTGGGTGCCACTCGATCCCTTGTCACTCAGTATCCTCCGTGAACATTCCTCGCCTCACCAACGATAACTGTCTGCTTCGGTCGTCTCCTAAACAGTCGTTTGGGCCGACTGCAGACCATTTAGGTAGGTATACTCTACCTCAGACGCTAAGTCTTTCTGACCGTGAGTGGCTTCAGGCGGCCACAGGCCTTCAAACACGCAGACGCACTGTCGGCCAACAAAGCGACCCTGGTGAATACCTTAGAGATCTACCTCACGGAAGATCTCGACAAAGATGGAAGCCAGGGATATCATGCCTCTACTGCAGCATCTGCTACGCTCCAACGTGGTTCCTATGGAAGGAGAAGTCGAGCTCGTGCGGAAGGTCATAATACCCCAAATGCTCCAGGAGGCTTATGTCATCGAAAGGTATAACCGCCACCAGCTGGATTTCAAGCATGTCAAGGACCAAATTGATTTCTACAAAGCCTCTGCTGCTCTTTGGAACACCACTCTCTCAGTGATCCGTCGCATCCCCGCTGAAATCCTCACCGAGATCTTTCTCCGGGTTAGGGCGCCGTATTCTGCTCCTGGCGGAGACCAAGGCCGTTACGTCGACCAACTTTCTTGGAACGTGTCTCAGGTCTGCCGCCACTGGCGCTGGACGGCACTCTGCACACCTGCGCTATGGAGACGACTTCCAACCATAGACCTCCGCGTGTCCACCGCGCCCGACGACGTCGAACGCCACCTCCGCCTCCTCCGCGAGCTTCTCAAGCGGTCGAACTATGCCTCACTCGATGTTTACATTCATTCGCCTGAGAGTAAGCCGAGCCACCCGCTACTCAAATACATCGCTGAGTACTCGGACATATGGACCCACCTCAAGATCGAATCGACGTTCGTCACCATGCATGGGCTGAAACACGTCAAAGGGTCTCTTCCGGCCTTAACCATGCTGCAGCTTAACTTCGTGGAGACGACTTATCCGTACATTGTTCACAAGCTAGAGATGTTCAGCGATGCGCCCTCCCTCCGCCGTGTTGGTATCACGGGAAAGTACCTCGGGAAGATAGCCCTTCCCTATAACCAACTAGAAATGATTACCGATGAATCAATCTGGACATCCCGAGCACTGCGCGACCATTCCACGACATATACTAACCTCACCGAAATGTCTCTAAGCGAGGCGAGCGACTCAGTACTCCCGGTTGACGTACTACCTGTTTTGAAATTTCCTAGTCTGGTAACACTTTTCCTGTCAACGAGCGGTGACTTGGATGCTAGTCTTCTGAAGATCGGCATCTTTCCAGTCCTGAAAGTCGTCTGGGTGGGGCTTCTCCGTGACGTCGGCAACATTTTTGATGCCCTTCGTGCGCTCGTCCTTCGCTCGGGATGTTCATCCATCCTCAGTATAACAGTGGACGAAAAGCGACTGTACCCGCGGTCTGGATTGCTCGAGTTACTTTGTGTGACCCCTCATCTCAAAAGACTGGAGGCGGTACTTCCATCAGAAGAGGACTTATTTCATCTCTCAAGCTCCTGCGAAGGCACCCTGAACTATGTACCGGACTTACTCTATTGTAACTTCTATGTAACCCAGGAATTCGAAAGCGAAGGGCTCATCGATGCCATCTATGCTTTCGCTTACAGTCGATGGCCACGAAATTGTGGGCACCTGACCCTCGAAAGCCACGATCTACTCATGCGGGCGAACCAATATCGTCCCATAATTGTACGCCACCAAGTCCTTGATTCCGCTCTGGCGAACAATGACGACAATACTTTTGCACACCTGGATGAACGGTTGTTTGAAGAGGTTATGGCTGTCAGGGCCGCTCAAGCTCGCAATCCTGAAGAACCTTTGGATTCGAAGAATGTGCAGATGGTCATGGCTGCTATCGAAGACTTTCCGGCACCCGATATCGGCAATATCATAGTAAGTGGCTGCATAGACGTGTGTCTATCTCTGATAACTACAGCTTCAATTTTCAAATCACAGGCATCAAATATACATATTACTCTTTCAAAGCTTGTAATGGAGTACAAAGATCATCTCGCGGAAGCGCAGGGCGATCATGTTTTCAAGCTAGCCCTCCGAACCCTCCAGAAATGGCGACCGATGTTCGAGGAAATTGCCTCTCAGGTTAGATGGGTTAGGAAACCAGGCAAATTGGACGCTCTCATGTTCGTCTCGGAAAAGTGCCGTACGCAGCAAATCCTTGGTTACACCTTGACGAGTAATGCTGAGATTTGAATTTATACAGCGTGTCGAGACAGTCCCAAGTTTGTCGATGAGGTAATGGGTCTACCCAGCAATCATCCGTTCGACTTATCTACAACATTATCTTCAATTGAAGGACGTTACGAATTTTGACCACATTGTCTCCTTTAATTTTGTTTTGTCCTCGCTCTCGTCATTTGGTATGTAGCATCTGTAAAAATCATTGCAAACGAATAATCCGGGGTAAAAGTGTAGCTTATAAGAGCAGTTACATGTTACTGACAAGGTGCATTTCCCTCTCAAATCTGGGGGGAAAATGGCATTTTGGTTATGATGTACAATGAATGTATTCACGAAACATGTTGACGATGGCGTATGAGGTGGTAAGACAGAATGAGATAGAAAGAGGAGTACATGGAACACAACCCAACAGGCAGGAATCAGAGGGCCAGGAATGACGGAGGTTAGTATCGTCAACAAAAGAGCTTGTGAATTATGGGCACGGAATGCAGAAGTCTAAAGCAGGCATCATGAAAACATGGACAACAGTGGGGACGAGGGACATAGAGAACCGGGACACAGAGTAACACCGGGAAAACGCGAACACTAAAGGCGATCCCAATGGACGCGCAAACACCGGGGACATGCTGAACACTCGGGCATAGGGCACAGCCAGTGTCATGAATTGCGCTGAAATCTTTTTCCATCCCATTTTCTTATTTACCCTCCTTCGTTCCTCTTTTGGATGCCGAGCCTTGCCAGTTTTGAATGGTCACACGGAAGTCGTCGCACAAATCTGGGTGTTCCTTGAAGAGTATATCAACTTGTTTCAATACTTCCTCGATGCCGATGGTGTCGGAAATGCGCTGACTCTGCTGATGGCGAGTAAGGATGTCGAGAAACTGACGATAGGTATCTGCATTGCACCGTTGTTTGACTTTCTGAAGGTATCGCACCGCAGAATTGAATTCAATGCGATATAATTCTTGTGAATCGAGACGCTTTCCGAAGGAATAGTGAACGCGGGCATCAGGAAACAGTTGTGCAAATAGATGTTTGGCCCTTTCTTTCAGCAATGCTTGAAATCGGTTGCTGCATCCTGAATGAGACTAAAAATGTAGAGCGTGTATCAGTAAACTACAAAAATTCAAATAACGGATGCTAAAAATAAAAAAAAAGCACTCACCCCCCAGCGAAATGCATTGTGTATGATATCGAATGTATCTGAAGCAAGCCTAATGTGAGGATTCTCAGAGTCATGTAAGATTCGAGATGTTCTCCTCTCTAGCCATTGTGGTAGATATTGCGTAATAAATCGTTCGAGAGCAAGTGCTGCTTCTTGATTATCTGTCGGGATATTCATTAGATGGCGACACCAGTAGTTGTCTGAGTACCGAATCTCTGGCGCCAGATCGTCGTCGTCGTTATCATCCTCTAGCGAGATGTGAGTTTGAGCAGAACGTCCGTCGCCGTCGATCAATGGCTCTTCTTCGAGAGGAGTCACTCGTCCGATAATGTTGGCATCCTGGATCGGAGGCGCGTCCTCAATGACCTCTTCGTCCAGGGAGCTGACATGTACCGGGCCAAAATCTTTTTCCATAATGGCTAAGCAGCGGTCGAAGAGGTACTTCGCCTGTTGGCTGGGATCAATGTACGGCTTCGGGTTCGTACATCGATTGGAGTTGGTAATGAAGTTCGGGAATGACAGGTGGTAGGTACGTGGTGCCTCTGAGCTTACTGCGGGGACGATAAGAATGGAATGAAGGTGGTACAGAGACTCCATGACTTCTTCAACAGAGTAATCCCCTAAAAGTTTCGCTAATGATGCCAATGGTAGAGGCCGTTCAAGAAGAACAATACTACCCACAATCCTGCGGAAGCGTTGGACATAGTAAGCATCGGAGCTCTCGGCAAAGACACTGTCAAGAATCTGCAAATATAATCCATCAAGTTGCTGGTATGGTTCGCCATCTGGGACGTGGCCAATCTTTACACAAAGGAGGGTCGATAGCTGCCTATTGAGATTTAATGCGCGGCTGCCACCCACAAAGCGTACCGCGGTCGCAGCATATACAAAAAGTTTCCCAGATTGTTTCACCAGCTTCTCCAGATCGCCTTCAGAAGGCCAACGAACAGCGGTCTGCTTCGTACGCTCGTCCCATATTTCCTGAAGACGCAATTGCAAAAAGAGACGGATGTCGTTCTCGACTTCCTCTGCGTGGATATCCTCATGAAGAACTAGCTTTTGGTGAGGTGAACTGCTGTCGACGAGATCGAGAGCTTCGCGGATGTACCCTTCCGGCCTGCTGGTGATGAAAACTCGTAACAAGGGAACACATTTGATATTTCCATGGAGAATCCGAAGCAGCTCGCTTGTGAGTCTCTCGGGTTCGCATTCGTCCAACGCATCAAGGATAAGGACGACAGGTGCAGAAAGCGACATGGTCGAAAAGGGTTGGAGAACGAGTGACGCGAATTGCAGATCGAGACGTTTTGAGCCACAATCCGGATCATGCTCGAGGACTTCCACTAGTCCAGTCTTGAAGTCTGAGCTGAATTGGGCAAGTTGGAATGCGAGGGTAGGAAAGACGAGACGTGCATCTTTGAGTTGGTCGTCGGCTCGAAGAAAGACAAAGCTTGCGCCAAGGAGGCCTTCTCCATCCAATTCAGAGGCTATCGTATGCGCGATTGTCGTTTTCCCGATGCCAGCAAGGCCGTTCAACCAAAACATAGGCGGTTGGTTGGGATCTGGGTTCCTGGCCCACTCTCTTATGGTCTTGAGAATCGAGACGCGGGTACCGTTCATACAGGCATTTGCTCCACCCGTTCGTATGGAATCGTATGAAGCAGTAGGAGCTCGAGGTAGTCGGTCCAACATTCTAGCCTCTCGATCTGTTGGAGAGACTCGTTTGTCAATATGATAGGACAGTAGACTGGAAAACACGCTTACTTTTCAGATCTTCTTTGCACGCCGCAATCTATTCGACGTTCGTGTCAATATGCGCATGATATATTGCCCGATCTCGGTCAAGGGAAGAATGTGTCCTCACCCGTCCATTCGTAGTTGTGATGGCCTTTAGTAGCGCGCGTATAAGTCGACTGGGCGGATTTTGGTAGCTCAACTGGAGTACTCACAAGGAAGTCCTGGATGACATGGTCAACCGCGTTTGCAAAGAGAGTCAACAATTCGCGATCATCTTTCGCATTTATGAATCGGTGAATGAAATGTCTCCTCTTGCGCTTCTTTTCCAGCTTATGTTTCCATTGTGCTGCGAGTATGTCGAGGTTCCTGTCAATGTACGCCGCGCGTTGTCACGCTCGTAATCTCACTACGAGAAGGTATAACATACATTGCCAAGTCTCCGACCTCTTTGCGCACATCATCAGGTACGTCGACATCCTTCTTTGCACATAACGGTGACAACACCCCCTGCAGACTTTTGAGTCGACGTTGAAGGGTTTCAAGCGCCTCGGCATTTCCAGCAGCTAACTGAACAGCCAGCAATTTGTATCGAGTCAAATTTAACGCAGGAACGAACATGACCTACATCGGCAGTTTCCAAGAAATGAAGGATCAAACTAACGCATCCCTTTGCTCCAGGAATAGGCAGTCCATCAAGAGCCATCTCGGTCGCCTTCAGACTGAGGACTAAGCTCGGCTTGATTGTCGTCCATCGGCTTGAGTCCTTGTGGCTACTTCCAGACGCGGACCCTACTTGAATTGGTGGAGGACTTCCGAGCGGCGCCATGAAACAGAACCGAGATGGTGGAGAGAGGTAGAGGAGGTTCGGAACAGAGGTCGTGTCGACTGTGAACTTTACAGTGAACACCTACGCGATGCATGCACTGCCCCCAGTGATTGTCATAATCATTGTCCAAATCGCTTCTCGCGCTCAAATATTGCAAGAGGCTGTGTACTGGACACTGTCACAGAAATTCTCTGATGGGTGAGAGACATACCATAGGCAAACAATGCGCAGTCGGAGAATATATTGTTCAAGCTGAAAAATTCAATTGGCGCCAAAGAGGCGCCAAATATCTCAGTAACGCGTCTGTATTAGAATAGTAACTGGCACGGCTGCACCTACTTTTGCATATCCTGCGGGCGGGACTCAAAGTAGATAGGCTAAGAATGAGAAACTTGTTGCGCGGTCATTCAGGTAAGACTCATTGGGCATGGAATCTGGGCAGGTCCAGGTATCGGGTTGTGTTAGGGTGTTCTCTGATCCGCTAGGTTGATCCTTTATTCTAAACAACTCCAGAAGCTGCCCAGACGTGGACTGCGTGCGGCTCATTGGCCAGGTGCCACCCATTGGTCAGCAGCAAGCGGGGAGGCGCCCTCAGTGCCACAGCCCGGATGTTGTACAACTCACTACGTTTTCATCCCTGCCACCACTACTCCCCAGCCGATATGAATGAATTGTATGACATTGAATGGTTATTCAAGTACGAATCAACCGGAGGTGAGCTGAATTGCAGAATTTTGTCCCTAAATTATATCTGAAATGGATGGGCGGCCCTTCTTCTGCGTTGAAAAAATGAAGTCCACTCTCTGCCGGGTGCGCGGAGTCCCAGCAAGCATAGGCAGCAAAACGTGAGGAAAGAAAGATAGAACGATATTTGATGTAAGAAAGGGACCAAGAGGGCGATATTGGATAGCACGGTCAAGTATAAGATAGCAAGAGAGAAAGACGACGGAGATATAGACAAAAATCTGGGGGATATGAAATAGGCGAGTTGCAGGAAAGAATTGCAGTACAATATACAAATCAACACCGAGAAAGGGGGTAACATCATTTTTTTAAAACAATTCAGGAAGAAATGAAGAAAGAAAATCACAAAATGAAGAAAATAGTAGAGTGAAATGACTTGCTTGAGCAAGTACACTCAATGCGCAATCTATGAAGGGGTAGGAGTACGGATGCGGTGCGGGGTGTCCAACAGCGAGAATCGCATCTATGGGGTGAGAAAGAATAGCATGGCAGCCTTTTGTGGGGGTAGATAGAACAGAAGGATATCCACTGTCCAGGAGCAGTGTATGTGATGAGTAACGAGTATGTGTTTGGTTGGTTGAATGTTGATTATAGCCTCCCCCGGGGAATGTAGGGCATTAAGGAGGGAAAGGGAATACAAGATGGGCAGATGAATAAAGCATGCGACAAGGTCGTGAGGAATTGACGGCGTCACACGCAGGTACCAGTACCAAAACCAGGACCAGGAACGACAACGGACGTCAAGCAACAACGAGCAGACACCACTATGACTATATTTTCCGTTGATAAATAAATTCAGTGTTTTGCCTGGTACCAAGTACCGGAAGTCTGTTGGAAGTCTAACAATCAATCGGTTATCACAGTGTGATGTCTACTGTCAAGTGTCTGAAACCTGCAGCGTTCTCGGCTATCAATTGTTCACACGAAAGGGTCGTGACGATTCGTTCACGTGATAGACATTACTCAACGCGCGAAGCTCCTGTCGACGCGCCCCAAGGCACCTTTCAGAGCTTTTTCTAATACAAGTTCCTATGATATAGGTTTTTAAACACCTCCCGCGTAGTCAGCATTTTTTTGTCCGAGAATCCGCGCATTTTGGTGCTGAGGCGTTGGGAAACACTCAAATTTCCCAAGATTTTCCACCAAATACACCATCCATTAGGGTAAATATTGCGTGAATAATAAATTTTCAACGAATTATCTTTGAAAGACTCAGCCATGGTCTATACTATGATGCCTCGCATGATTAAAGCCCTGCAAAATACCTTCTTCTCCGATATCGAAGGTTCTTGGGCGAAAAGGAGGGACCGAGTCACATGAGATGGTCCTTGCCAAGCAAGAACAAATTTGGTCATTTGATGTGATTGATGTCGCTTAATAGCTTGCCGCTGTCATACGTTTACCAGAACCTTGCCAAAACTCGTAGCCGACTTACCAGACTTGATAAAAGCAGGAAGTTGACACCAGAAACCTGCTCGAATCAAGCAACAGATAACTGATTCTTGACATTGGTATTTTTTAACGGAAAATAACCTCATACACCACCGTAGATCAGACGGACTCATAGTGCGGAGCTACTCTCACAATCCAACTTATCCAGTCAATCAAAGTCTGCGCCTATGCGCCCGCTTCCGTGCCCGCCCGGAACCACTGCCCAAAGTCCCTCTCGAAATTGATATCGGTCGGCTGGAATGAGTTCCCATCATACTCTGAGTCGATATCGCCCATGCTCAGATACGCCGGGGCGAATACTAGGTCGTCATACGTGTTGCTGACGGTGCCTGACATGATGTCCAGATCTTGTGCATTGAAACGCCTTCCGAACGAATAGTGAACGTGGGTATTAGGAAACAGTTGGGCAAACAGACGTTTGGCCCTTCTTTGCAACAAAGCTTGAAATTGGTTGCTGCATCCTGACTTAAGCTACACAGGTTGAGTGTGTATCGGTAAAATGTAAACAACAGGCGATAAAAAGGTGCACTCACCCCCCAGCGATATGCATTGTGTATAATATCAAACGTGTCTCCAGCAAGCCTGATGTTAGTGTTCCCGGAGTCATCCAAGATTCGGGATATTCTCCTCTGTAGCCATTGTGGTAGATACTGCGTAATAAAGTGTTCGAGAGAAAGTGCTGCTTCTTGATTACCTGTCGGGACATTCATGAGATGGCGACACCAGTAGTTGTTTGAGTACCGAATCTCTGGCGCCAGATTGTGGTCTTCACTATCGTCCTCTAGTGAGATGTGTGTCCGAGCAGAGCGCTCGTCACTATCATGGTCTTCAGTATCGTCATCGCTGTCACTGTCAGTCAAGAACTCCTCTTCAATAGGAGTTTGTTGTCTGGCAATATTGGCAACCTGGACCTGATGTGCGTCCTGGATGTCCTCGTTCGGGGAGCTGTCAAGTATCGGGCCAAAATCGTTTTCCATAATGGCTAAGCAGCGGTCAAAGAGGTACTTCGCCTGCTGGCCCGGATCAATGTACGGCTTCGGGTTCGTACATCGATTGGAGTTGGTAATGAAGTTCGGGAACGACAGGTGGTAGGTACGCGGTGCCTCTGAGCTTACTGCGGGGACGATAAGGATGGAATGAAGGTGGTACAGAGACTCCATAATTTCTTCAACAGAGTAATCCACTAAAAGATTGGCCAGGGATTCCAATGGCAGTGGTCGTTCAAGAAAAACAATACTGCCCACAATCCTGCGGAAGCGTTGGATATAGTATTCATCGTCACTGTCAGGGAAGACGCTGTGAAGAATTTGTAGGTATAGTCCATCTAATTGCCGATATGGTTCGCCGTTTGGCACGTGGCCAAGTTTTACACGGAGGAGAGTCGATAGTTGCCTGTTGAGACTTAACGCGCTATTCCCACCTATGAAGCGAACTGCAGTGGCAGCGTAAATAAATAGTCTTCCAGATTGGTTCACCAGTTTCTCCAGGTCTCCTTCACATGGCCAGCAAATAGAAGTCTGATTCATGCGCTCGTCCCATATTTCCTGAAGACGCGATTGCAAAAAGAGACGGATGTCGTTCTCGACTTCCTCTGCATGGATATCCTCGTGAAGCACCAGTTTCTGGTGTGGTGAGCTGCTGTCGACCAGATCGAGGGCTTTGCAAATGTATCCTTCCGGCCTACTAGTGACGAAAACTCGTAAAAATGGAACGCGTTTGATATTTCTGTGGAGAATCCAAAGTAGCTCGCTTGTGAGCCCCTCGGGATCGCATTCGTCCAACGCGTCAAGGATAAGAACGACAGGGGCAGAAAGTGACATTGTTGAAAAGGGCTGGAGAACGAGTGATGCGAATTGCAGATCGAGACGTTTTGAACCACAATCCGGATCATACTCGAGGACTTCCACTAGTCCAGTCTTGAAATCTGAGCTGAATTGGGCAAGTTGGAATGCGAGGGTAGGAAAGACGAGACGTGCGTCTTTGAGTTGGTCGTCAGCTCGAAGAAAGACGAAGCTGGCCCCAAGGCGTCCATCTGCGTCCAATTCAGAGGCTATAGTATGTGCGATTGTCGTTTTTCCAATGCCGGCAAGGCCGTTCAACCAAAACATAGGCGGTTGGTTGGGATCAGGGTTCCTGGCCCATGCTCTGATAGTGTTGAGAATCGAAACGCGGGTACCGTTCATGCAGGCATTTGCTCCACCAGTTCGTATGGAATTGTATGAAGCAGTGGGAGCTCGAGGTAGTCGGTCCAACATTCTAACCTCTCGATCTATTGGAGGGAGTTTGTCAATATTATAGGATAGAAGACGGGAAAACACACAAACTTTTCATATCTTCTTTGAAAGCCGCAATCTGTTCAGATGATTTCGGAAGAAGCATATCAATATGCGCATGATATATTGCCCAATACCGGTCGAGAGGGAAGAATGTGTACTTATCCGTCCATTCGTAGTTGTGATGGCCTTTAGTAGTGCGCGTATAAGTCGACTGGACGGGTTTTGGTGGCTCAACTGGAATACTCACAAGAAAGTCCTGGATGACACGGTCTATTGCGTTTGCAAAGAGAGTCAACAGCTCGCGATCGTCTTTCGCATTTATGAATTGGCGAATGAGATGTCTTTTCTTGCGCTTCTTTTCCAGCTTACGTTTCCATTGCGCTGCGAGTGCATCCAGGTTTCTGTCAATGCAATGTTAATGTACGCCGCACGTTGTCGCGACGCTTGTAATACTAATCTCACTAAGTGAAGGTAGAACTTACGCCGCCAGCTCTCCGACGTCTTTGCGCACATCATCAGGTACATTGACACCCTTCTTTGCATACAACGGTGACAATACCCCTTGCAGACTTTTGAGGCGACGTTGAAGGGCTTCAAGCGCCTCGGCATTTCCAGCAGCTAACTGAACAGCCAACAATTTGTATTGTGTCAGATCCAACGGAAGAACGAACATGACCTACATCAGCAGTTTCCAAGAAATAAAGGATCAGACTAATGCATCCCTTGGCTCCAGGAATGGGCAGTCCATCAAGAGCCATCTCGGTCGCCTTCAGACCGAGGACTAAGCTTGGTTTGATTGTCGTCCATCGGTTCGAGTCCTTGCTACTTTTAGACGCACATTCCACAGGAGATGATGAAGAACTTCCGAACGGCTTCATGAAACAGGAGCGGGATGGGGGAGAGAGGTAGAGGAGATTCGGAACTGAGGTTGGTGAAGTCGACTGTGAACGTGCCGTAAATGCATGCAACCAGTGATGGCACGCCAAATCGCTTCTCGTTCTGCTTGCCAGTGTGTCCCTAATCTAAGCGAGCCGGGCCGCGTATTACGTAACCATCACGGGTCCGTCATCTTGAAGTGTGTTCAACCGAAATTCGACTCATTCAGGACTCATTCCTCGGGGCCACATCTCACTTTCCATCATCGCGGTTATCCACAGAAATTTGCAGGGCAAATTCCGCGCAGGCTCTACTTCTCACTAAACGCATAGACAAAGTCGCGCATATCAGTAAATTCAATCTGATCGGTCAATGGCAAGAGGCGGACGCGGACGTGGTAATCGTGGACGAGGCGGCAGGGGAACTCGAGGATCTGGAAGGGGCGGTCACTCAGCCGAAAGCTCTAGATTTATAGAAAACGAATTGGACTTCAACATACAGATGTATGCCGATGGTATGTATCCTCGTACTGACTGGAGCTCGCCGTTGACCCTTTCTAGCTCCCAACGCTAGTGGAGGTACCCGTGGAGGATCCGGCAAAAACAGGCGTGGAGGTCGTGGAGGACAGACATCAGCGACCCCAACTCGAGGTAGAGGACGTGGTCGCGGTGGCTACGATTCGCCGAAACGTGGTTATGAGTCTCCTGCTGGACGCGGTCGCGGACGAGGCGAGGCATTCACTCCGTCTCGACGCGGTGATTATGGTATTGGTGCCTCGCCGCGAGGCCGTGGGCAGGGCGGTTTCCAACCAAAGCCTGTAACCCTGTCAGGGTTGCTGTACCAGGAACGACCTTTGTTGAGGCCAATCGTATTCGTGCCATCGGTCCTCACCAAGGTCTTGTTTGAGGAAGAGGAAGAACTCATCAAACCTGGAGTAGAAGATGTCGGTATGTTAATTGATTTCTGTGACGAGTTGACATACTGAAGATAACCAGACGATACGGAACAGAGCCATGTCCCAACGGCAAATCGGGTGGCTCGCGTCTTTGGCGTCGCGGACGCGGAATCGGAGGACGAAGAGGAAGATGGCGAGGAAATAGAAGAAATCGACTTCAACCAGATGGACAAGCTCTTTGACGATGGTGCCATGACGAAAACCACAACTACGATCAAAAAGAGCAAACTGGCAGAAACTGCAACAATATTCGAGGAGCAGTTTACCGGGTTCTATGTGGACCCCAATCCTTCTTCGAAACCGGACGAAGTCGACGACCTCGCAAGGATGATGGAAGAAACACTTTCGGCTGCAGAGGATTTGGATGTACCGATAGAAGCCAAAGTACCACTCGAAGACACTACCCCAGCAGCTACTGCAGCGAACGACGCTCCCGCAGACATGTTTTACATCGATGTCGAACCTGCACAAGTCCCCGAGGCCATCGATCCATCTGACGCGCCCCGCCCGCCCGCTCTACACGATGATGAGGACGACGACGTCATTGTATACGTTGCGCCGCATCCGCGCAAAGGCGATGAGCAGTCGCAGAAAGAGTTTGTAGCAGAAGAACCAGCAACTGGCGTGAAAGACACATCACTATTCACGCCTTATGTTAGCGCGTCGGCTTTCCCGCTCGCGGCGGCATCCACGTTCATGACTACGTCTACACCCAGTACCATACCGCCTGTTCCGGAAGCTCCTTCGTTTTCAGCGTTCAGCTTCTCGTTTTCGAAATCGTCGACGACACCCATCACTCCTGGAAAAGCGCGCCTGGTTGTTCCTCCGGTGTCGACACCCCGTCAGGCGAAGGCATGGAAAAAGAAACGAGGCCTGGGCAAGAAAAAGGGGAAATCGTCGTTCGGCGCCTTTGGAGCCATGCTTGAGGAGGAGCAGCTCCATCAGCAAGACCCGAGGCGCAGCCAGCGGCGGCGAGGAGACTCCGATCTCGAGTGGGGCGATACGGACGACGAAAATGTGGATGCGGATGAAGTGCAAGCAGGTTTGGAAGATTTCATTGGCCTTCCTGCTGTCAACAAGAAAGGAAGGGAGCGTCACTTGGCTCAGGATAAGGGCAAAGGAAAGGCGAAAGCAAGCGACGATGATCATGGGATGGATGTGGACCCTGATCTTGCTTCTGACCTGGACGCGATGCGATCCTTTGCGGAAGGCCTGATTGGACAAAAGGCTGGGGTCCATGAAACGATAGACGACGTGATGGACGAGGCAATGCTGCGTATGGAGGACGAGGATGATGATGGCGGCACCCAGTCGAGTGAGGACGAGGAAGAAGAGGATGTATTAGCTGTCGAAGAGGCGATGCTCATCTCAGAGACGCTTCAGTTCGACGACGGTCAACCGGAGGGGGACAGCGAAGACAGCGACGATGACGATGGTGACTCGGATGACGACGAAGACCAGACCCCTCGTACGAGCTTCGAGGCTCGGTTGCAGCGACTGCGAGAGAAATCGCGGTCCAAGAAACATGCGGATACATCGATGGAGTTCATGCCTGACGATAGCGACGAAGACGATTTCGTGCAGCGGAATATGACATGGGCAGATGAAGATGAGGACTTCATCCAGGAGATTCAAGTGAGTTTATCTTACTCGAATCACTACCATGCTCATATAATATTAACTCCTCTGCAGGATATATTAGACGACAATGAGGCTGTCCTGACTGGACGTGATAGAAAGGCGCAACACGCCCTTTTCCGCTCGATTTATAACGGAGAGTTCGACGACTACGCTGACATGAGCCCTGCCAGTATGTCATTTCATTGCGGCGAACACTATCACGAGCTAACCCTTCATCACAGAACGCCGGAAAGATAAAGGCAAAGACCTACCCGCCGACCTCAAGGCACAGTGGGAGAAAGACCGCAAGGTGAAGGCCGAGCGCAAAAAAGCGAGGGAGCTTGCCCGTCTCGAAGGCGCTGCCGATCCGATGTCGAAGAAAAAGGGAGGCAAGAAGGGTCGCAAAGCCATGCTTGTCGCCGCCAGTCTGGACCCTACGATCACTGTCATACCAAACCGTGTCATCGACATGGTCACCCTCACACAGCAAATCCGCCGCTTCATCGCTGAAATAGGCGGACCGAAGCAAATGTCACTGCCGCCCACGACCAAGGACACGCGGAAGAAAATCCACGAAATGGCTGCTGCATTCAATTTGAAGAGCGTCAGTAAAGGCAAGGGCGATGCGAGGTACACCACACTCCATAAGACGTCGCGCACCGGTCAGCGTGTGGACGAGAAGAAGGTAGCATGGATCGCGCAGCAGAGTGGTGCCCGTGGCGAGTTCATTTATAACAAGGGGAGGGCCCCGCCTACCTCTATGCCTCGACATCGCGAAGGCGACGAGGTTGGCAAGGTACGTGAATCGCGTGGATTTTTTTTTATCGTATGCTCATCTTGCCTTTGTATTTCCTCAGGCTGCACCGAAACTTACCGAGTCGAACATCGGCTTCCGTATGCTCGCTCTCATGGGCTGGCAAGAAGGCGATCGGATTGGATTTACAAATGGTCTCGATGCACCTCTGACTGCGATTATCAAAACTACAAAGCTCGGGCTTGGAGCGACCAAGTGAGAAGTACAATATCATGCACATTGCGCCTCCAGTGTTTCGCAGTCATCCTTGAAAGAAGATGCTTTATTTTTGTATGCACCTGTAATGTACACTACATAGCACTGGTCTTATCGATTTGGGCGAACCTCATTCATCCCCCCATCAACGCACACTGCCTGCCGGCCCGAAAATTGTCCATGGAGATAATCCTGACAAAATTCGTGGCAAGGTGTTTTATATTTGTCGGCGTCAGTAATTAAAATTATACCTAGCTTATGTCTATGACAAATTTTTGGTCAAATATTGTTAGTAAGTTAAGATTGGCCGCTTTTTTGCGAATGGCAAAATGTAACATTCTGCCAACGATTAGCCAAAGGGGAGTATCCGGCTATTATGAGAAATTCTGATAAGATTCTCGCCGTGTGAAAAAGATAAGATCTGACCGCATTCTGCTAAAGGCAGAATGTTGACAGATATTGGAATTTTATCCTCCAGTCTCAAATTAATTCTACAGAGTTGTAGTACATTTTCCAGCACATAGACCAAATTTGAAAATGAGAGATAAAATTCCAATATCTGTCAACATTTTGCCTTTAGCAGAATGCGGTCAGATCTTATCTTTTTCACACGGCGAGAATCTTATCAGAATTTTTCATAATAGCCGGATACTCCCCTTTGGCTAATTGTTGGCAGAATGTTACATTTTGCCATTCGCAAAAAAGCGGCCAATCTTAACTTACTGTCAATATTTGAGCAAAACTTTGTCATAGACATAAGCTAGGTATAATTTTAATTACTGACGCCGACAAATATAAAACACCTTGCCACGAATTTTGTCAAGATTATATCCATGGACAATTTTCGGGCCGGCACGCAGTGGCACCAGCTGGGAAGCGCAACTCTTCAACATCATATGTGCGCATTGAGGGGTGTTTACTGATTTTTATATGCGCATCTCACACACAAGTATCTGAATATATGACTTACGATACATTCAAATCCGACGATAATGACGTTTTCAAGGCATAGGAGAGCGAGCACGGGGAGCACGAGGGCATGCGCGTGACCCCTTGGAGAGCGGAAGGCAAGAAAAGGCAGTGTGGCAGAGGTAACTACGGATTACCAAAATTCATTTTCAAAACATGCCGGCGTGTAGATTCTAGCAGGAGCCTCTCGAACAGGGATTGAGACAAGCGACGCAGTACTTTTCTTGACAGCAATAGCAGCCATCATCAGGCAAGTCACTCTAGCTGCGCCTCGTATAACATCTTCAGCAACAGCGGAGTCATGCCCAGACTGGGACAAAACACAAGCAACAGGTTCGACAACGGCATTTTCGTCTCCTTACTAGCCTTCGATGTCTCTCTAAGGAGGTCCACCGCTGTTTGAAGGAGATCCCGGTTCTCTGCAGGTAGCTGCTTGATTAGCCCGCGTAGGGTTGCAAGAAGGGCCTTGGAGGCTGGGAGAATGCCATGGAACGAAGGCATAACGAGCGTTGACAATGAAGGTGGCTTTCTTAACCCTCCCAGGTTTGTTTTGGAGCTGGAAGGAAGGTCCTGCCCTTTCATCATAGTCGACTGACGAGGGGCTCCGGTGGATCCAGGCGCATTGAGCTTTGCCTCCTTGTTCAATGCGGCATCGAACAATGGCTGAAGCCGGTTGGTCAAAATGGGCTCTGGGACTAAACACGTTTCCATCAGTGGTTGGATAGTAGGCTCCCAACGATCATTCACAACTTACGTTCGCGGAGGTACGCCTTAAAAACGGCAGACACCGCATGAGGATCAAGGTCGCCCGGCGAGCAGTCCAACATGTCATAATCCGCACCTAGAGGGTAATCCACGGTGAATACATAGCAATAGTTCCATACATACAAAGACATGGACGCACCAGAGTCGTACTCAGCGCGCAGCTTAGACACATGAAGAGGACGGCCACTGAGTCTGAGCGTGGCACATTCAGCGACTATACTTCAGTGGGCTCCAAGACAGATAAACTGACCGGAAAATGCCTTCCTCCTGCACACCCCATCGTAATAAATGTTGAGCACAGCGCACTGCAACTGCTGCTAAACGCCTCTCCTCAAACTCGCCAAATAACCCCTCTTTCTTCGCCCCCCTAGCGCCATGTGTCTTCCCTACATAGACGCCTGTCTCGCGCACTCCCGTCGCCAGATCGCGGCCAAATAATACACCTGACGCGATTGGCACGCCATTCTTCGTCCTCAACGCCCCGCGCAGCTTTTTACCCAGCACTGGGCCTGACGGTGGGGGCCGGCGTGGGAGCCAGGATGGGTACCCGTCTGAGTTCCGGGAGGCGGGCGTCGGTGGTAGTGATGGCGATAGTGATGAAAGAGAATGGGACGAGGACTTCGGATTGACACTCAAGTTTAGGTCTTCGGGATTGAGACGTCTTCCAAACAAATAGTCAACATGGGCCTCGGGAAAAAGTCGTGCATATAGATGCTTGGCGCTTTGTCGCAAGAACACTTGGAATTGGTTGCTGCATCCTGAATGAGACTATACATGTAGGTCTTCAGTAAAAGAGAGAAGAACGGATAGCAAACGAATATACTCACCCCCAGCGATGTGCATCGTGCATTGTATCAAATGTATCACTGGCAAGCCTTACTTTGGGCCTCTCAGAGTCATCCATAATTCGGGATGTTCTCCTCTGTAACCATTGTGGTAAGTATTGCATGGTAAAGCGTTCAAGAGCGAGTGCTGCTTCTTGATTACCCGCAGGGATGTTCATTAGATGACGACACCAGTAGCTGTCTGAGTACCGAATCTCTGGAGCCAGATCATAATCTTCAGCATCGTCCTCTAGCGAGACATGGGTCCGACTAGAGTGGCCGTCAGTGTCGGTCAAGGCCTCATCTTGAAGATGAGTTACTTCTCCGACAATGTTGGCATCCTGGAGCTGAGGTGCGCCCTGTATGACGTCTTTGTCCAGAGAAGCAAGTACCGAGCTGAAGTCCCTTTCCATAACGGCTAAGCAGCGATCAAAGAGATATTTTGCCTGCTGACCAGGATCGATGTATGACTTCGGGTGGGTACATCGATCGGCGTTGGTGATAAAATTCGGGAACGAAAGGTGGTAGGTACGGGGTGCCTCCGAGTCCACTGCGGGGACAATGATGATAGAATGGAGATTATACAATGTCTCGTTGATCTCTTCGACGGAGTAATCTCCCAGCAGGTTTGTAAGGGCTAACAGGGGGAGGGGTCGTTCCAGAAGGACGATGCTGCCCACAACCCTGTAAAACCGCTGGATATAATAGTCATCGGCGGCTTCCGTGAGGATACTCTCGAGAATTTGCAAATACAGACCATCTAATTGCCTATATGGCTCTCCGCGTGGGACATGGCCTATCTTGACGCTGAGGAGTGTAACGAGCTGCCTATTGAGATTGAATGAGCGACTGCCACCTATGAAGCGTACGGCGGTCGCGGCGTATACAAAAAGTTTGCCAGATTGCTTCACCAGCTTCTCCAAATCGCCTTCACATGGCCATCGTATCGAGGTCTTCTTGGTGCGCTCATCCCATATTTCCTGAAGACGCGATCGCAAAAAGAGGCGGATATCGTACTCGACTTCCTCTGCATGGATATCCTCATGAAGCACAAGTTTCTGGTGTGGTGAGCTGCTGTCGACCACATCAAGTGCTTCGCGAATGTATCCTTCCGGCCTGCTGGTGATAAAAATTCGTAAAAAGGGAACGCTCTGTATGTTCTTGAGGAGAATCCGAAGTAGCTCGCTTGCCAGCTTCTCCGGTTCGCATTCGTCGAGTGCGTCAAGAATAAGGACGACGGGCGCAGAAAGCGACATGGCGGACAGGGGCTGGAGAATGAGTGAGGCGAATTGCAGATCGAGGCGCTTGGAGCCACAATCTGGATCGTGCTCCAGAACCTCCACCAGTGCTGTCCGGAAGCGCGAGTTGAATTGGGCAACTTGGAATGCGAGAGTAGGAAATGCGAGACGAGCATCTTTGAGTTGGTCGTCGGCTCGAAGAAAGACGAAGCTGGCTCCAAGAAGACCTTCCGCATCCAGTTCAGAGGCAATCGTATGCGCTATTGTCGTTTTCCCAATGCCAGCAAGGCCATTCAACCAAAACATGGGTGCTTGGTTGGGATCGGGATTCCTGGCCCACTCTCTTATAGTCTTGAGAATCGAGACGCGAGTCCCTTTCAAACAGGCATTCGCTCCACCGGTCCGCGCAGAATTGTATGATGCAGTGGCTGCTCGCGGTAGTCGGTCCAACGCTCTAGCTTCTCGATCTATTGGGGAACGTATGTCAATACTAAACGATGGTGAGCTGGATAAGCACGCTGACCTTTGATCACATCTTGGTGTGCTGCGATCTGCTCGTATAGGCATTGGACAGGTTTCAGGAAAAGAATATTCACGTCAATGACTGTGCTATATTCTACTCGATTTATCCAGAAGAACATATACTCACCCTTCCGGTTGTAATTGTGATAACCTTCAGGGATGTATGTGTTAGTAGATTGAACTGACACAGACTATTCAACTAAAGTGCTTACAAGGAAGTCCTGGATTGCTTGTTCGACCGAATTTGCAAACGCCGTCAAGCTGGCGTGGTCGTCTTCGGCATTCAACATCCGGCGAATAAAATCTCTCTTTCTGTGCTTCTTTTCCAGCTTGGGTTTCCATTTTGCGGCGAGCTGATCCAGTTTTCTGTACGTTGCATGTTAGTTTATATGCCCGTGATCTCATTTTCGATTTCAAAGCATACTTACACTGCAAGATCTCTGACGCCTTTGCGGACGTCGTCGGGGATATCGACGGACTGGGTTGCATACACAGGTAAAAGCACCGTTTGGAGGCTATCGAGTCGACTTTGGAGGGCCTCGATTGCCTCTGCATTGCCGGCAGCTAACTGAAGATAAACAACTTGCTGTGGGTCAGGATCCAGCGAAAGGATGGATATCAACATACATCGGCTGTTTCCAAGAAATGGATGATCAGGCTGACACACCCCTTGGCTCCAGGTATGGGTAGTCCATCAAGAGCCATCTCCGTCGCTTTCAGACCAAGGACTAAACTTGGTTTGATTGTCGTCCATCGTTTTGCGCGGCCACTTTGAGATGCCGATCCCACCTGGATTGATGAGGGATTTCCGTACTGTGCCATACAAAAGTAGAGGGCCGGTGGGGGGAAATCAACGAGGTGAAGTGAGGAGGTTGAACCGACTATGAACAGCTGCAAGCGGGGTGTACGCATGTAACTGATGGCACTGCCCCAGTTATCGTAATGCCCACCTGACTGCGGCAGGTATCTCGATCATCGCAAGAACAACGCAAGAAGCCAGCAAACACCGTCGCAAAACATAGATAGGGAGTCAGATACGAATCACAGACTGTTTGGAAGATGTCAATATGCGACCACAGTAACTCACGGTGACGCGATTACATGCACTGTTTCCGCCTTGGGGGAGAATCTTTATGGGAAATAGACCGAATAAGAAAAGGCTGTGACTTGCACATATGCACACACCTGAAGTCGGTTTGGATTGCGGTATGAAATCGGAACGACGCGGTGTTTCGTCATTCGGGATAGTGCAAGGTACTGTATGATCCGCCATGTTGATCCGTTGGGCAACGCCGGAAGGTTGCTCGGAAGTGGGTCACTGCACGGCTGGGCTCCTGTCCTCACGCCATGCACTGCTGTACGTTCAAGTTCGTCAACCAAACTTTTGATTCGGTCTTAACAACATACCAGGCTTTGAGCTTTGGACCATTTCTTGAACCATGGTTAATGTTGCGCCTGACATTTCTTCATGCTGTACCATCTAGGCTTTTGTGCAATTCACGATTCGAGCCTGTTCGTACACCCGAGCAGTCGCTAAATATGTCGAGGCTGTAGGAAAGGTGCGTATGAGCTCCAGCCATCATGGCTTGACATGAGCCACACATAGCCAAGTTAATTTGTGTGCGAATATCGACAATACTCGCAATCACATTCATGATATGAAACGGGATTCCTCGGAGCGGGATGCACCTTCCCTCTTGATCAAGGCTGTCAGGCTGTCAGACGATGCGGTGTTGGTGGTGGTGGCGGGCCTTGCGCTCATTGGTGGCCATTATCTTTGGTCTGCCACCCAGACAGAACTTCTGAGCAACCTAATCTTTTGATACCTGTAGAGCGGCAGGCGAAAAAATTCCGACACTGATAGATAGAGCAGAGCAACGTTATGGGGTGTCAGTATGATGGAGGTAGCAGGGTGGAGTTGTAAGACACCGAAGAAAGGATCAGACGAACAGGGTCATGACACGGCCGGACTTGCCCAATTAGGATTCCGGCACACCAACCGTGTAGCGTTCCCACGATACAGTGACTGCGAACAGCGTCTGTAGAATGGAGCAAGAATGGAGGGTGCTACGGTGAGGTTGTGAGGTAGAGTGAAAGGTTTCAACGGGGGGTTGGATTCACTCTGGAGAACTGGTATCTACTGTAGGTAGCTTATATAGGTTTTTCGAGATACGTAGTTCTAAATAAGGAAAAGGAATGTGGGAGATATCGAAGATATCTAGCTTAAGTAATCTGGACTGTTACAAACTGTGATTCCATGTGTTGCATGTAGCCCAACACCTTGTCCACAGTCTGAGCCGTTGCTTTTTCCTACCTGAGATCGGCGTGTTGCATGCTTTTCGAGCTTTCTCCAGCCGCTATGGAGGATTACGCGTTTCTTCGCGCGCATATATATATATACAAATACCCAAATTCGCTCAAGCAGTCTAAAGATCTAACCCTTCAATGGTAAGAGAAGGGGGACGTGATTCTGGTGGTAATCGCGGAAAACTCGGGGGAGGATCCGGACGAGACGGTCACTCGGACGACAGCCCTGGATTTTTCGAAGACGAGTGAGAACTCAACATACAGAGGTATGTGTGACGAGCTCTGTAGCTTCACGCCTGCTGGACCTCGCATTATGACCCTTTCTAGCGCCTAATGCTAATGGATGCACTTATAGAGGATCGCGTAACAACAAGCATGGAGGTAGAAGACAGCAAAAAGCAGATCTCCCAACTCAGTGGGCAAGGATGAGGTCTTGGTGGACTCGAGTTGCGAAAACGCGGTTTTGCTTCTCCTGAACGCGGTCGCAGACAAGGCGGAGCCTTCACTCCATCTCGACGCGGTAATTACGGAGTAGAGGATGTCGGTATGTTGCCCATTTCTATGGCGAATTTACATGCTGAAGATGGCCAGCCAATACGACCTGGACGAAGTCAAGGATTTCGCAGAGAAGGACGAGACCACTTTCACATACGACCTACCACCAAAGCCAAATCGCGATGCAATGGGCCTCACTCAGATGTTGCAGTGAGCGTCAGTTCTGCAGACGTTTTTCGTATCAATGTCGAACGCGTTCCAGTCCCGAAGGCATCGCTCCGTCCGCCTGATCAATGCAGTGACGATCAGGGGCAATGTCATTGTATGAGCGACCACAGATGGGTTTTGTCAAGGAAGAACCCGCAACCGGCGCGAAAGACGCGTCGCTATTTGCATCGTATGTCAGCGCGTCTGCTTCCCGCTCGCGGCGGGATGAACATCGAGCAGTATACCAGATCGGAAGCTCCTTCGTCGTCAACAATAGCTTTCCGTTTTCGAAATCCTTGACGGGAGGCACCACTCCTGGAAAAGCGCGCTTAAATCGCTCGACCTATGTCTATGCCTCGATCTATGTTTATGCCGCGGCAGGAAAAAGCATGGAAAAGAGAAGTGGACCCGGGGAAGAAGAGGCGAATCGTCGTTTGGCGTCTTGAGAGCCACGCTTGAAGAGGAACTACTCCATCAACAAGACTCCGGGTGCATCCTGATATCATTTCTGACCTGGCCGCGATGCAATCCTTTTTGGAAGGGTCCTGATTGGACGAATGGTCGGGGTCCGTAAACCCATCGACGACGTGCTGAGCGGGCGGCGCTGCGCGTGGAAGAGGAGGACGGTGAAAGTGGAACAGAGGCGAGTGAGGACAAGAAAGGAAGGCGAGGATGTGGTGGCCGTCAAAGATGCAGTGCCCATCTAAGAGAAGCTTCAATTTGACGTTAAAGAATACAGAATACGAGTGGCAAGCACGGCAGTCGACTAGAAGGGGCCGATGATTACAGCGAGGACGCAGTTGCAGTGAATCCGAGTGGAATCGCGGGCCAAGAAGAAATGGAGATAATACCGGGCGATAGCGAGGAGGATGGTCCTGGGCAGAGGAAGACGAGGACTTTATCCGAGAGATGCAGGTGAGTTTATTGTGCTCAGCTTTCTGTCACGCGCTTACTGACTTATCTACAGGGCATTCTTGACGACAATGATGCCGTTCTAAGTGGACTTGACGGTAAGGCTAACAAAAGTCCTTTTCCGGACGGTTTGACGACCACGCTGACATGAGCCCAGCTAGTACGTTACTTACTTTAAGTTCAAGCTGAACGTATCACGATCTAATCCTTTACCACAGAACGCCGGAAGGATGAAGGAGAGGACCTCCCCGTCAACCTCATAGCACAGTGGGATAAAGACTGCAAGCCGAAGGTCGAGTACAAAAAAAGAAAGAGCTGCCCATCTCGAAGCCGCTGCCGACCCGATACCGGAGAAAAGGAGGCAGGAACAGTCGTGAGCCATGCTTGCGTCAGTCTGGACCTATGACCAACATCCCGAACTGTGTCATCGACATGGTCACCCTCACGCAACGAACTCGCCGCTTCGTTGCTGAAATATGTGGACCCAAACAGATGTCGCTGCCGCCGTATACGAAAAAGGATACACGGAAGAAATTTTATGAAATGGTTGTGGCCTTCCATTTTAATAGTGGCAAGGGCAACGCCAGATGCTCAACCCTTCATAAGACATCGCCCAATAACCAGCGCATCCATGAGAAGACGGGGACCTGGATTATGCAGCAGAGCGATGACTGAGGCATGTTCGAGGCAGGGCGCGTCCTACCTCGATGCCTCGGCATCACAAGGGCGACAAGGTTGAAAGGGTACGTGAAGCGCGTATATTTTCCTCTTTGGATGCTTACCCTGCCTTGTTTTTCCTCAGGCGCAGCCTGAATTCAACGATTCGAATATAGGCTTCAGTATGTTGGCTCTTATGGGCTATCTGGTAGGAGGGTGATCGAATTGGCTTCTGGGCTCGATGCCCCACTCACCACTATTATTAAACCTACAAGCTCAGTCTTGGGAGTGACCAAATAGTAAGTACGTACTGGATATACGGCGAACCCGAGTTGGTTTGTCTTGCGTCTTGCGTGTCACATCTACCAACTTCCAATGCAGCTAGTCCCTCCCAATCACGCCCGACAGGGTCTTTGCAAGTCCTTGCGCATTTGGAAGACTTCTCCTGCGGCACGGTGCGTTATTGGTTGGAAAACGCGCAGAAATTGTCCCGAAAGCCCTCATACCAAAAAACTTCTATATTGTGGAAGAACGCGCGCAAAGCGCGCTGACATCGGTTTTTTTTGCGTATAAACATGACTACAATAGTGGCAGGCCCGCTCGCACCCTCCTGCCACGTTTCCTGGCGTTGTGTGACATCCTCAAGATGCCGCACCTCGCGCCGCGACTTAGGTCAGATTATCAATTTCAAAACAAGTAAATCAATCGACCTACTTATCTTCGAAAAGGCTGTCTATAGTTGTAAGAAAGGCTTTGTTATGGTTTCCCAAACATGCCTTTTTAATAAATCTTATGTGCACCCTCAAAGTTTGGATGTAATACATCACTGGATCATAATCTCATAAACTCTCTCTCTCTCTCTCAGCTGCTTTTCAAGCTTTGCCCCAAACCACTAAAACCATAGTGTTTGTGTATCAATCGCTCATTCTCATTTCTATCATTAATTACAAACAGTCGTAATCATTCATCAGGAGTGTAGTCTTTCAAAATTCTATCGGTCCTGGACGTCAGTTAAGCCTGATGCTTGGACAACAGATGGAACCACGCGTTAGCTTCGTCCACTCCTGATCGAATTAGGTCCTCTGCTTTGAGACGCTTTCCAAACGTATAGTTGAGGATAGCAGTAGGAAATAGTTGCGTAAGAGTTTTTTGAGCCTGTCCTTGCAGGAAGGCTTGTAACTGGCTGCTGCATCCTGAGCGAACCTTTATATACATTGGAAATTACAAATGAACCATCAGTTCATAGTGCGTACAAAGGGGCTAAGGTGGAAATTGACTTACCCCCCACCGATATGCATCATGTATGATGTCGAATGTATCTCTAGTCAACCTCACAGCGATTGCAGGGTCAGCCAGAATCCGCACCATCCTTCTTTGGAGCCATGCTGATAGGTACTCGGTGGTGCCAAAAGTGATGGCCGGTCGACATTTTCCCACGGACATATTGGCCTTGTCCCTTGTCCTAAAGACGAATATTTCGTGCAGAATTGCTCGGAAGTTTGAGATAGCCTGGATAGATATAGGTGTAGACTACCTTGAGCTTACTGTGCAGTTGAAGTGAGAGAAATGTAGTTCCTGCTATTATAACAGCTGAAATAAAAATGAGCATCAGGAAGACTGTCTGATTGTACTTTTCAACACATAAGAACGCGTATAGGTTGTGTACTGCTAATTTGAGCTTTTGGAACGATATATCTATGTCTTTTTAGTGTACCCTGGCAGTGATAACGAGCTAGGTACGCTGAGTATAGCGGAATTCCAGCAAGTTTCCATGACGGCTGGCCAGTGAGCCCATAATACAAATTCTTCATGTTGAATCTCAAAGTGTAAGGCTCCATTGTGCCCCCAATGGGAAGTGTGTACTTTTATCCTCAATCATTCTTCAATGGTATACAATATACCCTCTGAAAAGCGTAATTTCTGCCTGCAAGAGGATAACTGAGTGTTCACTGAATCATCATTGTCCAAAGCCGCTGTGATTCAGCCATACCTGGCATGCTTGGCGGGCTATCACTACAATGGTACACTAAAACGACGCATATATATCGTTCCAAAAGCCAAAATTAGCAGTACACAACCTATATGCGTTCTTATGTGTCGAAAAGTACAATCAGACAGTCTTCCTGATGCTCATTTTTATTTCAGCTGTTATAATAGCAGGAACTACATTTCTCTCACTTCAACTGCACAGTAAGCTCAAGGTAGTCTACACCTATATCTATCCAGGCTATCTCAAACTTCCGAGCAATTCTGCACGAAATATTCGTCTTTTAGGACAAGGGACAAGGCCAATATGTCCGTGGGAAAATGTCGACCGGCCATCACTTTTGGCACCACCGAGTATCGCAAGATGAAGCGCTCAAGTGCGATTGCTGCTTCTTTGTCGCTTGGAGGAATTCCCATCAGATGGCGACACCAGTAATTGTTCGAATACGAAAGCTCTGGGGGGAGACTATAATCTTCTGCGCTGTCCTCTAGCGAGACATGAGTTCGAACCGAGCGTTGGTCAAGGTCGTCAAATTCGTCTTCAGAAGGAACAACTGAGACAACAAGATTGTGGTCCTCCACCATGTCTTCATTCGTCAAGTTAGACAGTAGCGAGTCAAAGTCTCGTTCCATGACCGCCAAGCAATGAAGAAAGAGGTACTTTGACTGCCGACCCGGATCAATGTAAGGCTTTGGGTTTGTGCATCGATCGGAGTTGGTGATAAAATTCGGGAACGACAGGTGGTAGGTACGAGGTGCCTCCGAATCCGCTGTGGGGACGATGATAACGGAATGAAGGCGGTGCAACGTCTCCTTGATATCTTGCACAGAGTAATCCCCCAACAGATTGGCTAGGGATACCAATGACAGGGGTCGTTCAAGAAGAACAATAATGCCGACAATCCTGCGGAACCGCTGGATATAGTACGCATCGTCAGCGTCAGGGAAGATGTTGTAAAGAATTTGTAGGTATAATCCATCCAATTGCCGGTACGGTTCGCTGTTTGGGACATGGGCAATCTTTACATGGAGGAGAGTCGATAGCTGCCTGTCCAGGTTCAACCCGTCATCGCCGCCTATGAAGCGCACTGCCGTGGCAGCGTAAACAAATAATCTCCCGGATTGTTCAACCAGCTTCTCTAGATCGTCTTCAGATGGCCAACAATCAGAGGTATCATTCAGGCGCTCGTCCCGTATTTCCTGAAGGCGCGTTCGTAGAAAGAGGCGGATATCGTGCTCGACTTCCTCTGCATGGATATCCTCGTGAAGCACTAGTTTCTGGTGCGGTGAGGTGCTGTCGACGAGATCGAGCGCTTTGCGAATATATCCTTCCGGCCTACTGGTGATGAAAACTCGTAGAAATGGAACACTTTGGATGTTTTTGTGGAGGATCCGAAGCATCTCGCTTGTGAGCTTCTCGGGATCACATTCGTCCAGCGCGTCAAGAATAAGGACGACAGGCGCGGAAAGCGACATGGTCGAATAGGGTTGGAGGATAAGTTTTTCGAATTGCAGATCAAGAAGTCTTGAACCGCAATCCGGGTCAAGCTCAAGGACTTCCACGAGCCGAGTCCGGAATTGTGAATTAAACTGGGCGAGTTGGAATGCAAGAGTAGGAAAGACGAGACGAGCGTCTTTGAGTTGGTCATCAGCTCGAAGGAAGACGAAGCTTGCCCCAAGGAGGCCTGCTGCATCCAACTCGGATGCTATTGTATGTGCAATCGTAGTTTTTCCGATGCCGGCAAGGCCGTTCAACCAAAACATAGGCGGTTGATTGGGATCCGGGTTTGTAGCCCACTCTCTGATAGTCTTGAGAATTGAGATGCGAGTACCCTTCAAACAGGCATTTGCTCCACCAGTCCGGACTGAGTTGTACGAAGCAGAGGGTGCCCGGGGTAGCAGGTGCAACGTTCTAGCCTCTCGATCTGTTGTGGAGTCTATCAATACTGTAGGACAGGAGAGGGGAAAGCGCACTCACTTTTAACATCTTCTCTGAAAGCTGCTATCTGCTCGAAAGGTTTGATGTCAATAAAACATCAGTTTCCCCTCAATCTCAGCCAAGAAGGATAAATATACTCACTCTTCCGTTCGTATTTGTGATGACCTTCAAAAAGGGGCGTGTAAGTTGACTAAACGGACGTCCATAGTTCAGCTCGGGTACTCACAAGGAAGTCCTGGATCGTTTGTTCGACCGCGTTTGCAAAGAGAGTCAACAACTCGCGGTCGTCGTTCGCGTTTATCAGTCGCCGAATAAAATGTCTCTTCTTGGGTTTCTTTTCCAGCTTATGTTTCCATTGGGCGGCGAGTTCATTGAGTTTCCTGGGGGTCAAAAGTGGGTCAACGGAATCGTACTTTCGTTCCTGCAAGGCTCAACATACACCGCAAGATTCCCGACGTCTTTGCGCACATCATCGGGGACATCGATGGCCTTATTTGCATACAGTGGCAAAAGCACCTCTTGCAGATTTGCCAGTCGACGCTGAAGTGCTTGAAGGGCCTCAGCATTTCCAGCGGCTAACTGAACAGCAAACAGTTTGTATTGGAACAGGATCCAACGGGAAAAAATAAATCAACCTACATCGGCTGTTTCCAAGACATGAAGGATCAGACTAATGCACCCCTTGGCTCCAGGGATGGGCAGTCCATCAAGAGCCATCTCGGTCGCTTTCAGACCGAGGACCAAGCCTGGCTTCATTGTTGCCCACAGATTCGAGTCCTCGCTGCTACTCTGAGACGCAGATCCCACCCCAGTTGAGGGTGGATTTCCGGAGCCTGCCATGTCGGCAGTAGAGAATTGGTTGGGGACGTCAAGAACAGATGAGGTTAAGAACAACTTTGAACAGCACACATGAATCTGATGGCACTGCATCAGTTCTTGTTCTGCCCACCTGACCGGCGAGAATTATAATTTCCTAGCATTATCCACATCACGTCTCGCTCTCGACCACCGGAAAAGACAGGCGACCACTGTCGCAAAAAATATCAATAGATGACATTGTCAAAGTCGACAGCCAATCAGCGCAGAAAGCGCGTCCGCGGTGACGCAATTACATAAACCCAAAAGAAACCATGGAAAACAAATGAAGAATCAGAGGGGCAATGGCATGCAGAAGAAACGTGAAGGTCGAACGAGCTGGGGATCGGCTCCAGCCCGGCATTCCATCACCCGGGGTTACTAAATTTGGCCACTTACTGTCGTTTGCGGAACATAAGGCGCGGGCCGATTTTTTTCTCAAAATAGAAAGTTCTGATCTGAAAGTTCCAACTTGACTAAGTGGCACAGTATATCGTAAATAGCTCCTCCCATGTATCTCTGACCGCTACGAATTCTATACTGTTGGAACGGTAAGCTAATATCGCATCAATTGGTCAAAGAATGTTGAGGAATCATCGAGTTGGTTGACATATCTTCACCCCTTGCCTTCTCCTAAGTGTGTACTGCATGACCTACAATTCATGTCGAGCCTTCTCTGACCCTCTGTCTTCCAGGCGCCATAGCGGACCGAACTTCCCTTCACGCGCATACACACAATCGCGCAAACTCACTTGATGCAGTCTCTTCCCTCGATCGCAAGAGGAGGACGCAGTTGTGTTCTGGTGGTAACCGTAGGCGCGGCGGAGGACCAGGGAATCTAGGCGGGGCGGCCACTCGGGCGAAAGTTCTGGACTTATCGATGACGAGTTAGAATCCAACATATAGATGCATGCCAATGGTATGTATTCCTCTGCCAACTGGGACTTGCGTTGACCCTTTCTAGTCTTATTGCTAATGGATTCACCCGTAAAGGTCCGTGCAACGACAATCGTGGAGATAGACGAGGACAGATGTCAGGCACCCTAACTTGGTGGCAAGGATGGGGTTGCGGCGGTTATGATTTACCAAACTGCCGTTTCTGGTTCCCTTCTGGACGCGTTCGCGGACGAGGCGAAGCATTCACTCCCAATCCACGCGTTCTATGATTCTCAAGACGCAGATAAGGCAGAACTGAACCTGGACAAAGCCAATGATCTCGCGAAGATGGAGGCGTCAGCTTCTGCTACAGACGACCGCCCCCAGAAGCCGGACCACCACTCGAACAGTCTCGCTCAGCAAATGGTGTGGTTAACGTCAGTCCTACGGACATGTCAATGTCAAGGCCAATCCAGTCCCTGAAGCCATCACGCTCAGTGCGCCTAACTATGCGATGATGATGAGGGCAACATCGTTGCTTACGCTGCCCAGCATCCGCGCGAAGTCAATGCGCAGCTGCACCAAGATTTCCTCGAAGAAGACGCGTCACTATTCATCTCGTATGCCATCCCGTCAGCTTTCCTACTCGCGGCAGTACCAACACCGAGCACCGTATCGCCTGTTCCGGAAGCTCCTTCGTCGTCAACCTTCAGCCTCTCGTTTTTGACACCGCGAAAGGCACCCACCATCCCTGGAAATGTGCGCTTATTCGTCCCACACGTCTCCAGACTGCGTCAGGCAAAGCGTGGAAAAGGAAACCAGGTTTAGACGAACCATCGTTTGGCGCTCTGAGGAAGAAAAGGCGCCAAAGAAGATAGTGGCTGTTGAAGAGGCGATGCTCATCTCAGAGACGCAGTTCGACGATGTCGAGTATAGGGGGATGGCGACAACAGCGACGAGCAGGAATAGCAGTGTCAGAAAATATCAACGTGGTAAGACGAAGATGTAAAGGATCAATATAGCAAGAAATCCACTGGTTTGCAATAAATGGTCAGTCAGTCTTTTGATGGTATAGGGTTCATGACTTCGGCTTCATCTCGTCATTAGCCGCTGTGCCTGTCGGAACTGAAGCAACGGCGGCGCTACTCGCAGATGCTACGGTTGAAGGCGGGGCCGCGGTAGAAGTTGTTGGCGCTGGCGCTGGAGTTATCCGGCCGCTGCGACTCGATCATTGACTCGTTGACGATGCCCTCGGTTCTTGAGGTGAACATTGTAGTTTTGGAGAGTTTCTGCTGGACCTGGTCGATATAACTAATCACGGGCGTTAAGTATGAAAACTCTAATGTAGCCAAAAGAAAGCTCCTCACCTTTCCTGGACAGTCAAAGCATTTGATGCGCCAGCCAGGTGTACCGCTCGTTGCGACGCTTGTGAGCTCGAAACGGTCATTCGGGTACTGCAGTTGCATTTCTTGCACTGCTGAAGAGAGCCAGACAGGGGGCTACAAGTGATTTAACATCAGTCTCAGGTGCTCAGCTTTCTAGAATTTGAATACTTGCATTCTTGACAAGGGTCGCTGGGGGTACTGGTGTATTTACGTCTTCTGGATTGAGACGTCTTCCAAACGAATAGTCAACGTGGGCATCGGGAAAAAGTCGTGTGTATAAATGCTTGGCGCTTTGCTGCAAAAACACTCGGAATTGGTTGCTGCATCCTGAATGAGACTACGATATAAAGTATGTGTTAGTGAAATACAGAACAACAGACAATGAAAAGATATTTACCCCCCAGCGATAAACATTGTGTATGATATCAAAGGTGTCCCCAGCGAGCTTCACATCAGGGTTCAACTCGAGGTCATCCAAAATTCGATTTGTTCTCCTTTGTAGCCAATTTGGTAGATAAGACAAGATAAAACGTTCAAGTTTAAGTGCTGCTTCTCGATTACCTACAGGTATACCCATTAAATGGCGACACCAGTAGTTGTCTGAGTACCGAACTTCTGATGACAGACTATGATCTTCAGAATCGTACTGGTCCTCCACTGACGGCTCATGATCTTTAGAGTCATCCTCGCCTTGCACCGAGGGGTGGAATAGATCAGAGTCTCTGTCGACAACGTCTAGCTCATCTGCACGACGATCTGCTGGCAAGGCCGCATTGACACTCTGAAGTGGAGTAGCGCTCTGAATTTGATCGAAACATTTGTCCGGTGAGCCAATGGTTATCGGACCGAAATCTTTTTCCATGATGGTCAAGCAACGCAGAAATAGGTACTGCGCCTGCTTCCCAGGATCAACATATGGCTGCGGGTTTGTGCATCTGTTGGAGTTGGTTATAAAATTCGGGAACGAGAGGTGGTACGTCCGGAGTACCCCCGAATCCACTGTGGGGACAATAATGATGGAATGAAGGTGGTAAAGCGTCTCCGTGATATCTTCGACAGAGTACTCTTCCAAAAACTTGGCCAGGGATCCCAATGACAGAGGTCGTTCAAGAAGAACAATGGTACCCACAATCTTGCGGAAGCGCTGGACGTAGTATGCATCGCCGCTGTCAGCAAAGACACTATCAAGAATCTGCAAGTATAATCCATCTAATTGCTGATATGGTTCGCCAATTGGGACCTGGCCAATCTTTACACCTAGGAGAGTAGAGAGCTGCCTGTTGAGATTTAACGCGCAGTTGCCACCTATGAACCGTACTGCAGTTGCGGCATACACAAAAAGTCTGCCAGATTGCTTTACCAGCGTCTCGAGATCGCCTTCAGACGGCCAACGAACAGTGGTCTGCTTCGTACGCTCGTCCCATAATTCCTGGAGACGCAGCTGCAGAAAGAGGCGGATATCATTGTCGACTTCCTCAGCATGTATATCCTCGTGAAGCACGAGTTTCTGGTGTGATGAGCTGCTGTCGACAAGATCAAGAGCTTTGCGAATGTATCCTTCCGGCCTGCTGGTGATGAAAACCCGTAAAAACGGAACACGTTTGATATTTCTGTGGAGAATCCGAAGTAGCTCGCTTGTGAGCTTCTCGGGTTCGCATTCGTCCAGTGCGTCAAGAATAATGACGACGGGCGCAGAAAGCGACATGGCCGAATGAGGTTGCAGAATGAGTGACGCAAATTGCAGATCGAGACGTTTTGATCCACAATTGGGATCCCCCTTGAGAACTTCTACCAGTCCAGTCCGGAACTGTGGGTTGAACTGGGCAAGCTGGAATGCGAGAGTAGGAAAGACGAGCCGTGCGTCTTTGAGTTGGTCGTCAGCCCGAAGAAAAACGAAGCTAGCCCCAAGAAGTCTATCGGCGTCCAATTCTGAGGCTATTGTGTGCGCGATGGTCGTTTTCCCAATTCCGGCAAGGCCATTCAACCAAAACATAGGTGGTTGGCTGGGATTGGGGTCCCTGGCCCACTCATTTATCGCCTTGAGAATCGAGACTCGAGTCCCTGTCAAGCAGGCGTTTGCTCCACCGGTACGTATGGAATCATATGAAGCCGTAGGAGCTTGAGGCAGAAGGTGTAACATCGTAATCTCTCGATCTATTAGATAGGTCTGTCAATACAGTAGAAAATGAGAGAAGAAAGCGAAATTACTTTTAACATCTTCTCTGAATGCTGCTATCTGCTCGAAAAGTATTAATATAAGCGTCGATTTCCCCTCACTGATCTCGGCCAAGGGGGAAATATATATGCTCACCCTTCCATTCGTATTTGTGATGACCTTATAAAGAAGGGCGCACGTGAGTTGGGTAAACGGGCTTCAATATTTCAACTCAGATACTCACAAGGAAGTCCTGAATCGTTTGTTCGACCGCGTGCGCAAATAGCGTCAACAACTCGCGGTCGTCGCTCGCGTTTATGAGGCGGCGAATGAGATTCCTTTTCTTGGCTTTCTTTTCCAGCTTATGCTTCCATTGGGCGGCGAGTTCATCGAGTTTCCTGTGCGTCACAAATGGGTCAGCGCAACCGTACTTTCGCTTCTGGAAGGTACGACATACATCGCAAGATTCCCGACGTCTTTGCGCACATCTTCGGGAATGTCGATGGCCGTATTTGCATACACCGGCAACAGCACCTCTTGCAGATTTGCCAGTCGACGTTGAAGCGCTTGGAGGGCTTCAGCATTCCCAGCGGCCAACTAAACAGCGAGCGGCTTGTATTGAAACAGGATCCAATGGAAAAGTAGAGATCGACCCACATCGACTGTTTCCAAGACATGAAGTACCAGACTAACGCACCCCTTGGCTCCAGGGATGGGTAGTCCATCCAGAGCCAGCTCTGTCGCTTTCAGGCCTAGGATTAAGCTTGGCTTCATTGTCGCCCACAGATTCGACTCCTCGCTGCTGCTCTGAGACGGGGGTTCCACCCCAACTGAGAGTGAATTTCCGGGCTGCGCCATGACGGCAGTGGAGAATCAACAGGGAGATGTCAACACGGTCAGAAGATGGGATCGAGGCAACTGTGAATAGTGGTGACGCGATTAGAAATCGGAGAGGTCTTCAAAGCTCAAATGGTGCAGCCTGAGCGGCCTGGCATCACCGAGAACGAACAGGAAATAGAATAGAACAGCAGAACAGCGGAACGGCAGGTCACGGGCCGCTTGTCGCCCCGCCATCATTCATGCATTTCATGCCTCAGTTGCGCTACACCATGTCCATGCTTGGCTTCCCAGTCTGCTGTTAGCCCACTGGTCGGCTTGTAGGAGAGATAGGAGACGTCAGTTCAACATCCACGCCATGCTCGCGCTGCCAAATGCTCCTCCCTCATCATCTCGGAGCTTCTGGCGGAAGCGTAAGAGTCTCTGGAGATGATAGTAATATAAAGGATGTATGGGTCAACAGTTGAGCGCTCTCTGGGAGATACTGGATGAGGTACAACACAAGATGATGCTTCCTGGAATCCTGACTGGCAGCGAGATCTTGGTATGACGGCAGTCTTCGTTGAGTCTCCTACGACATGTACATCGCGATGGATCATTAGAAATCCCTTTTCTACTGCTTTACACTCCAATACACGATATAAAAGTAACACTGTCCCGCCTCTGGCAAGAACAACCCAATGAGCAGCCCAACGCTTAAATAATGCTTGAATCATTCATTTGGCTGTAATGATACTCAGCGTGCATATTTACTGTACAAGTATTTAAAATATCCCAGGGCTACAGGTACTACAGAAAAGACGAAGGGCGGGGGTAGACTCGGAGGGAATATCCGGGAGATCAGAAGGCAGCACGAGCAAGTTGCGAGCAAGTGGAGAAATTCCCCACCCGCCACAGCGTGAATCGGATTAAAGCGCCGAAGGGACCTACTATGGGATAAGCAGACGTAAATTATCTCTCTCGGGTTAGATAACAGTGAGTTACACAAATAAGAGCAATACGTATCTGTGTCCGCCGCTCTGTCTGGAGATAGGGGCTTGGCGCGCTCGCGCGACTGGGTCAACGTTTTAACCGTGGCCGTCCCGTTGGTGATCTTGGTACCCTCTTTGACGGTACGGTTACGGACGGTAAGGACCGTATCGCACCGTATTTTCCGGCCGTCGACGGCCGTACGGTCTGTATAGAGTTGATTAGAGTAGAATGTTTGCACTCCAATTCATGATAAAATGCGATCAATATTGCAGGACTGCCTATCATTTATCTACTTATCATCTTGTCGTCATGCAGTTCGCACCTCCATTCTGCCTTGGTTGATCACACAGTCTGCAAGGCCAAATTTCTCGGTTAGTATAGTGATGACATCATATTGAATTGGCGCCCATTTGAAAAACATTGACGCAGCCCTACACCAGATGCCTACGGGAAGTCATCCACTGTAAGGACCGTTCTGTGTGGCACTGGCCAGCCAACTTCGAAAGTGGTCTTGTGCACGTCCTGACTCCTTGTACACTTTTGCAGCACTTTTAGACTATCTGCCTCTCCACAAGCTCCTGCGCGCCTCTAGTTACTTTACATTGTTTGCACCCTTTCTTGCGGACGCAAGTACACCACAAGAATATACGTGTTTTTCATACCGGAACATGTACAAGGAACATAACATGGTCTCTGCTGATCGAGTCCGAGTCTAAGTAAATTCGAAGCTTTCCGTGATGACACGTGTCGACTAGCTGATTTTTGAGTCTGTCAGGTTAAAATTGCCATTACTGCTAGTTCCGTCTTCCACAACATCCAGGCTTTGCAAAAGAGGGTCGAAGTGAAGAATCAAAATGTGCACTCCAAGTGTTCTCTTACATGCATACGACTTCAGTCAGCTTGACCCTAGACTTAGGTGAAAGGTATTGAAGCAAGGTGCACTGACTTAGGTTTCCTCCGAAGAATTTGAAGGGTGGATAAACGTGCTCTTCACTGATATTTAAAAGCAAATACGCCCCAATATTGACTGGCCAGAACAACCATTATTAAATGAACTACCAAATTGTCCAAAGATCGTTAACAATGCGTAGCAAAGCCCAGGATGATTAAATTCAATTTTTAAAAAAATGTCACAATGCAAAAAAGAAGGTGAAAGCTTTTCAAAGAAATGGAGCAGTGGGAGGACCACGGCTACTGGTCGAAGAAGTGGTATTGGATTCTTGAATTGCGCGGGCGCCACCAAGAATAAGCGAGATCTTGTTAAGCGCCGGAATGAGATCAATGGGGCGCGCTTAAGAAGAGCGCGCAGCCTTGGCAGCCTCGAAGGCAGCCTCGACGGAGTTGGGGGAGGAGCCGTCGTTCCAGTTGGAGCCCGAGGGCACAACCCAATGACTGCCGAGGTCGTGGCCGCTGAAGCCGAGGTCGTTGGAGCTCAAGGAACCGTCACTCTCAACAATGCTGCTATAGTGGCTGGCAATGCCCTCGTCGTAGCCGGCACCGCGGTGGCTCTTGTGGCGGATGTCACCGCTGAAGTGGCCCATGCTCGAGTAAAATTGCTCAAAGACGACGGTCTGGGACTCGACCTCGCAGATCTGTTCAGTGATGACCCTAGCGGGGATGATATGCAATTAGTGATTGAGCTCAGGGTATCTATGATAGGGGTTAATTACCTCTTGGCCATCTCCTGGAGGACGAGGAGACGCTGCTGGACGATCTCGATGCTCTCAGAGTGGCAGACCAGCTCGGACTCGTGCTCAACTACGGTCTTGGAGATGACACCGGAGAAGTTGTCAGAGCCGTAGAAGTTGTCGAAACCAGACATGTCGCTGTAGCCCATATAGCTGTTGAAGGAGTGGCTTCCAGGGGCGGCTAATTGATTCAGAGTTAGTACAGCGTCAGGCAGCGAGGAAAGTAGATATTCACCAAGGCTCCTGGCCGACTTGCCTTTGGCGCGAGCAGCATCTAATTTGGCCACAACGGCATCGAACTTGTCGATGAGACTGTTGGGTGAAGGAAGAGGGGTGGCTGAGACGGAGGCAACGACAGCGACAGCGGCGGCGATCTTGAAAAGCTTCGCAAACATTTTTGAAAAGGTGGGTTGTTAAAGAAAGCTATGTAATCATTGGTAAATATCAAAGTACTACCAATAATAGGGCAGGAAGGCTTACTTGAAGTTAAAAAAGGCTGTTAGAGAGTGTGCAAAGAATGAAGTTCTGGAATTGAAGGCGAAAAAATGAAAGGCAACCTGGCCAAAAAGGGTAGGAGTCGAAAAGAAGGAGCGAAAGAACGAATACTGAAGAGAGAGGGTGTTTTCCCGCTTCCTTTATACCACCTTAGATCTAGAGAGGGTTGTATCACCCACATTCCGTCAAGGATACCATCACCATGTAAATCAAGTGTTTGGAACAGATCTGTTGGTTTGGAACTCGTCCGTGGTCGGCTGAGGAACTTGAACCCAAGTATGCTATTTTCGGATTCACTCTATTTACGGGCACAACTGGCGGAAACCTAGTCAGGCCTACGAAGACACTGTAAATACCCAGACAGTTAAAACATTCTACACAGCAACTATTTCCTTTGTGCGTAGAAATATTTGCAAATCTATAACTTCAGGAAATATAAAACCTCTGTTTGCCTTGTCCAATGAAGCCTGTAACAAACCCAAAACTGATCGTCTAAGAATAATACATAATACACAAGCTTGATGGGTACATTTCATCAACAAGACTGATCCAATGTGTCATGCTGTACAGTGTTTCACCAAATGAATGTTATGGCGCAGCGTTTTAGCCAGGTTTTTGGGCAATTTAAATTTTAGCCCATAACTGGGAGTTGGTCCACCTGCACGTGTGACGTGATGCGCATGACCATGGGAATTCGCGCCATGCCACCTCTGCGACACCCTCGTACACTTGAATTACGGTCTGAAACTAACGCGAAAAAATTTGGGTTACGGTTAATTTCTTTGAGTCTCATTTTGAAATGTCGTCTTGCTGAGATCCCTGTAGATAATATTCGGGAAGTAGCACTTCATCTTGAACAGTTTATTGGGCAATACATATCAAAATGGTTACAGAGGAGGAAATGTTAAATCTTGGCCAACTTTGGTGTCCCTAATGTTAGGCTTGCTGGTGAGACATTTGATGTTATATATGACACATATTGCTGGGGGTAAATATGCTTGTTTTTGTTGTCTCTCATTCTCTTTTTGCTAAGCCTATATGCGTACTAGTCTCCATCGGGCTGTAGCAGTCAATATCAGCTGTTTAAGCAACAACCAGTTATGTGAAAAGCTGTCTCCTGATACCTGTGTTGACTATTTGTTTGGAACTTGCCTCAATACAGTACCGGACAGGCAAAGCCTGACAACTACTTTGTGACCCTATAGGAAAGTCACACGCTCGCCCAAAATCAAATGAAAAGTATTTAAATGAGCAGCTCTCGTGAAGAGTTATCTATTTGCATGAGCCAATTTTCCAAAATCAAACTTTTAAATTCAGACCCCAAAATATTGACCACTAGGAAAAAGTGCTCCTAAATTTATGAAAAAAAGTGCAAACGACTCCTTTTGATGAGCTGGTTCTAATTCCGTACAAATTCGAGCATTCTATGGAGCGGTTTGACAGAAAGTCGGACATTGATGGCCAAAAATGACAGCCAAAAATGGAATGACAGCTCGCTTAATATCGCTTAGCGCCGGATGGTTTGTCCCTCGGTTGAGCGGAAGGTGTTGAATTTGAAAGTCAGTGAACTTGTGGTCTGAGCGAACGTCTGATCCACGATAGTACGATATGCCATCTAGTTTTCAATTATAGCATTGTTTTGATATATATGTAACTATGCGCGCTGACCGCAAACTGCATCAGTTTTGAGGCGTAGTTGCAACGTACTTGCTTGCGCCTCCTCCATACAACACTACGTTTGTCATCGCCGCCGCCGTCGCCGTCGCCCTGATTCCACCTATAATCAGATGTCCGGTTCTCCATTTAATTCCGCTTTATTCTTTTCCCCCCTTCTAGCTATCATATGTCCCACATCCTCCTCGGATGGGCCTCCATTCCCTATATCAGGACCAATCTAGAACTCTAAGCAACAGGCGCCTACCTGCTCAACCTTATGTTGTGACCAGAACTGACATCAGCATGTACTGCGCTGTTACAGTATGCACCTGAAGTCAGATTAAACTTGGCGAGATCTCCAAGGCAAGATTTCGACAACAAATTTTGACGATTTGCAGTTGTGCCGCCTTCCCTCACCTTCCGCTGTCCAAGGGGTCGCGCTGTTGGACACCCTTGCTGACCGCTCTGATTTTATTATGTCTTTGAACGGACACTTCCTGGATCTTGAGACATCCTCAAGTAGTCTTTTTTTATCAAAGTTTTTAGATGAACTGCGCGCAAAAATCTGCATCCACCCCTGAACGTGTGTGTCTTGAATCGCGCTCCTTGATGCGTTGATGGGGCGTGCCAAGTGGTGGCCGGTGATGTGCCGTTCCCGGTTCCGCCATTTTATTGCAATTCCTTTGGGAAAACTCAAGATCAAATAGACAGTCCCTTGCTTTCTCCGAGCCCTACCTGATATTGGTGCACCACATGACCCATCATTCATGTCGAGTGTTCTCTAACCCTCTGTCTTCCAGCCGCTATGGTGGATCACACTCCTCTTCACCCACATATACACAATCACCCAAACTCGTTCAGTGTAGTTTGATCCATTTGCAAGAGGAGGACGCGGTAGCCATCGTAGGCGCGTCAGGGGAGTGGAGAATCTGGACGATATAGGCCTTCCACAGGGAGATCCAGATCTACAGGAGTCAGGCCGGAATTCAACGTACGGATGGATGTCGAGGGTATGTATCCCTTCCGCCAACTGGACCTCGCCGTTGATCATGAACCCTTTCCAGCGCCTCATGCTAAATGGACGCGCTCGTGGAGACCGTGTAGCAATAAGCATGGAGATAGAAGAGGGCAGACATCGGATGCCTCGACTCGAGGGCAAGGAGGGGGTCGTGGCGATTACAGTTGGCCCAAACGCGGTTTCTGGTTCCCTTCTGGACGCGTTTGCGGACGATGCGAAGCTTTCAGTCCATCTCAACACGTTCTGTGGCGAAGTAGCACGCTCAAGATGGCCATATGAAACAGAGCAGAGCTCGGATAAAGTCGAAGATCTCGGGAAAACGGAATGGACACTTTCTGCGACAGACGACCACCCGCAGAAGCCGAACCACCACACGAAGAGCCTTGCTCAGCTGGTGCCGTAGCGAGAGACACACCTGCAGACATCGGAGGAGGGAGGAGCGCGAAGAGCGCTTCAAGGTCTGTCGCAATCCTGGCGTACACCCTTCGCTGATGGCGCCTGCTCGCTGCGATTATTCTCCCCGCCGCCATGGCCCTTGTCGGCGCTATCAACTTTGACACCACCCTGTTTAACCTCCAAAGGCCAGCATTTGCCTTTGACCTTCCCGACCCCGCTCTCTGACCATGTCTCGCCTATCGTCAACCCTCGGCCTCTTCACCTGACCCCTTCCACCTCCATGTATCCCGCACTGCGCGTCAAGCTCCTATACACTTCTATTTGAGTTGTGACCCTTACAGCTCGACTGCACCGCGTCCTACCCACCCCGAGTGCAAGTTGCACCGCCTGTCGCTCACAACATTACCACTGCACCCCTACTCCTGAAACGACACGAGGGGCGCGGCGATGCTGGGATGTGAAGTGGTGCATGTGCGGCGCCACTACCCGCGACACGCCCTAAATCATAGCGGGCGGCGGGCCTGCATGCTCCCCGCTCCTTGTCCCCATCCTCGCTTTTGGTGGTGTCGCTGCCCCAAGAAACCATCGCAACGCGTGTACCTTGGGGGCTCGAAGCCTGGGGCATTGGAGGCCGGGTGGTGCAATGGTGCGGGAGAAAGCGGTTGCACGCTGTGATGGGCTGTTGATATAGAGTCTTTCACGGGCTCAACGTGGCGCTAGAAGACGGATTCCGCTCCAGGATACAGATTCCCCCCGATGGTACGTACCCTTCCATCAACTGGGACTTGCGTTCGCCGTTGACTCTTTCCAGCGTCTAACGCGAATCGAAGCACTCTTGCGGGATCGGGCAAAACAAGTGGGGAGGTAGATGAGCTCGGACATCAGACGCTCCAGCTCGAGGGCGAGGGCGGGGTCGCGGCCGCTACGATTCGCTGAAACGCAGTATTGAATCTCCTGCTGGATGCGGCGGTTTCCGACCAAAGCCTGCAATCTTGGCAGGTTTGCTGTACCAGGAACGGCCTTTGCTTACGCCGATCGTATTCGTGCGTCAGCCCTCGCAAAGGTCTTGTTTGAGGAAGAGGAAGCACTCATCAAACCTGGCGTAGAAGATGTTGGTAAGTTGACTGATTTCTGTGACAAAGTGACGTGCTGACGATGAACAGACGATGCAGAACAGGGCCACGTCCCAACGGCAAATCAAGTGGCCTGCATCCTTGGCGTTGCTGACGCCCGCTCGGGGGCCGAAGAAGAAGATGGCGAGGAAATCGCAGATATTGACTACAATCGGATGCACAACTCTTCGACGATGGTGCAACAATGAATCCACGACTGCGATCAAGAAGAAGCTGCTACAATACTCAAGGAGCAGTTTACTGGGTTCTATGTGAACCCAAATCCTGCCTCGAAACCAGACGAGGTTGATGGTCTGGCACCGAAGATGGAACAGACACTCTCCGCTGGAAGGGACTTGGATTCACTGATGGAAGCGTCAGCGTCAGCCTGAGGCTGAGCTACAGTCAACAACACTCCGCAGACATGTTTTACATCGACACACACTACTCCCCGAGGCCGTCACTCCGCTCCGTTTGATGCGCTTCGTCCGCCTGATTTTCGCGATGATGAGGATGACGACGTCACTGTGTTCGTTGGCCCGCATCCGCAGAAAGATCTTCTAGCGGAAGGACCTGCAACTAGCATGCAAGACATGTCGTTATTCACACCTATGTAACCGCGTCCACTTTCCCGCTCGCGGCGGCATCTACGTTCACATCCACATTCAGCGCTATACCGTCTGTTCTGGGACCTCCGTCATTAAACGGCCTTTTCCGCTCTATTCATAATGGGTTGCCCACCTTGAAAACGCTTAACCAAAAAAAGAAAGAAAAAAAGAAAAAAGAAATGCTGTGATGTCAAGATGTGGTACTACGAGCGTCTGTGAATATTGTTTTCAACATTTGAGACGTTCAAAGCGCCCTTATTTTACTAGAAATTATATATATTGCGAGTACTTTGTGTAGACGCTATCACCGAACCTACGTAAAATATCGTTTTGCCGTGCGAAGCAGTGGCCCCGCTCAACAAGTTCAAGAAATTTCAAAGCACCTTTGGGTATATACAAACTAAAATGATACATATGTATTAGATAGTTTATTCCAAGGGGGAGGGAAGAAGGTAAAAGAGATAGAGAAAATATCCGCGAGTTGTTTATATGTACAGATATATTGAGACGGAAAAGCAAGATATGGAGAGGAGATTGAGCTATTGTAGCTTTCGAGTCTACGGAACGAGCCCGTCGCGTCCATTGCAGAATTGCCTATGGGACTAAATCACGGACCACCCGTTCCGTTCGGTGGAGCGTTGAAGTTGTTGTTAAAGTCCATGTTTTGATCATACACGGTGCCCTGTGACATGTCCAGGCCGAAGTTTTGCTGGAATTGTGACATCCAGTCGGATCCTGCAAAGGGAAAATAAAAATCATCAAAAAAAATCCATCAAAATTAAGTCGAAAAAACATGCCAGGCAAGGAGATATCTTGCCAACCATTGGGATCTGTGAGCGACTGCAAGTTCTGCACGATGTGGTCGTCGAAAGGCAATTCTGGCTGGAAGAACCCCTCCATCATACTGTTGACATTCTGTGCCGATGCATTAGTCGCAGCGACATTCGCGAATGGATCAGTCCGAGGACCTACAGGGGCGAAGCTATCAAACGACAGCGCACTCTCGGTCGCGGCCGGGGACAAAGAATTGATTGTCTCTGGCGAGGGATGGTTGTACACGGTTGCGGGTACCGGATTGAGACGTCTTCCAAACGAATAGCTAACACGAGCATCAGGAAAAAGTTGTGCATATAGATCCTTGGCACTTTGTCGCAGAAACGCTTGAAATTGGTTGCTACATCCTGAATGAAACTATGCATGGACGTGCTCAGTCAAACAGAGAACAGTGGATAATGAAACAGGTATAGTTACCCCCCAGCGATACACATCGTGTATAATATCAAATGTGTCTTCAGCAAGCCTTACATTAGGCCACATAATGTCATGCATGATTCGAGATGTTCTCCTCTGCAGCCATTTTAGCAGATATCGCCCAATAAACTGTTCAAGGCGACGTGCAGCTTCACGATTAACTGGAGGGATATTCATTAGATGGCGACACCAGTAGTTATCCGAGTACCGAATCTCTGGAGCCAGACTAGGGTCTTCAGAATCGTACTGATCCTCTACCGAGGTGTGGGACAGATCCGAGCGTTCGTCTATAACATCAAGCTCATCTGTACGAGGAGCTGCTGGTGACGCAACATCATGCTCATCGGCACGAGGAACCGCTGGCGAGGGGGCGTTGAGGTTCTGGAGTGGAGTAGTAGCGCTCCGTTCAACACCTTCAGCGAGTGCATCAGCTGTTATGGGGCCAAAATCTTTTTCCATGATGGCCAAGCATCGGAGAAAAAGGTACTGCGCCTGTTTTGCCGGATCAATGTATGGCTTTGGGTTTGTACATCGACTGGAATTGGTTATAAAATTCGGGAATGAGAGGTGGTAGGTCCGGGGTGCCCCCGAATCCACTGTGGGAACAATGATGATGGAATGAAGGTGGTAAAGTGTCTCCGCGATATCTTCGACAGAGTACTCCCCTAAAAACTTGGCCAGGGATCCCAATGGCAGAGGGCGTTCAAGAAGAACAATACTGCCTACAATCCTGCGGAAGCGTTGGATATAGTATACATCGGAGCTCTCAGCGAAGACACTCTCAAGAATTTGCAAGTATAATCCATCAAGTTGTCGATATGGTTCGCCAACAGGGACGTGGCCAATCTTCACACCAAGAAGAGTAGTGAGCTGCCTGTTGAGATTTAATGTGGGACTGCCGCCCACGAAGCGTACTGCAGTTGCAGCGTACACAAAAAGTTTCCCAGATTGTTTCACCAGATTCTCCAGGTCGCCTTCCGATGGCCAGCAAACTGAGGTCTGCTTCATCCGCTTGTCCCATATTTCCTGGAGACGCTTTTTCAGGAAGAGACGAATGTCGTTTTGGACTTCCTCTGCATAGACATCCTCATGAAGGACGAGCTTCTGGTGTGGTGAGCCGCTGTCGACCAGATCAAGTGCTTCGCGAATGTATCCCTCCGGCCTACTGGTGATGAAGACTCGTAGAAAAGGAACGCTTTTGATGTTCTCGACGAGAGTTCGAAGGAGCTGGCTTGTAAGCTCCTCGGGCTCGCATTCATCCAGGGCGTCAAGAATGACAATGATGTGTTCAGAACGCGATATGGCCGAAAGGGGTTGGAGAATGAGTTTTTCGAACTGCAGATCAAGAAGGTTTGAGCCACAATCTGGATCATGCTCGAGAACTTCCGCCAATCGAGTTTTGAACTGTGAGTTGAATTGCGCAAGTTGGAATGCCAAAGTAGGAAAGACGAGACGGGCGTCTTTGAGTTGGTCGTCGGCTCGAAGAAAGACAAAGCTGGCACCAAGGAAGCCTTTCTTATCCAATTCAAAGGCTATCGTATGCGCAATTGTCGTTTTGCCAATGCCGGCAAGGCCATTCAACCAAAACATAGGTGGTTGGTTGTGATCCGGGTCCGTGGCCCATCGTCTTATAGTCTCGAGAATCGAGATGCGGGTGCCCTCCAAACAGCCATTCGCCCTACCAGTTCGTATGGATTTGTATGAAGCAATGCGAGCTCGAGGTAGTCGGTCCAACAATTTATCCTCTCGATCTTTTGGAGATTGTGTTTGTCAATACTATGCGCCAGTAGGCGAGCAACATATACTTACCTTTGATAACTGCTCTGTGTGCCTCAAGCTGCTCGCATGCCATCGAGAGAAATATATTTCCGTTGAATATATTGTTCAATTTTGGCCAGGAGGGAAATGTGTACTCACCCGTGCATTCGCAGATGTGACGATCTTTAGAGGCGTGAATGTAAGTTGACTGAACGGACTTTGGTGGCTGAACTCAGGTGCTCACAAGGAAGGTCTGGATCGTTTGATCGACCGCTTTTGCAAATCGAGTCAACACCCCACGGTCGTCTGAGGCTTTGGTGAGTCCGTGGAGAAGACGTCTCCTCTTTGGCTCCCTTTCCAGCTGAGGTTCCCATTCTGCAGCAAGTTCATCCAGTTTTCTGTGTATTGCAATTTGATCAACGCGCCGACGGACTCCTTGAAGGAACAACATACCTGGAAAGCTCTCCAACGTCTTTGCGCAGATCATCAGGGACACCCAAGGCCTTATTCACATACACTGGCAACAGCACGCTTTGCAGAACTTCGTATTGAAGTTGAAGGGCTCGAAGCACTTCAATATTTTCGGCAGCCAGCTGAACAGCGAGTAACCCATATTGAGTACTTGAGTTACGATGCAACGGAAGAACGAACATAAACTTACATCGGCAGTTTCCAAGAAATGAAGGACCACGCCAATGCATCCCTTGGCTCCAGGAATGGGAAGTCCGTCAAGTGCCTTCTCTGTCGCTTTCAGACCAAAGACCAAGCTTGGTTTGATTCTTGACCATAGGTTCGAGCCCTTGCGGCTACTGTCAGATGCGGCTCCTGCTTGAGTATCTGGGGAACTTTGGGATGGCGCCATGCAACAGTGGTGGAATGGCGGAGGGAGATCAACAGGGTGAAGCGAGAAGATTGAATCCGACGCTGTGAACAGCTACACGCATGCGACAGCTTCAGTTTTTGTTATCCCCACCTGACAGGCATTGCCCAAAGTCAAACTCGTGCTCAACCATGGAGAAAGGCTGTGTCCCGACTACCGTGGCGTAGAATTATTTGACGAGATGACCAAATGCAGTTGGCAGACGTTTTCCAAGTTCAAGTTCAATTGACGCCCAAGTAGTCCATCCGCAAGAACTTGAAGAGACGCGATATGTACTTATTATGAGGAGGAATCAACACGGATCGGAGACGGCTGGCACTCCATGGCCGGACTTGCTCAACTTGGGTAATTCCGGCATCCGGCCAATGGTGATCTCATGAGCGACAGTTGGTTGGGACTCCTTTGTCTTTGACCCTCCGTCATCCCGGCGCTACGGTAGATCTTACTTCTCCCGACATACATAAACAGAATTGGGTAACCTGACCACTCAATGGCAAAGGCAGGACACTGTCGTATTTTGGTGGTAATCGTGGACGGGATGGCAGAGATTCTGGAGGAGGTGGTCACCCAGCGAGGGGCTCTAGATCTATAGAAACGAATTGGACTTCAGCATACAAGTTTAAGCCAATGGTACGTAGCCTCATGCTAACTCAAGCTTGCAGCTGACCCTTTTCAGTGCCTACTGCCAATAGAGTCCCGCGGAGGGTTGTGCAACAAGAAGCATAGAGGTAGAAGAGCCCAGCCATCGAACACCCCAACATGAGGGCGAGGACGGGGTCACGGCAGCGACTATTCGCCAACATGCGGTTATGAGTCTTCTGCTGGATGCGGACGAGGTCGAATATAAGCATTCACTCCGTCTCTGCGTGGTGATTGTGGTATTGGTGCCCCACCGCGAGGCCGTGGGCGAAGCAGTTTCCAACCAAAGGCTGCAACTCTATCAGGTTTTCTACACCAGGAACGACCGTCGTTGAGGCCGACGGTATTCGTGTCATCGTTCCTCTCGAAGGTCTTGTTTGAGGAAGAGGAAGGACCTATCAAACCTGGAGTAGAAGATGTCGGTACGTTAACTGATTTTTTTTGACAAGGTGACATGCTGACGACGAACAGGCGAAGGTGACGAGGATAGAAGGAGTGAATTTCTTTTGCATGCTCACTTTGCCTTTGGTTCTCAGACTGCACCAAAACTTACCGAGGCGAATACCGGCCTTTGTGTGTAAGCTCTGATGGCTGGCAAGAGAGCGATTGGATTATAATTACGGATAGTATGCCCGCTACTACGGAACTCGGTCTTGGAGCCACCAAGTAAAAGATGCTTCATTATACACATTTACATATGTTGCAATGCGCGTATTCCATGTATCACTCGTCGTCACTAAGTTCACCATCAATACGTTCAATGGTCCACGGTGAATCAGGTCTATCCGATACTTCCTGTAGTACTTGTGCATTGAGACGTCTTCCAAAGGAGTACTCAGCGGGGGCGTAAGGAAAAAGCCGTGCAAATAAGTGCTTCGCTCTTTCTTGCACAAATACTTGAAATGCGTTGCTGCATCCTGAATAGGACTACAAATGTACAAGTTAGTAAAACACAGAAAAACGGATGATGATAAGATGTATTTACCCCCCAGCGATATGCATTATGCATCGCGTCGAATGTGTCTCCAGCAAGCCTAATGTTAGGGTTCCCAAAGTCATCCAGTATTCGAGCTGTTCTCCTTTGCAGCCATTTCTTTAGATAACGCATGATGAAGCGTTCAAGGGCAATTGCTGCTTCTTGATTGCCTGTAGGGATATTCATTAAATGACGGCACCAGTAGTTGTCCGAGTACCGAATCTCCGGCGCCAAACTATGGTCTTCAGAATCGTCCTCGTCTTCTGCCGGGGTGTCGGACAGATCAGACTCAGAGTGTCCGTCAAACTCCTCTGCCCGAGGAATTACCGGCACGGTGAAGTTGGCCTCCTGGAGCGGACTGGCCCTCTGTATCTTGTCTACACCTTCGTCTAGTGTGTCAACTGTTACCGGGCCAAAATCTCTTTCCATGACGGCTAAGCAACAATGGAAGAGGTATTTCGCTTGCTGGCATGGATCGATATATGGCTTCGGGCTTGTACACCGATTGGCGTTTGTTATAAAGTCTGGGAACGAAAGGTGATAGGTGCGGGGTGCTTCCAATGGTGTTGCCGGAACGACGATGATGGAATGAAGATGATACAACGTCTCGTTGATCTCTTCGACGGTGTAATTCCCTAAAAGATTAGCGAGGGATAATAATGGCAGAGGGCGTTCCAGGAGAGCAATGCTGCCCACAATCTTGCGAAACCGTTGCACATAGTAGTCATCGCCGCTGTCCGCAAAGACACTCTCGAGAATCTGCAAATACAGTCCGTCTAGCTGCCTGTACGGTTCCCCGTGCGGAACATGCCCTATTTTGACGCCGAGTAACGTAGATAGCTGCCTGTTGAGATTTAATGCGGAGTTTCCGCCTATGAAGCGTACTGCAGTCGCGGCATATATGAAAAGTTTGCCGGATTGCTTTACCAGCTTCTCCAGATCGCCTTCAGATGGCCAGCATACTGACGTCTGCTTTGTACGCTCGTCCCATAGTTCCTGAAGACGCAGTTGCAGAAAGAGACGGATATCGTGCTCGACTTCCTCCGCATGGACGTCCTCGTGGAGCACGAGTTTCTGGTGCGGTGAGGTGCTGTCAACGAGGTCGAGCGCTTTACGAATGTATCCTTCCGGCCTGCTGGTGATGAAAACTCGTAGAAAAGGGATATTTTGGATGTTTTTATGGAGGATCCGAAGTAGCTCGCTCGTAAGCTTCTCAGGATCACATTCGTCCAGTGCGTCGAGGATAAGGACGACAGGCGCGGAAAGCGACATGGTCGAACAGGGTTGGAGGATAAGTTTCTCGAATTGCAGATCAAGGAGTTTTGAACTGCAATCCGGGTCAAGCTCGAGGGCTTCCACGAGCCGAGTCCGGAATTGTGAGCTGAACTGGGCGAGTTGGAACGCAAGAGTGGGAAAGACGAGCCGTGCGTCTTTGAGTTGGTCGTCGGCTCGAAGGAAGACGAAGCTGGCTCCAAGGAGGCCTTCTGCGTCCAATTCAGAGGCGATAGTGTGCGCGATTGTCGTTTTTCCGATGCCAGCGAGGCCGTTCAACCAGAACATGGGCGGTTGGTTGGGATCGGGGTTCGTGGCCCATGCTCGAATGGTCTTGAGAATCGAGACGCGGGTGCCTTTCAAACAGGTGTTGGCTCCGCCGGCGCGGACAGAATTATATGAGGCGGTAGGCGCGCGAGGCAGTAGGTGCAGGGTTCTAGCCTCTCGATCTATTGGAAAGCGACTGTCAGTACTAGTGAGCGATGGGCGGGACAAGTGGACTGACTTTTGATCTCCTCTCTGAAGGCTGCTATCTGCTCGAACGGTATGGGAGGGGAGAAGTACTTTCATATTAATATATGCGCTATATTTCGCTGAATTCGCTGCTCACCCTTCCATTTGTAGTTGTGATGACCTTCAGAAGAATGTATGTGAGTTGACTGAACGGACTTTGGCAGCTCAACTCAGATACTTACAAGGAAGTCCTGGATCGTTTGTTCCATCGCGTTTGCGAAGAGAGTCAGCAACTCGCGGTTGTCTTCTGCATTGATGAACCAGAGAATAAAGTGTTTCTTGCTCTTCTTCTCCAGTTTATGTTTCCATTGTGCGGCGAGCTTGTCGAGTTTTCTGTGCTCCACATGTTAGTTAATATAATTGCATTTTTTTTTTCCTTTGGAAGGTACAACGTACATCGCAAGGTTTCCGACATCCTTGCGCACATCATCAGGGACATCGAAGGCCTTATTCGCGTACACAGGCAACAGCATCTCTTGTAGACTGTCAAGTCGACGTTGAAGGGCTTCAAGTGCTTCAACATTTCCAGCGGCTAACTGAGGGGCGCGCAACTTGTTTTGAGCCAGGATTCGACGGAAAAGCAGGACGAACCTACATCGGCTCTTTCTATGAAGTGAAGGATCAGACTGACACATCCCCTGGCGCCAGGAATGGGCAATCCATCAAGAGCCATCTCCGTTGCTCTCAGGCCGAGGACTAAACTTGGCTTGATTGTCGTTGTCCATTGGTTCGAGGAGTCCTTGCGATTATTTTTAGATGTAGATCCTACACGGGTTGATGAGGAATTTCCGGACAGTGCCATAAAATATGAGGGATTCGCCAGTGGGAGGTCGAAGAGGTGAAGAGAGGTTGAGCTCGGTGGAGATCGACCATGTTACGACCGTCACCGTGAAGTGTACAACACGTTATGCGCACATGGCTCAAGTCGTCGTGATGTGCACCTGAAGGCACCTGAAGGCACCTGACCGCGAATCTGACAGGGGCAATCGTAAGACACCTCTGCCGTTCTCCTCAGCCTCCAATCTCGCAATGATAAAACGACAGCTTGCGACCTCGCTGTCACGCGATATCTCGACCAATGCAACGAAAACCAACGCGTTTCGCTTCTAAGAAGGAACCCGTAGCGCGCTCGCCTATCTACACCAGCTCGGATGTTCCAGTGTTCCCTGGCCCATTTTTTCTGCCTCAAATACATTCGGGGAATCTCCAGCATGCTCCCTAGTGCGCCCATCCCGACCTGCGACCAGATCTTGTGGCCACGAACCGTAACACTTCATACGCCGCGTATCGCGTCTCTGCTCTGGCCGTCAAGTTTCTCGTTTGCGCCATGCCCTTACCGAACGACATCCTCCCCCATTATTTCGTACAATATGTTTGACTCTAGGTGAGTACACTTCCGATGCGGCGTGCATCCACCCTACATCCTGATGACATCCCTTCACGCCTCATAGTTGCCCTTCACTCCCCTCGGCATCTATTCCTTCGATATTCTGGGCCACCCTGCCCCGACTCTTACACGTTCTTTGCACTTTCAATCCATGATGGTGTGCGCACCCGCCTTCAGCTGGCTCACAGAACTACGAATATCCAAGTTCATGGCTCCGACAACATTTTTCTCGCAATGCTCGTCTCTCCTTTCCGCACCATTGGCGACACCCTACTCCGCTCTTCATCTTCAATACACGCCCCTCTACCCACCTTTTCTCTCTCTCGGCCTCTATCGCCCGTCACTCCCTGTCACGCATCACCCTCCATACTCGCAGGCACGGTCGATGTCCAGCCCACGACACAGTCGGCCCAATGAGTCGCCCTCGTCCTCGACCGACTCGGAAGTGCCATCCGGGCCACCATGTCTTACGAACTTCCGCAAAGCGGTCTCAAAAGATCCGAGAACTTCCCTTTCACCGTTGAGAGATGTTATCAGGACACCCCAGGAAGTCGAAGCTCATGCACATCGGATTGAACCTCATTCGATGGCATGAAATGGTGCGGACGGCGCAAAGTTGCCTTCGAGCGCTATTCGTGGAGTATCAGGAAGGAAATGCGATTCAAAGTCGCGCAGGATGTCGTAGCGCCTCTCGGAGACAATTTGGTGTTCCTGCAGGATTTACTTCGGCGTACAGTTGCTTTCCGGCACATCCTCCAAATTTTCGCATCCCAACTTCTGTGCGCGACACCCTCATTTTCCTCCCTTTTTTTTCTTAGAAGCAAGAAGTCAAGACACAGAAGTACAACTACCACCCGTTCTGTAAGCCTTGGCCGGCCTCAAGTTGCGACTTTCAGTTTCGACTGCCTGCGGGCGCCTATTCTCGTGCTGACTAAGCCAGTCTGCTCGCGGCTTACCATACATGTTTTATGCGTTTTCGAACTTTTCTTCCTTATCATCGTCTGGGTTCTTGGCCCAAAAGATGACCATACAAGAGGTCCTTCGACAGCGCGCGTTTGGTCCATGGCACTGTGTTGCTTTGGGGCTGTAGGGGTCGGAGTGGTTCATCGGGCGGCCGGCACGACATCGCCAGACTTGCCCAACAACAACCCAACAAGTTATACCAGATTGTACTGGGCCTTGCGTTAACCCTTTCCAGCGCTTTCTAGTGGCCTAATGCCAATCGAGGCACTCGTGGCGGACTGCGTAACAACAAGCGTGGATGTGGAGCTGGACAGACATCAGATGCTCCAACTCAACGGCGAGGACGCGGTCACGGCGGTTGCGATTCATAGAAACACGGTTCTTGGTTCCCTTCTGGACACATTCGAGGACGGTGAGAAGCAGTCGCTTTATCTCAACGCGGTGGTTGTGGGATCGACGATGTTGGTATGTTCACTTATCTCTGCGGCACAGTAACAAGCGGAAGATGAACAGACAACACCTAACAGAGCCCGGACGATGTTAACAATGCCGCGGACAAGGAAGCGTCAGTCTCTGCTACAAACGAACACCCACAGAAGCCGAAGCACCACTTGAAGAGGCTACCTTCAAAGCTGCTATAACAAACGACTCACCTGCGGCCAGTTTTTTTGAATCGATGTTGAATCTACACCAGGGCCTGATCACGAGGCTATCGCGCTGCGTCCGCCTTTCTAGTTGATGAGCAGCTACATCAGGATTTTCTCGATCGAGGAAGAACATGCGACTGGTGCGAAAATCGCGTCGCTCTTCACCCTGGATGTCAACGCGTCTGTTTTCCCGCTCACGGCAGCATCAATTTTGAGCACCGGACCGCATGGTGATGAAGTTTTCGTTGTCAACATTCAGCCTCCCATATTCAAAACCGCGACGACACCCAAAACTCCTGGAAAAGCGCCCCTGACTGTCCCACCAGTGTTCACGCCGTGTTAGCTGGAGACATGGAAAAGAAAACGAGGCCTTAAGGAGAAGGATACATCGTCTTTCTCCAGGCACTTCCTGATGGCGCTTCTTTTGCAGACGGCCTGATTGGACGAAAGGCCAGAGCCCACAAAACCATGGACGACGTCATGTTCGATACTGCCGAGTTGATTGAGGATGAGGAAAAGAAGGATACGGTGGCTACTGTAAAGGTGATGCTCCTCTCAGAGGTGCTTCAGTTCGGCGATGGCCAGCTGGAGGGTGCCAGCGGGGCCAGCGGCGATGGCGATGACAAAGGCCAGAACTCCCCGTTCAATTGATATTAGAGAGAAATCGCGGCCGAGAGACATGCGGATGCATCCATGGAGTTTGCGCTTAACGATAGTGACGAGGATAATGACATACAGCGGGATATGACACCGTCAGAGGAAGGCGAGAAAAGACCCAAGTGAGTCTTTCGTGCTCGAATAGCAAATCCGCCGCTTGATTACTGATATAGGCGGACCATTGCAGATGTCACTGCTGCATACGAACAAGATACTCAAACGAAATTTTACAAAATGGCCGTATCATCGCCATCGAAGGCAAGCGCGACGCTCAGTACCCCATGCTCCATAAGACGTCGTACACCCGTCAGCGGGCAAGGTTGACAAGGTACGTGAAGTGCGTAGATTGAATTTATTTTGTATGCTCACTTTGCCTTTGGTTCTCAGCTTGCGTATATATCGGATTCCGTATGCTGGCGCTTATGGGCTGGCAGGGCAATTATATTGACTTAACGGGTGGTCTTGATGCCTCTCAGACTGCCATTATCAGAACTGTAAAGCTTAGGCTTGGAGTGACCAGATAAGAAGTACTATAAATTGGCCGTGTAGACTTGTAACTGTATTGTTGTTAGGGAATTTGTGCAGTCCTCAAACTGCGCTCAGCGGCTCGGGGCAAATGCCTCACGTACAGAACGCCTCAACTCTTCGTGATCTCGCCGTCCTGAACTTGAAAGAAAATCGGATGAGGACTTCTGATTGATCTTCGGAATGAGGTCTTCGGGATTGAGACGTCTTCCAAACAAATAGTTAACACGGGCATCAGGAAAAAGTTGTCCATATAGATGTTTGGCGCTTTGTCGTAAAAACACTTGAAATTGGTTGCTGCAACCTGACTGAGACTGTCATGTAGATATTCAGTAAAAGAAAGAAGAGCAGATAACAAAATGAATATACTTGCCCCCCAGCGATGTGCATCGTGTATGGTATCAAATGTGTCGCTGGCAAGCCTTACTTTGGGCCTCTCAGAATCATCCATGATTCGAGATGTCCTCCTCTGTAGCCATTGTGTCAGGTATTGCATGATAAAACGTTCAAGAGCCAGTGCCGCTTCTTGATTACCCATGGGGATGTTCAGTAGATGACGACACCAGTATTTGTCTGAATACCGAATCTCTGGCGCCAGGTCATAATCTTCATTATCGTCCTCTAGTGAGACGTGGGTCTGGGCAGAGCGTCTATCACTGTCAGTCGAATCCTCCTCTTCAAGAGGAGTTGCTTGTCCACCAACGCTGGCATCCTGGAGCTGAGGTGTGCGCTGTATGTCCTCTTCGTCCAGAGAGCTAGCACGTACTGGGCCAAAATCTTTTTCCATAGCGGCCAAGCAGTGGTCAAAGAGATACTTTGCCTGCTGACCTGGATCAATGTATGGCTTCGGGTCTGTACAGCGACTGGAGTTGGTGATAAAATTTGGGAACGAGAGGTGGTATGTCCGGGGTGCCTCCGAATCCGCTGTGGGGACGATAATGATGGAATGAAGATGGTACAGCGCCTCCATGATTTCTTCCACCGAGTAATCCCCCAAAAGGTTGGCCAGGGATCCTAATGGTAGAGGCCGTTCAAGAAGAACAATACTGCCCACAATCCTGCGAAACCGTTGGATATAATAATCGTCACCACTTTCCGTAAAAACACTCCCAAGAATTTGTAAATACAATCCATCTAACTGCCTGTATGGTTCTCCACGTGGTACATGGCCTATCTTGACGCTGAGGAGGGTAGCGAGCTGTCTGTCGAGATTTAATGTGCGACTGCCACCCACGAAGCGTACTGCGGTCGCAGCGTATACAAAAAGTCTCCCTGATTGTTTAACCAGCTTCTCCAGATTTCCTTTAGATGGCCAGCAAACAGAGGTCTGATTCGGACCGTGACGCTCATCCCATATTTCCTGAAGACGCAGTTGCAGAAAGAGGCAGATATCATGCTCGACTTCCCCCGCATGGACATCCTCGTGAAGCACAAGTTTCTGGTGCGGTGAGGTGCTGTCAACGAGGTCGAGTGCTGTGCGAATGTATCCCTCTGGCCTGCTGGTGATAAAAACTCGTAAGAACGGAACACTCTGGATGTTTTTGTGGAGGATCCGAAGTAACTCGCTTGTGAGCTTCTCAGGATCGCATTCGTCCAGCGCATCAAGAATAAGGACGACTGGCGCAGCAAGCGACATGGCCGAGAAGGGTTGGAGAATAAGCTTTTCGAATTGCAGATCAAGAAGTTTTGAGCCGCAGTCTGGGTCAAGCTCGAGGATTTCCACGAGGCAAGTCTTGAATTGTGAATCAAACTGGGCGAGTTGGAACGCAAGAGTAGGAAAGACGAGCCGGGCATCTTTGAGTTGGTCGTCAGCTCGAAGGAAGACGAAGCTTGCCCCAAGGAGGCCTGCTGCATCCAACTCAGATGCTATCGTGTGTGCGATTGTCGTTTTTCCGATGCCAGCAAGGCCGTTCAACCAAAACATAGGCGGTTGGTTGGGATCGGGGTTCGTGGCCCACGCTCGGATGGTGTTGAGAATCGAGACGCGGGTGCCTTTCAAACAGGCGTTGGCTCCACCGGTGCGGACAGAGTTGTACGAAGCAGAGGGAGCTCGAGGTAGTAGGTGCAACGTTCTAGCTTCTCGACCTGTTGTGGAGTCCATCAATACTGTACCGGGACAGGAGAGGAAAAGCGCACTCACTTTTAACGTCTTCTCTGAAAGCTGCTATCTGCTCGAAAAGTATCATGACAATATAAACATCGGTTTCCCCTCAATCTCAATCAAGAAGGATATATATACTCACTCTTCCGTTCGTATTTGTGATGACCTTCAAAAAGGCGCGTGTAAGTTGACTAACGGACATCCATAGTTCAACTCGGGTACTCACAAGGAAGTCCTGGATCGTTTGTTCGACCGCGTTTGCAAAGAGAGTCAACAACTCGCGGTCGTCGTTCGCGTTTATCAGTCGGCGAATAAAATGTCTCTTCTTGGGCTTCCTTTCCAGCTTATGTCTCCACTGAGTGGCGAGTTCATCGAGTTTTCTGTGCGTCACAGGTTGGTCAATGCGACTGTACTTTCGCTTCTGAAGGTGTAACATACATAGCAAGATTCCCAACGTCTTTGCGCACATCTTCAGGAACATCGATGGCTTTGTTTGCATACACCGGCAACAGCACCTCTTGCAGATTTGCCAGTCGACATTGAAGCGCTTGGAGCGCTTCAGCATTTCCAGCAGCTAACTAGACAGCGAACAACTTGCATTGGAACAGGATCCAACGGAAAAATAAATAAATCAACCTACATCGACGGTTTCCAAGACATGAAGGACCAGACTGATGCACCCCTTGGCTCCAGGGATGGGTAGACCATCAAGAGCCATCTCTGTCGCTTTCAGACCTAGAATTAATCCTGGTTTCATTGTCGCCCACAGATTTGAGACCTCGCTGCTACTCTGAGACGCAGATCCTACTCCATTTGAGGGCGAGTTTCCAGGCTGGGCCATGATGGCAGTAGAGGATCGGCAGGGGACGTTGAGAACAGACGAGGTTGAGGACAACTGTAAATAACGTACGAATCTGATGGCACTGCCTCATGGCGGGAATTATAACTCGCAAAATGGCCCTGCCGGGCACGCCTGGACAAACTCATTGCGATTGATGATGTCCTGTCAGAGGCCTGCAGTCGCGATGTACTCAAATAAAGGGGACAATGAAAATATGGCTGTGCATCCAAACCTTTTCCCCAGAAGCATTTAATCCTTAAGGCATGTTTCCAGTCTGCCATGCTGGAATCTCTCCTTGGTTGCTCTCCTATTTGGAAACAGACATGAAAATTCACATGCGCTTACATTCTCGAGTAGATAACAACATGAAAAAATGCTCCCTTCTAGTCCCAGCTAGGCAGCCTTGACAGTAATTTGAAGAAGCAGCTGAGCCTCTTGTAAATACAAACCCTAGCAGCTGCTTGCCTATTCAAGACATACTTGCTTCTCCCTTTTACAAAAATACCAAAATAAAAATCCAATAAAAATCATGAGGGAAATGATGAGTGCCAGATTGATGGTCACTTATATGTGCTCTATCTATATTATGATGGCTACACGGCTCCTTATGTCATCTGGCACAATACTAATCAAAGCAGCAAAATGAACGTTGAATGAACGTGCCGCAAAACACCATGCTGACCTAGTCTAGGGATATGGCTTCTATTCAGCATGACCCGACAACATACAGCAGTGTGAGAAATGGCGGAAAATTTTCTTTGCATGCAGGAAGTGCCCCTAGAGTTTTCCCGTGGAGTTAGAGCCCGTTTGCAAGTTGCGACCCTCCCACGGCCCACCAGGGCCACCCCCTAGCCATTTCTTTGTTTACACTTTGATGCATTGATAACGTTTAACTATGTACACACATGACCAAACACCTTCATGGACAAGACCTAGACACAGAGTGTCCAGGCATTACCTAGGATTATTCAAATCGCATCTCGCTCTCGACCGCCGCACAAGACCAGCGAACACTGTCGCAACAAATTCCCGAGAATCCGCATACGAATCATGGTTGGAATATGTTGTCAAAGTTGAGATCTGAGAGCCAATCGGCGCTGAAAGCGGGTTTGGGGGGACGCGAATCCGATTACTCACACATTTGAAGGAATTCATGGAAGACAAATGAGCGATCTGAGGACATGACATGCAAAAAGACCCGTGAACGTACCGGGGTCGGCCTTCGAATAGTGCAGCCCGGCATTCCATCACCGTGACTTGCTAAATTTGGTCATATTCTCCGGTGATCTCAAACAGTTGGTCGAGGTCTTTATCTTGCTTTCCACCACTCGCTTTGATTTTTACTGAGATTGGCGCGTCGCATGACCCATATTGTTCATGTCGAGCTTTTTCTGATCTCCGTCTGCCAGGCGCAATGGTGGATCAATCAATCATACATCTCCCTACGCGCATCGACAAAGTCGCGCAAACTCACAATGTAATATCACCGCTCAATGGCAAGAGGGGGAGGCAGACGTGTTCTGGTGGTAGTCGTGGCGCCGCAGGAGACTAGAAGATCTGGACCGTACGATAACCCCCGAATGTCTATATCCATAGAAAACGAGTCGAGATTTGACATACAGCTGTATGCCGATAGTATATACTTTCCGCCCAACTGGAGCTCGCAGTCGATCATGACCCTTTCTAACCTTTCTTAGCGCCCAATGCTGAATGGATGGACGCACTTGTGGATGGTCGCGCGACACCAGACACGGAGACAAACGAGGATAGACATCAGACACCCCAACTCGGGCGAGAACTCAGCCGCGGTGGTGATGATTCGGTTTCGAGTTGCCTTCTGGACGCGGTCGCGGACGAGGCGAATCATTCACTCTATCTCGACGTGGTGGTTGTGTAGCAGAGGAATTTGGTACGTTTACTGACTTATGCGGGAAAGTAACACTCTGACGATGAGCAGATGAGATGGAACAGTGCCCGGACGAAGTCGACGAGTTTGCAAAGATGGACATGACCGTTTCTGCCACAGACGGTCACCCACGTAAATCGAACTACTACCACTCAAAGTGCCTACCGCTGCTGAAGCAGCGAACAACACTCCTGCGGATATCTGTTGCATCGACGTCAAGCCCACTCCAGTCCTTGTTGCCGTGGTTCCGTTTGACGCGCTCCATTGCCACTCTGCGCGACGGGGATGAAGACGATGTCTTTCGTATATGTCGCGCCGCATCCGTGCAAAGTCGATGGGAAGCTGCATCAAGAGTTTCTCAAGGAAGGATGTGCGACTGGCACGAAAGACGCATCACCGCCGTATGCAAGCACAACCGCTTTTCCCGTTCACGGCAGCATCCACATCGACATCCAGTACCACCAGGACCACCTTTTCCAGAAGCCCCTTTGTTGTTGTCGTCATCCAGCACTTGTTTTCGATAAGCATGGCGGCACCCATAACTCCTGAAATGCGCGCGTATTGCTTCCACCCGTCTCCAGACTGCGTTAGGCAGGGCATTGAAAAGAAAGCGAGGCCTAAGCGAATCACCGTTTGGCACTCAGGAGAGGGACAACTCCATCAACATGACCCAGCATATCCTATTATCGGTTCTGACCTAGACGCGATACAATACCTCATAATCAGACGAAAGGTCGGGGTCCACAAACCATGGACGCCGTGATGGAAGAGGACATGCTACGCATGGAGGATGAGGGTGAAGGTGAAGGTGGAACAGAGCCGAGTGAGGACAGGGGAGAGGGCCGGGGGTTGCGGTGGCTATCGAAGAGGCGATCCACATCTCAGAGAGACTTCAGTTTCGACGATGGTCAATTGGAGGGGACCAGCGAGGACTCCGACGGCGACGATAATTCGGATGACGGACGAAGATCAGGCGTGCCTCGCACGAGTTTCCGGGCGCGGCCGCAGTGAGTCCGAGAGACCGCGGATCAAGAAAAAAATATCAGTGGAGTTCATGTCTGACGATAGCGAAGACGATCTCGTGTGACGGAATATGGCATGGGCAGCGGAAGATGAGGACTTGATTCAAGAAGGGATCCAAGTAAGTCATTCGTGGTCAAATTGCTGCCATGCTCTAATTGACTAATTGACTCTTTCCACGAAATAGCTGTGACCTTCAATTTGAAGAGCGTCAGTAAATGTAAGGACGATGCGATGGACACTGCACACCTTGCCTTTCCTCTCAGACTCTACCAAAACTTTTCAAGCTGAATACTGGCTTCTGTATGCTATCTTGGGCAGCGTGGGTCTTGATTCCGTTTTACGTTGACCCTCGTGCGGGACTATTCTATGTTCTAGGGATAGGTCAGGTTTATAGGACTCACAGGCCCCAGTTTGAAAATTATATTTAGGCGCCTTTTGCACGCCCTGAAAACTTGAGTCCAAGGTGTAAAGGAAGATGTAAAGAAGGTCATCGCGACAATACAGTAAAAAAAACGCTGGTATAGCACGCGAAGATATGAATAGAGCGTCAACGACGGCGCCGATCTCTGCCCCTGCCAAAGCCACCAGACTTGCCAGCTTCTTTACTGCTCGTGGCCTCTTTCGTATGATTGGAGACTTCCAAGGGTTCACTGGTGTCTGGATTGGTAACCCGTAGAGGAACCCGGTTCGCCACAGGCACATTCCTGACCATATTCAGAAATGGTAGACTGATAACGCTATCAAGGCTTTTGACAGACGGTGGGGTTCCAGGGCGGCCTTCCGCATTGAAGCGTCTTCCAAATGAATGGCGGCGCGAGCGCGAGGACGAGGACGAGCGCGGCTGCTGGATTATGATCGGGGCCGCGGGCGCGGGAAAGTGCTGCTGACGGGGCGAACGCGAACGTGAGGACGAGGACGAGGACGAGCGGGATTGCTGAATTATGATCGGGGTCATGTCCACGGGCAACGGAAAGCGGGGTTGAGGGCTCGGCTGGTGGATTATGACTGTGGGTTGTTGTTGGGGCCAGTGCGAGCGCGAACGCGAGGATGAGCGGGAACGCCGGCGCGAGGACGAGCGGGAATGCCGGCGCCTGGACGAGTGGGAATGTCGGCGCCTGGACGAGCGGGAATACCGGCGCCTTGACAACAAAGACGAGGACGAAGACGAGGACGGAGATCCAGATGAGGGTGAGGGCGGAGGGCGGTGCGAGGGCGGGGGCGGAAGCTATAACACGTACCCAAACGTAAGCGTCAGTGATGGTAATGATGATGAATAAATATCAGTCCAGGACATATGACTGACACTCTGAGCAACGTCTTCTGGATTGAGACGCTTTCCAAACAAATAGCCAACGCGAGCATCAGGGAAAAGTTGTACATATAGATCCTTGGCACTTTGTCGCAGGAACATACGAAACTGATTGCTGCATCCTGAATGGGACTGCGTATGCGTGTTCAGTAAAACAGAAAATAGCGGATAAAAAAACAGGTATATTTACCCCCCAGCGGTGTACATCGTGTATGATGTCAAAAGTGTCTCCAGCAAGTCTTACATTAGGGGCCCCGAAGTTGGCCAAGATTCGGATTTTTCTCCTCTGTAGCCACTTTGATAGATATCGCCCAACAAACCGTTCAAGAGCATGTGCTGCTTCTTGATTACCTGTTGGGATATTCATTAGATGGCGACACCAGTAGTTATCTGAATACCGGATCTCTGGCGCTAGATGATAGTCTTCGATATCGTCCTCCAGTGATATGTGGGTCTGAGCAGATCGATCGTCACTGTCAGTCAAAGGCTCCTCTTCAAGGGGAGTCATTGTTATTTCTTTGACAGTGTTGGTATCCGACTGGAGCTGATGTATGTCCTGAGTGACGTCTGCATCCAGAGAGTTGACAAGTACTGGGCCAAAATCCTTTTCCAAAAACGCTAAGCAGCGGCCAAAAAGATACTCTGCCTGCTGACTTGGATCAATGTATGGCTTCGAGTTTGTACATCGGTCGGAGTTGGTGATGAAATTCGGGAATGAAAGGTGGTAGGTACGGGGTGCCTCCGAGTTTGTCGCGGGGACAATAATGATTGAATGAAGGTGGTACAGCGTCTCTTTGATATCGTCAATTGAGCAATCCAGAAGATTGGCCAGGGATCCCAGTGGAAGAGGTCGTTCAAGAAGCACGATACTGCCCACAACCTTGCGGAAGCGTTGGATATAGTATTTGTCGCCACTGTCAGGAAATACGCTGTCAAGAATTTGTAGGTACAACCCATCTAATTGCTGATAGGGTTCGCTTTGTGGCACGTGGCCAATCTTGACACGGAGGAGCGTCGATAACTGCCTATTGAGGTTCAATGCGCCATTGCCGCCTATGAAGCGTACTGCAGTGGCAGCATAAACAAATAGTCTCCCAGATTGTCTCACCAGCTTCTCCAGATTGCCTTCAGATGGCCAGCGATGAGAGGTCCGATTCGTGCGCTCGTCCCATATTTCTTGAAGACGCAATCGCAAAAAGAGGCGAATGTCGTTCTCAACTTCCTTTGCGTGGATATTCTCGTGAAGTACGAGTTTCTGGTGTGGTGAGCTGCTGTCAACCAGATCGAGAGCTTTGCGAATGTAGCCTTCTGGTCTGCTGGTGATGAAAATTCGCAGAAAGGGAATCTTCTTGATGTTCTTCAGGAGAATCCGGAGTAGGGCGCTTGTGAGCTTCTCCGGCTCACATTCGTCTAACGCGTCAAGAATAATGACCATGGGCGCAGAAAGGGATATGGCCGAAAAGGGCCGGAGAAAAAGTGAGGCAAATTGCAGATCAAGACGTTTTGAACCACAATCTGGATCGTGCTCGAGAACCTCCACCAATGCAGTTCTGAAGCGTGAGTCGAATTGGGCCAGTTGGAATGCGAGGGTAGGAAAGACGAGACATGCGTCTTTGAGTTGGTCGTCAGCTCGAAGAAAGACAAAGCTTGCGCCAAGGAGGCCTGCTGCGTCTAATTCAGAGGCCATTGTATGGGCGATTGTCGTTTTTCCAATGCCGGCAAGGCCATTCAACCAAAACATAGGCGGTTGGTTGGGATTGGGGTTCCTGGCCCACTCTCTTATGGTCTTAAGAATTGAGATGCGAGTACCTTTCAAACAGGTGTTCGCACCACCGGTTCGTGCAGAATCGTATGAAGCAGTGGGGGCACGAGGTAGTAGGTGCAATGCTCTGGCTTCTCGGTCTATTAGGGAGCGTTGTCAATACTAAGTGGAAATAGGTCAAGAAAGCACACTCGCTTTTTATATCTTCTCTGAATGCTGCTATCTGATCGTATAAGGAAAAGAATGCTCGCATCAATAACCGCTATGCTTTGTTCAATAGAATGTGGACTCACCCTGCCGTTTGTGATCGTAATAACCTTCAGGTGTGTATGTGTCAGTAGACTGAACTGACACAGATTTCTCAACTTGAATGCTTACCAGGAAGTCCTGGATCGCTTGTTCGACCGAGTTTGCAAACGTTGTCAAGCTATCGCGATCGTCTTCGGCTGTCAACATCCGGAGAATAAAATCTCTCTTTCTTTGCTTCTTTTCCAGCCTGTGTTTCCATTTCGCGGCGAGTTTATCGAGGCTTCTGTATATCGTACATTAGTTTGCATGCTCGTACTTTCATTTTCAGATTCAAAACATACACCGCAAGATTCCTGACACCTTTGCCCAAATCGTCAGGGACTTCGATATCCGGATTTGCGTATACCGGTGAAAGGGCCTCGTGTAGACTTTCAAGTCGACTTTGGAGGGCTTCAAGGGCTTCAGCATTGCCGAAAGTGAGCTAATCAGAGAACAAGTTGTGTTCAGCCAAGATCCAACACAGGAAAGGTATCATCACCCTACATCAGTCGTTTTCACGAGATGAAGGATCAGACTGACGCATCCCTTGGCTCCAGGAATGGGCAGTCCGTCCAGAGCCATCTGGGTCGCTGTCAGACCAAGGACTAAACTTGATTTGAGTGTCGTCCATCGGTTCGAGTCCTTGCGGTTACTTTCAGAGGAAGCTTTCGCTTGATTTAGTGGAGGAATTCGGGATGATGCCATAAAACAGCAGCGGGATGGAGGAGGGAGATCAACAAGGTAAAGTGAGGGGTTTGAAACCGACTGTGAACGGCTGCCTGCAGGCAGGCTGCATGCATGTCATTCAAATTAAACTGATGGCACTAGATGGTACTGCCCGTTGTCGCAACGTACTCTCCACTTGATTGCGGCAGGATTTTCTCCCAAGCACTGCACGAAGCTGGTCAATATAGTCTGAGTCTATTGTCTGAACTGAAAATCAATGACAATTGCCGTCAAATGCTGCCTCAGGATTCAGATCTCCGACACCACGTGACGCCCGGCTTGATCGTCGCAGCTCGGTTGACGCATTGACGTCAACCTTCCCTTTGTTTTCTCCTATCTGAGATCGGTGTGCGGCATGACCACCATCCATGTCGACCTTCCTCTGACTCTCTGTCTTCCAGGCGCTATGGTGGACCAAAATTCTCCTCACGCGCATATTTACAATCGTGCAAACTCGCTTGATGCAGTCTAATCCCTCAATGGCAAGACGACGATGCCGTCTTGTTCTGGTGCTAATCGTAGGCGAGGCAAAGGATTAGAGGATCTGGACGATGCGGTCATCCCGGAAGGCCTATATCCAGAGAAGATGAGTCTGGATTCGACCTACATATGTATGCCGATGGTATGTATCCTGGAGCTTGCAGTTGATCATGACCCTTTCCAGCGCCTAATGCTGAAAGAACGCACTTGTGGATGGTTGCGCAACGCCAAGCATGGAGATAGAGGAGGGCAGACATTAGACGTAGCAACTCGAGGGCGAGGACTCAGGCACGGTGGTCATGATTCGCTGAAACGCGGTTTCGAGTTGCCTTCTGACGCGGTCGCGTACGTGGCGAATCATTCACTTCATCTCGACGCGGTGATTGTGGAGGGGGAGATCGTGGTACGTTTACTAACTTCTGCGGCAAAGTGACACTCTGACGATGAGTAGATGAGACGGAACAGAGCCCGGACGAAGTCGACGATTTTGCAAAGATGGATGAGACTATCTCTGCCATAGATAGCCATCCACGGAAGCCGAACTACTACTCGAAGTGCCTACCTCTGCCACTGCTGCAGCGAAAAACACTTCTGCGAACATCTATTGCATCGACGTCAAACCCACTTCAGTCCTTAAAGATATGGTTCCATTTGACGCGATCCGTTGCCCGCTCTGCGCGACGGGGATGAAGGCGATAACTTCGTATATGTTGCGCCGCATCCGCGCAAAGTCTATGAGAAGCCGTATCAAGGTTTTCTCAAGGAAGGACATGCGACTGGTGCGAAAGACGCGTCGCCGCCGTATGTTAGCGCCATCGCTTTTCCCGTTCACGGCAGCATCCATATCGACATCCAGTACCACCTCTTCCAGAAGCTCCTTTGTCGTCGTCATTCAGCTCTTGTCTTCTATAAGCGCGGCGGCACCTATCACTCTTGAAAATGCGCGCGTATTCGTTCCACCCTTCTCCAGACTACGTCAAGTAGAGCATTGAAAAGAAAGCGAGGCCCAGGCGAATCACCGTTTGGCGCTCAGCAGAGGAACAGCCCCATCAACAAGACTCCGAGCACATCCTGTCATCAGTTCTGACCTAGACGCGATGCAATACCTCTTGGTGAGACGAACGGTCGGGGTCCGCGAAGCCATGGACGCCGTGATGGAAGCCACATTGGGGATGAGGATACAGGTGGAACAGAGCCAAGTCAGGACGAGGGGGAGGGCCCGGGGGTTGTGGTGGCTATTGAAGAAGCGATCCCCATCTCAAAGAGACTTCAATTCTGACGATGGCCAATTGGAGGGGGCCAGCGAGGATGCCGACTGTGACAACAACTTGGATAACGATGACGACCAGGCGCCCCTCGCACAAGCTTCCAGGCGCGGCCGCAGCGACTCCGAGATACCGCGGTCCAAGAAACATGTACCAATGGAGTTCATGCCTGACGAATGCGACGAAGGCGATTTCGTGCAGCCGAATATGGCGTGGGCAGCGGAAGACGAGGACTTGATTGAAGAAAGAGATCTAAGTGAGTCGTTTGTGGTCGACTTGCTATCATGCCCTAATCGACTAATCGACTCTTTTACAGGATATCATGGACGACCACGAGGCTGTCGTAGCTGGGGGCGATGGAAAGTCTAGAAAGGCTCTTTTCCGCTCGATTCATATCGGAGAGACCGAGGACTACTCTAACATGAGCCATGCCAGTGCGTTATTTCTCTATGGTGCCAGATATCCCAATCTAATCCGTCATCACAGCATGACGGAAAGATAATGGCGAACATAAACCTGCCGACCGCAAGACGAAAGCCGACTACGACAAGCAAAGGAGCTTGCCCGTCTCAAAGCAGCTGCCGGCTCGATGTCAAAGAAAAGGGAAGGCAAGCAGGGCCGCAAAGCCGTTCTTGTGGCTGCCATAACAGTGCCCGGTGAGTGTTTGTTTGGCTTTATGCAAGAGCAGGGCACCTCGTCGCAAAGATGACGAGGTCAGAGACGTTTGTGATGCATGTAGATTAAATTTATTTTGTATTCGAGTATGCACACTTTGCCTCTCCTCCTAGCCTAGGCTGTACCAAAACTTTCCAAGTCAAATACCGGCTTCTGTATGCTGACTTGGGCAGCGTGAGTCTTGAGTCCGTTGTACGTTGACCCTCGTGCGGGACTACTGGATATTTTGGGGATAGGTCAGAGGTTTATAGGCGTTCTCGTTTGAAATCATATTTAGGCGCCTTCAGCACGCCCTGAGAATTTGAGTCCAAGGTGTATACACAGATGTAAAGAAGGTCATAGCGTGACAATACAGTAAACAAAGATTCTGGTATGCACATGAAGATGCTACTAAAGCATCAACGGCGGCGCGGAGCTTTGCCCTTGCTAGAGGCACTAGACTGGCCTGGCTTCCCAGTTTCCTTGCTGCGCCTGACCTCTGTCGTATACTCTGAGACTTTCAGGGGTTGGGTAGCGTCCGGATTGGTCGAGGACGAGCGCGACGGCTGGATTACGACCGGGGGTGGGGGAAGGTACCGTCGACGGGGCGAGCGGGAGCGCGAACGCGAACGCGAGGATGAGCGCGGCTGCTGGATTATGATCGGGGGCGCGGGCATGGGTTGACGAGGCGGCCGCTGGATGATGACCGTGGGCTGTTGATGGGGCGGCCGGGTTATGATCGGGGGCGCGGTGGGGTGATTGATTATGACCGGGGGCTGTTGTTGATGGGGCAAGCGCGAGCGGGAACGCCAGCGCGAGGACGAGCTCTGCTGTTGAGTTATGATCGGGGGCGCGGTGGGGTGGTGGGGCGGCGGCTGATTGATTATGATCGGGGGCTGTTGATGGGGCGAGTGCGAGCGTGAACGCGGACGCCGGCGTGAGGACGAGCTCTGCTGTTGAGTTATGATCGGGGGCGCGGTGAAGTGTTGGGACGGCGGCTGATTGATTATAATCGGGGGCTGTTGTTGAGGAGGCGAGCGCGAGCGCGGACGCCAGCGTGAGGACGAGCTCTGTTGTTGAGTTATGATCGGGGGCGCGGTGAAGTGTTGGGGCGGCGGCTGATTGATTATGATCGTGGGCTGTTGTTGATGGGGCGAGCGCGAGCGCGAACGCGAACGCCTGCGCGAGGACGAGCTCTGCTGCTGGGTTGTGATCGGGGGCGCGGGCACAGGCGGGTGAAAGTGTTGACGGGGCGGCTGCTGGATTATGATCGTGGGCTGTTGATGACGGGGCGAGCGCGAGCGGGAACGCCGGCGTGAGGACCGGGAACTCCGGGAACTTCGACGCGAGGACGACCGGGAACGCTGCTGGATTATGACCGGGGGAAAGTGTGCGGGCGGGGAAAAGTGCTGTTGACGGGGCGGCTGTTGGATTATGGTCGTGGGCTGCTGATGAGGCGAGCGCGAGCGGGAACTCCTGCGCGAGGACGACCGGGAACGCCGACGCGAGGGAAAGTGCTGTCGACGGGACAGGCGCGAGGACGCCGACGAAGACGAGGATGAGCGCGGCGGACGGGGCGGGGGCGGGAGCTATAACACATACCCAGACGTGGACGTCAGTCATAGTGATAATGATGAATAGGCATGAGCTGAGGACTGACACTGTGAACAACGTCTTCTGGGTTGAGACGTCTTCCAAACAAATAGCCAACACGAGCATCAGGGAAAAGTAGTACATATAGATCCTTGGCGCTTTGTCGCAGAAACGCTTGGAATTGGTGGCTACATCCTGATTGAAACTATGCATAAACGTGTTTAGTAAAACGGAGAACAGCCGATAATGAAATAGGTATAGTTACCCCCCAGCGATGTACATCGTGTATAGTATTAAATGTGTCTCCAGCGAGTCTTACGTTAGGGGCCCCGAAAATAGCCAAGATTCGAAGTTCTCTCCTCTGCAGCCATTTTGACAGATATCGCCCAACAAACCGTTCAAGAGCAAGTGCTGTTTTTTGGTCACCTGTTGGGATATTCATTAGATGGCGACACCAATAGTTGTCCGAGTATCGAATCTCTGGAGCCAGGTTATAGTCTTCAATATCGTCCTCTAGTGATATGTGGCTCCGAGCAGAGCATTCGTCGCTGTCAGTCAAAGGCTCCTCTTCAAGAGGAGCTATTTGTTTAACAGTGTTGGAATCCTCAGGCTGAAGCTGACGCGCGTCCTGAGTGACAGCTTTGTCAAGGGAGTTGACGAGTACCGGGCCAAAATCCTTTTCCAAAAAGGACAAGCAGCGGCCAAAGAGGTATTTTGCCTGCTGACTCGGATCAATGTATGGCTTCGGGCTTGTACATCGATTGGAGTTGGTGATGAAATTCGGGAATGAAAGATGGTAGGTACGGGGTGCCTCCGAGAGAGCGGCAGGGACAATAATGATAGAATGAAGGTGGTATAGCGTCTCCTTAATATCGTCACTAGAGCAGTCCAGAAGATTGGCCAGGGATCCTAATGGAAGAGGTCGTTCAAGAAGCACAATACTGCCCACAATCTTGCGGAATCGTCGGGTATAATATTCGTCGCCACTGTCAGGAAAAACGCTGTCAAGAATTTGCAAGTATAATCCGTCTAATTGTTGGTAGGGCTCGCTTTTTGGCACGTGGCCAATCTTGACACGGAGGAGAGTCGATAACTGCCTGTTGAGGTTCAATGCACTATTGCCACCGATGAAGCGAACTGCAGTGGCAGCGTAAACAAACAATCTCCCAGATTGTTTCACCAGCTTCTCCAGATTGTCTTTGGATGGCCAGCGATCAGAGCTCTGGTTCGTGCGCTCATTCCATATTTCCTGAAGACGCAATCGCAAAAAGAGACGGATATCGTTCTCCGCTTCCTCTGCATGGATATCCTCGTGAAGTACGAGTTTCTGGTGTGGTGACCTGCTGTCGATCAGATCGAGAGCTTTGCGAATGTATCCTTCCGGCCTGCTGGTGACAAATATTCGTAGAAAAGGAATCCTCTTGATGCTCTTTAGGAGAATCCGAAGTAGCTCGCTTGTAAGCTTCTCCGGTTCGCATTCATCCAGCGCGTCAAGAATAACGACGACGGGCGCAGAAAGCTGTATGGCCGAAAAGGGCCGGAGAATAAGTGCGGCGAATTGCAGATCGAGACGTTTTGAACCACAATCTGGGTCATGCTCGAGGACTTCCACCAATCTAGTCCGGAAGCGTGAATTGAATTGGGCCAATTGGAACGCGAGGGTAGGAAAGACGAGACATGCGTCTTTGAGTTGGTCGTCGGCTCGAAGAAAGACGAAGCTGGCACCAAGGATGCCTTTCGCGTCCAATTCAGAGGCTATGGTGTGCGCGATCGTCGTTTTTCCAATGCCGGCGAGGCCATTCAACCAGAACATAGGCGGTTGGTCGGGATTGGGGTTCCTGGCCCACTCCCTTATGGTCTTGAGAATCGAGACGCGAGTGCCTTTCAAACAGGCATTCGCACCACCGGTCCGTGCAGAATTATATGAAGCAGAGGGTGCCCGAGGTAGTAGGTGCAATGTTCTGGCCTCTCGATCTATTGGAGGGCGTTTGTCAATACTTGGTGGCAATAGGCAGGAAAAGCACACTCACTTTTTATATCTTCTCCGAAAGCTGCTATCTGATCGTATAGATATCGTACAAGTATCAGGAAAAGAATGTTCGCGTCAGAAACTGCAGTATATTTGCTCAATTTGGTTCGGGAGAATGTGGACTCACCCTGCCGTTTGTGATTGTAACAACCTTCAGGTGTGTACGTGTCAGTAGACTGAACTCACACAGATTGCTCAACTTGGATACTTACAAGGAAGTCCTGGATCGCTTGATCGACCGAGTTTGCAAACGTCGTCAAGCTATCGCGGTCGTCTTCGGCTGTCAACATCCGGAGAATAAAATCCCTCTTTCTTTGCTTCTTTTCTAGCCTCTGTTTCCATTTCGAGGCGAGTTTATCGAGTTTTCTATAAATTGTACATTAGTTTGCATGCCCGTAATTTCATCTTTCAGATTCAAACCATACACCGCAAGATTCCTAATGCCTTTGCTCAAATCGTCAGGGACATCGATGTCCGGGTTTGCGTATACTGGTGAAAGGGCCTCGTGTAGACCTTCGAGTCGGCTTTGGAGGGCTTCAACGGCTTCAGCATTGCCGAAAGTTAACTAATCAAGGAAAGAGTTGTATTCAGCCACGATCCAACGCAGGCAAGGTATCAATCTACATCAGTCGTCTTTATAAGATGAAGGATCAGGCTGATACACCCTTTGGCTCCAGGGATGGGTAGTCCATCAAGCGCCATCTCTGTGGCTTTTAGACCGAGGACTAAACTTGATTTGAGTGTCGTCCATCGGTTCGAGTCCTGGCGACTACTTTGAGAAGCAGTTTCCGCTCCAGTTAATTGTGAATTTCGGGGCTGCGACATAGAACAGTAGAAGACGGTCAAGGGAGTGGAGTAAGGAGGTTGGGATTGACTATGAACAGCTACACGCATATCGCATGTCACCGATGGCACTGCCCCCGTTCTTGTAATGCCCACCTGACTGTGGCAGAGATTGTAATATCCCAAATATTAAGGTTATCCAACTGGCGTCCCGCTCCGCTATTGCAAAAGACCAGCGACCACTGCGAAACTGTGAACTAGATGGTGGAGGAGGAAAACGTCGCGGATGAGTGTGGGGGTGGCGACGGCGGCACCGAGTCGAGTGAAGATGGGGATGTAGTGGCCGTCGAAGAGGTGATGCCCGTCTCGGAGACGCCTCAGTCTGACGGTCAACTGGGGGCCCAACGAGGACAGGGGGATCTACGACGGCTCGGATGACAACGAAGATCAGACCCCTCGTACAAGCTTCTAGGCGCGATTACATCTTTTGAGAGAAAAATTTCGGTCCAAGAAACGCGCTGACCCGTCAATGGAGTTCATGCCTGACAACAGCCGCGAAAACAGTTCCGCCCAACGGATTATGACATGCGCAGACGAAGATAAAGGCTTCAACCATGAGACCCATGTGAGTTTTTCGTACTCGAATCACTACCATGCTCTTATTGACTCTGTCACAAGATATTCTCGACGACAATGAGGATGTCCTGACTGGACGTGATAGAAAGGCTAAGAAAGTCATTTTTCGCTCAATCCATAACGGAGAGTTCGGCGACTACGCTGACATGAGCCCTGCCAGTATGTCGCTTCACAATATATAATCTAATCTTCCATCACAGAACGCCGGAAAGATAAAGACAAAGACCTGCCTGCCGATCCCAAAGCACAATGGGAGAAAGAGCGCAAGGCAAAAGCTGAGCACAAAAAAGCAAGAGAGCTTGTCCGTCTCGAAGCCGCTGCCGATCCAATGTCGAAGAAAAAGGGCGGTAAGAAGGGTCGCAAAACCATGCTTGTGGTTGCCAGTCTGGATCCTACGATCACCGTCATCCCGGACCGCGTCGCCGACATGGTCACCCTCACTCAGCAATCCGCCGCTTCATCGCTGAAATAGGCGGGCCGAAGCAGATGTCACTGCCGCCGACGAACAAGGACAGCCAGAAGAAATCCATGAAATGGCTGCGGAAGGCAAAGTTGATACTAGGTACACAACGCTTCATAAGACTTCGCGCTTCGGTCAGCGCATGTATGAGAAGGTGGCTTGAATCGTGCAACAGAGCGGTATTATAACAAGGGGAGAGCACCTACTACCCCACTCCTACCCCTATGCTTCGGCATCGGGAAGTAGCTGAAGTGCATTTTTTTTTGTCGTATGCTCAACCACAGCCAGAGGATAGCGGACACTGTCGCAAAGATATCTCAGCACCCGAGTCATGTTTGGAACATCCCCAACTTGAGAATCAATTAGCGCCGAGTGGCGTATCTGTGGTAATTGACGCGATTACACCTTTTTCGCTTATGAGAGGAGTGACATTAGCAATAGGCCGAGAAAGACAAGGCTGTGACATACTGCGCATAGGTGAAGACGGTATGGACGAGGGTGGGCTTGAAACTGGAGCGAGGCTGTGGTTTCCGGGTGGTGCAAAAGTACTCCATGATCCGCCAATTTGAAGTTGATCCGCTGACATTGGGCAAGCGAACGCCTGAAGGTTGCCCGAAGGTGAACTGCGCTTCAAGCGATGGTGTTCCTGCTAAACATCACGATTTTTTCGTACTCATCAACTGAAAGTTCGAAGCGGTTCAATAAGATTTTCCGGGACTGTGAGTGTGGCCGGCTTTCACTATTTGATCTTCATGATTTTCGAAAAGTGGCAGTTGCCTCTTGGAGCTCCATCGAGCTGTAGATTGGGTGCCCTGCGCAGTTCCCGAGCTGACCGAGAACGCCTGCCTGCGCGCTATTTTACCGCGAGAAGGATGTGTACGAGCCATGCTGAGATATGGCATGAGAATGCTGTCAGAGCAATTAAAGAGTATTCCATTCTGAGCTCCTGCGGGCAGTGACATCAAAGAAGATGGCTGACCAGAATAACCGGGGTTCGTATAGCCCAACCAGTACTTACTTCCACTCAAACGTCGTCCTGCATCATGATTATGATTACGTGCACAGCATTGTAGCATTGTCTTCAGGTGCACACGAGTTGACTCGGCCATGCGCTAGCCATGACGGTTGCCCGAGTTGTTACCACCCAGAACGGTTCGACCCTCGTATATGCGGCGAAGAGGGCCTAGCGAGACCGACAGAAGAAAATATTGTCCCAAAGGTTGTGACAAAGAATCAAGGTGGGGGAGTGAAAGAAACCATGACAGACAAAAAGAGGGATCGGAGGGGCCTTCAAATGGCGGCAGTTCGGCGCTGCATCACCGGAACTTCCAAATGTGGCTATATCCGGCGGTGATCTCATGAGTTGGTTACCTCTCCGCAACCACTGCCCCTTGCTTTCTTCATTCACCTCTATTTCCAACCTCTATCGACTGAGGGCGGCCATGTCGTCAACAACATTATCAGCAGCAGAGTCGGCGACCTCGTCGGCTATTAGCGGAACAATCTCAGCAGGATCCAACCTCAAGGTCTGTGAACGCAAGTCCATTGGCCCACCGGATGTTCAACTTTGCGTACATAGGTCGTTGGAATCATCTTGGCCATTGTCAGCGGGCTCTTGATTGGATCAAGCTTTGTATTCAAGAAGAAGGGTCTACTGCGCTCGCAGCAAGTAGCGGGCGGGGAGTTGGGAGAAGGTGTTGCATATCTAAAATCGGTGCGTCGCATGACCCATTATTCATGTCGGGCTGTCGCTGACCTTCTGTTTTCCAGCCGCTATGGTGGCTAGGAATGAGCAGTATGTCAACCTACTCTCGGTGTGTTTGGAAAGCTCACGTCGGTGTCAAAAGTGATGATTCTTGGAGAAATCTGTAACTTTGCAGGTTCGTCCCTTGTCCATGACCTCCTCTACTCCTTTCTGACATAGACACAGCATATGCTTTCGTTGAGGCTATCGTTGTCGTAGGAACCGTTTGCTTAATACCTATCTCAGCCCTCGTCTCACTTTCTTTCCTTCGAAGACACCACTTGGAGCGCTATCAGTCGTCATTTGCGCTATCCTTTCATCCTTTTTCCTCAATGAGAAACTCAGTTTCTTCGGCTGGCTAGGTTGCGCCCTGTGTATCGTAAGCTCCAGTGTTTGACTGCATGGTTTTTCTGTTCACCTTTCATTGCAGCTTGGGTCCGTAATTATTGCGCTCAACGGTGTGTAATTGGTGTTGGTCTTGCGGCTATAAATAGTACTCACGGTCGCTCCAACGCTCAGGTCCCAAGGAGGAGACAGTCGGCCAAATCAAAGAATTCCAAAAGCTGTTCCTAGCTCCAGGATTTCTGGCCTACATCTCAGTCCTTATCACCGCTTCAGCGGTGATTGTATTTTACTTTGCCCCCAAGTCAGCCTGCTATGATTATCGACATGATCGAACAGAAACTCATTCATTATCACAGATACGGCAAAACTAGCATGTTATGGTATATTTCCGTCTGCAGCATGATCGGTGGTATCTCAGTTAGTGTTACAACCGGTCTGGGTGCTGCAATCGTACAAACGGCCAAGGGCGATAACCAGGTTAGTGTCACTTGTGTTTTATCTTCGAAAGCACTGTTAACATCATCTGCAGTTTAAATTCTGGTTCATGTACTTTTTATTCGGATTTGTTATCATCACCCTTCGTAAGTTGCAGATCTTCATTAAGCTTGTCAGCCATAACGAACTTTTGTGCAGTAATCGAAGTGTATTATCTCAATGTTGCACTAGCGCTGTTCAATACTGGTGAGCTTCCCTTGAAACTTCTTGCAATGAACTGTATACTGATTGCTTCTTGGTAGCTATGGGTGAGTTTGAGATGCCGTCGTTTCGTTGTTTTCAATGCTAACCAAAGTTTTAGTGACGCCGACATATTATGTCTGCTGTAAGTCTTACAACCCCCCCTGGTTGCGTGGAATCTAATGCTATTTTTCAGTCACATTTTGCTCTATGGTTACAACCATTGTCCTTTTCAAGGGCCTCGACGCCGAGGTCACCCAGATTATCACCATCGTCATGGGCTTCCTGGTGATTTGCCTTGGAATCACGATCCTTCAAATGTCCAAAGTCGATCCCGAGAAACTCAACAAACTCGACCGGAGGTCCACTATTCTGCTACAGGCTGCGAGATCACAGACGGAGACCATGGACGAAAAGAGTGCTTTGGCCTACGAAGATCCTGGCATGGATACTTTGCGAGGGTCGTTTGGTACGGTGGGCAGCATAATCCGGGCGCGGACCGTGAAGAGAATGAGTCAAAGCAGCCACCACGCCTCGCACCTCCGCATGCGTCCTCCAGGTGCTGCGGCCCCATATGACGCCACAGCATCTTGGATGAGTTCGGGCATTCCTGAACGAGGGCAGAGCTTCTCGGGCGTCAAACGTCATCAACTATATGATGCACCGATGCCAAGGGACGACGCCTCTTCATTACATGCGCCTTCAATGCACTCGCAGCAAGCCAACAACAGCTCGCAGCTGGTCAACAAGCGACCAACCATCAAATTCGACAGCCAGGACGTCGTGCACCAGTACAGCCGTCCAGGGCAACCTCAGTCACCAGCAACTCACGAACACCGACAAGCCATACACGGATCGATGCTGTTACAGGATGGCTATCCACCGCTACCGCCCATGCCTGGCGCACGGGACACAGTATCGGACGTCAGCAGCCTTATCAATATCGAAACCGTACCGCCATCATCAACACAGCATTCCGACACGGCCACGCCTTCATCGCAGACGCTGAAACTGCCACCAGCGCTCGCAGGTGAACATGCCGTGCACAGCGCACCCCCAACAATGTATCGCGGCTTCGCCCGCCCGCCTCCATCATCAATACCGCGCACGGACTCGCGCGAGGTCTTCGACCGCGGCACCCTCCTCTCCTTCCCGTCCGTCACGGACTCCGCTCCCAGTGAATGGAACGAGGAGGAGCTGGAGCGGATGCAGGCGTACGCGAAGGGAAGCGCGGACTTTGAGACGAACAGCACGCACAGCCTCGCTGTGAAGCAGAAGGAGAAGGCGCGGGACAAGTCGCGCACGCCGAAGCGGTATCCCAAGGGGCTGGACTCGGACGACCGGGAAGAGAGCCGGAGCTTGGTTAACCAGACCGGCGAGAGGGCGAGCACGGAGGAGAGCGACGATGGGCTGCCCCCGCCGGACATGGGCAGCATACGGCTCGTGCAGCCGAAGTTCTAGTCCCGCTCTGCTCTGCGATACCTTTCGTTCCTCCCAGCCTAATTTTCCCTTGCTCTCTCTGTTTGGGGCGCCTGGTGTCTGCGCTTCTGGATCCTCTAATGTTTTACCGTGTTCGCACTAGTCGATGCTCGTATGCCTCTACACCTGCTACTCACTTGCTATCCTCGGACACTGACAGACCACATTGGTATAACCGCTGCGTCATCGACAAGCGCTCTGGCCGCAAATTTAGTCATGACCGGCAACATCTGTACTTACAATGTGTAACGATAGAAAAGACTTTTTCCATCCTTTATAGTCAACCTTGCTGCGATAGTGATATCTACACTTTACGCATCTCTTCTCCTGTTTTTGGATGATTCCCCATCCTACCTACGGCTTTTGGTTTCTGGTGCACTTTTTTATTTGTTACGATTTGACACGATATACTATACCGCAATCATATCTGGACTTTTTCACGACTCTTTTCACGGCGCAGAGGTACTATCGGGCGACTGGTGAGTTGGATATTTAATGCTCTAACAATACTCCTCAGCTACTTGTATCATGCCCCAGCCAGGTATCCATAAGATCCCAGACAATCCTCTGCTCGCCCTCCCACTCCTCCCGCTTTTCAACAACACACGACGCACACAACCCATACTTCGCCCAGTCAATCTCCTTCATCCTCTGCAAGCTCTCCAGGGGCTTGTACACGCCGTCGGTCTCGATCGCGGGCTGGATGACGAGCGGCATCCAGGTCTCCGCGAACACGTCAGTGCACTCCATGTGCGGCGTCGCGGCGGGCGTGAAGAGGATGGGCGTGAAGTGCTCGATGAGGCGCGTCATGAGCTCTGTGCAGACCACCGCGTCTTCGCGGGAGAGGGCTGGTTCGGTTGAGTCGCCTGAGGGTTTTTGGGTGTCGGGGGTCGAGGAGGCGGGGTCGGAGCCTTCTTCGGCGATGGTGAATTCTGTCATGGTCACTAGGCTGTACAAGATTGCTTTGCGTGCCTTCAAAGATTTGATTGTCGTGTTAATCGACCGCTTCTGCGAGGAAGTGAGAGGAAGTGCTCACGGAGCTGAGGCCAAGAGCAGTCGCGACTGGTAGTGCCTCGTGTCGTGGATGGTCGTGCGTAAAGGCGCTGGGGTCGGAGGGGAAGAGGCTCTCGAATAGCGAGCGCGCTCTGCCGTGTAGTTCTGGAAAATCAAGTTGCGTCGGGCCTGACACGCGCAGGATAGACGCTATATGCGCGATCTGCGACTCTTTTGCGAGAGGTCTACAAAAGAGGTCTTCTGGGTATGATTTCTTCAAAGGATTAAGGTAGATACTCACTTGTCGTGGTATAAATGCTGCAACAGCACGTCAACGTCCTCTGGCTTGATATTCCTCTTGGGGTCAATGGAAATTCGTCTCAACTCTGACTCGGCTGCTTTGCTACTTTGTCCATTCAATAGTTCTTTGACTGAGGCCCCATTTGGCTGTGCAGCGACAAGTCCTTTGGTCAGAGACGACAGATACTGGGAGTGTCTGGTGACCAACGAGTGGTGGACTTTGAAGCTCTGTTCCTCGACGTCGAGGACAAGTGACCCGTCTTCAAACCAGTAGATCGGGTGTCTTTGAATTGTGGCTGCAGTATCAGAAGAATTTGTTGTCTGCGTCATCTCGCAGGGGTCCTACAAGCCAGAGTCTAGAGGAGATGGTGGAGGTTGGATGGTAAATGATCTACCCGACAACGATAAGCGCGTTTCGATCGGCCCGGAAGCGTTTGTCGTTGTCGTCATACATAACCATGGAGGTCGTGGCGACCTCTCACACCCTGCTCACACCTTGACCACAACTAAGCATCCAACATGTTCACCCCCGTCGCGCGTACCGTTCTTGCCACCTCGAGAAATGTCTCCGGCAGGAGATCCATCATGACCCTGAACTCTGTCAAGGTCAGTCAACGCGTCGTGGACGCACCGATGCGTTGCTGACAGTGCTAATGTCGTGCACACTCTAGTATAGCGCTACTGCCAAGGCGCAAGGTGCTGGCCGCAACGGAACTGTGGCCTCGAACGGCCTTCAGCTTAACCTCGCAACACCCAAGGAACTCGGTGGGAGCGGCAACGGCGAGAACCCTGAGCAGCTCTTTGCCATGGGATACTCAGGTACGGCGTGGCTAGTACCTAACATATCATACAAAACTGACTTATCAATCGTAGCATGCCTCCTGGGCGCGATTCAGGCAGTCGCGAGACAACAGGGCAAGAAGGCCGACAACGCGGTTGTGCACGCCACCGTGAAGATCGGCGAGCCGAATGGCATGAAGGGCTTTGGCCTCGCCGTGGATATCAAGGTTGAAGGCGTTGACGAGGAGTTGGTGAAGGCCGGACATGAGGTGTGTTTCTCGCGTTTTGCGCAACAAAACGGCATTCTGACCGCTATGACATCGTAGTTCTGTCCCTATAGTCGCGCCTTGAGCCAGGGGATTGAAGTCAACGTATCCACGGCATAAGTTCAGATACCATGAAGTCAATAATCAATATTTTGTACAGACCTACTCATGAATTCCATTGGACGCTACTTCTGAGCATGAAGGTTTCTGAACAAGTCTGGATGGGCTCCCTGGCTAGAACGACAAGCACGAATTCTATGTATTAATCATGACTGCGCCTCCGAGTCCGCGTCCTGCTCGGTGGATTACCTTCGAGTCATTGAAAGTCGTGTACTTACAGAAATGGTCTGAGCCCTATGCGATTATATGCGCCATGGATGCTAGAGAGTGCCAGAGTCGCGCCTAGACAGCACTGACGACATTCTAGATCTCTTGTTCACCCATCTTTGGGCTAGCCAATGGAAGGACCGCACCCCCGATATTATTCCAACTGCTGAGGTGCGCGTCATTTTCAAGCGGTCCAATTGCGGTCGAGTGAAGAAACCACCCAGCGGGAGTTCACAGCACGTATGTCCTAATATCATATGTACTGACTCTCGTTTGCTCGCAGTGTTCAAGTTGAAGGCTCCAAAGAGAACGCTGGTTTATTGATAAATCAGGAAAGCACTATGCAGCATTAAATGCTCCCGCTGAGGCTTGGGCCTTGGCTGTCCCTTAACATGTACGTGCCAAGCGCCCCCCTCAGAGTCGCTGGCTGTAACCCAAACAGACAGACGAAAGAGCCTGGGCTCCACCATCGTTCCATTCGTTCTAGCATGAAGAGAGCTTTCGAATCTTCGAGCTGCAGGAAGAGAGGCGCGTCAAGGTATATAAAGTGACGTGCAGTCTTTTCCAGGTATTCAACATTATATACAAACTCACATCTTCCTTTATATTCAATACACTCTCGTGGAACTTCCACTCCTCAATAACCTTCTCAGTACTACCCAGCACTAGCAATCTCTAGCTACCAGTGATCCTCGAGCATGGGGTCCGACGCATCGCTCACACTGGAAAAGAAAACCTCCGTGCAGGCTCACCACACCGACATCCTACCCTCAAAAGCCGACGCGGAGGCAGCTTCGGATGAGAAAACCCTCGAGCTGGAGCGCAAGCGGGTCATCCGCCGCTTGGACTGGCATCTCCTCCCGTTCATATCCTTTCTCTACCTTTTATCATTCCTGTACGCACCACTGGCTATTTCACGACGCGATGGGTTCCTGACTGAACGACGATTCACTTCCTTTTTTGCAGTGATCGTGCAAATATCGGCAATGCGAAGATTGCCGGTATGGGACACGACCTCCATCTCGATGGATTGAAGTATAATATCGTGCGTTGCTTCATCATGTATGGTTCTAATGTTGATGTAATGCTGTAGATCGCTGCTGTGTTTTTTGTCCCCTACGCTCTATTTGAGATCCCATCGTAGGTTATGCCTCAACACTTCATGTTCCTTGTTCATACTAAGCCAATATGCACTCAGAAATATCTGCTTGAAGCTCTTCAGTCCTTCAATATGGAGTGCGTCTTCATGCCTCCAACTTTTTCTACGCAGACGGCTACTTACACTTGAATTTATCCAGTTCCTTCAATCATGGTCGCATGGGGCACCGTTATGACGCTCATGTCCCTCTGCAGCACCTACCATCAGCTCATTGTGTATGTCCCTCCCATCCGCCTCAGGCTCGATCTATTTATAGCCCGCCTCAACTGACGCCCACAACCCTTCCTCCCCAATCAGCGTGCGTGTATTTTTGGGTTTCACGGAAGCGGGCCTGTTCCCTGGCATCACGTTCTACCTGTCCCTGTGGTACCGCCGGGGAGATGTTGCTCAAAGGATTGCCATTTTCTTCTCGGCGGCCACGATTGCGGGTGCGTTTGGTGGCTTGCTGGCGTATGGCATTGAGCATATGGACGGTATTGGGGGTCTGTATGGTTGGCAGTGGATTGTAAGTCGTTCTCCCTCTTCCAGCTTGGTTAAAGGAGTCCGATTAATTGCGTTCATGCAGTTCTGCCTCGAAGGCATCGCGACTGTTGTGTTCGCTGTGGCGTCCTATTTCTTCATGCACGATGCAAGCCATTTGTTCATCTCGTCCATGGATTTTGTTGTGACGCAATATACACCCGTTTAGTACCCCGAAACGGCAAAGTTCCTCAACGACAACGACCGCGCAGTTGTTATTGCGATGCTCAAAGAGGACAGGCACGGTATGTCGACAAAGTTCGACACCAAATACGTCTGGCAGGCGTTCGGGGATATCAGGACCTGGTACCAAACTGGCATCTACATGGGCCTCCTCATCCCTGTCTATGCCATCTCGCTTTTCACGCCGACAATCGTTAACGAGCTCGGGTTCAAGGCTGCGACGTCGCAGATCATGACCGTTCCGCCTTTCGTATGCGGATGCGTGATGACTATCCTCTGTACGCTTCTTTCCTTGCTTTGGCACTATGTGATCGTCGTTCTAACCATATGTTTTCCCCAGTCGGACATTACTCTGACAAGTACAAGAAACGCGGTGTCTTTATTATTGGAGGGTGCCTGATATCATTCATCGGATACCTGATCTTGTACACTCAAGAAAAGGCAGGCGCGTCGTACGTCGGAGCCATCCTCGCAGCAACAGGAATATATCCTTGCGTCCCTATCACCCTTGCCTGGGTTGGGTCGTCCTCCGGCGGTGACCTGCGCCGCGGCGTCGCCTACGCTATGGTCATTGGCATGGGTAACCTCGGAGGCCTCTGCTCGTCTTTCATCTACATCACCCCTCCGCGGTTCCATCTCGGACATGGTATTATCATGGGCTGGATCTGGGTTGCGTGAGTGAAGCCCTCTTTGTAGACTTTCATGGTGCTTATTTTTTCCGTGTAGCATCATCTTCAGCAGCCTTTGCATCTACTCCTTCAACAAACAGAACAAGCTCAAGGAAGCTCGCTGCCGGGCGGAGGGAATAACCTTTGCGCAGGAAGAAGAGTTTAAAGAATTAGGGAATGATAGCCCACTCTTCCGGTACGTAAAATCATCTCGGGCCCTCCCAGCAATGAAAGTGCTAACTTTCATTTAAGCTATATCCTTTGATACAACAGTGACGACGAGATGATGTTCACAATACCCAAAACGATACGATACCGTACGATATTCCGCTATCAAGACTGTAATTTAATTTAATTTTTGTAATTTCCAGATGTATTTGTAGACGAGAGTCAATAGGGGAATCCAAAGTTACGAGAAAAAAATCGTCTACAGAACCTACAACTACAGATTTCTATCACTAATTCCGTAGATTCGTCTAGAGTTCTCTGTAGCACAGCGTTTGATGGGACTGATGTAGACAGCGGAATCTGAAATCACTGATGTCAATCGTCTGCCGTTCATGCCATCAATTGCGTGCTGCTTGACTCAGTTCGCTCCGTGCAGCAGAGCAATGAGAATGTTTATTATCTGGGCCGCTAAGAACATATATATGACTTGTGACGAGAGATGACCACTGCTAAAATTTTATGCCTAGCTAGGTACCTGTGAGGGAAGTTCAAAGACCCAGTTTAGGCAAACAGTCATGTCTCCACGCGCCCAATGATGTGGGAGATGTCTGTACGACCGATTTTTTTTTTGAGAATTTAGAGTATATTCAGTATCTAATACAGGTTGCACGCTAATTCTGAGCTTCAGAATAAACAGCACCTCTTGGATGACCTCCTCTTTCACTTTCTGACCCTCACATGATTTGTATGTAAGGACGCGGCTACCTACGGCAAGCACGGTAGCAATTTTCCCGTCAAATGTTTCAGGTTTTGTAGACACTTTCGTAGACGGGGTATCCAATGTTATAGCGTGGGAAATCCTGTGGAAAGCTGTTTGTAGATTCTGTAGACGATTTTTCTCGTAACTTTGGATTCCCCTAATGTCTGCCATTATGAAGCCGAGATCATTTCAAGTTCGCACTCTGGGACGCTGCAAGGTCATGATACTGAAAAATATTTGTGGTTAGTTGGTGAAGATTCGTCTTTGACTCTACACAGAAGTCGCTTTAATGGAGGAGTTGGTTGGGGTGCGGCGTATCGGGCACGGCAAAGTTCAAACATGGTGAATGGCGCATGTTATAACAAATAGTTATGAACATCGAGCGTGTGGAAGCGGACGTCCAGAAATTATCCTGAAAAGTATACATTTGACTTGGATGTCGTTGAGGAGGAGGATATATTATACTGCCCGCGGTCCCAGCTTCGGAACAAGACAGTTGCTACATCTACAAACAAGAGGTCACGGGCGGGTGGCTATCCTCCCAGACATTGTGAGTAGGGGACTCTGGAGCGGTGCACTGCAGGGCGCCGGGGTAATTATTCCCCTGAGTCTGAATCGTGTGAATCTCGGACGCATTGGTGGATTTGGCGTGCGCTCAGGGATGAGCTCACGTTGGACTGGCTTGGTGGCGAAGATATCAACTCGCTGGGCATGGAGGGTATTGTGGATTACAACGTTGGCGGCGCTCACGAATCGTCCGCGTCATCACCCATAAACAAGGCCGCGTCCGAATCGCGGAGCCATTCGGACCACAGCCTACACAATCACCCAGATTTCAATGATCCCAAAGACTCGCCGCAAGACCAGCGAAAGGAACCTAATCCCATTCGTGCATCGCTCAAGACTACTGCGGCCCCACTTCCACCAACTGCCAACGAACCCATGCCTGCCTCTGATGGTACTGACAATACCGAGAGTCCGGTGTGGGCGCCGCCAGAAAGTTGGCCAATGGAGACAGGTGCGTATGTAGAAATCGACTCCGAGCCAGAAGTCGGTCCTAGTTCCCTCATGAAGACTCGCGCGAGTTCAACGCGTACGATGGAGGAAAGACTCCGCAAGAATTCGCGAAACCCTGGCAGAGACTCCTTTTCCTCAACAGCAACGTCGAAACCGGATCCCATGTACAGGATGCGTATCTACCGGCCAAACCAGAACTACCACATTATTGCCATGGATCTTAAGGCTACTGTGGGCAGTCTGACATTCAAGCTTAATCGTAAGCTGGAAGACACCGCCCGTTTCCATACTATGTACCTCGAGGAGCAAGGCAGAGGTAAGTAATCTCAATTCGCTATATGGCCGTCTATCGATCCTTTCACAGAACGGATATTGGATGCCGATGAAAGGCCTGCTAAAATTGTGAAGTTGAGAATGCAGCAAGCGGGCTACGACGAGGAGGACGGGATGCAGCTCCTTGGTCCTGAAAGCCTCGGTATGTTAGTGAAATTCCAATACAAAAGTCAGCTTCTCGCCGGGGTAAGCAAACGCAGTTTCTTTGTATGCTCAATGTCCTTAATCAACATTTGTCGCGACCAGGAGGATCAGTTAGAATTGCAGAATCATACTTCAATCGACCTATCGGGGAAAGGCCTCCGGACTATAACACCGCTTATTTATAAGATTGCAGAGGAAATATTGACCCTTCGACTCTCGCGAAATCCGATGACCGAAATTCCTCTTGACTTCATCCAGTCATGTACGAATCTTAGGGATTTACAACTAACCCATATGTCGATGAAAAAGCTGCCTCAAAGCCTAAGGCATTCGTCAAGCCTCCGTCGACTCGACATTTCTTCAAATTCCATCAGCGAGCTCACCGAGGCTAAGCTTCACGAAATTGAGGGATTAATCGCGATATTTGCCTCCAATAACTGCCTCTACGACATGCCCGAGTACTTGGACCGTATGTTCTCGTTAACGACACTCAACATCTCCAATAACAAGTTCCAAACTTTCCCTCCGGCATTGCTCACCCTCAAAAATCTTCACGATCTCGACATCTCTTTCAACATGATTACCGAATTACCTGAAGAAATTGGTACTATGCAGACTCTCGAAAAGCTTGTCATCGTCGGAAACCGGATAAGCCATTTCCCCAACGACATTTCGAGGCTCACCAATTTGGGCTATCTCGATTGCAGGAGAAACCAAATCTCCAACCTTTCGCCTGTTTGCATGCTCGCCAAGCTGCGACACCTTTCCGCCGACCACAATATGGTCCATAACCTCAATCTTTCATTAGGACCGCATTTCGCGACGTTGATAGCTTCGCATAACGACATCACCCAAATTACGCTCGTCCAAGGTCCACACGGTAATCTTCCATTCTCACTCTCGGCGCTTGACCTTTCATACGCGAGAATTTCTGTGCTCGACGATTCTATCATTGGTCAGCTGTCCGTTTTACGCACTCTCCGGCTTGACCACAACACTCTCTGTTCCATCCCTGACAGCATCGGCGATCTCAAATGGCTCGAAACTCTCTCATGTGCCTTCAACAAACTCGACACGCTCCCAAATACAATAGGAAAGCTTCAGAAGCTAGAGACCCTAGAGGCGCACAGCAACAACCTCAGCGTTCTGCCTCAGTCGATTTGGAACTGCACGAGCTTGGTCAAGATCAACCTTTCGTCGAATTACATTGCCACATGGATCGAACCGCCCGCCCCGCCCGTTCCCGATATCACTATCAGCGATGGAAGTGGGCACATTGTTCTGCCTATAGTCCCTCCGCGAAAGGCCTCGCTCGCCGGTATCAGCCCGATGCGTTATACTCCGCCCTTGGTTTACTCCCTCGAGCAGTTGTTCCTCGGCGAAAACCTGCTCAGCGACAGTTCGATTCTGCCACTCATGCTCTTCAAACAGCTTCGAGTGCTGAATTTGTCGTACAACGAAATTCGAGACCTGCCGCTCCATTTCTTCAAGGGCTTGAAGCACCTGCAGGAACTCCATCTCAGCGGGAATAAACTCACCAACCTGCCCGTCGAGGACTTCGATCGGCTGAAGAATTTGTCTGTGATTTATTTGAATGGCAACAAGCTCCAGACGTTACCACAGGAACTAGGAAATTTACCGAATTTGACGGTCTTGGATGTCGGTTCTAACGTGTTGAAATATAATATCCACAATTATGAGTTCGACTGGAATTGGTAAGTGTTTCCCTTTCTTGCATCAGCTTCAACTAAACTTATGGGTGTTATTGTTAGGAACTTCAATCCGTCCATCAAGTTTTTGAATTTCTCTGGCAACAAGCGGTTACAGATCAAAGGCGAAAGCCCTACGAATGCTCGGGCTCCACGGCAAAGCACTCAGATGTCGGGCTTCACCAAGCTCAACCAACTCAAGGTACTTGGTCTCATGGATGTCACAGTTACCATGTTCGGTCACGGCGTTGTTGACATTCCTGACGAGAACGCCGATCGTCGAGTACGAACGTCTCATTCGGAGGTTTGCGGTATGAGTTATGGAATGGCCGACTCGATGGGCAGCAAGGACAACTTCCAGTACATGTTGGATCTGGTCCACGAGTTCCCGGCGGACAAGGTCGCTATGTTCGCCATGTTCGGCAGCACGCAGCCGCCTGTTGGTCTAAGGTATGGATCGAGTCCCAATCGGATATCGAAGTACCTGCACGACAACTTTGTCAACGTCTTTAAGGCCCAACTTGTCGCGGTCGGAAACAGGGGAAGTGCGAGTGCTTCCATCATCAAGGCGCTGCATTGGACGTATCTAAAGCTCAACCAGGATTTGTACGAGCTGTTGCTTATTAGCTCGGGCAAGAACTCGCAGGCTAGCTTAGAGCCAAATGCACATTTGGAAACGCAGTACTCGAGGACTGGCGTTTCTGCCGTGTCCGTTTATTTCGCTGACAGGGCACTATATGCCGCCAATGTTGGGGACGCCCTTGCTGTCGTGTCGAGACGTGGCGTTCACCACTCACTGTCGCGGAAACATGACCCATACGACCCTGAAGAAATAGCCCGAATCCGTGCGGCCGATGGATTCGTCTCTCCGTCAAGTCTCGTCAGCGATGAAGTCGACGTGTCGCGCGCGTTCGGTTACTACCATCTGTTCCCTCGTATAATCGCAAGGCCGAATATCCAACAATATGACCTGATCGAGGGAGATGAGTTCGTCATCATTGCCAACAGGGGCCTCTGGGATTACATGTCCCCCAAGACTGCTGTCGATGTCGCACGGACGGTCACCCGGACGACTGGCGATCCTATGATGGCGGCCGCGAAGCTGCGCGACTTTGCCATGAGCTACGGTGCGGATGGAAGCACGATGGTCATGGTGATCTGGGTTGCAGACCTTTTCCAGGACACGACCCGCTCGCGTCAATGACGACAATCTCATGTTTACGATACCCAAAACCTGCCGAAAACGATACCACAGCACACGACGGTGAACACAATCACGACTGTAATATGCACTTTTTTTTGTAATTTCTAGTTGGATTTGTAGACGAGCGAATTCTGCCAATATGGATCTTCTTTGACTATGAAGCCGAGATTATTAACTGCGCACTCTCGAATGCTGGAAGGTTTATGATACAGAAAATGGAATTTTAGACAAATGACTACAGGAATAAAGGCACTGGTAAAAGAACAACCGCGAAAGACGTTTAGAATCCGCTCGCGGTAACCCGTAGCTGTTCGAGCTTCTTGAGAACCTCACCAACGGTCCTATCAAGTTCACCTGCGATGGCCTGCTGCTTGCTTCCAGGAAGGCGGGCGTATGTCTCGCACAAGTCGCCATCCACCACTGACTTCACGGGCACGTAGTAACCGCGCCAGCTGAGTTGATCGCGCCCCACCAAACTGCCTTGCTCCGTGCGCATGTGCTGCTCCAGCGTTGAGATGAAGTCGACGTCCTCCTTTGACACGAAGGGCACCAGGATACCAATCGTTCCGTGCAGGCCAGTGTACAGCAACACCTCGCGACCACCTGCAACGAGGGAGACCTTGTGGATGGAGGTGATCAGGTCTCCAACATGGAAGTGGCAAAGCAACTTCGTTTTGTTGGGGGCACCCATCAGGATGCCCTTTTCGTGCAGGATTCCTGCGCCAGTGGGGTCATCATCAACTTGCTCCGACACCTTTGCGTCCAGACGGTTGACAAAGACATTGCCGAAACGGTCTCCTACTGCGATGGTGTTGTAGTCCACCATGGTCATCGCAGACACCCACCTCGGCTGCGAGTCATCAGCGAATGTCAAGAGGCGGTTTTCCGGTGCCTTGTACACAGCAAATTGGACTGATTCCTGCATGTCGCCAACAATGATTCGAGAGCCTTGTGTTGCCAGAGATACGATTGCTGTTGTAAACGTCTGCAAAATTGATATAAGCAATCTGCATGATAGGCAGGCTGAGACGCCTGGTACAGACCTTGTTCTCAACCTTCCGTAGCAGTTTCTTCTTTCCGATGTCATATATTCTCAGAGCCTTTCCGACTCCGGCTACAAGGCGGCCTTGGAATGCCAAAAGTGCCAACGGAACATCATCAACCTCAGTCTGACGACAGATAAAATGAGCACTCAACGCCAAAAAAAAATATGCAATAGCGACGAACCTTGTGTTGGAATTCTAGGCTGGCACCGTCGTCCGTAAACTTATATGTCCGCAGGAATCCACTGCTACATGACCGCGGTGATATGTGTGTATCCGCAGCAGTACCCACGACGAGATGGAGCTCGTCGTTTCGCGCCGAGAAGGGGACGACGGCCAGGGAGAATGCGGCTTCATTATCTTCAAGATTGATCACGCTCAAAGTGCGTCCCTCGACAGGGTCGATGACACGGATACATGAGCCCCAGTTGCCCGCAGCCGCTTTTGGCCGGCCGAAGGAATCAGGAGGCAGGTTAATGATCTCCTCGTCGATTCTCTTGCCTTGCTTCCGCTGTAAATCTTAAATCAGCCAATGACAAGAACAGCGCACGACGTAGATACATACAAGTTCTTGAAGCTTCTTCTCGGTTGCGGCCTCGCTCAGAACGCGATGGTCTCCTTCAATCATGTAGAAATAGTTGTTGGTAGGATGGGTGATGAATTTACGTGGAGTGTAGGAGAGGGGTATCGAGTCTTGCTTTAGCTTCACGCCCAGCTTGGGTACTTGGAAAATCCTGTCCGGTACAATATTTGAGCATACAAGCCGAGCAACATTCTTCTTTACTCACCGAAGGACACTGCCAGCGATACCGATCAAACCTTCAGGGCTCAACTCGGCTGAGAAACTCCATGCGTAGTCCAGGTTGTCGTAGATCAGAGGGGTAAAGTGCATCAGATTTTGGTGGGTATAGTTTAGCCATGACCGAGACGACAGCGCCAAGATAGCAGGGTTTTTGTGGATCTGCACTCGGACGAGCTTCACCGGGCGCGTGCCCAAGAATCTATAATGCAAAAAATCGTCAGTAAACGTACATATAGGTCAAGCATCTTCCTCACCGCGTCCGGGTATCTGTAAGCTGGCCGTTGATAGGATCCAGGACAGTCCTCAAGAGGACACCGTTCTGCAGTCCAATGTTGACGAACATAGTGGGCTGTGCCTTGTTGATACTGGCATCGAGCATGTCGGCGATGCAGATCGACGAAGGCGGTGCGGTGAGGGCCTGCAAACTAATGGTGTCGAGGGTGCTCTCGGGATCGAGCGAGATGATGCGGACGGTCTGATCTTCACAACCAACAGCCTGTCGTGAGACGAAGAATACGGTCCGTGAGCAAGACCGCAAGGAAATCGAAAACAGGAGGAATGGACATACCAAGTACGGAGTGCGCTGTCTCCCTTCCGGGACCTCTGCGATGCTCAGCGCCAGCACAGTGCTACCCATCGCTTTCCTATCCTGGTACTCATTCAGCTGTCCATCCAGGTCCAGCTCGAAGTACACCAGCTCCGCCGAGCTCAGCGCGACGACGACCTGGCGCTTGTTCGTGGTAGCGCAGACGATGGTCTTGCCGTCAGGCACGCGCCATTCGTTGACGCGGCGGTCGGCGAGAACGTGTCGGATACCGTGCGGGTGGACTTGCAGGAGCGCGTCTGCGCCGATCTGCTGCACCGCGAGCGTCGGAGCCGCTGAAAGGAAGCCGGTATCTTGGACTTCTTCGATCGTCTCCCCAATAGAGAGTACCAAAGTGCCGTTGACGAACGACAGGATGATGTACGAATCAAATGGATCTAGAGAGAAGGTAAGTTGGATATCGTCAAGTTGAGAAGGCACTTGGGAGACGTACCATCCTCGGAACGCTTTGTTGTCCAAACGGCATTCGGAATACCGGGGAGATCAGAGCTGACGGACTCTTCCACCTCAAGGCCGTGCCTCAGTGTCCGGAAAGTGCTTCGAGGGCCACGACCGCAGGCAGTAAAGATTTGTGGGGTGTCAGAGTTGGGAAGAAGATTCAGAACTTTGGAGTCAATGATGGGGTCGAGCGACTCAAGTTCATCGGCGACGACAAGATTTTCCAGGGGCCGAGGCTTGAAGAATGCTCGTGGTAGTGGAAGAGATGGGTCTAGCATTCCATATTTTGGGTACGACGTTGAGCTGAATTCCGGCTCGTTGTCGTCATCTCCAAGTTTCTGGAACTGGTACAAGAAGCTGGGAATTGTCAGTTGGTTTCTATGAATGGAGACTTTCCAAGATACGTACTGGTTGCCAAATTCGCTCGCAACAAACAGGAAACCAGATTTGAGAATACAAAGACTTGAAGCCACGGGAACGGTGTCAAAGTACTTGATCTTGAGAGCCTGGACGTCCTCTCCATCGTGTTCGATGGTGACCTTGAAAAGATCACCGTCCTCGCTCTGAAGGAGGAAGAAGAATGCGCCCTTCATTTTATGCATGACTGCAGCGACGATGATGAGCCCCCTATCAGGGTCCTCGAGAGGATTTTTCCTTCGAGGAATAGGGACACGATGTTGAGGCACATCCGCGTGCCGGTAAATGATGTGGTCTTCACAACACACAAGAACGCCTGAAGGCCCGTCGTGCCTTTCAGAAGATGCTGACTGGCCACCGGGTACCTGGACGAGCAAATTGGCGCGCGGGTCTGTCGGCTCACTCCACTTTCGAACGACGTGATTCAGGCCCAAGTCCAGCTCGTAGTATGTCAACATCTGGTAAAAAGTCAGCTACTGAAAACGTAAATGACGCGTCGACATACCTTCTCTGCGTTATTAAATGCTTCACCAGTGGGATCCTGGTCCGACTCACTGTAGTCCACCTCCAAAGCAGCAAACATGGGGTTCTCGAAGCCAACATCGAGGCCGACAATATGGTGAATGATGGCGCTGTTTTTATGGGCTTCGAGAGGCGAGGAAATGGTGAGATTGGCGGCGGCGTCTCGATTCAGAATGTAAACCAGCTTTGCCTTCTCCATGGCGGCGATCATGACACTGCGTCCTTTGGGGTCTGTCGCCAGATACTGGCCAGGGACAATCCTCCTCGCGCCGGACTTCCCGTACGTCTCCTGGTGCAACTTGACGAAGCTGCTCGTCTTGGGGTCATAATCGAGGATGATGATACGGCCCGAGTCAGACCCTACGATGGCGTAGTCTAAGATACGACAGGTAAATGAGTGAAGACAGAACGGGATACGTACAAGCGCTCACCCTTGGTTCCTCCAGTCAACCGAAAGGCGGCAAGCGACCGAATGGACCCAAACACATCGGTCGCGATGACTGTCGCGACCTTTCCGGTCTGTGGATCTGGCCGGAGAAGTTCAAGACGAGTTCCATGCGAGACGATGATTTCTTGCTGCCTGGCGCCGGAGAAGTTGCCTACAATCGCCTGCGTCGTCGCTGTTGGCGGCTGGAGCGTCAAGTTGTAGAGATGCATGGTCGCAAATCAGTGAAGATTGCGCGGACAGGGTTAGTCTTGGAATGAGATCCAGGAGTTTGCTGTATGTGTTTTGAGCAAGCAGGAATTTGGTCACTGTTCTGCGTTCAACATTTATGCTTATGTAAGCAGTCGCGTCCCTCTGATTCTTTGGACCTTTCATACGACCTTGTCTTCCTTTGAACCCCCGAGATATTCAAACACAGGAACTCTCTTTCGAGATGAATTGGAAAACACTCAAGACGAAACCCGTTTGAAACGCCTTATGATGAGGGGTACCAAGACAGCCCGGAAGGTCGATTGTGACGATTCTTACCAGGGCTGTCAAGACCCTCCATTCAACTATGCCCAAACCAAGCCGCCGACTTACGACAAATAGCGTCGCGAGGACGGCTAGCCAGCACTCAAACCACAACTACCAGCATAGATGCACATAGACAGGACGGCGAACAATGTCCATCCAGCTACCCTCGTCGCCCTGGAAGGAATTGTTATTCTCTCCTACGCCGTCAAACCAACACTCGCGAGAAGATGGGGCTTCTTCCTCCTCATCACGGCCATCTCAACATATATTCTGCTTTTCTACCGCATGAATCTCGAGGAGATCACCGTCACCGAAGTTGGCTGGTCGGCGCGCTTTATCCAGCTTATCCTGTTCGCGTCGAGCAATCTCCTCCTCTCGAACGCGCAGGAAGATCTCCGACTAGTTGGGCAGAAGGAAGCCATTACGAACAAACCCTTTCTCCAGCGCTTGTGGTGGGGCGTCGTCGTCTGGGGGAACCCGCGAGGAGTCAACTTCACGCACGAACGCGGAAATCCCCCAAAACCCCAGCACAAGACTCGCACATCGTTCATTCTCTGGCAGCTGCGCTCGACTTTGTTCCTTGCCCTGATATACGACGTCAATGGCATGGTTCAGCGGGCGAGTCCGTACCACGCGAAAACGATCCCTGACGTCCAAGGACTCCAGCGCCTCTGGCGACTGACGGGGTTCTGCCATGGCGTAGCTGTTTGGTCGATGTTGAAGATGGAAGTGAAAATCTTGAGTATCATTTTTGTCGGCCTCGGCATTTCTTCGCCTGCAGATTGGCCAGATTTCGGAGGGTGGATCTTGGAGGGGTGGACCCTGCGCCGTATGTGGGGGTAAGTGGAATTCGTGTTCTCTAAACGCGAGCCATCGTTGACACTGATCTGTCTGAATTTGTATGTGCCAGGAGAGTTTGGCACCAGATGCTCAGACGCGTATGTCATACCTTTTTGCTCTTGAAATCGATCCAGCTCACTGATAACCATTTCAACAGCCATGCGTCATGCACGCTGATTTCCTTGCACAAAAGCTCAACCTGACACCCAAGACGTGGTCAACTTCAGTTTTCAAGCTTTTCATCGGCTTCCTCATCACCGGCTTCTTGCACTACATCTCCGACGTCTACTGCTCAAGCAGCTTCACAATGCCACTCGGCACTTTCGTCTTCTTCCTTGCCCAACCCGTCGGTATCATTATTGAAGAAACTGTAATGAGTCTTGTCGCCGACACCGCACTAGCCCAGCGCATATCTCCACGGACTGGCAAGGTTATCGGAGGCCTCTGGGTGGCCATGTGGGTCAACTTAACAATACCTTATTGGGTAGACTTCCTCAAGCAGCATACGCAGTGGCTGGATTTGATGCCGGAGTTCAGCATAATTTTGGGATTGTGGAGGGGCGAATGGGCTCCAGTCAATAAGCCTGTTATGTCGTAAACACGCTTTGTATAGCTTGTTACTAGACCTATACCATGATTTTTACTTCTTCAGCCACTCTGTCGAGGCTTGGGGTGCATAATATCCGTAATGCCACCCCAAAGAGGAATCTGATTCGCCAAAAGCAGTAAGTAAACAAACAACACCAAGATGATCGAATAGGAGGAGTCATTCCAGGCACCAAGTCCATTAAACATGCATTCTCGTACATCAACTCGAACTAAATTACCATTTCATGTAACACTACAACAACATGGAACAAATATGGCAGGGGTATACAACATATGGTATATCACAACAAGCAGTCCTTCGAAGCCAATCTTCTGCCACAGAGCATTTAGAAGAAGGTTACTCCTGCCAGTCCCATGAACAGGGCGCCCAGACTCCAGAAGGCCGACACTTGCATGGAGTGGGCCGCAGAGATCGGCGACGCTGAGGGATCCGGAACCACGGCAGTCACTACAACGACAGCAGTGCCGGAAGGGGTGGTTGGTGAGGGAAGGGGCAGGGTGGGTGTGAGCAACGCAGTAGTATTTCCAGCTATCGGAGTGACGGTCACCGACGCGCTGGCAGATCCTGTAGCAGAGCCGGTGATGGTGGTGAGAGTGCTGGTAGTTACGGTCGAGGAAGCTTTAGTGGAGGACTGGGTAGTAGAACCGGACGAAGACTTAGTCGAGCTGCCGCTGTGAGAGCTGCTGGCGCTGGAGGACTTGGTGCTCGAGGCGCTGTTAGAAGCGGATCCAGACTGTGTGGTGGTTGTGGTCACAGTCGATGCGCCTGAAAAACGCATTGCCCAATTAATCTCTCGCGTAACTAAGAGGAGCCAGGCTTGAACATACTCTCGCAAGATGCAGCGAACGCCGCGAAAGCGTCACTTGCAGCCTTCTTGTCCTCAGGGCTCTGACAGACGTTCTGCGCACACGAATCGGCGCCTTTGGCGATGCCAGGGTGCGCGCACAGGCACGCGTCGTCATCTCTGATCAAGACGGCGCGCGCGTGAGCGGTTGATCCTCAATACTACAAGTCGAACAAAGATGAACGCACAAGGAACACCCAGCAGCAGTCGCAGCCGTTTTGGCGCAAGTATCGGCGCATGCTGGCAGAGGGCCTATTTTGGCCACGGCCAAACCCAATGTCACCCCGAGAAGGAGGATGAGTGCCTTGCGGGGCGCGAAGTAAGACGCGGGCGACATTTTTAGTAACGAATGTGTGGTCTGAACGAATGTGGGGGTCGACGGCGCGAGCGGTTAATAACAGAGGAGGGTGGGAGGGCGACAAAGCCGAGGGAGAGGGCTTATGTATCGAGCTCGACGGCTCCGGCGTGTTTCGACCTTCTCATCAAGGCTAGATTTTGATGCATATTCAGTTTTTGTTAGCGAGATGACAGGCATGGTCTCACACGATGTTGTGGACTCATTGAATTTGAAGATGTTGATGCTGATGGTCCCATCCCACAACAGGTGTGTGAAACGAGAGAGAAGTCTGAAATGCGAATAAGAAACAAGAATCTCTGACTGTTATTGATCGCATTTATCTCCCTAATGAGTGTATACTTTGATCTATCTCAGCTGCCTCTAGATCAGTGAGCACCGAGCGTTGAGCTCACGAAGGCTCACGATCTGCTTGGGCGCTTCAAGTTAGAAATAGTTGGAATCATTGAAATGGAGATGAAATCAGTCCTTCTTGACAGGGTATTTGATCGATCGGAAATACGCATTACAAAATTCCAACCACCAGAGACACTTCCAGGACACCTCTTTCTCTGCACAATGGCCACAGTACTATCTCCTGCTACTATTGAGAAAATAGGTGCTGCTGGGTGCAGTCAAAGACAGATATCTCTGAGCAGTTTATTGGGGGCCTATATGATGTCGGCGGCTTGGAAAGTCCGTCGTGGTAAAGCGTGGTAACTATGTGATATCTACCACGTAGCCGGGCGCTTGGCAGGCGCTCACAGAGTTATGGGCGCCTATTTCGCGAGACGGATTCAGTTTGAACTTTGAAGGCGCCTTCGAGGGAACTATTATTACTGAACTACATATCAGTTCTCCGATCACAAATATGTACAAGACTATCCAGGACCTCACGATTAATGTGGTTGAAAGCCTCCATTGTATCTGTAAGCGTCTTTCAGTATAAAGACCGTTCTTGGAGTTCCGTCACTTGGTCCGAGTATTATATAGATTATCTGTTGTGCGCGTAACAACAGAGTCAATTCACGACCTTGTATGCAGTCACGCGCCTCAGTAAATCGCATCGGGGGTTGGTTTATAGCGAACCGCGTCGAGAACATGCATAAATTTGATAATGACAATACCGAACCCGTAATGAGAAACGCTTCCAATTGGTGGGTTTCTGGAGTTTCTTGGGAGCAGTGTGCGAAATTAGACAGTGTGTGGTGACGGGCGCTTAATCTTAATTCGTCAGGTGGATAGCGTGATTTAGATAACAAGTACTTCAAAGAAAGTGGAGTAGAACCCAAGAACTTGACAAGATTCACTTGCATCCATGTCTCCTTTTCTTTCCTCCCTGCTTGCTCCCTTTCTCCTTCAATGAAAAGGGAAGTATCATCAGACTTTGATTAGACTTTAGTAGAAGGTTGATACACTTGTTCAGTAAATCCAGGGAATGGCATCCGCACTTATGCCGAGCGCTCACTCCCATCTGAAGTCTCGAGTCCCTAACTCTTTATTGGCTCCAGTCATCTTGTGAACACCCAGAAGTCTCCCACTGCTCTCCTCCTTCCGGTGCCCCGGCCCGCTACTTCAGTTTCGGTCACGTGCAACATCCTGATCAGATTGAGTCACACTCATGATTTTTGACCCAAAAAATCTGTAAATTGGATGCTGAGAATACTCCGTTCGTTATCTCTTCTCCAATCTACTACGAGTCATACTCGGCCAAGTACCCCTGCTACAACTTTCTCGAATTTCTCTCGAAAAATGGCGACAGAAGCAGCTGCAGGCACCCACAAGGACCCTGTTACGGGCGAGATGATATCCAAGACGTCAGTATCTATCCCGTTGAACCCAGAGCTCGCTGATCGATGTATCGATGAAGGGAACTCAAGCGTCGCCAGAAGCAGCGCGACAAGGAGGCACAGAAGGCGAGCAAGGCCCCTGCAGCAACACCAGCAGCGACAGCAGCGAAGCCGGCTGCGCCAAGCGAGGATGACCTCAACCCCAATGTGAGGCAACGACTGCACAAATCATATGTGGTTACTGACTAACAATGTGCAGCAATACTATCAAATGAGGTCCCGCCAAATCCAGGAGCTCAAGAGGACCCAGGCTCCCAACCCATATCCCCACAAGTTCCATGTGACGCGGTCACTCACTTCGTTCATCCAAGCATACGGCGCTGAGGGCAAGATTGAGAATGGCGCCAAGCTTGACGGTGTCGTTGAGAGCCTCGCTGGTCGCGTGCATAACATTCGTGCCAGCGGTGCTAAGCTCAAGTTTTACGACCTGCATGGCGAGGGCACCAAGGTCCAAATCATGGCCACCCAGTCCGAGTCAGAAAACCCAGACGCGTTCGTTGACGTCCATGAGCATTTCAAGCGTGGAGACATCGTCGGTGTCACTGGTATCCCTTCACGCACCAAGAAGGGCGAACTGAGCATCATCCCCTTGTCCATGCAACTCCTCGCGCCCAACTTGCACCAACTTCCGTCAGGACACTTCGGCCTCAAGGACCAAGAGACCCGTTACCGGAAGCGCTACCTGGACTTGATTCTCAACGACAACACGCGCCGTCTCTTCATCACACGCAGCCGCATCCTGAACTACGTCCGTCGCTTCCTGGACGACATGGGCTTCATGGAAGTTGAGACGCCCATGATGTCCATGCTCGCAGGAGGCGCCACCGCGAAGCCCTTCGTCACCCACCACAACGACCTTGGCTTAGACCTCTACCTCCGTATCGCACCCGAGCTCTATCTCAAGGAGCTCGTCGTCGGTGGACTGGACCGCGTCTACGAAATTGGCCGCGTCTTCAGAAACGAGGGCATCGATCTGACTCACAACCCCGAGTTCACCATCTGCGAGTTCTATATGGCCTATGCAGACCAGACTGATCTTATGGAAATCACCGAGGCCATGCTCGAAGGCATGGTCAAGTCGCTCACCGGCGGCAAGACCACGATCACGTACCATCCCGACGGAAACAAGGGCCAGGAAGGCGCACGAGAGCTGACCCTTGACTTCCAGCGGCCTTGGAAGCGCTATGACATGATTACCACTTTGGAGGAGAAGCTCGGCGTCACGTTCCCTCCAGGCGAGCAGCTTCACACTGAGGAGACGAACAAGTTCCTCCGCGAAATCTGCGTCAAGCACAACGTGGATTGCAGTGAGCCCCGTACCAACGCCCGCATGCTCGACAAGGTACGCCTGTTCTTTTCAATGGCATTCACCAACGGCATTTTCTAATCAAATCGCTTTGCTTTAGCTTGTCGGCGAATTCATCGAGCCCCTCTGCATTTCCCCCTCCTTCATCGTCGGCCACCCTCAAGTCATGTCGCCCCTCGCCAAGTGGCATCGCTCCCGCCCCGGCCTGTGCGAGCGCTTCGAGGGCTTCATGTGCGGGAAGGAGTTCTGCAACGCCTACACGGAGTTGAACGACCCCTTCGAGCAGCGCCTCCGGTTCGAGGAGCAGGCGAGGCAGAAGGACGCCGGCGACGACGAGGCGCAGGGTGTTGATGAGACTTTCATCGATGCGTACGTTGATTTCATCCATTTCTGCCCTGCATTGAAGAATTACACTGATGACATTTACGTTTAGGCTCGAGCACGGTCTTGCGCCCACTGGTGGATGGGGTCTCGGTATTGACCGTCTAGTCATGTTCTTGACTGACTCAACGAGTATGTGATTTCGCGTGACGATGCTGTCTTGTGTTTTACTGACTCGGGCTTCCCTATTCAGACATTAAGGAGGTCCTTCTGTTCCCCGCCATGAAGCCCGAAGTCACTGCCAAGGATGTGACTATCACCCCCGGCGGTCACAATCTCCCTCACTCTGGCCAGGTCTAAACTCCATGGTCTCTTAACGATAATAAAAAAAGCCAGGATACCGGGCCACAGTTTCTATCTTCTATGTTGTGCATCCGCTGCTAGATCCTTTTCCTCACATTTTCCTGTACTTTAATGTCTTGTTTCAATTAATCATGCTTCCTTGCCTTGTATGACTGCCTCGATTTTTTGGTTTCCGGTGTTTGTTCTGCAACGAGGCGCTTGTGTAAGACCTTTCGCCTGAAATTATATAATACAATACGCTAACCAACTGCTAATGCTTTATAATATCCTTAGGTCATGCTTGAGTCGAACCCCTCCCATTATTCGGAGAAAATGGATATTGGCCTGGTTCCTGTGTTGGCTTCTCTTCCACCGGCTCCACCATACGACTGAAAGGGCGCAATTTGATGTCACTGTTCGCCAACTGCAGCGCTCTGGTCTGGTTGTACCGCTTCTGCTGCCTTCGACGGCGTTTGCGCAACATCAACAGCCCAATGAAGAGGACGAGGAGCCCCCCGACGATGCCCCCGACAGCGCCTCCAATCACCGTTGTCTGCGAAGTAGCCTTTGCACCACTGGAGCCAGGCGCGCTGCCGCTCGCAGTAGCGCCAATGAGTGAGTTCTCGATGGTGAGGTAGTCCAGCGTGAGCGGCCAGACGGTCGAGTTTCCGTCGTAGAACACGTCAAGGGTGTGTGGCCCGGGAATCGTTGGGCGTGTAGCGAAGAGGAGCGTGTTGTATGGGTTTAGATCTGGGGTCACGGGCTGTGGAGAGAGGTCGACGACGAAGGGCGCGGCTGGCCCGTTGTCGATGCGGTAAAAGGCGTGCGACGTGGTGGTATTGCCCATCGTGAGCGCGCGGAGGTCTGGGCGCGCCTTTTCGATGGCTGCCTTCGAGAGCGCGTACCAGGCGACCGAGGATCCTGTAAAAAGCAAATGCGAACAGCCAAGTCAGCCTTCGTCCGATTTTTTGATCTAGCCACACGAGAATGGGCTCACCATTGTAGTTCATCGAGAATGCTGGAGTTGTCATGAGCGGCAGCAAAGACTCCTTTGTCGTCATGTATCCCGTGCCTATGGCCTGCCAGTCATCCCTATATCTCAGGCGTGTGTCCGTGGAGTCGATCCAGACCGTGACATTCGTCTGGCTGGTGTCTTGCGGCGAAGGCAAGAAGCGGAGGGAATCGAACCACAGTCCAATACCGGTATCGGTTACGCGAAATTCGACGGTGTGTTTCCCAGCGGAGAGCGCGTCGGTCTCGCAGTAGCTTTGCGGCGGAAAGACGCCGAAGGGGTCTTCGTTGGAGAGCACTAGTTTGTTGTCGATGATGCACTCCCATTTTGGTAACGAAGGTCCTGGAACTTGCAATGTCCTGTTGAAGGTCGCGGAGATGCCGTGGATCGCAAGTTTTGTGCCTAAATATTTTAATCAGGCTTTCGCTCTCTGCTATCTGCCGAGCATTGATTTGCGTACCCTCGAAAGTATAAGTGAATGAAGCAGGCGATGTTTCGTTTACATCGGGAGAGAGGACCGCGTGCGCAGTGTTATCGAATCCAACGGTCGCGCCAATAGCGTTGATTGACGAAGATGTCCATGCCCATGGCCCTTTGTAGTTGATAGAAAGGTCGGTGTCGTCCACGATAACCCAAGTCTCCATATCTTAACTTCGTGCTGTGCTTATGCAAGGCCTGGAGGGGAGTATACGGTCGACCGGCAGGGGGCAACAGCTCATAGACATCGGCCACAGCACATTCATATACCATCCTCATTGATGATGTCTTTCCCCGTTCAAGCCACAGTGGAGAGAGAAGCATGAAATGACTAGCATGTAGAGTTATCGGAGAAAGGCCATCAATGATCATTGAGTTTGACAAGAATACAATGGGTACACGTGAAGTGTTGGACTGTTGAGTTTATCTGTACCAGATGACTTGTCCATGCCATACTCAAGTCTATGAGCGCTCTATGGTCTTTTCAATACGATAAGCCCCTGATGTCTTAGGCACATACACTTAGACAATTCGAATGTCATGTCGCTTGAGGATGCATTTGTGCAGCTCGGCCAACGTTACGGTTCTGTTCATCGGGGATCTAATCCGGGATGATAAGGCCTACACAAGCACCTTATGGCTTTCATTGTAATCCTTACTTAGAGTGACTCCGAACCTGATCAAAACCAGAAGCTCTGTAGTTGGAGAAGCGTCTTCGTCTAACCAGCTTTTCTGGTCGAGAGTTGCCGGGCGCTTAATTTGTCCTTGCGAATTTCCGTCACAATTCTTCAAGCAACTAATGACAACGTTGTTCAGGAATCATACAATTTTGAGAAGTTTTATCTTCGAGGTGCGTTCACGCAGATTTGGTGTCATTCTAAACGGTCATTTGGCCAGCACACCAGTGATTGCTATAAATAACATCCCTTGCCAGCACTTTGCCGGGTTGCAAATTCTCCGCAATCGACGCGAAAGACACCAGCTAGCCTGATCTGTGTGTTCGAAATATCTTCAAGTATGCAACGATGTCAGTAGAACGGTCCAGATATAAAAAGATATCGTATCAAAATGCGAAGGACAGCCGCGCACCGTGATCAGAAGTCCAACAGATCAAACGAATAATTTTGAACGCGCGTTTTTCATTCGAAGCACTTTCACCGTATCAAATTTATGAAGTCGGCCGCCATGCTTGGTCTACGCTTTTCGACTGGCCATTGGTGTGCAATTCTTGTAGATCAGTAACCTTGAGCGGCCTCAGGTACTACTTACCTTCTGCAGAATTCTCCGAGGACCATTTCCGGGCAGCATAATGTGCAAATGTCGAGAACAAGGAAGTCTTATCTGATAAATCACAATTGCATCTTATCTGATAATCGGCCGATGGTTCGTCCTTCCTCAAACCGAAGCTTGGCTGAAATGCACGCCGTTTCGACGCGGCCAAGATACTTGGTTGCTATAAGTTCTACGCACCACGCTCCATATGAGGTTAGTCAGTTTTGAGAAGCGGACACTGAGTGAGCCTGAGTTGACAGAGTGGGACTTGCTTGAGGTGTAGTTGGGGTTCCCATCTGAGAAACTCCTTCTTAATTATTCACCATTCTGATTCAAAGGTATTTTAATAAATCGAGTCAAATACCATCTCTACCAGTAGCATATGTAGATATATGAACTCCTTGGCGCACGACAAGTTAAGCGCCGAAGGGCCTATGGCTTGATTAGTACATTGAGCAAACGTGTCCATTTATGACTTCGTGTGATCGTTCGGAAGAAAAGTTGCTTTGGAGGAATCACTCCAGGCCTCCAGCATGTGCACAGCCCTCTCAGGCAGGCTTCTTGCCAATGCATCAGGATTTTCTGTCCAAGCACGAAAATCGCGATGACGCGCGATCCGCGGTGCTCCGAATTTCTTCAAAAGGGTAGAGTACGGGTTGAAGTAAATTGTCGTTCCATCTTTCTTCTTTTGCAACCCATCTATGCCTACCTCTGCTACTCATCGCTTGAAGGCCCTTCTCAAACATACAGCACCCAATGAGACCCAACGGAATGCTCAAACTTCAAAAGGCACTCAAGAACTTGTGCTTGTGCTACCCCGGGGCGGCAGAGTCGCGATTATTGAGGCCATATCACCTGGAGGCCCGACCACACTGACCCTCAACAACGACGCCATATCCATGTTTGCCGTTTCCGAGTACAAAACATCAACTTTCCCTGTGTCATCCATAAACACGCGTTACCATGATGCACCCACATCACACCTGCCGGCATATCCGTTAATCACCCTCACTGCGCCGCCGGCTAGGTCAATTATCAGCATTGAAAACCTGTGGACAACGATATACGCCCTCTTTAGTCTCTATCACGATGATGAGAACATTCCGATGGTGTTCAGCAGTATCGCCAACGCGGACGACCTGTTGACATATCTCATCTCCTCCGGTTTGGGTCAGAGAAGCCGATCCACAAAGTCCGACGCGCTCTTTCTTTCGCGATCGACATTCTGGCAAGGCGCCGGGACCACTGGTTATCACACGCACAGTTGGCACCTCGCGCCGCCCCCGAGTCCCTTCCCCAGCATCGTAACTTTCACGCGGAACGAAAAGGTCATTGCGTCACACCTACTGCGTCCACCGAAGCCCGCGCCCGGCACAGTCCTGTATCGACGTTGGTGCAATGCGGTGCAGCAGAGCATTGAAATCGCCTTCTTCGACATTGACGGCGTCGCCGACAATTCAGAGTCCAGTACGGGCACGGGTGTGAGTCGGCACATGGCTGCGTTCCACAAGTGGCACAACGACGAACGCGTGAACAGTGCGTGGGGTGAGCGCGGCAGTCTGGAGGTGCACCGCACGTACGTCGAAGGCGTCCTGGCAGATCCGCACGTCTGGCCATGTATGCTCAGCTGGGACGGGGAGTTGATGGGGTATGCAGAAATTGTGTATACGAAGGAGGACCATGTCGCGGCACATTACCCAACTGGCATTGTCCCTGGGGATTGGGAACGCGGATTGCATGTCCTGGCGGGGGAGAGTAAATTTGTGGGAAATGGTCGAGGTACGTTCGCAAATTTTCCTAAATTAAGAAATTGATTATAACGTGTTTATTCAGCTGAGATTTGGTTGCGCTCATTGGTACATTATTGTTTCCTGGCTGATCCACGCACAGAGCGCGTAATGGGCGAGCCCAATCAGGGAAACCTGGCCATTCAAAAAACATGCTTGAAAGCAGGATATCATGTCGAGAGCGTAAGTAGCGCTTTACTACGAATTTTTTCTTCACTGCTAAGGAGAACTCTTATTTGACTCGTACTCCAGGTTTTCGATTTTCCGTACAAGCGCTCGACACTGGTTCTGAATCCTCGGGGGCGATTCTTCGGCCTTTGTAACTTGAGGTAGAAATCGTTTCATGGTGAATTATACAAAGCCGCATGCAACTGTTCAGGTGGAATTTATCACAAGCTCCCTTGTGTCTGCCCTCAGGGCTTTCAAAGAATGTCAACCTGTGACCAACAAATCTTGGTGATCTTCTCCAGTCAACTAACCCAATTTCGTGTGACGCAGAAACCCACCTGAGTATTCTAGTAATATTTCAGCGTGAATCAAACCAAATTCAAAGGTCAGGAAGAAGATGAGGAACCGGGGAATCTTTTTCGGTCGGTCCAGAACGGCCAGCGCCTATACTATCGCCGACGGGGACTTGGCGTCTGAAATCCATGCGACAACCTTTCGTGCGAAGATCCGCAAGTTTTTTTTATTATCAGATTATAAAGTCATCTTATCAGATACCAGTTTCTCCCCCACCCCCACCGCACTAACCATTTATATCAGTGGGCATGTCGAGCTCTGCCACTCAGCGCCTCCAGGCCGTCGTCGATCACACAGTTTCGTTAGCCCAAGACGCCGTGCCGAAGGGAGCCGAATACCTACTCCTGGTTCTCCCAGATGGAGGCAAGGTCACGACATTTCTCGCTACTACGCCAGACGGTAGCCACAGGATCAGCCTCAACGATGCGCCAATTGCCACCTATACCATCTCCGAAAATCAAAAGCTGGCGTTGGACGTCTCCTCTGTCAACTCCCGCTACCAAGGCGCTACAGACCACCTGCCAAGATACCCATTAATCACGCTCAGCGCGCCTCAAACGCACCCCACACGCCCGACGGAATTAAGTATCGCCAATTTTTGGGTCGCGATATACGCGCTCTTCACGCTCTACAATACCCAAGAAAATATACCCTTTGCCTTTGCAAGCGTCCCCAACCAGGCGGAGCTCAAAACATACCTCATCACCACCGGACTTGCACAACATCTCCCTCCATTCCCCGCTGGTTCGAACAATGAGAAGCAAAAACACCTCGCCCACATCGTCTTCATGTCTCGTTCGACTTTTTGGCAAGGTGCAGGGACCACAGGGTACCACTCGCGCAGCTGGAACCTTGTACCGCAACCACCATTCCCCAGCGTCTCGTCGTTCACGCGCTCGGAAAAGGTCATCGCGATGCATCCCCTACGCCCTCAAAAACCTGCCCCCGGAACCATTCTTTACCGTCGCTGGTGTTGTACGGTACGTCAGAATATCGAAATCACGTATTTTGACGTGGACGGCGTCGCAGATGGCTCGAGAATCGGTGGGGGTGTAAGCAGGCACATGGCTGCGTTTCACCGCTGGCATAATGACGAGCGCGTGAATAGCGCGTGGGGAGAGCGTGGAAGCCTTGAGACGCACCGTGAATACGTCGAAAGTCTTCTTGTGGACGCCCATGCGTGGCCGTGCATGCTCAGCTGGGACGGAGAGTTAATGGGATATGTTGAAATTGTGTTCGCCAAGGAAGATCACGTTGCTCAGTATTACCCCGCTGGCGTCGTCCCTGGCGATTGGGAGCGCGGAATTCACGTCCTAGCGGGAGAGAGTCGCTTCGTTGGAGCAGGTCGATGTAAGTTCTGGCATTCCATGTTTGATTGGGCATCCACTCATGTTATTTTAGCCGAGCTTTGGGTCCGTTCTTTGCTGCATTACATTTTCCTCGCAGATCCACGAACGGACCGCGTCGTGGGCGAGCCAAGCGTTACTAACATTGGTATTGCGAAGGTCGCGGTCAATAGCGGGTTCCATTTTGAAACAGTGCGTTCGTCCTCGCTCTTGCTTTCAGTATATTGACGGTGCTGCAGGTTTTCGACTTCCCATACAAGCGATCAAATCTCATCTTCAATCCTCGAGACCGTTTCTTCCGCCGTTGTAAGCTGTGGTAGTCAATCTATTTACCAATATATATATATATATATATATGTTGTCAGTATTACATCGTCGATGAATCAGGATCTCACATTTCTCCTCAAGCGCCGCAAGTTGGGGTGATAAACCCAAGATAAGCCTCTGTTCAGTCCGCTTAAAAATGTCGAGCATGTAAAATTTGGATCTGTCTAGTCTAATAAAGGAGGCGCCCTCATAACATGTGTTGCCAAAGTTTCGAAGTTGCAGTATGATGAGTGGCGTACTCGAAACATTCCGAGCTTTCTCTTATTGGATCTCCGCTTCAAATGGTCTCGGCTTTTAGCGAGCCCACGATAACAACAATGTACAATTTGTGTATAATAGCTTCCTGAAATATATCCACTACCATTGCCAAAGGCTGCTAATTCCTGAGCAGATGTAAGTGACTGGACATCTATATGATAGCCATTACTGACATAAAACCTGTTGTAAGTCAACTTACGTCACCTCAATGCCAAAGCGCAACACCATTGGCACCAAACTCTTCTAGGTGTTGCGGTCCGGCTTGCCAGAAACGCTTCTCGATCCACATTGGTCGATACAAAGTCCCAACAGGAAACCGGCGACTCGAAGTCTGACGCTTATCCCCAACATGATCCTCTCGTCAACCACCTGTTCCAATCCAATTCCCCCCTCAAGAGCATGAAGTCAAAGTGATACTTGAATGTATGGCGAGGGATTCAGCAGAGAGAAACAGACTTGCCGCAGGCCTCCCCGCTGAAGGCAACCGCAAACGCAAAACAATATTAGAACGCCAGATTAACGCCCTCGATCTGGCTATCCAGTCTTGGTCATCTTTGATCTCCCCCGTTCGCCGTTTACCAGCCGACATTCTCCTGGAAATCTTCGGGTACCTCCTGGTCCCCGTCTATAGAATCTCTGACCTCCCTCGGGGCTTAGGGCTTATTTGTCGATACTGGAGAGATGTGGTGTTATGTACACCAACCATGTGGAGACAATTTCCTACAATAGCCCCCGTCACCTCTCAACTCGCGGAATCACAACAAGTTGAACTTGTACAATTGCTTACAGAGCGTGCACCACATTTCTTCGAACTCTGTATCCTGGGGTCCACTGTGAACCAACTCTCTCGCCCTACGCTCCTGATGCTAGCTGGATCATCCATGAAGTGGCAAAGACTTACTATCTCTGCAACATTGAATACCCCAGAGAGCATATCTGCGGCGGAGGACCATTTGGATAGCCTGGAAGCCCTCAAGATAGACTTCCTCTACATTGTAGCGAAGAAGGAGGGCCCACGCATAGTGTCACTGTTAGTATCTTCCAGAACGCACCGGCCCTCCAGCGGGTTACTTTAACAGGGGAATTCCATGGGAGGGTCGCATTACCAACGTCACTGATTATGTTCCACAACAATACATGGGGAATTAATGCACAGGAAAGGTTGCTGACTATTGGGAGGTACGACAGGCTCCAGGATTTGTGCATTCACGATACTGAAATCGTCCCACTGGAGTCCGAAGCTGCTGAAGGGCCTCATCGCATTCATCTTCCGCAGCTTAAATGCTGCATAAACGTCAAGGCTGGGTTGTTGCGCGTCGGCGTCTTCCCGAAGCTGCGCAGCGTCAGCATTGACACAAGGAGTGGGGGTTTGGGGGACATGTGTCGCGCACTTGCAGCCTTGCTTTCGCGCTCCAAGTGTTGCACAGTTGAAGCGATGAACCTCGACCTGCATGCAAATGCACGAAACTCACGGCTCTCGCGGGTATTGCAGATGACCCCGCACCTCATGGAGTTGTGGTGTTCCTTGCCTTCAGATGCGGATATTCAGCAAATGGCATTACCCAACCTGGGGCAAGATATCCTGGTCCCGCATTTAGCCATATGTACATTTGTTTTGGCGGAACCGTTAAAGCGGCGAGCAACAGTCGACGCTATCCAGTCTTTCATTGCTTCACGATGTAATCACGTCATCGCTAATGATAGCCTGGCGGGGCAATGTCTTCTAACATGATGTTCAAAATCCGCCAATACGACAACCTATCTGGATACCCCACATATTTTCTTATGCTGGCTCAAACACGGTTCGAATCTTGGTACACTGACGCAACAAGAAGGCCGCCATTTCTCTTCCAGCAGTTGGCGGAATTCTGCCAAACATAAGGGAGATGCAGCCGCATAGAGTTCCTGTAACCCAGCTGACGGTCAAGAAAGTCATCGTGGTTCTATCACGAATTGAAGGCTATGAATCAAGGGATGTCAACCAAGTCATAGTACGTGGAGTTAGTCGCAACTAATCATGCAAATTACTGATATGTGAGAATTCCAAGATGTCAGGCGCACATATAACCCTAGCAAGGCTACGACGCATATTCTGCGACGACTCCGTAGAAGACAACCTGTTCAGACCATTTCTAGAGCAAGTCTTGCGGATTCAAGAGAAATGGAAAACTCTTTTATTGAATACCTCGGACAAACACTGGATTTGGACCTCCCCCGCGTTGAATGAAATTCATTACATCCCTGACAGTTCCCGTCCGTAACATGCTCTTCTTACCTGTCCTCAGCTGGATACTGATTGTCCGACCTTTCCAGGCTCCCGCGAAGATCTCGATCTATACAAGATGAGTATTATGGGCATGCCTTCCCACCATATCTAGCTCTTGCATTGTCGAAAATGGGTACATATCATATTGAATTGACTCGCTAATCTGTTCAAGTTTGCAAATTGTTTACTGTTACTGGCTAGCACCAAGTCCAGAAGTAGCAACTATATACATAAAATAGAGATAGAAGAAAGAGATCGTCCAAATACAGACAGATAAGTAATGATGTGTCCTTAAAGTTCATGTCCTTTGTATTAAAGTCCAGGTGATCCACGATACCCTGCACCTCGAACACTTGCTGGAAAAAGCAACGCAACAGGAGGGTCACCCCCTAGGGGCGACCTGACCAGGCCCAGGGGAGACATCGTACGAGTGGGGGGTCCGAGTGGGGGTGACGGCAAAATATGGTGCTGCTGAGCTGGTGGAGACCTCACATAAAAACTTGCATCGTCGGAGTCGTCACTTGCCAAGCCCCTCTGGTGAGCCCCGTGATATGGAGACCCCTGCCCGCTGCTCCCTGTTGCGGCAAAATAATCGCTTCCCAGATCCTCTCTACTAGGACTGAGGTACCGCTGGTTTGAAGCGGATGACACAGACGGATTGCGCCCGTGCATCGGCGTGGGCAGGGGGCGGACGCTACGTACACTGTCGCCTGAATCCTGCCGCAGGTGTGCGTACGTGCTGGGTTCTCGGGAGTGTTCTTCATACACTGAACTTGACGAGGCAGAGGCAGATTTCGTGAGTCCTACTACGCCAGAGCCGAATGAGAGCTGACCATGTGGAGGGGAGTTAGGCAAGGGTAGGGGTCGTACGTCCCCGCCTGATGGTCGACGTGTGATCCCAGACAACGATGATAGAGAAGGGGAGGGAGAACGAACGTCTATCTCTTGGATGGGAGTCATTTGACGAATCACATTCGACAGCTGGTTTGGTAGAATCGACAGAGTGTTTAGTGTGTTCGTGGTATTGTTATTCATTGCGCGTACGTCTCGAAGAGGTACTCGTGCGGGTATTGCTGGGGGGGCAGGTGCAGGCTGTCTGGGGGCGGGAGGGACGATAGGTGGGGGTATATATCGAGTCTTGAGAATGGAAGATCAGAAATGAAAACTAGATTGGAGCTGAATGGATACATACAGGAGGTCTGGAGAACATTGTGTTCCTTGGCGACGACGAGCTCGTCGTCGATGGAGGAATAACACGAACATGCGAGTCTATAGAACTTGAGTTGCCAGTGCCAGTATTCGCACTCAATCGGCCATGTCGGCCGTGATGTTCAATTGACCCTCCAGCTTCCAGATAACTTGTCCTCTGGTCATCCGTCATCAAATTAGTGGCCTCGTCCTCGGAGGGCTCCTCATCCATGGGCGAAGGTTCGTCGAACAGATCTTCCGCACCGTCTTCATGTCGTCGAACATCAAAGGAGCCCCGTACATCCTCTGCGTTGTCGCCGTGTCCGCGTGATGACCGTTGTCCTACAGATGTCGATTCCTCGGTGGAGCCGTCCAGCCTGAAGCCTTTCCCAGGCTTCTTCTCCCGGATCCGCACTGGTTGTGCCTTCCATGGTTTGGGCATACGCACGTTTTGTACCCGCCATTTCCTACTCGATTCCGGGGTGGTGCTTTTGGTGTTGGATCGTGATTGCTGTTGGTGAGGAAGCAATGAGAAAGGGTAGGGGCGGCCAGGGCTTGGAGGAATGACACCCTCCGGCCACACACGGCCCCCTGGTACGACAGAAGGGTTCTGCGCCGTGTGATCGAATTCTACTACCGATCCTAACAGACCCGTAGATGGGACAGAGGGGTGGCCTGGAATTGTGCTATCGGAGTGACGGTGAAGGGGGAGAGGAGGCACCTCGTCCCGATAAGCTTCAAGCTGTTGTTGCGGTGGGGTGAAACTATCTTTATGAAAAATTGCTAGTGGTTGTTCAATTACCCATTCACCAAATTGTCGTTCATCGACGGGTTTGACCTTTGGAACCGGTTTCAAGTTGAGTAGGTATTCTTTGATGTCTCGCTTGCGCCGACGGACGAGGAAACAAACCGCAGTCAAAACAGCGGCGACAAGAGCAGCAGCCGCAGGTAGCACAATCTGCAGGACCGACCATGGCTTTGGGGCAAGATGAACCACTAGATGAGGAAAGAGCAAGTCAGCGTTCTTCAGTTGGGGAAAGCAATAAAAAAAACGAGATGTTTGAACGCACACACAACGGCTTGCTGCAAATTGAACGATGTATTTCCCGGGATGGGCATCCAACCCCACACTGGAACAGATATCCCGAGAGCATCTTTTGCTGTGGTCATCAAAGAGCTCTTCGCCATGTCGATTGAAGAGCCTCCACATGTGTCTAGCCACTGGCTGTACACTGGCAGGGTGTTGTTTCCACTGGCATATGAGCATGCCGACCAGATGTTGAAGTAGACGTTATTGCTGCAAGTAGTGTCACCAACTCAGCAGTGAATTCGCAGCTGGAGCGACGTACCAGGTACATAGAGAAGGTATAGGTGTTTTGTCTGCGAAATTGTAGATCAAAGAGGCGCATTAGGGTGATCGGAGAAGACGATCGAACACACCTAGTCCCGGAGATTGTGTCCCACATTTCTGATGAATTAACTGCCCCAACTGACAAGCGCTCAAGTTATCGTTTCCTGTAAGCTAGCAGAGAATGAAGACATAAATCCTCATTGGTGGTGTAAAGTGTTACAAGGACAAGGAACACGTACAAGATCAAGCCGCCCTGTCTGATCCACTCCTGCAACCAAAGTCGCATACTGAAAGAATGCAACGAGAGCCCAGCCCAATCGTCTTGATGAAAGCCCGTGCATTTTGGACAAAACGCGCATCTATCAAGCAGCAAACACACCGTTCAAAACAATGCAGTCAGCACAGCGGCCGCACTTTGAAAACACTAAGGAGGATCACGTTGAGCGGTTGTCGGTCGGCAAGGCCCTAGATAAGCATGAAGAATCTGATGATGAAGGGCTTGGAGGGTTACAATCGGTTCAAAAGCAAGTGCGAGAAAACCTCACCGGAGTATATAAGATCGGCAGAGGTCCCTCGTGAAGAGTGCGCATATACTTACCGTATCGTTTCTCATTCGCCACTTTCATCGGTATACCTCGGTATATGGAGAAAGCGGACATGCCCATCACAATACATTCGCGGCTCAGATGTGGGATAAAGGTGCCACGTCGGATTGTTGAGAGTTATTTGGGGCATGTTATGGTCCTATCGTCGGCTGATGGTAGTTGATTTGGGTCTTGGAAGTGAGCACCTGCCCACCCTTCTGTACCCATTTAGCATGCTACATACGCCACAGCAATTTTGAGAAAGTTGTGCTATAAAAGGCTAATTGGAAAAGAACCATTGCTGAAAGCCCGGCATAATTGCGCATGACCAGTGAGCCAGGGCCAAGCGATCACTGACGAGCCCGGTGCTCGGGATTATAGTGGACAAGTTACATAGTAGCACAAAGCGCAGGATATAGCGGGAAGATTGTCCAGAGACGAGGATAGCCACCCTTGCAAGACTAAAATCAAGCAAGGTAAACGAGTAACCATTGATGCGCCTCTTCACTGTAATGAAAGAGGTTGGCTGGCACATAGCGTGCAATTGTGCGCGTACCCCGATGATTCTGTGGAGATGCATCGCCGTCCACAACCTCTTAAAAGGCAAAGTCACAACTAAATTCGTTCTGGTCATTAATGTCGGCGTTTCAATTGTTCAACTACATAAGGGGAAAAGTATATTACAACTGGAATCGTAAGTGCTTGGGCGACTTGAGCGCCGTGGAAGAGATGGCCCGCAACCAGGTTATCAATTTTCGACATGTTGAACTTCGAATTTCTCTTGGCTGGCTTTGCTGTCGTCGTCGACCTTCTCGTTGTCCAGGCCGGCCTGCCGCACGGCATTCTGCGACAGCTGGTGTACAGTGTCGTCTCCGTCGAATAGACTATTGCAATATAATGAGTATTGTCAAGCAAGAGTTTTCATCGTAAAAGTACATACACGGCGGTTTCCTCAAGACTGAGCTGTGTACCGGAGATACGACGTTAGAATTTGTATCGTCAAGTTGCGGAAATACGTACCCCTTTGGTCTCAATAATGAAGAAGTAGCAGAAGACTGCTTCGAACGCAATCCATACGACGTAAACGATCTATTGTGCGGGTCAGCCACAATTGCGATTGCCACGGAGAAAGGTACATACATAGTATCTCCATGTAAGGTGGTTGAGAGCGATAGGATTTATATATCTGCAGTACGCACAGCGTTGATTAGTATCTACAGACGCAAATGATAAAGAAACACGCACTGATTGAAAATTAACGAAAGAGAAATCATGAAGTTGAAGACAGTAAAGCCTTTGGCCCGCAGTGAATATGGCAGAATCTCAACCGTGTATCTGCAGAAGTGAACATGAGTTGGAAATTTTGTTATAGAAGAAAAGATTTAGTGACTGACGAAACAATCAACGGCGTGAATGCGAGCTAGAATAGTTTAGTCACAATGGGCGCTTAAAAATGTCTCAACATGGGCTTACATCATCTAAACGGGAATAGATGATCAGTTCAAGACAGAAATGGCTTGTAAAATGAACAACGTACAGAAACCATAGTATAAGACTACCAAAAAAATACAGATATAAGTCAGTGTAATCGTGGTAGAAGCAGAAAAGTGCGTACAAATCATCACCACGACGGTGTGTCCGGCTGCAGTGTTCGTATTGTCCTTTGCGTAGATGATAACGCAGATGGTTTGCAGAAGCCAGAAGACAAACATGCCAATCGTGGACGTCATGAAGAGGCGTCTACGACCGACACGCTCGCACAGGAATCCAGCGATGATGGCAACGATGAAGTTGAAGATGTTGAGGAGACCATTGATCAGCAGTTGCGTGTCGTGGCTGGTGACTACAAAATAGGTGAGATACGAGCAAAGAAATGTGCATATTCAAACATACTTCCGATAGAGATGAACACTTTGTTGAGGTCTAGAAGAAAACGATAACTGCGTGAGCACAGTGAAAGTGGATGTAAGCGGCTCCAAAATGATTAACTTACAGTAAGAGCTAGAAGATGATATACAACGGTAAGCATCTACGGAAAAAGTCATGGAGAGTGACACTTACACCAAGCCGTTGCCGGACCACTGGGAAAAGAAAGCCAGGGCAACGATAATGCGCATGCGGCGACGATTTCCGGGGCTCTTGAACAGTGAAAGCCAGCCAATGTTTTCAGCAACCTCACGGTCGAATTTGATTGCTGCCTTGATCTCCTCAAACTCGTATTGGACCAAGGGATTGTGCCTTTTCGACTATTAGGTTGCTTGAACGAAAGACGAGTTCAAAAGGCATACTTGTCTCCATTCGCATGATAATAGGCAAGCGTCTTCAGGGCTTGTTCGTCACTACAGCATATTACGGGTTAGGCTCTGATGAAGATGGGGATCACTTGGCTACTCACCGTCCTTTACTAAGGAGCCAACGAGGTGACTCGGGAACGAACCAGATCATGAAGACCTGGATGACAGAGGGAAGACCTTGGAGCGCGGACGGAATACGCCACGCCCAATTGTTCGGAATCCGGAAGGTTCCAAACGTCTGCAAATGCGCAAAAAGAAATAAAAAGTTAACAATGAATCATGACACAAAACTCGTGAGATTGGCACGTACCGTCCAAGCCGCACTGTTGATATTGAGCAAAAACGCAATGATGAAAAGGCGCTCATTAGAGTGCGTCTAAGAATAGGTGACTGGAAAATGTACGCACATGATACTGCCTAAGTACCTGTTATTTTAGAATGAATGAATTAAAGGATCAGTCTTCTATTTTTGCTTCGGATAGGAGCTAGGAGCACATGGGCGACTGCGCACTGCGCACTCCTGCATAGTTTTGAAAAGACTGCTCACCAGAGTGTGTTATACATGGACGTCGCCTGTGCGCGTTGGGTGGGGAAAGCAATCTCAGTGACGAGAAGTGGCGCAGCGCAAGCAGCGAAGGTGAGACCAAAACCAATCAAGAAACTGTTCCCGAATGTGTGTGGAAGCGAGAGAGCGTGTCATGGGGTACATTTCATGCATTTGCGAGAGGAGCGGCCGAAAGGATGTCAGAAATAGTGGATAGATAGATAGAAAGGTCAGGATATATTTACACGGACAAGGAAGGGAAAAAGTATACGTACCGAGCCCCAATGAACATGCCAAATGTATGAGATACACTCTGAAGAACGGTCGCCAGAATCATAATGGCGGCGCCGAAGAAAATTGTTCTTCTCCGTCCAAAGTTGTCAGCCATGTAGGGAGCGAAAGGATATCCCGCCAGGGCGCCAATGTTCTACCCATTCTACGTCAGGAAGAGTTTCAACCATGACGTCCAATAGTTTCTAGACCTACTTGGATGGCGTTAAAGAGACCCAACTGTTAGAAAACCTATTATCAGTGCCGGGAAGAAGAATTCAATAGACAGTGTTACATACCTTGCCTCCTTGTGGGTTATTGAACTCTTTCTCCCATGCATCAACGCTCTGTAGACCATCTAAGGGGACGTTTAACGGCTGGGCTGTTTGAAATTGGCAATTTGTTGCACATACTCATCATACTGCCTGTAGAGAGATAGAGTTAAGTTTTTGCAAAGATTAATATCGTCTAGACTGCTGACCATCGTATCCGTTCGTCGACGAGGTGATAAGCCTGAAATTGTGTTCAATGATAATGATCAGCTCAATCTGCTAGCGACACGCACAAGATACAGATCCAAAAGTTCAGTATGAGGATGCCTACGAGCAATCATGAGCATGCACCCCGTACAATTGAAAGAGATCATACGCTTGTTCTTATACCAAGGCCGGGTATCAGTAATGAGGTGCATGTAGCCCGCATTGGGCGCAGATACAGCAGGACCGCCACCCATTGTTTGTAGTTTCCTGGTCCTAGTAAGAGGGGAGAAGGAGACAGGAGAACCATTCTTCGTCTCTCGTAGGGTTATAAAGTCCTCAACCCTTTCGTCACTGCTTCTTTTAGACTGACATTTGGGGATGTACGCAAATGCTATTGGAGCTAGCAGAGAACCAGTCGACATATTCGGCCGGGGTATACCCAACATGAAGCTAGCCTATTTTTATCGATATCGCGCGAGGAGTAGATGTGTGACAATAGTAGTCTTCCCCGTCACCGAGACTTTCGAATCCATTGAGCAGGTCACTTGAGAAAATACAAGCTCGATCGTCCCCTTGTGTATACAGAGGTGTACGCCGCCAAACCCGTAGCCCCGCTCATCCAGTGCGAGAGACGCCAGAGCTAGACAACTGGAGGAAGTCAGCAGGCGCCGTAGAGGTTGGGTATCCGCTGAATAGGAGGCACCCCGTGAAGAATATTGTATGCCATGCCGGGATGCAGATTCAGCAGCTCCATGTTGTCGTGCAGCGTTGTTTCGTATTATTTTTGTCGCTGGATCCGGGATTTCTCCCAACACAGAAGCCTGAGAGTTCTCGCCAGGAATAGACGGGCTTCGACATGGGTGGACACGCTTGCGGACAGCGATGTTTGTGGAAGAAAGTGCCCGCGTCGGACAAAAGGTGGTAATTGAGACGAAGGCCTGCGTGATGGTAGGAGGCAAGAAGGAAAGTGATATCGTCCCGACCAAGCGGTCGGTATTGGAGGAAAGCGGTGATTACCGGAGGCAGATAACATCTGATGGCCGGTGTGGCACGGGCGCTTGCTCTCGTTGGTCAACAGATGATAATAATGCCGCAGCTGACACTCACAGCATAGTACTTGGAGTAAATGGGAGATCACTTTGCTTTTGTAAGTATGAAATTGTGAGAGTATTTATGCAACTGCCGACAAACAGCCCGCAGAGTCAGCGAAACTAAGCATGCCATTCAGTAGTGAATGTACCAATATAAGCCACTCCCCGGAAGAATCGGTGACATCCACATGAAGATGTGAACATACCTTGTTTATATTCTTCACATGATGACATTGCAGAGATTATTGGACAGATTCCAGCGAGAAACATAGTATGAATCATGGGGCTGGGCGGCCAGTGAAGACCTACACTTGTTCTGGTATGCATTGTCGTTATGCTGATACCGCCTACCTTCAGAAATTACGCTGCACAGCTCCTTGCAATGTATGTGCAACCTCTTGAGCACATTCGGGTGCGAAATGCTTCTCGTGATTAAATCCCCGGTTTAGCAATATAGCGTTTCTTGAATACCATTGTTGGTAGTGATCGTCAACTAGGGGTAGATACTAGGATACGTGGACCGAGGATATCAACACGAAAGGTCCCTGAGTTCTCACCTTCTGAACTTCGATGATGTTGGCAAGGGCCCTTCATTTCCGAACATCTGCCGTGGATAGGGCTTTGCCGACAACGGTATCTCGATCGTCACTGTGAAGCAGAGGTCGATAATGCTACATTCACTCTTATTACACCCTCACTTATATAAACTGGTGGATACTGTCATGAGATGGATGAGACCTCTATGAATACCGATGTCACAGTTCATTTGTCAACTACAGCTTATCATTGGCTTACATGTACTACAACTGCTATGGCTTCAGCTCGAACATATTAGACCGCGTTTTAATTCAGAAGACAGCTGAATATGACAGATTTAAAGAAGTGAATAGATCAGTCAGCTTTTGAATACGAATAATTGACTCAGCGGACCTTTTGGCTTTCTACTAGTACTATGGGCGCCTAAAGTGAGTTGATCATAATTAATCCGTGGGAATGTGTGGATCGGCAAATCATCGCGTTCCTTCGCGTTCACGCTTCGTCTATTTACCGCGCTCTCGTAGAAAAACATCAACGTCTACCAATCAAAGCACCCTCTGATATTAAACTAGATATCCCCGCCTCAAATCAGCATGATAGGATCGCCCGTGTACGACTTATCTTCCTCTGCAAGCCCTGAACGTTTAGACCCTCACCGGGTGAAGTCTTCGGAAAAACTGATACATCAGACTATACGCACGGTTGTGTATCCACACGAATCCAGTCCGAGAATTATGACCCTCCAACCAATCCATTGCATCTATACATAGGGATCGATAGAACCCTAGACCTCAAAGTGATGCGCTCTAGAATACTCTTAGAACTCTTAGAAGTCTTCAAACCAATATATTCATGCACTGTATTGGCAATCACCACTGATCGCTGCTTGTACGCTATATATCTTCTTACACACGCGCATCTTCCATGCACGCAAAAATGCTTCCATCTGTTTCTCCGGTTGTGGATCCATCCACTCCACTCAATCTTCGCAAGGTTACTCCGCGACCCTGTTATGTTGAAGACGCAATCCAGTATGTAACCACTAACAACCAACGGATAGCATCGAAGTTGTTTTGGGCGCATTCGCCTCGAAAATTCGAGTGCTTTGCTCGAAGAAGGACGTAGCTATCACATAGCATGAGACTGTGTGCTGGATAAGTCAAGGATCGATACGAGAGCGTCCGATATCGATGACCGCAGGACGTAAACTTTCTGACTGCGATGGACACGATCATGCGGTAATGTCAGTGGTCGAGAATTGATCAGGCCCGGAAGCAAGAGAACGAGGGTAGTGAAAATTGCATTTGGACGCCGTGTAATTACTACAGTAAGAAGACGATATTTTATACTGCGACCGCAGCTTCTGAACAAGACAGTTGCAACATGCACAAACAAGATGACCAGCCACAGCTGGATGGCTATTGGCCTCCCCTGGATGTTGTACTTGGAGCAGTGCACTGTGGGGGCGGCTCCAGGGTAAGAAGAGAGGGGAGGGCATCCTATGGTTGCAAAGAAGTTTGAAATGACTGAGCCACGGTGGAGTGGGACTCCGACATTCCGGGAATTTAATTTATGAAGGCCGATGCGCTGATCTTCTGCAAGAAGGATCGGTGTGCCACTGATCGTACATCAGAACTGCCATTTGCTCCTTGAACTGTATCGGCTTCAACTAGAATCCATGACCTCGAGCTTTGAATTTCACTGATCATTGGGAGGTCGATCTACATGACGAGACTGGTGTCAGTGCTCAGAGCCATATAAGTGTATGAATGCAGGGAGCAATGACTCACAGGCAGCACGATCCCGATGGACATAAGTGGACATGCGATGGTGCACAGTGCTGCTCTTAATGCACCAGATTCACTGTCCTGCTATGCATTGCAGTGTACTGCGCCAGAGAATTAATGAGTAATGAACGCTAAGTCAATTCAACCGACTGCACGTTCAGCACAAGAACCTAGCGGTGCAACACGATAACGGCTTGTTGGGGCTTCGTGTTACCGTCATTGCTCGTTCGAAGCCTCTTGCATTGACGCTCGGCGTGATTGCCATACGCCCAGCCAACCGAGCTAGACCGCAAGAGAGTATAATTGGCGGTTCACAACACAGTATCTGGGCATTCCGTCCCATCCAGAGTGTTGTTCCGGTTTGTCGGGGTTTATGGCCGTCCATTCATAGCTTGCGTGGTCAACGCAATCGACATTTAGATGGGCTGCGCACTGTGGGCCTGCAGTGGCCGGAATGGGAGGACTGGAAGCTTCTCGGTCAGACGATACTGTCGGCCTGGGTGTGGAATTCGAGGGGGTCACGGCAGCGAGTCCGAGAAATCCGACCCACGCCGGGTAAGGCACCCCATGACAAGACTCTTAGAATGGGTCAAGGGCGTTCCAAGCTTGAGGAATAACGTTGTGAGAAGTAAGTAAAGAGACAAGAGGAACAAGAGAGGTTAGTGAGAGACACGTGTAGGCCTCGCTGAGAGAGGCATCGAGTGAATTAGAATCTTTCACCTTGACTGTCATCTGTCAGCATCTGCCTCGTGGATTTAACAAGATCCAGGGCTTGACGCCTGTTTCTCCACATTTACCTCACTCTACTTCCGACTACAATGCCCCCTCCACCACCACCACCCACCTGCTTCCCTTTTTCCAACAAAAAGTCCAAGAAACGGCTTTCTTGGTCTTCTAACGACCAGACATACCTCATGGCATCCGAGAAAGAGCAGGAGAAAGACAGAGGACGCTCCTCAAAATCAAAAGGGTCTCGCGGCCGATCCGTCTCACCCACATCCAACCACACCTCGGCTGCAGAGAGCCTCACCTTCCATAGCGACAACGAGAGTACGTACGCCGGGCTGCCTACCGTGCTCCCATCAGTGCAACGCGACAGCAAAGGACGCCCGAAGCTCGGTCGCTCCAACACCATGACTGGGACCAAGAAATCGACAGGCTCTTCGAAGTGGGGTTATGGCTGGGGCGTCGGGAGGAAGGACAAGATGAAGGAGGTCGAGGCAGACTTCGACGAGAAATCATCGTCGCAGGTCGATCTGCCGCACTACCAACAGCCGCAGGCGGATGTTAGCAGGCAGAACTCGCGCGCGACGCAGTCGACTCGTGTCACACAAGAGAGCTACTCGAGCTCGCGGTCGGGCGGGAGCAGGTCGCTGCCCCACACCCCGGAGAAGAGCGGCAGCGGCAGCCTGCAACGGGGCGACAGCACGCGCACGAGAAGCGATTTGCAGCGGGGAGACAGCCAGCGGACGGTGTCAAGGGAGAATGCCTCCCTGCAGCGCGGAGACAGCCAACGAACCATGTCAAGGGAGAACGCCTCGCTTCAGCGTGGAGACAGCCAAAGGACGACGAGCAGCCGCTCGACAGCGCCCAAGCCCCGCCGGCCGATGCTGGCACCTCAGGACTCGACCTCGACCCTCGTCGGCTCTGCGTACGAGCGCAAGATCAACGACAGCGACAGCATACACGCCAAGCCCGACACGACGGACCGCCTCGAGCAGATGCGGCGACTCATGGCAAAGGACAATTTGGACTACTACATCATCCCCAGCGAGGATGCACACGGCTCCGAATACGTCGCCTCCGCCGACAAACGCAGGGAATTTATTTCTGGGTACGTTTTCTCTATCATTTGTTAGATCGCACTCTCATCATGGCGACTATTCAGGTTCACGGGCTCTGCTGGTCAGGCCATCGTGACGCGGAACAACGCCTACCTCTTCACGGACTCGCGGTATTGGATTCAGGCAGAGGACGAGATCGACCACAACTGGCAGCTCATGCGGTGCGGCGCCCCAGGGCAGCCCGCGGACTGGATCGAATGGCTCATGGCCCGTGCACACAAAGCACGCATCGGACTCGACGCACGCATGATCTCGCATGAGAAGGCGACGCTAATCAACCAGAAGATCAACGCGCCCACCATCGACTCCAAGCTTGTTTACCCGCCGCAGAATCTCGTCGACCTCATCTGGGAAGACAAGCCTGCAAGACCGCTTGAGCCAATTTACATCCATCCCACAGACTTCACTGGTATGGATGCGCGGACGAAACTTTCGAAGGTCAGGGAGTGGATCAAGCAGCAGCCCGCGTCGGTGCCGTCGTATTCTCGTCAGGAGCCTACGCCATCGCAGATGCACGTCTCGACCCTGGTCACTTCTCTCAACTGCATAGGTTCGTAATTTTCATATTCTGTAGTCGTTGCCGACCAGCTGACCTGAACTTTGTAATAGCCTACGTCCTGAACGTTCGTGGATCCGACATCCCCTACAACCCGCTTTTCCACGCCTACCTCTTCATTTCACTCGACAGTGCCATTCTTTTCGTTGAGACAAGCAAAGTGCACGAAGAAGTCACTGCGTACTTGAAGGGAATCGATGTGCAGCAACGCCCATATACGGACCTGTGGCCTTTCCTGCGCCGCCGCGAGTGGGGCGACGGCAAGGTTCTCATTGCGCCGCAGACGAGCTATGCGATTAGTCTGATGCTGACACACTTCCGTTACACTGTTGCGCCGTCTCATATCGAGCACCTGATGAGTATAAAGAACGAGACGGAAGTTGATGGTATGAGGAGAGCGTATTTGAGGGATGGAGCGTCGTTTGTACGTTTTTGCCTCTTTTCTTTGTTCTTGGTGTGGTCAATTCTAATTTCTTTTCTTTGTTCTATGTGCAGGTTCGCTTCTTGGCATGGCTTGAGCAGAAACTCAACGACGGCTACGATGTGACTGAGTACGAGGCTGGCTTCCGGCTCACCGAGTTCAGACGCAAAAACAAGAATTTCATGGGACTCGCATACGAGAACATCTCCGCGAGCGGACCGAATGCCGCGCTACCGCACTACTCCCCACGCAAGGCCACCGCTGCCATGATTGCAAGAGATATGCCTTATCTCAAGTAAGTTCCGATGCTTTTCTTCTTCTTTTCTTGTGTGCTTGCTTGGTTCTCTGTTATCGAAATTGTGAAGTCGGCAAAGTACTGACCTCGTTTTTTGCTTTATCTTAGCGACTCCGGAGCTCAATACTATGACGGCACTTGCGACACCACGAGGACGGTGCACTTTGGCCGCCCTACGCAGGAGATGTGTGAGGCGTATACACGTGTACTTCAAGGCCATGTAAGTCCGATTTCACCTGATCTCCCTCCGTCTCTGAGTCGTGGGTTACTGACGTAGTGCGACAGATTGCCATTGACACTGCGATCTTCCCTGAGGGCACGTCTGGCCGGCAGCTTGACGTCCTCGCGCGCAAGGCGTTGTGGAAAGATGGTCTCAACTACATGGTACGTCACTAATTCCGACTTCGTGCCCGCCGGCTTTCTCATCAACTCATTTGAATTTACACACAGCACGGGACAGGTCACGGATTTGGATCATTCTTGAGCGTACACGAGGGCCCACATAGCTTCGCTAGCAACGTGCCACTCGTCCCCGGTCATGTTATCACCAACGAGCCTGGCTTCTGTGAGTGTCTTGCTTCCCTTTTTCTTTGCCGTTGGCTGTTCTAGACCCGAGACTGACAACTTCCTTTACGCAGACCTTGAAGGAAGGTGGGGCATGCGGATAGAGTCTGCACTCCTTGTGAAGAAGGTCAAGGTAAGCTCCCACGCATTATTTACAATGAGGCCGGCTCGTTTCCTGACCAGGTCAACAGACACGCGGCGAGTTCAACGGCGACATCTGGCTCGGTTTCGAGCGCTTCACACACGTGCCCATCCAGACGCGCATGGTCAAAGAGAGCATGCTCACCAAGGACGAAAAGCAATGGCTCAAGGTGCGTACACTCCTTCTGTTTGCGTTCTGGTGAAAGGTTCTGTGCTCATGGTCGCCCTCGTGTCTTGCAGGAACACAACCAACGCTGCTACGAGAAGCTCCTCCCGCTCATCAAGGACGATAAACGCGCGGTGAAGTGGCTGAAACGCGAAGCAGAACGCGGCATAGGCCTCGCACCTGCAGCTGGCGGCTTCTCGATTGAGTGGGACTGATTCGCCCACGCAAGCCCCGTCTTGCCTTTCAGTACAGTGCGACCCCTCCTGTTCCTTCCTTCCTTCTCTTTCACCCGTGCGAAACCCTGTTGCCCCTCCACTCACGCCAATGTATCAGCTGCTTCACTTACGAACTTCTTTTTGCTTCAAAATAAACGATTTCTCTGACGACCTGTTCTTGGCCCTTTCTTTTGGTTTCGTCCCTTGCTTATGTACATTGCACCGACTTTAACAAAATAGATATGATTCTTTTCTTTGCCTTGTTGCCATTTTTTATTCCCTTGTCATCCTTCGAGACTTCGAGCCAGTTCACCTCCGGAATGCCAACGGATTGCTTACCCACATACAATACTTTATATATATACCAGACACGTACCCGTACCGTCCCCCCTTTCCACCCTTTGCCGTTGTCCCTTCCCGGCACCCATTCCATTCCATGCTCTGATTTTGTGTCTTTTGCGCCGTGCTGTTCTGTCTAGATGATGGATATTCGCCCTGTGCTTGCTTGTCTGTACCTACATTACAATATGATATATTTATTATGAGTGTCTGAAAATTTCATCATCTGCAACCTGCCAATACTGCGGTGTTCAGTTTGAAATCATTCATGTTCAACGAAGCGAGTAACAATTGAACTGAGGTTTGCAGGAAATTATTATAATTTCCATTGCTAAGCGACGATAATGGGAGTGTACACAGGATAGAGAGAAAGGAGCCAGGCAGATAAGTAATACAACGGGAGAGGCAACGAGGGAAGAGCAAACACAGGCAAGAAATGAAAGAAAGGCGACAGAAAAGTACAAAAACAGAAGCCATTTATCTTCTTTGTGTCTTTCCTGCCTTTCTCTTTCCTGCGAAAAGATGTTTGGGCTGTGAAGGAAAACAGAAATCGTCAGTATGAAATTACAAGGGGTAATGAGAGGCGACATACCATTTTGGTTTTGATGGTGCGATCTCCCTCGCCAGCCTTGGCCATCATATTGAATGGACGCTGCGCGTGAGTCCGCATAGCATTGGCGCGGTCGTATTGCTTGTGGAAAAAAAGGGATGAGCATCTCCTTCTCATTTAAAAACGCAGAAGAAAAAACATACAGCCTCGTCGCGCAGACCCGCCAGCTGCCTGTTCGTGCGGGGCAGCTTCCTGTTGACCACCGCGCCCGCATTCGTCTTGCCGCGCTTCGCCGGCTTCTCCTCGTCCACATCCATCCAACTGTCCTCGCCCTCCTCCCCGTCCCCGTCCTCGCCGCCATCGAACGACGCATCCTCCATCTCCGCATCCTCCTCCTCCTCGGCGCGCTTGCGCTTCGCACCGTGCAGCTTGGCGAGCATCTGCGCGCGCTCCTCGATGCGGCTGGGGTCCAGCCCGGCCTTGGTGAGCTCCGAGCTGAGCTCCGTGAGCGTGCGCAGGCCCGCGGTGCGCGGCAGTCGCGCCTGGTTCTTCTTCGACTTTTTGATGCTCTGTGAGTGGATCTTGTGTGCGAGGTTGGAGGATGCCTCGGCGGCTTCGCGCTCGTCGTCTGAGTCGAACTAAGGGAGAGATGGAATTAGATTAGAGGATGGCAGGGTATTAGACATTTTGAGGGATACGTACCATATCCGACTCGCTGTCGTAGAACCCTTCGGCCTGGAGGCGCTCCTCTTCGCGCTCGAGCGCCTCGAGCTTCTCCGCAATATCGGGGTCGTTGAAGTCGGCGACGTTCTTGCCCTGCCAAATCTCGGGGATAATGTCCTCTTTCCACTCGGGGTTGGCAAGGATGTAGTCCTCTACAGAAATTTTGCAAGAAAGTCAGAAAACAGATTCCAAACATCGGATAACGGAGATGGACTTACGTTTGAGATTGATATTGTAAACACCTGGACCACCCTCCTCGAGCTCAATATCCTTCGCAAGCCTCCTACGCTCGGGATCGTTCTTATCATACTTCTTCTTCTCCTTTACACCCTCAGGGATGAACGGCGCGCGGACGACATCGTCGCGGGGCTTGGGCTGCGCGACGTGGATGCGGTTGATGATCGAGTTGATCTTGGCGCCCTTCATCTTGTTGTCGACGCGGTGCGCGAGGAGCGCGTCGCAGGCCGTGTTCTTGACCTCCATGACGCCCTCCTCGGTGAAGCACGAGACCTGCACGCACTTGACGTCGGCCTGGTCGATGATCTCCTGCACGAGCGCGCGCGAGTCGGGGTGCACGTCTTCGAGGCGCATGATGTCGATTTTGTTCACGACGAGCAGCGTGGGCTTGCCCGCGAAGAGGGGTTTGATGGAGTGGAACAGCTTGCACTACAGATATGGAGAGAGAAGTTTGAGAACAAAAATACATCAGGAAGAAATATTACAGAGAACTGACCTGGGCCTCTATTGAGTAACCACACTGCTCGCTTAGATCCATAAAGTACAAGATACAGCTCTTAAGGTGAGCCATCGCAGTGATACTCTGCATCTCAATGGTGTTCATCTCCTCGAGGGGGTGGTCGAGGATACCAGGGGTATCAATGACCTGCCAGCGCAGGTACTTGTAATCGAGATGTCCGACAAAGAGCGATTTTGTGGTGAAGGCGTATGGCTGGACGTCGACGTCTGCGCGGGTGACCTTGTTGATGAAGGACGACTTGCCGACGTTGGGGTAGCCGCAGATGAGGAGCGTGCGGGTGTTGGGGTCAATGTTGGGGAGACGGGAGATGTGTTGCCTGACTTGCTCGAGGTAGGCGAGTGGGTCCTTCTGGCGCTTCATGATCGTAGCCATACTGCATATTTCGAGAGGTAAGATTAAAAATAGATCGCAAAGTAGGAAAAGTTTGGGAGGACGCACCGACCGAGTGCAGCCTTCTTGAGCTGCTTGCAGCGGTACAAACTGTCACCGAACTTGAGTAGGCGGACATAATCCTTTCCAACATGGTCGATCAGATGGCGGGCTGTTCTCAGCTGGCCGAGGGCGAGCTTGTAATGGTTTTTGTCGTAAAGAACATTCATCAACGAGGAAAGGAAAGGATGGAGATCCTACAAAACACCAAGTTTAGATTAGCATTAGACTCCAGAAAATGGAGATTTCAACCGCACATCAAGCATAGGGAACTCTGTGAGGATAGCACCGAGTTTCTCATCGAACACCTCCTGTGCAAACTTGACTTTGCGCATGTAGAAATTCCTGATACGGCTGATCTTGAAGTTTTTGTGGATGACCTAGAAAGCGAGCACAATCGCAGTGCATGAGCCCAATCGAAACATCCCTTGATCTTGCTTTTCTGGACGCACTGTGGGGGTCTTGCGCTGGGTCTTGGACAGCACAATATCCAGGAAATCGGCCGCGGTGGGCACGGGCGCAATGGCCTTGAGACCGCTCGTCGACATTGTGGGCGGGAGGGAGCGAGGGGAAGGGGTAGGGCGGTGAGGTCGAGCGGAGAAATCTCAGTGCTCGCAGTCTTGCCCGTCGTCCTCACATCCAAAAAATAAATGGATCTCTCACGCTGCACGTGGGTAATTTGCTAACCCATAAATTGAATTTTAAATTCATCATAATTTTTGTATGACCATCAGCACATTCTGTTATCCTCTTTGTCTGTGTACCACGACCTAGTCGCTCATGAATTGCCAGGGTTCACCGCTTCCCTCGCACAATCGCTTGACGGTTGGCTCGTGGTGCGCTCGAACTGAACCAGCAAATACCTTCCCAGATGACATCTCTCTGTGTTCCAAGAAAGGAACACCTCAGAACAGCTCTCGTGACCTTCTGCAGTCTCAAAAAGTGTCGAATGGAAGATTCTACTTTCAGTTAAAGCTACTTACTTGCTCGCAAATCGCGCCATATTTGTTTTTCTGACGCTCTAACCGCCGCTTTCAAGGCCAGGGACGCCCCAAATCTATATGCGTTGTTGCGCGAATGGTGGTGATGGATGCGGTTTGGTTCATAAATTGCTCCGCTTAGATATCAGTTTTTGCCCATTTTGCGCTCTCACTTTCAGGCTCGCCTTTGACGCGTCCAAATTGAAGATAAATACAACAGCCTATCTATATTCTAATCCCCTCCACGATCTAGTCACGCGCTAACCACATAGGAGCCTATTCGAGCATTCTGACGGTCAACCTATTGAGGACAGCGCCATAGGCGCTAACCATTTAGCTGCTCCAATTCGTGCTTTGTTCCAGGTGCTTCATCATGCATAAGTCGCTTTTTAAATTATAGGTCTTGTTCTAGTACCATTCCCTGTATTTTGAGGCGGTCTAATTGATCCTTCCGACCTCGAGCGAGTAGAACGATTAAGTCGGCATGTCGTGCCACTGGCTGTTTCCATCTGTCCGTGCCATGTCATTGAAGGTCCCGCCACCTATTCGCTCGGCCCGTGACAGATATAATCAGTCTAATTAGACCTGTCAACCCAATTCAAAGGATGTACTAGACGGCATCATGACCACGGACAGATGTAGGCCGACCATTCAATGCCTCGGGTAAGATCTGAATCATCCTTCTTCACTGTCACTGAAAAAAAAAAAAAAGTCGCTTCTTCAACCTCCAGAGCGTCAGTATGCTTATGAACTATCTTTCTACGTCTCTTCAATCATTAATTGAGGCAAGAATATGAGGTGGATCGAGCTGATAGTAGGTCGCAACTCACGGGCGCTTATTCTTGGACTTAAAGCGGCTTCTCAAAGCGTTCCGCTAGAATGCATCGGTTTCCTGTGTCAGCAACCCCACAGCAGTTCTAAGAAGCCTTCTCTCTTGAACTCTCTCATAATATCTTATCTCTTCGTTCTGTGTGCTTCGCGCCATCGAGTCAGGCGGTGCAACAGCCGCACAGCCAACAGATACACATAATGCCCCTACCTCAGTTAAGGACCAAAAAACAATTACATGCATCTGCGGACGGCGTCCCGGTTCTCAACCACTCCCGTGCTGCCCTATCTCTCCCTTCTCTTCTATTTCCCTCCGTGCATCCTTTCAGCACACCGTGTGCCCCCAGCTCTCTTATCGTGCCCCCTTTTTCTCAGACCAGCGCGGACTCGGCCTTAGAATCTCTTCAGCCACCAGTTATCCGCCTCCAGATATAATATTAATTCGGTAGGACGCGCGCACTTCCAAAACGCCGATCTCGAAAATTCACTCAGTGCAGGAGCATGTGATGCAGGTGTGATGGGTGCTTTTCCCAGTATGGATGCGAGCCACTGCCAGTGCCATCAAAATCTAAACTTGACCTGCCCACCGAGCACGGTCGGCTATGTAAGTGTCGTCATTTGTGGGCTGGGTTACCCCTGATGCAGCTGTCGCATCGCTATATCTGTGGTGTCAAAGGATGATAAGTGACTCGCTTCTCGTTTCAGCGTTGAATATCATTCGACTATTCAAATTTCAAACTCTTCCCTTTGAGACTTCAAAACTGATAGCCAACCTAGTGACTTTGTTCTTCTCTGCCCAATTCGCGGACTAGAGTACATCACAATTAGGTCTAGAAACAGCAGGGATATAAGTAACATATTTATTCTTCAAGTCCATCTGGTTGCCTGGCAGCCAATGCGACCATCGAAAAGAGCAAGTATAGCCCGATAATTTGAGAAATTCCACTCTATTCTGCAGCCGTTCCTAGCGCACGTTGCAAGTCGTCTTGAGGAAATATATCCCCTTTTCTTTGACAACTCGAGAGAACGAGATAGATCTGCGAAGGCTTCAATATTACGAATCATCGAAGAAGGCGTTATCGTCGCTAAATTCCCCACAGTGTGACAGACACAGGGTCTTACCCCGCATCACGCAAATCAAGAGGCGTGGTACCTGTCCTCGTTTCAAAAATCAAATCCACCGGTCGTTTCCTGAATTCTAGTTCGCGACGTTAGTTCGTTCAACGGCTGCCTATTTGGGCATGGTCTCGGGGCCAAACTCACAGCAATTAGGGACTTTTGGTGCATTTGATTGGCCGGCCACGTAGCCGGAGCGTCTACAACCTCATGTTGGAAGGGTTTGGATCAAAATCATATCGATCAATCGGCGTTTCTGCCTTGAGCAGGCCGCACGCACGACCATGCGTCCATATACATACATACTAATACCTCCTGCACATTTAATGTCTTCGACCACCACTACCTCCCCAGGTGTTTCTGCACCACCCACCCCCCCTCCCCAAACCGTTCCGTGCCAGTGCATACTGGATTTGGGCTGACGATTAAACGCCTTTCATCTCTACTAGATTTCTTCTCCTAATCTCTCTCTCTCTCTTTGTCTCTCCCTACTATAGAACACGCTTCGCCATCGCCGCTTTGCATCATGGAATATACAGCGAACAACGCACAAGGGCGCCTCCCACAAGAGCTCGTCGACAGCATCATCGACCATCTCTGGGACGATCATGCCACGCTGAACGCCTGCGCGCTCGTGTCCCCCAATTGGTGGGACCGCAGCCGCATGCACGTCTTCAGAAAGGTCTGCCTCAAACCCACCTCGCCGCCTGGCACGCCCGCCGCGTGCGCGAACGGAAATACCGCGCGCTTGGCCAACGGCGCTAGCGACAAACCCAAACCCGGACCCGCCGAACGGTGCCGCGCGCTCCACACGCTTTTGCACGCCAAACCGAGGTTGGCCGAGTACGTCCAGGACCTCGAGATATGGGAGGGCGCACTGGGGCTGCCGCGCACGCCTGGGTTCGTGAGCAGTCTTTGGGCGACGACGGAGATCACGCTCGCAAAGCTCTTCACGATGCTCACGCACGTCCGCCGGCTCGACTTCAGCGGCATGTCGCCCGTGTACTGGCGCATCCTCCCGCCCACCTTCCAGAGTGCGCTCGCCACGCTTTTCAGACGCGAGAGTCTGACGTACGTGCGCCTGCACAGCTGGGTGTTCCCCAGCGTTGGCGCGCTCGCCGAGCTGCTGAGGCACGGGGCGCACCTGCGCGCGGTCGCGCTGTATTCGACCAATGTGAACGGCGAGAGCCCCAGCGATAACGGACCGGACCTAGGCCTCGAGCTTGACGCGTTGCAGGAACCCGCTCTCACGCTGCCTGGCGTTAGCGCTAGCGAGGAAGGCGAGGGTGCGGCAGAAGCGAGCGCAGGTGTTGAGGGGGCAGGCCAGCAGGACTCGGGCTCGGAGAAGAGCCTGCAGGTAGACGCACCCGCAGTGCAGTGCTTGCCTCCTCTCGAAGTCCTCACCATGGATTATGTGACATTCCCTGCCTTTGACCAGTGGGTGCAAGGCTACCCCGAACTCATGGACATCACCTCCCTGCGCGAGCTGCGTGTGGCTCACTTCCCTGACCCTGAGGTCATCGACAGGCTTCTCTGCAAAGTCGGGCCGTCCCTCGAATATTTCCATCTCAAGCCTGGCGCATGGCAAGGTAATTAATTTTCCTTCTACACATCGCGTTTCGAACTGATCACTCATACATCTACCTCCTTTGATTAATTTCATACAGTACGCCCATTTTCCTTGTCCCGGAACACCGGGCTCAAGTCTCTGCGCGTCACGCTCGATGACCCCGCCACCGCGATCCGTTGGGCTGTGGCGCTCATGATGAGCATCAGCGCGGACAACACCGCGCTCGAGAGCGTCGAGTTTGAGTTCTACTTCGACGTGAAGAAGATCGCCAATGGCGCCTGGAGCGAGCTCGATGCTGTCTTTGAGTGGCCGATATTTGCGTCGCTCCGGCGTATTGACGTTGGCCTGTGGGCCATCCCCGCGCACCCGGACTTTATATCCGTTCAGCGCGAAATGAGCTCCCTGAGCAGTAGAGGCGACACCGTGCGCTGGTACCAGCTTGCGACACCGAGTCACCGCAACAACCGCCACCTCACGCCACTCCTCAGCCAGTACGAATCGCGAGCTTAATGACTGTCTTCCTAGGAGCTCCCCTTAAAGCTCCCTGCCTCAACTGTGGCTTAGATCTCAGGCTTGAGAACCTGCTAATATGTACCCCTGTCGTCTCTTGCTTTCTGGCTCTCTCGCATTCTTTTTTGACTGGTTTACTTCTTCTTGACGTTGGACGTTTAATCATATGGCTTGATCATGACTATGCTATGCGTATGCTTTTACGACGTACACCCATGCCACTCCACCCCCACTCCTTATAAACCCTCCTCTATGTATATCTCCCTCCTCCCTTCCTTCAGGCCTCTAATCGCCTTCCTCTCCAATCCATCATCCTCGAGCGTGGTGCGTATGGTAGCCCCATCATACACGATGTAGCTCCACTAGATGGCTCCGGATAATTGCCTCTCCCACTACAGCGCATTCGCCACGTACGCATTGCAATTTAGCTTTCGAACGCTTCTCGCTGATATTGTGGCGGCGGCTACGCCCACTTACCAGTTTGTATGATGCTTTGTGTCGCTTTAATATCCTACGGTGCCCAAGGTTCCGTTAGTTAGTTGTACTTTCCCATTTTTATAGTTGGTGGTTGATAGACGATGGTAGTATAACATAATTCGGGGGATGGAGTCCAGATGTAGAAAAAATATATCATACACACGCACCAGCATTGATGTGAAATGCTTTTTTGTATCAAGCATTGAGAATGCGGTGGCGTTCAGGTGAATGAAAGGTGCTCACTATGAAGAGATGCCGTCGAGGATTGACATCTTTTTTGCGGTGTGTTGCCATGAAATGTGCGCGGAAATAGCTTGCGGCGGTTTCGAAATTGTTTGGCCTTTCCCCAAAGCTCGTGATGCTAGATGTACGATGGCATACACCAGTCAGTAAAGTCCTCCCATACGCAACAGCCTTCGCTGTATGTGATGACGGCCATAGTAGACATGATACTCACTACTTGCGAATTTGCACTCCGGCACTGAGTTTCTCTCGTAGGACGTCCATCTATTTTTGGAATTTTAGAGGTCGCCCAAGAAGGATACATAGATCATAGTGGTCGTCAAAGATAGAGTGTACATCCGCGATGAGAGAACGGGCACAATATCAGAGAAATGACAAATATAGGGTTCTCACTCCAAAATATGATGTGAGGGTACTAACCTTATTGAGGAGGAGAACCAGGTTTGCGTCAGCCAGAAGCTTGTTCGCGCAGATGGAGCCAAAGAGCTGCAGCGAGTCGTCAATGCGATTGGTCTTGGGATCCTCCTCGAGAAACTGATTTTTATGTCAGTTTGGTCGGATGTTCCAATAATCAACGGCTTTTGCGAATGAATGACGCACTTGGTTGAATGCGCTCAAGGGCGCTTAGGGCACATGAGCCTCAAAGACGACTTCCTGGTTGAAGGGTCCGAGAACATACCTAAAAATATAATGGCTGTCGCTGGCAATAAATCCTTCAATCAAACAATCCCTTCGAAATGACAACAATCTTACCATCTTGGAAAAATGGCGCCCAGGCATGTCGCTGAAGAAGACCGTCAGCTGCTGCTTGCAGTCCGGAGAAATTACAGCTTTACCTGTCCCCTCTATGGTTCATCAATAATGAGATAGTCTTCACAAACGTTGCTGCTCTTACCGCGCCTCCGACATCAAAAACTCTCCAATCGTATGTCAAGCCGGTCCCAGGCATCTTTACCGTAAAGCTATGCTGCATAACTCCAAGGGTCCGCAATCGTACATGCAATATATCATCTGTCATATATGGTACGATCAGGCTTCGTTGTCACCTGTCGAGATGCCATATTTAGCGCGCACATACCGTTGGTAGGGATGTATTCTGGCTCTGCTATTCTCTGAATATGCCTGAAAAAGCTGGCAGTCATAGTGCAAGTCAGCTGAGGTTGGCTTATCACAGGAAGGGACCATCATATCATGCACTGACTATGCGGCCGATTCTTCAAGACGGATCCGGTTATGCTTGACGTAGAATGTCACTGCGTCGTGGGTCCATAGGGCATCGATGTCGTCCACGGTCGTAGCCAGCATGCGAGCCACGAGCGTCGTTGTTTCACGCGCGTTGTTGAAATCCAGAGAGCCTTTACTGCTCGTCGACCCATGAAGCGCCCATTTGGGAGCGATAAGAGACTGCCATCCAGACCGAACACAAGCCTCGTTTCTGGATCCGACAACTGTGGTCCCGCCACTCAGTTCAGACGCGAGTGTGTTCTCCAACGCCACCAAGGGTAGTAGACGCATCCTGAGCTTCGCAATCTCTTGCTGCATCTTGCGGGACGACAGCGGCTCCTCTGGCGTACTCAGAGATGTCTCATACTCGAGTTCGGCGAAGATAATGCGAATGGCTTTGATCAGGTTGGTGTAGACAATTGCAGCCCAGGAGACGCGTTCAGTGTCCAAGCTTTTCGACGCGTACATGAGCTGGAAATGCTTCTGTAGAGTGGATTTTCCTATAGGCAGACACTGCGTTACCTATGGTCGAATCAGAGTGACAAAACGCGAACCTGAATCCGCTTGACCCAGTAAAAGGACTACCACCATCATATAAGACTGCGATCGACACGGCAGTAGTTCACGTACCTCTGACTTCGTTTCGTCTTGCTTTTTTGTTTCGTTCGTCCTCCCTCTAAGCGTACTCGCCTTAGTATGAGTTCCTGGTAACAAAATGTGCAGACCTTGAGCTCCTCATCAATCCTACTGCTAATTTTGGCTGCATTTTCCTTCGACATTGCTGCACCACCGTCTGAGAGGACGCGACGATGACCTCGGGAGGGAGCTGGTGGCGGGGGTTGTTTGGACGTTGCCATAAGACCAGGAGGGAGGGTGTGTTTGATAAGAGGGGGATGTGGTCAGTAACAGGCTTCGATGTCAATTCTATACAGCTGGACAGCAGTGGGGTCTGAGATCATGATGGACGTGCCGATGATTTGAGTGTAGAATACATATAAGCATACGTCAACCGAGCGAAGTTTCCTCAAGCTTTGTAGCTAAGTTTAGTCGAGGCTTAGTGTTAGGCGTTAATCCTTTTGGCGCGGAAAGGGAGTCGTTCCAGGGCAAGTCATCAGTTCTTGTTCTTCTTTGGACTCGGTGGCTGTTAGAATCGGCATTAGGTCAGTTGGCTGCAAGCACAAGATAACGCCTGTGGGAAACGAAGGTTAGAATATCCAATAGGAACTACTGTCTTCTGTCGATTTCCCGTATTTTGACATGGTAAAGCTGTTAAATTAAGAAACATGTATAATAAGATGTAAGTAATACACCGTAGCATGAAGATGGGAACTTACTTCAACACTAGATTGACCGTACTATAGTGGCGTCTCTTGTATTCTTCCCTATCATTCAGGGGTTGTTAAACCTCAGGTCAACTTCGTTGAGAAAGAAGCTTCCAAGGTTGGTCGATCTTTCAGAAGCTGGAGGAAGGCGAGCTAATTGGATGTTGATGACTGGCGCGTAATCACAGATGCTGCTGATGTCATAATCTTCATGAGTTGCCTTAGTTGCAGTAGTCTTGTCTGTTCATGGGATTCGAATGGGCAGATTCTTTTCTTGAGCACTTCAATCTTTTCTCGCAATGTCGTGATTGCATCAAATTGAGAATGAGATTCCTAGCCTTCTCTAGCGACAAGCATCACATTCAGTGTAATGATATTAGGCAATCGCACAATCGCAAGAAGGCCAAGTGGAGGTTAAAGAAGGGAAACTTCGGGAACAACTTGTGAAGAGACCAACCGTAGGCAGGCCACTGAGTTCAAGCGGCGCTCTAATACCTTCCCACGATTAACAGCATGACTTTGAGTCCCTGAGAGAGCTACCTACGACTACGACGACGAAAATGGCCACAATTCATCCCTCACGCATGGCACTCTTGCCACAAGAACTTCGCCAAACAGCAAAGCCTTCTTCTCCCGGACGCTCAAGGCGGAGTCAGTCTCCCAGGAGGGACAGGGAACGCGACCAGGATCGTGATCGAGGAAAGAGAGATGACCACGACCGTCGCTCGCCCAGGCACTACGACGACCGCGATAGATATAGCTCGAGGAGGGATGAGACTAAGGAGAAGGAAGAGGAGAGAGGCAGGAGCGGCAGCAGGGATAAGGTCCGTCATGCGGAGCCCAGGCGAGCGAGCCCCAAATACGATGACTATCGGCGCCCTCCTCCACCCCACATGGCGCCTGCCACCGGGGAATCAAGCGCACCTTGGAGGCAACAGGAGAATATGTACCCAGATAGGAGGGATCATGGTGCAGGATATGGTGGACGAGGTGGACATTACGCTGGTGGACCTGTGTCGAGTTCATTCTTGGAACAGTACGCATTGTTATCCAATTTTTGGTGCTATGACTTATGGCACTACTTAGACGCCGTGCTCAGCGCGAGGCTCAAACTGCAAATGTCTGGCCTGCATCACCAAAGGCCCCCGCACGACCTTTGTAAGTTAGCTTGTTGCCTGGTCTTAACCACTCACTCAACGGGATACTCAGGTCGCCTGAGCGCAAAGCCAGCAAGAAGCATAAGTCAAAGCGCCACAGGTCACCTTCTACTGACTCCGACACCGACTCCGAAGAAGAGAGACGGCGGAAGGAACGTAAAGAGCGCAAACGCGCCAAAAAGGAAGAACGCAGGGAGAAAAAGCACAACAGTCGTCGCCACCGCAGCAGCCGCAAGTACTCAGAGGATGATGACAGCGAAAAGGAAGACAAGCACCGTACCAGGCGTCGCTCTAGGTCGCCCCGTAGCGACAGACGCAGTAAGAGCATGAGTGCGCGCCCGTCTAGGAGTCCCAGCCCCAGCAAACACTTGTCGTTGGAGAAAATGGGAGTAGACGACAAGGCACCGTCTTCATCCAAGGCTCACGACCATGCCGAGCAGGATATTTCTATGGGGCCGCCTACATATATTCCGTCAAAGTCCAATCCGCGCCGTAACGACTCAGAATCCGACGATGAAGTCGGTCCTCAACCTCTAAAGTCAATTGGGAAAGGAAAGCGCACGGATGAGCGCGCGTATGGTGGCGCTCTTCTGCGTGGAGAGGGCAGTGCCATGGCTGCATTCCTCGAAGATGGAACAGACTCGCGTATCCCACGTCGTGGTGAAATCGGCCTCACATCTGATGAAATCGCCAAATACGAGGATGTCGGATATGTGATGAGTGGTAGCAGGCATAGGAGGATGAACGCTGTACGTATGAGGAAAGAGAACCAGGTCATCAGCGCCGAGGAGAAGCGCGGTATTCTAAATCTGCAGAGGGAGGAGAGGGAGCGCAAGGAAGCTATTCTGCGCGATGAGTTCACGCAACTTGTGAATGAACGATTGAAGGGTACTTAGGTTTCTGGTACACGGTTGTATTAATGTATTATACAGGTGTGTATCATTTGCGGGTTACAAACACTTCGAATCACTAAAACGCATATTTTCCAGGAAAAATAGTCTTTCTTTCACAGATAAATCTAATAAGCTTTCAAGCGGGATCCAGGCCAACGAGTTCGACTGTGAACACCAATGCCGAATTGGCGGGGATTACACCTCCCACTCGGGCAGATCCTGTGTGCGAAGGGTGTTATCGACCGCTCGTGTATAAGCAATTGAACTCGTTACCATATGCCAGGTGCGACGGTATAGTCAGTGTGCGCTTTTCGTGAAGGCACATCCCTTGAAGACCCTGATCCCACCCTGGGATCACTTGACCGACACCAACTGATACGATGGGCAAAAATGAGCAAGAAATACGACCAGTATGGCTGGTGAATATAAGACACACGTATTAGAGGCAATGCTTGTCCTCGATCCAGACTATCGGGATCACATATGTCAGCCACGGAACATTGCAGTCTGTCAGGCTTCAAAGACTGTGCAGCTACCTTGAATCAAACTTCTTGCCATTAGAAAAGAGCGTTCCGGTCTACATATGTGGGTGGGGTCAGCGCGGTGCTGACGAAAGGCAGGAATAGAACCCTTCGACATACATAGTGGACTCTGATTCTGTCGCCAGTCTTTGCTTTCGGGCTGGTCCCTTCTGGCATGAATGTGGTCTCGATAACCAGCTCCTCAGGAGGCACTCGTCCATCGTCGATGGGTTCAGGCTCGGAATATCCCAGCATCCACCAGAAAAGATTCTTTAGCTATGTTGTCATTCGGTGCGAGCATCAGTGAGCACATAATGCATAGAGGACGCCACGCCATTGCTGGGACTGACCGACTCCATGCTTTGATACAAGGACTATATGAGCAAATTGTCTGTTGTAGAGTGAATTCAGAGTTCTGCGAACCCGCGTTCTGTCGGTGTCTTGTGGACAAGCTAATTACCCCGCTCCTCAGTCCTGAGTCCCCTCTCTAGCCGCGATCGTGGGAAGAGTTGTTGGTATTGCACTCTCTTCATTCCAACTTCATTCGCTTCGTCTTCGTCGATATACTTCCGTCTTCCAGGGTTGACCTTTTTTTCATCCTCACGGCCATCATCAAATCCGCAAATACTGGAAGCTTGGATTCGGTATTTTGCGCGTCGAGAGCTCAGCATCTGTGCTCAACAACTTGCAAATAGCGCACAACTCATCCGGCTTTCCAAATGCAATTTGCCTTCCGGAATATGCTCGATATAGATTCGGGGCTAGGCAAAGGTGGTCTTTTGCGGGCCCATCCCCAAATTTGAAAGCAAAACAGAACAGTCTCACTCTCCTGGAGGTATTCCAACATGGATAACCTTCGGAACTTCCCAGCCAGTCATCATAGTCGTGATAGTCCCGATGTGCCAACTTCTGGCAGCTGGTCGCCCACCCTCCCTCCACGCATCATCTTTTCTCCTGTTGACTTTGCTACAGGTCAATCATGCGGCTTTGTGGCCTTGCAAAGGAGTCATGCTGCTCTTGGCATCCATAGTCAGCATCTCCTGACGCAGATGCATCCATGAGCACTGAATATCTTGCGAAGTATCGTCGAAAATTATGACGACTCTTGACAGTACAACGCTCAAGGGAACCTTCATAAATGGTAATGCTTGGAGCAATTTTTCTGCGGTTCATCGTCGGTTTCTAGAACCAAGGAGTGAATATATAGGTATCATTCCTTCTGAACGAGACTTCAGCTCAGAGCTAATATTATCGCTTGTCCTCAGAATGCCTTCCTTCTCAAAGCTCCTGGCTGTTTCAATTCTAATAGGCATTCGACATGCACTCGCAGCGATCAACACGCTTCAGGAAGTAACCGGCTTTGGAACGAATCCTACCAACGTCCGAATGTTTACCTACAAACCTCCCGACCTGGTGTTCAACCCCGCGCTCATCGTGGGCATGCATTGGTGCACCGGTAGCGCTCAGGCCTATTTTTCTGGAACTCAGTATGCCAACTTAGCGGACACCTACAAGACGTTCATGGTTATCTACCCACATGCCCCGGACGGTGGAGGGTGCTGGGACGTGCATACGACTGCAACGCTGACGCACGACGCTGGCGGAGACTCTCGCGGTATTGCCAGCATGGTGCGCTACGCTATTACTAACTATGGCGTCGACACGTCCCGCATATTCATGACTGGTACCTCTTCGGGCGGCATGATGACGAATGTTATGGCTGGTGCCTACCCTGACCTCTTTACTGCTGGTGCAGCGTTCTGTGGCGTTCCATACGCTTGCTTTGCTGGCCAGAGGTCCTGGAACAGTGAATGCGCACAAGGCCTCATCACAAAGACAGCACAGGATTGGGTTTGTGGCAAACTTTCAATGTCATACGTTATGAAGCTGATTGGGAGTAATCCTCTGCATAGGGTGACCTTGTTCGTGCTGGGTACCCAGGATACACAGGAGCACGACCCAAAATACAGATCTGGCATGGCACCAAGTTTGTACTCGTTTATGCGCCTGCCAACGCTTTCCTGATTGTTCAATGTAGCGACCAAACCCTCTCGTACCAAACATTTGGTGAGGCGATCAAAGAATGGACTAACGTCTTTGGGTACAACATCACTGGTGCGCCAGCTGTCTTCAACAGCCCCCTCACCGGATGGACACGCACCACGTATGGTCCTAGATTCGAAGCAATTAGCGCACAGGGAGTCGACCATAATATTCCTATCCAAGAAAACGACGCACTAGTCTGGTTCGGACTGAAGGGCACGCCCGGGTCTTCAAGTTCTATGTCTTCGAGTACAACATCTGTCCGCCCAACCACTTCCGCCTCAGTCCGTCCCACCAGCACGACGTTGTCCTCTGCTTCCCCGACTGTCACTGGAACGCAGGCACGTTGGGGTCAGTGTGGCGGGTAAGGAATCCGTTTTACCTCGTCGCAAAAAAGCCACTGAAAGAGCAATTTAGAATTGGATGGAGTGGACCTACGGTCTGTGTGAGCCCGTACACGTGTCTTAAATCCAACGATTGGTACTCGCAAGTGAGAATCGGAACTCGTGCCATGTTACGCACTCAAACTGACGGGACCAATCCTAGTGTCTCTAATTCTCCTTGTCTTTGGAACCAGTTTCATTTGAAACGGGATCTGATGAAGCTTAGTGGAGAATCACGTAGCTTGCTGGCGCTCTTTGCCGAAAAAAATGAATTGCGAACTCATTCTGTTAATTCACCAACTATTCTTCTGTTGAGTGTTGTGGCAGCTAGCTTTGACTTCTGTAAGATCTGGATCTTCTACATTTGACAAGGACCATTATCCTCGACACAGTATGCGTTGGGGGCTGTACACGCGTAAACTTGTCAGATGCGGGATGGCGGTCCGCATGATCTCTTGGCTCTCGCTTGGAATTGTCAGGCATACGCTCGAGAGGAGCGCGTCCGGATAATGCATTACAACGCTGTACAGCACCTGCTGACCGTTGTCGATGGTTGAACAGAAAATGGCGGGATATAGTCGGTGGCGTGGTCGTCTATAAAGACGTGGAATCGTGGCGTTTCTGAAATTCGTCCCTCAGCGTTCTCACAAATGTGGTTTTGCTCACTCTCAAGGCTTATGCTCGTGGCATCTCTGGCTGTCACTCAGGCTCTCGCCGCCGCTAACTCTCTACAGGAAGTGACTGGCTTTGGCACAAACCTAACCAATGTTCGCATGTTTACCTACAAGCCCACCGGACTAGTGTCCAAGCCTGCTCTCATCGTCGCAATGCATTATTGCACAGGTACCGCCGCGGCGTACTTCGGTGGGACCCAATACGCGAATCTGGCAGACTCGTACAAGACGTTCATGGTCATCTACCCTCAGGCACCTGACAGCGGAGGATGCTGGGATGTACACACAACGCAGACACTGACGCACGACGCAGGTGGCGACTCGCGCGGTATTGCCAGCATGGTGCGGTATGCCATTTTGACCTACGGCGTCGACGCGTCGCGTGTGTTCATGACGGGTTCATCTTCTGGGGCGATGATGACGAACGTTCTTGCTGGAGCATACCCCGACCTTTTTGCTGCTGGAGTTGCCTTCAGTGGTGTACCGTACGCGTGCTTTGCGGGTTCGAGTCTGTGGAACTCAGCCTGTGCTCAGGGTACTTTGACCAAGACGGCGCAGCAATGGGTGAGTAGTATTCATCCTCGATTGTGTGCTCACGTTCAAATCGATATATATAGGGCGATCTTGTCCGAGCTGGATACTCAGGGTATACTGGAACCCGCCCAAAGATGCAAATTTGGCATGGCACCAAGTAAGTACCGAATAAGCGCCCGTGTCAATTTTCATTCACCATACATCATGCATCAACCTTTATTCAGCGATCAAACATTGTCATACAACAACTTCAACGAGGCAGTTAAGGAGTGGACAAACGTCTTTGGATACAGCATTTCCGGCGCGCCTTCTGTGGCCAACAGCCCCAAGTCAGGATGGACACGTACGACATATGGTCCTCGATTTGAAGCGATCAGCGCGCAAGGCGTCGGCCACGATCTCCCCTTGCAAGAGAACGACGCACTTGCGTGGTTCGGCTTGAAAGGAGGCTCGAGCACGACAACATCATCCGTTTCAACCACAAAACCAGTCTCGACCACAAAGACAACCACCTCATCAGGTTCTGTAGCCACAGGTACTCAATCACAATGGGGCCAGTGTGGCGGGTACGTTTCTGTAAATATGCTCGTATGTAGAGACTTTTTTTTGACACAATTGATATTGTTTAGCACTGGGTGGACTGGACCTACCGTATGCGCCAGCCCCTACAAGTGTACATTTTCGAATAACTATTACTCTCAGGTGAGGCCATGTAGTGCTCCTCGGAGGCATTAACCGTACTAACTATATTATAGTGTCTCTAGGGGTTTGCGGGCGCTGGAAAATGACTGAATGACTGAAATGGGCTGATACTGCACTTGTGTACCAACTCAATATATTGAACAATATACCGAATGGTACATGCTATCTTCGAGGTTTAATGATGAATGTGTAAAACTTTGAGTATGTATTTGGCTTGGTATCCGGGCGTTGAGTTAAAAATCTACGAGGACGAATCGAATTCACACACAGAGGATTCGAAGCTCTGCTTTGCCAGGATGGTTTTGAAACAAGAAAAAAATTTGAACCCCACCCGATTTGAACGGATGACCTTGTGGAAGTACCAATGACTGGAATCACACACTCTACCAGCTGAGCTAGGGGTCCTTATGAATGGTGTTTTGTCGTGTCCACTCCTGACAGAGCCAAGTGTTGAGGAAGGTTTTACTTGGTACGTAATGTATGGGTCCTTGTGTATCCCTAGTCAGAGAAGCTCAATGATCGCAAGACATAATTGGAACTGTCATTGTCGGCGTCACGATACTGAACGGTGATCGAGAGCCTAATGGTCACTAGTCAGGCAGACTACTTCGGTTTAGATGCGAAATTTTTGCGAAAGCTTGTCTATCTAGTATTGCATGCGAGACATACTATTGTAACAAGACTTTGGATTTTTTATTTGCATTGTATATAACCCCGCAGGTTCAATTGGCAACGCATCAACATATCTTCACATACTAGCTAGTCATACTTTTTCCACCCAGGATTGACAGTCCCATTCAATTTTGATAATCTCTGGGACCGAAATATCCTTCAACAGCGGCTCGGTGAATATTTCAAGGGTTCGCAAGTAGGGTGGCAGGACAAAAGCATTTTGATCAATCATCTGCAGGGGATATGACAACGAGAATGAGTATACGGAAAGCGATTCCGCGCCGCTTGTTTGAACCTCCTTGCATAGTGCTATTTGGATATTCTGAGGGCGCAATTTCGAGCTATTCCACTTTTGCAGCATCTGGTGCATCGGCGAGAAATCGTCCGGTATCCAAGAGAGTCGTATGTCCTTCAAGAGGTGCATTCACATCAATAAGATGTATCGTTTGTTTATAATGAGGATTATGCTTACCCGTTCGAGCTCTTGCCAGCTGTCACCCGTGGAATCTCCGCCAAGTGGCAGCGGTCTCAGTTGGACCCCGTCAATGGCTGAGTATGTGTGAGGAAAGCGATTTATCCCAACGGATGTGTCTTGCAGGCAAAACACCCGGGCCATATAGACAAGATTGGACCCTTTGTTTGTGATTTTCATCGCATTGGGGTCCAAAGACCGGTTTAGGCTTATTGCAACATCTGCGAAATGCCCAACTGGCTCGATCTGGATATTGATGGTACCAGGAAGCCAGTCGGGTTCATTATACACAGACAATATTGCTTCCGTATCTGTACCGTCTTTTGCATCAATGGAGATCCGTAAAGGAGAAACCGGTCGGAATAGAGGGCGAGTTGGTATCATATTTTCGGGAGCACTGTCACTGCTGCGTGTTTCGCAGTCACTGAGTACTGTAAGTATGTGGTCATGAGATTGTGGCGTAGTGGTAGGGGTGTTTATTGCACGTGTGACCAATACCGGGCTTGGGCAGACTGGAATGGAAATTTCGGGCCCAAGGTCATATTGTCTTGCAACCCAACTACTAGCATAGTCATGACGGTTCGTACTCATGGACGTCTCATGTTTATGCTCTAGGTGCTGGGAGGATGCTTCAAGATTCACTGGATCAAACTTTTCCTGGCCGTCTCCAAGGAAACTACTGGGCTGAAAATTAGGGGCGGGCATCCTGGTTGCCCAGGAATGAGGAGTGTGCGCAGGCATGTTTGTCGCGGATCCCGGCTGTGAAAAGCGATCCTCAAGCGTTGCCTGAGGCCTCTGATCGTTGATCCAGCCACTGATACGCTGCTGCCAGGCTCTGTCCATTGCATCTCCGTAACGCTTTAGGGTGCCAAGTATCAGAAAGAAATATGTCAGTCCGAGCCCAAGAGTTACACTGATGATGATCCGTCCGGCTAGAGCTTGTCCCGCAGTAAAATCCCCTCTAGCTGCATCAGAGATAGTACCTGTGCGCCAAATAAAGGACATGATGCAGACAATATAAAGAATCATGGACCTACAATTGCCGAATTCGGCGCGGATCAGCAATTATTGATAATCGGCGATCCAAGATGTGGCTGAAAAGACGTACCATGCCAACCATGTTGCCGGCATTGCAAGCAGCACCCAGACGTTCCAGAAAATTCCTGTTCGCGATCTTTGAGACTCCTGCAGAATCATAATCGACAGTTGATCAATAATAAACAAGGAAATCTGGCATACGTTCGCCCATTCTGCTGCTTTATATGTCTTGCGCATCGTCCCAAAACGTATGATAAACATACATCCGTACAAGAGGCTCATAAGGGCGCAGACCATCGAAAGAAGCGCGGTGAACCGAATTAGTGGATCTGTTCCAGCACCTTCGAGTTGTAACACGGTCAAAATGGCACTGTTATGTCCATATAAGATACTCAAACTTTGGTTTAAGAGTGTGTACTCACGAAAGCAGTAAAACCGAGATTATGTTCAATGTCTTCCATTCTCGCAGAACAGAATCAATGAATCCCTCCCAAGTGTTTGAAAGCGTCGAGTACGCAATACTCTCAGTGGGTGGTTCCATCCAGGCGTTCCAGGCGTTATGTGAGGACAGACCCTTTGTTTGGACGAACGCTTCTACAATACCCTGCTTTATCTGTGGCATACTCAGCTCGGCTTCTTCAAAAATTCGTGTGACGCGAGAGAAATACATGTGCGGCAGGCGCAGAAGCGCATACGTATAAAGCTGCCGGGGGAGAGTGTCCAGAACGAATGCTTTGACGTACGTCTGCGTTGTGATGCGGGACTTGTCTACCGTATGCCCGAGCGGGGTGCTGGTGTGCTCAAGCCCCTCAAACTCGACGCTGGTGTGAGCCTGGGGGACATCTGCAGCCTCTATCACAGACCAGGATGTTATTGGTGTGACCCTTTTCCAGGCTATCATCTGGAAACGATCGCCCAGTGAACTTTCTGCCCTCGCGCTCGGAGTCCGGGTTGCGGCAGGTGAAGGGGAACGTGACTTGGAGCGGTCATGAGGATCTGCTGCCACTGGCCCAAAAACAGGCGGCGAACGTGGCCTTCCCCCTGAGAATTGGCTGTCCGAGAATCCGATTTTGGGAGGATAAATTTGGAGGTCATAGGAGCTGCCGCTTCGTTGTGTACGAGGGGTTCTCCCTAGCTCGGGATGTATTGGTGGCAGGGAACTTCTTCTGTCGGAGCTTGATGTCCTCTCTATGATAGCCTGAATCGCTCCAGGAGCAGAGGTATTTGGGACAGCCAGTTCAAATTGCGCGCCGGTTGGCGGTGAATCTGTCGTAGGAGTCCGTGGTGGCCCCCATGGTTCAATAGACGGTGAATGATATCTTCGCGACCTCGAGGAATAAACAGACTCCGATTGGTGTCGTGGAAGCGGACTCCTGCTGCGTCGAGATGGGGAGGGCCGACGGGAATGTCTTCCTCGCCGCGGGTGGGGAGAGTGTGTCCTTACTGGACTTGAAAAAGCTGCATGTGATGGACCGCGGTCTGGCGATTTCCGTCTTTTTTCACGTCCGCGTTCACGTTGAGGAACCGTGCGCCACGCAGGTCGCGCAGGCGCTCCGCGATAATTCGCATTTGTCTGACTCTCCACATTCTGCTTTCTATTTCGCCCCCAGTAGCCGTTTGGGGACCAATTTCCAGGATCAGTGCGGTTATTGCGCCCCCAGCCTCTCCACCCAGAATCATTTCCCCAATCGCCTCCCCATAAGTCTGCCCCACCAGATCTTTTCGGCTCGTACCTCTGAGATGCCTGTAGCATCGTAGGAGCTGCATATAGATCATCATGTTCAGGTCGTCGGGATGTAATATGTTTGACGCCATAATGAATTGACGGCTTGAACGGATCGTTGGGGGCGAAAACCTGGTTCGAGTAAGTTTTGGAGGCCATGTGCTGAACAGACAGACCAAAAGAATGCTTCTTTGAATTGCAGAAAATGGATGTCTGACTAGATTATGGCTTTAGAGTAATCACGTCAAGCAGACCGTGAGCAGAACTTAAGCAGAGCGATTCTAGAAGTTGTGGTTACTAGTTGGAAGGAGTGCTAGGCCTATATTTAGAATTGTGACATTGATGTAACGCTGCGTTATGCGTCACACCGATCTCAGCCAGAACTTGACCTCATCCCTTTTGCCCGAGCAGAAAATGCTTCATTTTCCCTCGAAGCTACAGTCCAATCCTCAGAACGGAATACCTAGGAGGTCTGACAGCTTAAATCTGAACGCAACACAACAAAAATCGGCGTCACACCCAATATTTTTGAAGATAGAGGAAGAGCTCCATGATGCGCGAAGGGTTTACTCGGACGGCCAGGAGGATGATCTACGATACGCTTTGAACATGGTTATTCACCGTGTTGGTGAGCTGGTAAGTACCTTACCTGATAATATACAGATCAACTCTGACAGACCTAGTCATCTCTGTTGAGCGACGCGTACAAAACACAGGCAGATCTCGAGGTGCAACTAAATGTTGCTAAATCCAATCTACAACTCGTCATTGCGAACAACGAGATGCTAGAGGACGCTTTGAAAAAAGATACCTCCGGGCAGTCCAAGAATATTGGTTGGGGCCGGACAAGCGCGCGCGAGGATAGTGCCAGACAATCCCTGGAGCGCTCGCAGTCCTTGGATTATCACGCAGATTCATCACCGCCTCCATCTGCTAGTACGCAGGACAACCGTTTCTTTAAATTTCGGTTCAGCGGCAGCAGCGCCTCCGCATCTTCATCACGCCCCCCTAGTCGGACCGAATCACCCCATATACCCCAAGGAGTTGGCCACCATCTCAATTCGCCCTCGATGCCATCACTGACTGCAGCCGCCCACTCGAAGGAGGTGGACGACCTAACAGCACAGCTAGAAAAGGAGCGATCCGCCCGTAAGGCTGTTATGGAACAGAAGAAAGCGTTGGAAGACGAACTAGAGTCATTATCACAAGCACTCTTCGAAGAGGTGAGATCAGCCTAATTTTATCTGCGCACTTGTTGATCTCGGTTCAGGCCAATAAAATGGTCGCAGATGAGAGGAGGAAGCGCGCCGAAACGGAGGATGAACTCAAGGAACTCAAAGAAGAGAAAGCAGCTCTGCGCAGCGCACTCAATCTCATCGAGGGCGAGAATACACACTTACGGACTAATTCACAGGCCTCATCTCCACAGTCAGGCTATATTATATCCCCACGATTCTCGAGAGCCCATTCTCGATCAGCGTCTGAAATCGCCATCAAGTCGCGCCCCGCATCCCTCGACATCTTCCCGCCTTTACCACCATCCCCGTCCCCTGACCGTTCGGTGTATGATGAGCCAGATACCCGCGCCTCGCTTTCGGTTGAAACAGACCACAGTGCTACGACCTCTTACTTGAGTGTTCTTTCGCCGGAGGAAGATTCCCAGCCAACTCCAAGGTACAGAACAACGGAACTTGCACCATCGAATGGGCCTGACGACATGTTCGACTCCTCGCCTTGGGCTGATGCCCCCTCATCTTCTTCAACGCCAGCAACAGCCTCCTAGCATGGGTAGACGATGTACACTCCCCCTTCTGACATTTGTTGTACTTAATACACACGGACGTAACCACCCTTCGAATCCCTCAGTCTCTTCCTTTTTCACTAAGTTTGAACATACAATCTCTTTTCTTCATCACTCATATATCAGGTTTAGGACACTCAAACTACAGTCGCAACCTCCATTGCTTTTCTTGCGCCATCTTTGATCGTGATGCCACTTTCCAACTACTCATCCATAATTTCAATCTGTATATAGTATAATGTATACCGTCTTTGAGACTAGGCGGTTTGAAGCGACCCTCATAATGAGGTTTATTGTATGGACTTCAACTGCACTAACCATCTGCCTTCCTGTCAATGGATGCGTCTCTTGAACGCTCTATGGCCGTCAACACTCTGTGCGTCATAGTCTACTTTGGAAGGGTGTTGACAACATCCCGTTTACATACATCGACAGTGTCTACAAGTACAGATGGAAACTCGACGGAATCAGAGTGGCTCGGGGGTGGTCACCAAATTCGTCATTCCGTCATGGATGAGGCTCCTCAAGTATATGTAACTCCTGTCCAACTTGGTTGACAATGTCGGCCAAAATTGGCTGATTTGCCCATTGTCTGAGAGAAAGTCCACAGCCTTCGTATGCCTCTTCACGCTCGAAATGCCGCATATGTATTGAGCTCACGTACTTGTGCATGTCAGGCTTTGAAAAGCTTCGTATCTTCCATGCACATGATGTTATGCGCCCACGGATAGACTCGAGTGACGAGCCCCTGCGAGCCCCCAGAATGGTTCCTTTCGAAGTTTGGACAGTGCCGAACCGGTCTCACCTGCTTCGGAGGCAATAGCCATTTGAGAGACCACCCCAACTTCACGAAGATGATCCTATAACCCGCCGTTTTGCGCGTCTTGGTCTCACGTGTCTATGTCTTCCCAGTCACAACCATCCCAACGTATCATCCATACCAGCGTCGCTTCATCCATCTTCCTCACACTTCAATATATGGCTCGTCTTGAACTGTAGCTTCTAATGATCCTGAATATGTATTCACAGTTTTCTTCTCGGCTCGGCTCGGAGAGTAACGAAAGCTTTATTGTCGCGGTCTCACAGGACTTTAATTTCTACCGCACTTGGGTGCATTGGGCAAAGGATTAACATGGACTGAATGACGAGGGCCCGGCGTGTGTCTGTCCGTGGGGCCTCCCAGCCTATCATCTCGCACTTCATGTTGCCAACATGCTCCTTCTTATTTTTTGGTCGTCTTTCCACACCTGTCAGACACATTGCGGTGCCCCTCGCCTGGCTCACGGAACCGGCCGTAAACTTTTCAACCGCTGGCATTACTTTAATTAGTTCAATGGCGAATTACCTTCTCGTCACCTGTACCGTGGGCTATGAATACCAGCAAGACACCACCATGTATAAATATTGTGGACGGGCTTACTGGTCAGAATCTCGACGGCCCCTTGGTCTCCCAACGGTTTCCCTCAAGGTCGATTTTCTTCCCCCACGATAGTAGCGCCGGCCGACAGTCACTGCACGCTCGTTTTGCTCGAACACGACTCCGGAAACTGTTGCGCTGATAACCTAGGGGGTCGACAGGATGCCAATTGGAGGCGAAGGACTGAGGACCGAAACTGCGTATGCGCTGGGGTTCTTCGTTGAGGTCTGTTTCATTCGCAAACTGTATGAATATACAAGTCTTACGCGCTTCCCTTCCCAACCAGACTCTTCTATATGGTACGTCTTCAGTGAAAATACACTTATGTTGGGCTTACAAACCCGGCTTTGTATGCTCAGGCGTATACACTTGCTTGTTCATTGCAGCAGTCCCTGCTATTGCACGCGGTCTCCGAAAGTCATCCCACCAAAGCAGAGCTTCAACATGGGTGCGTCTCAAAAATATTGCAGCTTGAGGTAGCTGACATCCGACTGCAGATTTTCCTGATCTTCACCATCTCGATGTTCCTCACTGCAAGTATCCATGTGGGTGAGTAGCTGTCGTACTTTTGATGTTGGCCACGGTACATACCCAGGGGCGCAGTGCAGGCCGCCGCCCAGTAGTTTCATCTTTAATTCAATAGGGCTGAATGGAGCGCGTACAAGTTACCGCCACCCAATCATTGCCGGCGCTTCTAAGCCTATGTCAATCAATGCTGACAGTAACATCTAAATTTTCGCTTCCGTTTCCAGCTGCCGTGTTCTACAGGTCGCTACACGCCACAGTACTCCTGAACGACCCGCTCGGCGCCGTTCACTACTATTCAGACGTGACACAATGGGAGATCCTGACCAACATCATTCTGATATGTATCATGACATGGCTGGGCGACGCGCTCGTAGTAAGTCGACATTACAGAAAACTCCGCGGTGTACAGGCCATCTGGGTTGCTTACAATCCCTTTTTTGCGGGCATGAACAGATTTATCGCGCATACATTGTATGGAATCGCAATTTGTGGCTCGTCGCGCTCCCCATAGGCCTCCTCGCGGGATCATTCATCGTCAATATATATGTGCTCGTCTGGTTGCGCAATCCGCCGCCCTTTGGCCCTATCTCGTTTTCATCAGGCCTCGCGGCATTCAACTCTGTATACATCATCGCATTCGTCCAGAACTTCTTGACAACTTCCCTGCTTACTCTCAAAATCTGGACACAACATCGGCAATCCCAAGCCGCTGGCGCATTGGACCAAGGCGGGCGCGTCAGTCTCATCCGTGTGGCGCGCATTATCGTCGAGAGCGCAATGGTGTACACGTTGCAGCTCCTCATCATCATCGTGCTTAATTTCAGGCATAACAATGGACAGTATGTCGTGCAATGTGCTATTGTTCCCAGCATTGGTGAGTTCCTTTCCCTGCCTGCGGCCACGCCCCACGTTCAGCGCGAGGAGCACCAGGTGGTGTTTCTCACCAAAGCGCGTTTATTTGCGCTACAACTGCAGTCCTCGTGTGCTGCGGCGTTTTACTTGTCTGTTCCAAACTTATCCCCTGTTGATATTAATAGCTTGCCCATTGTGTGAGCAGCGCTATTGATAGGCAGTGTGGACCGGTTACGCTACGGCGTTTCCTCCTACCCCCGCCGCATTGCCCTCACGCCGGACAGCAGTTTGTATGCATTGGTGCACTTTCATCATCCCTATAATTAAAGCTTTTAACATACAATTACTGACGCCGCGGTAATATTTTATTATATCCCTATATAGGCATTACCTTCGCACTCATCGCTGTGCGTGTCCAACAAGCAAAGGGGGAGAGTAATCGCGTGGGCACGCCCGAGGATGTGAACGTCCCTTCCTGGCTTGGCTCCCGGGATATCGACTTGGATTCAGCCAGCGGCACCACAGGGTCTTTGGGAAAGCAGCGCCGTACCCATAGGGGCGACGACTCTGGCTCCAAGGCTGCTTCTGCGCGCAGCGGTATCGACTCAGAAGCCAAAGGCGATACTGATGTAGAAACGGACTCTATCGGAATGTGGGGTATGACAGTACCCAGGCTCTCCGAAAATCGCCCACCCCAGGATATCGAAAGCGCACCGCGGTTTAGTAGAGAACTCGCTTGACGACCCATATAAATCTGCCCTCCCACTTTCGGAGACACCGGGCTCACGGTGTGATTAATTAGATCCAGACCCGCGTATGGCTTCGTACGCAATGGATGCACCATCCGCTGGCCTGTTTCCTCGACGGCTACAATTTCTTCGAAAGCGATCAAGTGACGCACCAGTTACATGACTCAGAACCCAAGGCCACTTCAATCCTCAGAAATCTGCAGAATCGCCTGGACAACGCCTTGAACATCATCAAGATTGTAGCATGTATTCTCATTACATCCCAACTAGTCGGATATCACCTTTTCGCCTGTCCTTCCGCAGTCCATTGCAGGATCAGGAAGGCGCTTGCAAAAGTTTCAACAGAATTCACCTCTATGCCAGCATCGACGCCTCTTCATAGCCACCCCAAGACATACCTCATACACTTCTTTCGTTTTCCTGGCTCTGACTCGTAAAGGACCAGCCATCATTGCGTAGCATAAAAGTTGTATCATAGCCAGTATCTCTTTTGTTGACTTTGCTATCGTTTTCAGTGCTTATACGATATTTAACTTACGCTCTGCCGTTCTTTTAGTTCTGCCTCGTACCCGCGGTACATAACTTTGTCCACTCCAAGCATTTCCATTAAACGGGTCGGATACTCCCTCTGCTAAAATTGTACCAAGCACACTAAGCTGCCTCTGCCCCACCTGTGATCAGAAGAAACCCTTTCAAGCAGAATGGACACCGTTGTTAGGTCTTGCTGGTATAAGAGAGTATCCACTGAAATGCACACTAGTAAAACACCATTGCAAAAGACTATGCCCCATTTGCCCCAGTAGCATCTCTTAGCAGTTCACTCAGCCTCGCAGAGTTTAGGACGTCCAAATCGCCCGGTAGCTGCTCCTTGAACATGACCCGCACGCTATCGCTCCAACGCTCGTAAGCATCCGAGACGCGCGCCACGATATGCTCAACAAGCACTTTGGCTGTGCGCTCGTCTCCGAGATACAGGCGGACCCGCCACACGCCATCTTTGAGATCTCGCTGGACGGCTTCCAGGAAGCGTCTGTGCACCTCTGGTGTCTCGTCCTTCAAGCCTTGGAGGTTCGCCGGTGCTGCTGCAGATGGATCCGACCCAGGTGTGGGGCCTAGCGAGGCGGACCAGCCCTCTAGTGGACCGCATATGGAGTGAGCACACGCTGCGATCGCGTCCTCGCACCCTTGCCTCAGGCTATGGTCGATGTCTTGTTTGACGCCGCGCATATCATTCTCCAGACCACGCGTGACGCCCAAGGAAGCGAAGAGCCCCTCCGGCAGCAATGACGTCGTCCTGTTCAACATATTCGCAAGCGTTTCTGAGCCGTCGTCAGTAGTGAGTTATGCAGGAAGCACGACGAAAGATTCACCTGTGACGCCTCCTCCACTGAGCGCACCTCTCATGGTACTACTCAAGTCTGGTTGACGCGGACTGGTTCCACCAATCTTCCGCCCATCTTTCGACCAATCACTCAGTCCAGAAGCCGGCCCCTCCTCGCGCATGCGAAGCTCGTCAAGACTGCCAATGACCTCTTTGAGGATCAGTAGGTGCCGCACGAGGAAGAGACAGCCATCGAGCTGCGAGCGCGTGCGGATGTTGTCTGACGCGGCCACCAGCGAGATGCGGCAGTATGAGAGCGCCTCTTGCGCGATATCCTCGAAGATTTCGGGCTACATACGTCGTCATTAACGAATTATGTGATATGTAATGATAGAGTCAAACCTTGACAAAATCGTGCAGTTGGGACAGCACCCACACAGTTACGCGCAGTGTCGGATACCAGGTTTCTTTGTGCTGGAGTGCTGCTACATTGGTGAATATCTGGCTAGTGCTCTCTTTTTCCCGGATCTCAGCCCCCGAGAACTTGCTCGCAGCTGCAAATGATGAATTCTGAGCAGCATTGCTGGTGGGCAAGCAAAACAAAACGTACCAGTAAGGATGTCAGGCCACTTCAGGTCCTCAGGCTTAGGGACATAGTGCCTAATCTCACTCTGTATCACCGCCTGCGCCTTGAAGAACAGGCGAGTCTGCGCGTCTTGCAAGACCATCTTCAATAGATGGCTTATATGCAGCCGTTTCCCCACTTTGTTTCCCTTGTTCACCTTACGCGATGATGCCAGGTCCAGGCTGAGTTCGTCAGCCCTCTCATTGTTGGCATTTGATTCATCATCACTGGCTTCTGAATCGTCAGGATTACCAGTTTCCGCAAAGAGCGCAGATGAAGGCGTCGCGGCGGATGCGTCCAAGATCATAAGTGCCTGAAGGACAGTACAGACTTCGCACAAGACCGTTAGACGCGGTTCATGCAGAATCCGTGGTCGCAAGTCATCATACAATAGGTCGCACAATGTTTCTAGAAACTGACTGCATGTGGCGTCAATTGATTGCACATCATCTGAGTGGAGAAAGAGATACTCACTAGAGCAGATCCTCACCTGCGGTGAAGAATTCGCGATATAGTGACCATTCCTCTTTACAAAGCTGCTTGAGGTACCCGCAGCCTTCTCGAGTGAGCTCGACGAGGTCGCTCTTTCCTGGATCTAGACCTCTGATTTCCTCCATTATCCGTGGGACGAGGAGTGCTTTCCGGGTCGAGAAATAAGCCTGATGACATTCTGCCAGCAATGCGCTAAGCTCATCGGGATAGGATGCAGAACGCCTCTCCAGCTCCTCCAGAAGAGGGGCAATTCTTCCCGCGACTGATTTGAAACGGGTATATAAAAGATGATGCTGAGCAGTTGGCGAGATATCCTTGTCCGCGAGGCGCTTTGAGATTTCGGATGATAAGGCGCGCAGGGAACCAACAAAGTTCATCTTGATGAGGATCATGGCGCGGGTCATGCATTGCTGGAAACGCAGGAGGTAGACTTCTGCTTCCCGATAGTGCCGATGTGTCTTGAGGAACTCGATGCATATGTCGACGCGTTCCACCATGTACAAGAAGTCGGCCTGGAAGATGAGCGACTCGCCTGGGTGGTTCAGCATGCGCGTCGCGTGTTCCAGCTCTTGGAAGTACTCCAGATGGCCACCTATCTCTTCCATAACAGCCAGCAGTCCGTCCCGCTCTTCGAGCAGCCGTTCACAGGCACCCTTTAGACTCTTGCCGCCCTCCTCGACGCCAATCCAGCCTTCCATCATCTCATCGACCTGGTGCTCAACCTGCTCAATCCGCTCTTCGACAAGGCGACACACACTCAAGTGCTCGTCAAGAGACGCAACGTGTGCGCGATAGTGTGATTCCTGACTGTGCGCGACAGAACGGTCGATCAGCGCGTACCAGTCGTAGAATTGCTGCGGCGTCTGTACTGGATGAGATGGATGCAGGTCTTGGCTGTGCTTTGGTGTCCCTGACCTAGCGGGTGTCCCTGGACGTGAGTGTAGCAATTTGTTGGCTAGATTTGGCCGCGTAGGAATCGGCGTGCTAGGATCGGGGGGTTCAACCGCGAACTGATAGGCAACAGTCATGCTTCCGTTGTATATCATGCTATACTACATACCTTGAGAGGTATGGTAGTCTTCTCACTTGCTGCTTTCACTTTGGTGATACTTCGCAGTTGGAGGTCAGTTAGGGGCGCTTTGCGCTCCCACTCTTCGGCGCTAACGTTCCATTTGGCATGGGTTGCTGGCGGAGGTGCAAGATTACTCGATGAAGACAACGATGGAGCATTCAGCGCTAATGACGCGGGAGTCCCGCCTCGTCGAGTAGAGCGGTTCGCCATTGATCCATACAGCAGTAGTGTAGACCTTTAGCCGTCGTTGGCGAAGACGACGGTGTGGTCGTAGTAGAAGAGAATTCTAAGAATATCTTGAAGCTCTGGCTTGAGGTCATACGGAGTCACAGCGTTACAAAGTGACATCCCCACTCTCTCTCCCGCCGCTTCGACTTGACCACATACCACTTCCATCGGCATACACCTGACACACTAGCGTTAACGAACTGGATCCAATGGCGACTACCGTCTCCCCCTTTGCTCGCAGTTCTGCGTTTGAAGAAACGCTTCTATCAGCAAGAGAGCAAACCGTGCGTCTATCTTCATGCCATGTTTTTGGATGTGCCAGAGGAACCCTGATATCTCAATTCAATACAGATTGAGGAAATGTACAGTGTCCCGGAGAGCTTCTTAGAGATCGAAGTTAGAAACCCCCAGACGCACGGTAAGTTGATGCACCACCCTCCCATGACAATATCACCCCTGTCCCCCTCTTGGTTGTGGTAGCAAAACGAACATGATTCTGAAGCAATTTTCACCACCAGGATTCGGAAGGAAGATGTACACCGACTATGAGATCGTGTGCAAGGTGCGCTGCATGTTGCATCGGCCTCGGGAAGCCAAAATCTTATCGCACACCGGCTACATCCCGTTTGACAGACCAACATCCCCGCCTTCAAGCTGCGGCATTCCCTCGTGCGCCGGCGCTACTCTGACTTCGAGGCCTTCCGCGATATTCTCGAGCACGAATCGACCCGCGTCAACATCCCGCCTCTTCCTGGGAAGGTGTTCACAAATCGCTTCTCCGACGAGGTTATTGAGAGCAGACGGGAGGGCCTCGAGAGGTTCCTAAGCATCGTTGCTGGCCACCCGCTCCTTCAGGTATGTTTTGTGTATTACTGTTGTTTAAGACGGTGTCGTTTGAGTAGCTGAACTGGGTCTCTAGACGGGAAGCAAGGTCCTCTGCGCCTTCCTTCAAGACCCAGCCTGGGACAAGGCCCAGTGGGTCTGATCCCCGAGCCTCTGCTCCTCCACCATCGGGCACATGACCTTCGAAGCTGGACACTTTGACCGCTCTGACGCCAACTACAACCACTGTCAGGGAGATTTCCGGCTGCTTCGAAGAAGCAATTTATTTTTTCACGATTTGCACGTCAGAGTCAGTTATCTCTCTATTGTTGTTCCTTATCCTCAATCCTCTTCTCTTCCCTGTTCCGGCCTTCTCTTTGGCAACCTTGTTTTCATTATCATGTACCTTGCCTCACATTCTCGTACATTGAGCTACTCAGAGTATGTCCATACTGCGCAATTGTTGCTGATCCGTACCCTTTGCCGCAGCTGCCCTGTACTATACTAGCTTCCTGCCTTCAATCATGAACATATACTGCGCAACGCCACAACCCGTCAGGCTAGAAAGCCGCTACGGCCCTAGGCCGTTAAGCCGAGCATATCCACTCGTGGGTGACCAGGTCACTCTGAGAGCAGATTTCTTCGCTTCTCTCTCCGTCGTTTTCGCGTAAAGGCTTGTACAGTCGACTGTATCTTCACAATTATCGTTGCTAGCATAACCCGCACATACTCAACGATTCCACTATGGTCGTGCCAGCCCGATGTACCTGGAGTTGAGTTGGAAAATGATGCTCAAACTGCAAGGTCTTCCTTTTCCCAGCACTAATGCTCTCTGTACATAAATATATTTATTTGTAGGTCCAGGGGTAATAAAAGTAATCTCTAGCTCTTGAATCTCTGAATCGTTCTTTGTATGCTCTGGGTATCAACACCGTCGTCGACATGTCGCAATGAATACAAGCCAAAGTATAGCCCGCCTGTTCCTTATATAATATGGCCCAGAAGTCAAGACCTGAGACCTGAAAGCTTGACAGCATGAATTGCGCGAGATGACTCTGTCCCCTAAGAGAAGCTAAATGAGTTCCAGCCATCTATTAATTTGGACCTCGTCGATGTCCTACTGAAGCATGTTGTGCCGAGTAACAAGCAATTCGCTATTTAAATGCAAAATTGACGGGCAGAAAGCCACATTGTTAGCGGCGTTAATCAGTGTGCACATTTGTAGATAGCAACGGAAGCACGAGCGGAGAGACGGATTTGTACACATCCCGATTTGGGTTTGTGTGTCCACTCATCGTGATCGAGCACTCCCGATCAAAGATTTGCGAGTAATGTCCACCAATTTAGTTTTTTGATGTATGATAGGATGTGTAAATCATATGATGGTCTCCATTTAATTGCTTCTAAGATTCAGACTATAGGTTGAGGTATGATGAGGGTGTGATGTCTAAATGTTGGTCGTTTCAAACATCTCAGATAAAGTCTTGTTTCGAGACTTTCCATTGGCCGTTCCAGAGATATTGCACCAGGCTAACATCTGGAGTGGATCCATTGAAAGTACCAGCAGTGAAAGTTGGTCCAAGCCAATATGAGACGGATAACGCGAACCATGCAAAAACCCAGCAGAAGCCCAACAGCTTAGCCAGCGGGGAGGCTTTTGTTATTCCAGCCATTTTCGCGACACCTACGACTGCATCTTCAAATGTGATTACCACCGCTTGCAGAAGGAAGAATGGCATGGATCTTCCGGGGCCGATCCACGTTTGGAAAAGGATATAGTCTCCGGCATAGTGAATAAGGCCAGACGTCAGGAATGCGGCGTAGAGTTTGAAGTATGTCGTGAATGTACTTTTGGGAAAGTGCAATATCCCCGCGAGTGCATTGCCGTGACCTGTAACGGTCTGACGAGTATACAGCATTAGCCTCATGGATACACAGAACTGATGCCCGATACTCACTCGTCTCAACATTTGGTGCCATACTCTGCCCCAGCAATTGCGCACAGTGTAGGCATCCTTCAAATTGCCGAAGTAAGGAGGCCAAGCCTGTGGACGGCTCAGCCCAAGGGCGACCGCGGCGACACTAACACTGGTGTAGGTCATCGACATCATCGACGAGACGCCGAATATATTAAGCCAGACAGTTGCCCTCCAGAGCCACGGAAAGTCACCGAAGGAAGGGCCGCCCTGGCCATACATCGGGAAGTTGTGGCAGATGATTGAAGTAACGTCGAATAAGAGTGCGTAGAAGCACATCCATTTGAGTCCTGAAGTGATGAACTGGACGCGCGTAACACTCGGCGGAGTGGGACGAATACGGCTGGTGGGCTGTGTCGACCACCCAATGTTACGTGGCGAGGAAATAAGACTGAGACTCCACCATAGCCTCTCCCAGAATGACATAGCTGATGTCGCTTTTGTCTGCCCTATTTTCCTGACTTCCGGCTGGTGGTTTCGCAGAAAGATGACATCCGAAGCGGTGAAGAAAAGGCCGGACACGATCTGGGCTATAGTGTAGTCACCGCTTGCATCATTGGAGGCCGTGAAGAATATGAAGTAGATGCACAGCCATGCAATGACGAGGAGGAAAGCCCAGGTGAATGTCGCGTTTTTGCCTGCGGCGTGGGCTCGCCCAAAGACGAGGGCAGCCCAAATAAGCGGCACCAAGCCTTGTTGGAGATCTACTTTGCCTCGCATGCTGGCTCGCTGATATGAGGAGGAGAGACTGGGAGTTGCTGGTGAGGCGGCGGCAACATGGAGAACATATTATATACTACTGGTGGCAGATCATTACAGAAATTTCGATGACATCGTGGAATCGACGTGGATTGTTTAGCGAGAACAGGGACATCGTCACATCGTACCGGACCAACATGCGCAACCAAAATGGTGACGGGCCAGTGTTAACTCAGTCTGATGGATCTCATCCAAGGGATCATGGCCCCGATAGGCTGTCAGTGGGCGATAGCGTGTTTATAAGTTATGCTTATCACTCTTGAAGATATGTAATATTTTATTTTTCTACTTGAAAGCGCTGAAAGATCGATGTTCCTCGCAAAGGTGCTTCGTATTGACCAACTATGTTCTGCTAAGACGAAAAACCGCAGTCTCGTCAACACAGTACTCTCAAACAGTAACTGGCGCGCGCTTGGGCGTCCAGTCACCCTTCCAAATACCCAAAATAATGCTCAGGTTTACACCTTGATCACCAGTTCCAGCGTGCAAATTCGGATCCAGCCAGAGCGGTAAACAAAAGGTAAACCAGGCGAAGACCCAACAAAAACCCAGAAGCTTGGTAAGAGGTGTCTTCGTTGTATAACCGAGCGTTTTTGCGATGCCAACCACAGCATCTTCGAGGGTAATCCCGACTGCTTGTAGAAGGAAGAACTCCATTGACCGACCGGACCAGTTCTGGTAGAGCATGTAATCGCCAGCGTAGTGAATGAGACCCGAAATGAAAAAGGACAGGCATAATTTGAAGTAAGTGGTGAATGTGTTTCTGGGTAGGTCGAGGGTGGTTGCCGCAACGTTCGAATGCACGGTGAGGAGCTGAGAGAGAAAGAACGTGAGGACCAAGAAAGAGAAATGTCAATGACTCTCACCTTTCTGAGCATTTGATGCCACACACGCCCCCAGCAATTACGCAAAGTATACGCGTCGCGAGGCGTTCCGAAGAGGTGTGGCCAGTGGTGTGGTTTGGAGAAACCAAGGCCCACTGACGCAATGCTGAGGGACGCGTAGAGCAACGACATGGGCGCGTACGCAACGAGAATATAGAGCCAGGAAGTGCTTCTCCAAACCCATCCAAAGGCAGCCAACGATGGTCCTCCTGTTCCGAAACACGGGTTTGCGCGAATAAACATTGAGACAACGTCGAACATGAGCGCGTAAAATGCGATCCATTTAAGCTGGGTGAAAATGAATCTCAAGCGAGATGAATTGGGCTTCGGGGGAAGATGGTCGGTGGGTTCGAATGACCAGCCCACTCCGCGAGGTGTCAAAAGAAGGCTAACAGCCCATTTAAGCCTTTCATAGAAAGACATCTCCGCGGTGACTTTATTCTGCCCAATTTGCCTCAATTCTGGCTGATGATGCCGGAGAAGGATGGTGGCAGAGGCAACAAAGAATAACTGGGCGACATTCAGTGCTGACGCGTAGTCGGAGGTGATGTCGCTGGTTGCGGTGAAGAAAATGATGTATACGCATAGTGAAGCAATGGGGAGAAAAAACAGCCAATTCACTCGAGCGTAGTCGCGTCCACCTTGAGCCCAAGCCACGATCAAGAGGAGGTTAAGCAAGGGAACCAGGCCGGCATTGGTATCGGTTTTGCCTCTCATTTGGCCACCAATAGAGGACTGGCTCAATGATGGCTAGGGCGGGTCGTGGAGTGATATGTTCAACGACTACTTGGGAGCCAATCAACATCAGGTCAACGAAAAAGTCAGAGTAGCGGATCATCGTTGCTTCATCAATTCAACTAGCTTACTAATACTAAGGTGATCCAGTGATGGCCCTTTCACATGTCACACTCCGCTCCCCTTTGGCACGAATTTCGCTTGATTCAGTGGTGCCATCGATTCTCTATGCTCTTCTCACCGCTCAGCTGGTCGCGAGTCTACGACGCGACATAATATCACTCCACCATTAAAATTGTTCGTAGAGGTACCCTTCTACTTACTGTAAGTAGTATGAAACACTGATGAAATCAGGCGAGGCTCTTCCCCAAGCCGGCTCAACTTCCCAAAGATGGATACCCTGTCAACTGGACACACGTAGTACTTATATGTATCACAACCACAGAAAGATACTGCCAGTCTGTTTCGACACCATCTTACTCTCCAGATGACGAGCAAGGCGAATAACATTCATCCAGCTGCGCTTGTTGCTCTGGAAGGTGTCGTCATTCTGTCCTACACTGTCAAGTCGACACTCCCGAGAAGATGGGGGTTCTTCCTCCTCATCACCGCGATCACGACCTACATCCTGCTGAACTACCGGATGAACCTCATAAATGTCCGTCACTGAAGTTGGCTGGTCATTCCGCTCCAGCACGCTCATCCTCTTCGCATTCTGCAATCTTCTACTATCAAACGCGCTGGAAGACCTGCGGCTCGTCGGTCAGAAAGAAGCTATCACCAACAAATCCTTCCTCACGCGCCTGAAATGGGCCATCCTCGTCTGGGGTAAACGACGGGGCATCGGTTTTACGCACGAAAGAGGAAATCCGCCAAAGCCCATGCACAAGACGCGCATGTTGTTCTTCCTCTGGCAGTTTCGCTCAATTTTGTTGCATGCCCTGATATACGATGTCAACGGGATGATCCTTCGAGCAAGCCTATATTATGCGAGGGTTTTACCAGAGGTCCAGGGACTCCAGCGGCTCTGGCGATTAGCTGGCGTATGCCATGCAGTGTCTGTCTGCGGCGTGATGAATATGCAAGTGAAAGTCTTGAGTCTTGTGTTCGTTGGCCTTGATATCTCTTCCCCGGCAGACTGGCCAGACTTAGGAGGGTGGCTACTGGATGGGTGGACATTGCGCCGTATGTGGGGGTAAGTTTCTTCTAACTGACGCGTTTTGACGATTGCTTACTTAAATATAACAGACGGGTGTGGCACCAGATTATGAGACAGGTACGCAATCTCGCCTGTACTCAAGTTGCAGCGCAATGATGATGTCTATAGCCATGCACTATGCACACCGAATTTTTTGCGCGGAAGGTCAGACTGACGCCCAAGACCTGGTCGACAGCCATTTTCAAGCTCTTCACGAACTACGTTTCCGACGTATATTGCTCTGGTAGCTTCACGAAGCCCATCGGCACGGTTTACTTCTTCCTCATGCAACCCGTCGGTATCGTCATTGAGGAGACGGTGATGAGCCCGGTGCACGACACGGCATTAGCACAAAATATATCCCCCCGCCTCGGAAAGATCATCGGAGGCTTCTGGGTGCTCCTTTGGATGAACGCTACGATATGGCCTTTGGACAGACTTTCTCAGGCAACATACCCAGTGGTTGGACATCATGCCGGAATTCAGCATCATTTTAGGGCTTTGGAATGGCGAATGGACGCCAATGAAGCCTGTGATCTTGTCATGACAATTTGGGAGCCCCTCAAAATGGACCGGAACAATGGAGTCAATAGGTCATAAACAAGGGTCAGAACTCTTATCTGTTGAATGAATAGGTATTCAGGGATTCGAAAACGGACCTATTGTAGCTTGTTATTATTGCTCTAAGTAACCTTTGTATTGACTAGAGACTTTCGTTGCTCTTCGTCCTGTTCGGTCATCAACGGACCACTGACCAGGCTCTGCACGGAAGCAGTACGCAACATGCTGAGTCCAGAGAAAACGTGTCCAACATTTGCACCCCAGTACCCTCCTTTGGCTTATCAGATGGGATATCGATGCGCATAAGCAAGGCGGTATCAGCCGAGGTAGCACAGGAATCTCTGCAGGATTCCTCTTTCGAATTCATTCCGCTGAAGTGACAATCGATGCACAACAAATGATATCAAGTGCGCATCATGTCGAACGTGTAAACAGGAGCTTTGCTGGGAGAAGATATTTGGAAGATATGGTCTTCCAAGCATTTCAATGGGCTGTGCGACTCTCACCGGGGCGTCCGGGCTGCCCGAGCCTCCTCGCGCTGGACTGCCTTTCACAACCGCAAGGGCAAATAATATCATCTGACGCCAAAAACAAACAACATGTTTGTGTATTCATAGAAATATCCAGAAGCAAGTGCGCGAATGGTAAGCTGCCAGCGGAAGATACCGCTTCTCAAAACATGCGTGTCTTCTGAAATGTTGAGCATTTATGGAATGGAAATCGTCAGGCCATCCAAATACCGTCTTCCCACTCATAGGAGAGCGGCTTGCAGCGCATGTACACTGCAAGTGGGTTAAGTGGCTACATGTTGAAGATATTCCGAAGATTATGAGAGATTGTGCTGTGTATGCAATAGCGCAGCGAGGCGATTGGTCCATCACAGACACGAGTAACTATATCCTCCTGCCAGCCCGCCAGTGTTGAGCCGTTGACAAGTCCAGGTCCTGTGAAGTTGTATCATAATTGGCCAGGATTATCTGGGAAATTTGTGATACCGGAAAGCTCTATGCGGATGTTGGAAGTTTAGTTGAAGTGTTGTCGCTAATTTAAATAGCGCTTATAATTATGGCCAGAAACAAAACAGAAAGTGTGTTTTTAAATTGTGGTATACCATGCCCAGTACGTACAGGAAAAGGGAGTACCGCAGACGTATTTGGCGTAGGGACGTAATTTTAGGTGTGAGCTCCAATCAGGCAGACTGCCTACTTACCAACGAACGACTGAGCCACTCGCGCATCAACCTCATTATGCAACTTGCTCGTCATGCTGATCCTTGCCAGAAATTTTGAACTGTATAGATTTATAATATAATTGTACAAGTGGTTTCTAATTAATTTGACTACTGAACTGAACTATTCTATCATGCACGCCCGCACGGCGCTCGCACATAACAACTTTTGTATGGAAAATGGACAAAGTAGACTTCCCTTCTGACTGGTAGATTGTGAAGTCGAGGGAAGTGCTGGATAAATATTGGATATATAAAAGACGGAAGCTGCCACGAGTGTTCAACGACATTGCTGCCAGTGTCAGATATTGACCGGGTGCCCTTGGCTGGGTTGTCGGCAGAGAAGTCCGAGCCAGTGGGTAGCGTTGTCGGCGGATGTCGATGGATTAAAGATGTGATGCGATACGATAAGATAGAGATGCTGATAAAATGGCGAGCGAAGTGTTGTTGACATTGCAATGGGAAACGGAGTGAAGGATTGGGAAAGAATACCGAACGCGCGAGGTGCACGAGGTGCCCCTGATTGAATGTTCGACTGCATTCCATTCTGGGGTCGGTGCGCGGATTCGATTGTGCAGATTCGTATCGACTCCTTTTGGTTGGCCTGAGTCGACAGCGGCAGTGTTGGGCCCTCTGACTCCTGTCAGCCTTCGTGCACGACGATATGTACTGCTGAATGGAATGGGAATGCTGGTGGCGCGCTGTGAGGAATGAAGGAATGAATGGACAAGGAGAGCATGGAGATGAGAAAACAATTGTAGGTGCAATGACGAGGAGAATGAGAATGAGGGATGGAACAAATTATTAAAAGAGTGTGACGTATGAGGGGTCCGATATGATGACTGCACATTGAAAACTATATTGTGTCCAATTTCCTCGTCATAAATGCAAGCAGTGATTGCTGGCTATTTCAGAGGGAACCGAATGAAAAGGAGATGGTGAATGAAAAACAACAAAAAAAAAAAACAAACAAAAAGTACACCCAAACGAAAATCCGTGAAGCGGAGAAACTGCAGTTATTTGTGCACCACAGTTTCGGCGGACGGGTACAAGAGCCATAGAATGAACCATATAGATACACAAGATGAGACCAAAAGAGGGACATAGATGGAGGGAAAGCATAGAGGAGAAGCGATTTAGCATAACAACGATGATGAATACAAACCAAGGATAGGAGACAAGACAGAAGAAAAAGAAGAACCAAGGAAGAGATAGACGGCGATGATCAGAGAAGGCGAAGGAGGAGAGAGAGCGCGGACAGGCGTCAAAAAATTTCGCGAAGAATCAGCCATCACCGAGTCGTGCTCAAATGAACTCAGAGCACAACCCCAGTCTGCGCACTCCCTTCACCTTGCGCACTCTGGACCGTGAGAGTCGCCGCCGCGGTCGCTGATGCAGGTACCGTAGTTGGCCCGACGCCCGCTGCGGCGACGGTGCCCAGCAGCTTGCGCCAGCCAGCCCAAGACGCGCCAAACACGCCGCGCCCACGCTCGCCTTCTGCGCGCGCACGCGCAGCCGCCATGAGCGCCTCGTCGTCCGCCGTCAGGCAGTCCAGATCCATGGGCGCACCGAGACCCTCGACGTTGGCGAACGACACGTAGCCTTCCATTGCCTGGCAGTGCGCGCTGGCTTTGCGCGCATTGAAGGTGGGGCGATTCTGCTCTCGCGCATCAGTGAGCGAATTTGGGTGCGTGGAGTCGACAGATTGCGCCCGTCTGTGCCTGTAAGGTGAGGACTCCTCCGACGCTGGGAACGATGCCTGTGAGGGGCTGGACGAGCAGGACGAAGACTCGTCTGCGTCTCGGTGGTGATCGCTGTTCGACAGATGTCCACTGATAGGGGCATTCCGCGGGCGACGCGGGCTCCCAAGCGCATAAGCGCCGCTGCTCCCTTTGACAGTGGCAGCGCGGTCCCTCCCATTGGTAGCGGTGCCTGTTGTCTTATAGGGGCTAGGGAAGTAGGCCTCACTTGCTCCAAAGGAGAAGATACGCGCTGTAAATGGGGGGGTAGGCGGAGGCGTCATGAGGCGGGCAGCGTCGTTCTCCTCGCACTCTTCCACATCAGCGTCGTCACCGTCCCCGGTGACAAGTGGCGGCGTCGTTCCGGTGCGTGGCAAAAGAGAAGATTGACCTGCACCTACGCGTGTTGGTATGCGGGAAGCGTACGCAGAAGGCACTGTTGAACTGCGGCGGGGCGAAGGGGCGCCAGAAAGTTTGCCTGAGCTCATATTTGGACTGACGTTTGAAGAAAAGAACGAAGACGGCGCAGGAGGGGATGCGGGGTCCGTCTTCGATCGATTCCGGTTGTGCGTCTTACCCAGCATGCCTGTGCGAGGTAAGGGGATGACCATTGGGGTGTGTGAGACGCTCTCGGCGCTGCCTCCGCTCTTATTTGACGGTGCAGAGTAAAGGGGGCCAGACGTTGACTATGCAACGGGTAAGTAAATGCCAAAAAGAGGATGTGAACATTGAAGGTTACGCACCGATTCGGCTTCCACATCTCTCTGCCATGGTCGGCCGCCTTGCTCGTCTCTGACTTCGTTGCCACTCCTGCTTTCGCTCCTTCTTCGCGCATTCGAAGTTCTCCTGTCCTTGTCCGTCCTCTCCTGTCCTGTTGACATCACCAAAACTCTTTCTAATCTAGCGCGAAGGGCTTGCTCATGTGGGGTCATAAGCAGTGGTCCGCCATGTGCTGGCGGAGAAGTGGGAGTATGGACTGTCTTGTGTCTCCGGAGGCCTTCGTCAGACAGTGGCAGCGCGCTCGGCCGCTGGCGCCGCATGGGCGATGGTGAATGCGACGTGCTGCGCGCGTTGTTCAGGTGAGACTGGGCATATGTCGCTGGCGCACGACCCGCCGCTGGAGGCGAGGCGTACCTGGACGACTGACGACGCTGCTCCGACTGGTTCTCGGCGCGCATGCTCACGGAACTGGGAGTGGGCGACGGCGAGAGCGAGCGCGGGTCGTCGTGATTGCCGCCGCTGCCGCCAATGACGGCTGTGCGGAACAGAAACCCGCCGCGGGTAAGCTGCTCGTCCCGCTCTGATCTATCCCTCGTCCTCCGCTCACGCTCAGGGGATACATCCACGCTGTGGCGCGGTGCGCTCGTATTGACATTGGCGTTGTTGAGTGTGGCCGCCAACCTCGAGGATGCGTGCGAGTGGCGACGGCGGTGCGTAGGCTTGTCGGCTTGCGGCGGTGTCGACGACGACGACGCTGGAGGTAACTGTGGTGCTTGATGTGTATTTGAAACTACTGTGGTCTTTCTTTCCATCTCGTCCCTCTGTAACGCATCTCTAAGCAGTCTCTCCGAGCGGCTCGCGGGGCGCGGTTCTGAGCTGGTCGGCGGCATTGTGCTACTATTTGATGCCGGTGTCCTGGGTGTGGGTTGGTGCAATGCCATTGAGGAATTCACAAAGGAAATATATGTGGGCGAGGTAGGTGCTGATGCTGTACTACTTATACTGCTACTGCTGCTGACAAAAGGTTGCAGCAGGCGGTGGAGAAGCGGGCTGGCTCGAGCTCGCGGCGTGGTAGTGCTACTGCGGGGTGGCGTCCGGGGTGAGCACGAGGTGTATCGCTGGTGGGGCGGTGATCGAGGGTAATAATGGCCTGACGAACTTGAGGGGGTGCACAAAGAGATCGACGAGGCGGAGGCTGAAGTGGTAGTGGATACGGAGGATGAAGAGGCTAAAGATGATGGCAATGCAGCAGGGGTAGACGGTGGGGACAATGAAGTGATCGAGGTGTAAGACGCTACGGGGCTGCGTAGACCGGTGGTCGTCTGTTGCGCTGCACGTTCTGTGGCCCAAGCTCAGCTAATGTTTGAAGTGAATGGTAAGGAGGTAAGAGAAACAAACCTTGCGGTGGTCGCGGTAATGAAGGGGACGACATTTTGGAAAGTGGGTCGAATAAAACGGTACACAGCTGCTGCTAATTGCGGAATCCTGTATCGCAATCTTGGGGGCGTGGCTGCTATCGAGATGCGGAATAATGGACGCAATAGGTCGAGACAGTGATCCTGAGGGCAATCCGATCGGCTGCGTGTGAATGCACCTTATGACCAATCTAACCTGGGATTTCACGGACTTGTCATTAGCTGCGAAATCTAGTTTTTGGGGAAATGCACACACCTCTAAATTCTATGGGACTCTATACAGCCAGGGTTGGGTCACCCCACAAAAACGAAAGGCAGCTTCAGAACGGATCCTAAGGCTGAAATGCGCTAGCTAATTCGTGATTCCTGATCACGGATCCTAAGCACGCTGTAAGCACGAGGCGTGGGTGCGTGGGTGCGCAGGCTGCGGCTTGACAGCGACGGAACGTCGGATGACGCGGATGGAATTACTTGTTACTCGTGAACGCGAATGGCTGGAAGTGACGAGTAAGAAGGGGTTTAATAAGCAAGAGACGGGTCGAGCTGTTTGAACACCGGAGTCTTGATGCGTGAGTCTATATGGTCCGAGAGGATGGCCAGCTTGAGGGAAGGAAGGTTGTATTGGAATGATTGTGATGGGATTATGGACTAGAGCACGGTCTGGATGATACGAGTCTTGAAGAGCAACGGCCTGGATAATGGAATAACTAGGCGTGCCGAATGGTGCGGGGTTCGACACTTGAGGCTGCCTGTCGATCCTCGAGACGATAATCGAGACTGAACTCGCTGTTAACGGGGTTGGTAGACCTGAATTTTGGAGAGGCTGTGTTACTTTAGAATGCGTGCCTCCAAGAAAGAAGCATGCATACGCACTTGCTTTTCCTTCTCCGTGTTTACTCTCTCCTCGTGGTACACCTAGTACCCCTTCTACAACACCTCGCGCGTCGCGTGCGCTGAGTTCTGACTGGGTTCGGTCGGTCGGGCCTTATTGCTTGGCCCTTGCAAAGTGTGAGGATTGATAAGCGGCGCGCGGTCGGGCTGATCTGCAAATGGACGATTGCGTCAAGCGTGTGCGCGAGGCGAAGCGAAGCGGCAGGTGCAAGAAGGTGAAGGCAGGTCAGCGGGGCGCTTGTCGGTGGTGGTTGCAGGTCAAGAGTCGGGATGCACGTAAACACCTATGTCTCACGCAACAAGCATGAAAAAATGTCGTTGGCAACCCCAGCTTCAATATGCTCGGTTACAGATATATTGAGTAGGTAATTCGCTTGCCGACACCGCTCCGAGGGGTTGTTTGTGGGCCATCAGCGCCGCATCCTGTCGACATCAACGGATGTCGCGTCAGCGTGCCACAAATCATTGAGGGATGGTGGCCCGTGGCCGACACTTGGTTACAGTTTGGCCGGCGGAGGCTTTCACGCGGTTCAGGCCATTGAGCGCCGAAATATATTCAAACAATTCGCCATTATTCATCCTTCAATTATCCTGTCCGCCTCGTCAAAATCGTGCCACGTCTTGCCACTTTATTAGTCCGATATTCGAGGCGATTCTGAGGTAAGCTCGAGCCTAAGATGAATGTGCCTCGGACAGAGGAGCCCTCTGACATTGGTAATCCCAGTTGAGTTCCGAAAAGAGTTATTTCGAAAATAACTCGCCCAAAAGGCGTTGTGATGGTTGCGCTAAGTCGATGGCACTAATCAGTTTGAAAGCAGACCAATGAGATCGCTCTAGCCATTCCCATATACCCCGGATGATGCATTGGTGACGACGAAGAGAGAAAAGCGCTACTCAAGGCGATGGCCTTTTTCATAGTGTGCTATTTGACCAATATGTGGATCTGGGTCGGCGGTTCGGCCCTCTGCATAATGGTCTCGACGTATCCACGCTGAAGGTTAAGCTTGTGCATGTCTAGCATTGAGTATTTTCAGAGCTGATCCTTGTTAACTATATCTTGATGTATTGATATCTTGTGTACTAGTTTCAGGATGATCACTCTTATCAAGCAAAGACTGGCCGCCCATCTACCCTGATTGTCTATCTTAACCAGTATACTTAATAATCATCAGGAAGGGGTCACATACGGTACAGCAGCGAAAGGCGGGAACCCCGAGTGCATGTGGGTTCTCCTTGAGCGGTCTCGGAGCGCCGGCGCCTAACTTCGGCATCTTCCGATTGTTTCATTCCCACGAGGAATCCTAACACCTAGACATCATTGACCTGCCATAGACACAGATTCCAGCTCAGCTGCGGCAAGTCCACTCCCAGACGGTGTTCCGCCTCAGCATGTTGGTCCTGCGGGAGCGAGAGAGGAGCCAGACGTTTTTACGTGTTCACGTATTCTGTTGGCCTATGAATATGTGCTCGACATGTGTAAAGCCCCTGATTTGAGCACTGAGCCCTTGTAACCGCACCCGGAACAGGAGAATCCTGCGGCAACCCAATGCCCGAATAAGTAGTTGCGATCCTAAAGACCGGTAACCCACAGCTTCTGAGGAACACTTTCACACAAACATACCAGCGTGCCTTGGCCTTTCTTGTAGAATCTGTTTGTTCTCCCGGGCGGCATATTACCGGCTGGAAGCTGAAGAATAAGAGGTCATAGTATGGTCATAGAAGAGAGTCTTGAAAGGTTTTCACAGGCAATTGATTATTGAAGCTCTCTATGCCCTCGCAGCTTTGCCTTGGGCACTCGGTCGGATTCTATATCGATTTGAGGCTTGGTACACCAGAATTGATTTTCAAATTCCAAATTATTTGAGGTTTCAATCAAGTTTCAATTGTCCGTCATTGAGCGGTCGACGATCAGCGCACATGCTTGCGGAAGTTCGTTTAAATGGATACAATTCAACACATAGAGCAGCATAGGGGTCGTTGTAGGTCCACTGCTGGGTCCCGAACAAGGTTTAAGCTAGTTGACTGTGTCAAGTGGGGTAAAACGTGGAGGTAGCCTAATCGCCAATGACAGCTGGAATACTGACTAGGCGCGGAGACGGGCGCTTAAGCTGAAGACAGGAGGAGGCATTGATCAAAGTGTAAACCCAATTTGCAGCGAGGTGTAGCCTACTACCTTAGTGTATCAGCCTCACGGTACATATCTGATGAGCTTCGGAGACGCAATTGAGGATGCATTTACGTATGGACTTCAATGCTGCAGTAATCTGTGCTTCCTTTGGTACTCCATCTCTTGCCTTCTCGTTCTTCTGATTTGTGTAAGAACGACCTGGAATGGCTCTGAAGATCATCCAGCTGCTTCTACATTTTCACGCACGCCGGATTGCACTTCTATTTTTCTATCTTGAGCTATTGAAACCTAGGCTACACATTATACCCAAGAGCACCTTGCGTACATACGCCGCTGAACCTGCACGCGTGTCGTACCCTTAGTATCCTTGTGGCGGCCTGTATACATAGAATGTTAGGGCGCATTTTGCCCCGAAAGGCTTTCCACGGGACTGAATTACGCACTGACGCACCTGCATAGAGAGCAACGCTCCACACCAAGCGCCAATGCGCACTTGGTTTCTCATTTAACTTTCTGATGTAGATGGTCAATTGACAATGATTCGTCGATAACGGCCCACATACGCAATTAACTACGCTTTGCGTGCACTGCAGAGGTCATCGATGATGTTTATGACGTCGCGGGTCCATGGTGACGCTTTGGAACGGGGTCTGCCGAAATGAGGATGTGTATGTTTAGCTAGTGTTCTCCCATAGATGTCCGGAACTTCTCTATCTATCAGTACTGTAGTCGTTGTCTGCTCACGAAGCTTAATTTCTGCTCTCATACGATGTGATGGTGGAGTAAGCGACTTCAAGTGTGAGCAATATTGAAAGTATTTCAAATGTCGAATGTTCGAAATTTTTAGAATTCTAATAAATACAAATACTCAAAATTACTAACACGAAGCGTCATGATACGGCCACACTGAGTATTTGTGATATTGACAAGAAGAGAATGTAATCATCAGACTGATGCATCTCTGAGGAGGAAATTGAGAGTGAAGCGATGTCAATCCAGACAGAGGAAACTGATTTTAGTCCCTGGTGACATTTTTACATGGAGTCTATTTAAATGTTGAGGCTTTTACTGTGTGGAATCGATCCACAGGTCCCCTCATCCTTTAACTACCGTGGACCAGTGTTTTTCAGTAGAATTATGGTAGAATCGATAGCAGTTGAGGACATTTTGACACTCTTAAAAGTTAAATCTGTATATGAGATCCAAAGACAATAGAAGTTCTGGCAAGGCACAACAATATGAGCTAGAAAGGGCCACTTACTTGAAGCGCCTTGGAAGCGCCCGCCCGCCATTACAATCACGTGTTACGAGCCATAAACGGATGTTTGTGTGGCTGAACTCGGCAAAATGCGCGACGCGACCGGGCCTTCTCGCTTTTTGCACACCCTCTTTGCAGTTTCTTTCTGTCCGCATCCACCAAGCACCACCGACTCTATAAACTGACTCATGAGTGGTACAACCGGTTTGCTCTTCGTATCTCCGACTATTTTCAATCTGATTCAGGGATATGGGAGAAACGAAAATTAGTCTCGAAGCCAGTCAAACCAGGTGTACAGCCAACGGCAAAATGTATGCAATCGAAGAGGATATTTAACATCCCTCTCAGCCCATTTTCCGGCCAGTATATTCTCTGATTTTATCAGCACTAGCCTACATTTACCGTGTAAGATCCAGACGTTGACCCGCTCTCAGAGTCTCGCTCTACTTATCATCATTCTGATCAGTTCGTTCTGGTCTGGATCTGCAACCGCAGACGCATGTACGCACTTTAAATTACAGATATGGGAGGTTTTGAGGTTCGAGTTTACCTTCGAGGACTCATTTCCCGTCGGCTCTTTCTCAAATCGGCAACGCGAAGCGTCATATGCGCTTTGAATCTCTCAACATCTTACGGATCAGCCATTTACGATAAGCCCCGATGCGTGGATGTACTATATCTTTGATACCTTCGGACCCTCTCTTCTTGCTGATCAGTGCTCTTCGAGGATCTCCATTCTAGGTGGCAAGACTGGTGACGCAATCATCACATCTCGATACCGGTATAAGTAACTGACATTTGGGTCATTTTCGAGCACTCTGTATTCATCAACTCAAATGTTTGTGGGCAGTTATAGGGACTGGTGACGCATACACTTGATTTGAAAATGTATGTACACCTGCAAGTCGCCGAAGTATATCGTCCGACGCTCACCCCCCTTTGAAAGTTATCCCGGATCCATACCTTGAGCATTCCCAGTCCCACCACCGATCATACCGCTTTGCAGTGCTTCAGTTCAACCTGCCATTCCTGGTTGTGACTTCAGCGTACCACTGAAAAGCCTCCCGCCGTGGCTGAAGTGGAGCGAAATGAGGGGATTTTGCCTTGCACGGACCGTTGTGCGGACGATTGCAACACATTCCTTCCCCACTCTCTTCAGCTTCCGCTTCACGCTCCACATTCAAGCAGAGAGCAAAATTCGCGCTATTGGCGCATCCCTCAGCAAAATTCGCGCAGTACTTCCGGTTCTTCCTATGATGACTCCATGCATTGGATGTCCGTTCAAGCTTTCCGGGGTGCATTGGCACAAGGCAACCCCTCTTGTTTATTGCACGTTTGGGCAAGGATTCCTGGGCGGTTGGTCCGGTATTCATGTGGCTGACCCTGATCATGTCTTGTTGATCTAGGTTTCAAGAATCCTGCGCTACATTGGCATCTCACAGTCGATCTTTGTGTGACTTCATCACTTGCTCATATTCTGCAACTGTGAAGGAGTCAAAATAACCAAACTCACGCCGTATGCTCTGCTTCTGTGACGAGTTTCTGGAATTAAGTTTTGCTTTCATAAGCCTGGACTTGATTCCTAACAGCCAGTAGTCTGGCTTGTGATGCGGTTATCTAGCATCTGACAGCATCTGACTCTGCCCTGCTACTATGGGATGTGACCTTCCCTCGAAGTTAGATTTTTCGGTTCTTGACCACCTTATTTTGGGTGCATTGCGTCTCTGGACTATCGTTATATTAAAGATCACTTTGCCAATCAATAGGCGCTAGAATCGAGGACTTGTCTATCTCTCTCGGTGCATCTGATCCTGAAGTCTTCGTGTTGCGGTCGTCCTGGAAAGCGAACGGCATACTGTATATGTGTGCCATTCAGGCTATTTAGCTTCTCGCAGCCTCATGGTCACACTGCATCGCGAACAGAAGCTGAAATTGGCTATTTTCTGTTCAAGCGTCCGCCTTCAGGGTTCTCTGAAGTTTGAACAAATGTCATACATGCCATGTACTCTGGTTGACCACATGATCACATACAACACCCTAATGCGAGCATTGAGACACACCGTTGTCGTTGAGAGTGTGTCGAGGTTCTGTGAACCGAGATAACGTATGGGATGATGACTCTGAGTTTCTCTATGTTCCTGAAACTTTGTGAATTTTGATTCATGAAGGACCGGGCTGTCCGTGCGATTGATGCACGAGTCTGCCTGCAGGCAGTTTCGTATTCAGCCACCATCACTGTCGTGGTTCCATTGCCCAATGTTGCGTCCAAGATCCGAGACTGGCTATGCTGGGCTACATCTGCGCTTTGCATATTTACATCGAGCATGGTTTAGAGTTTGGCTAGTACTGCGTGCAAAAATACGCATTTTTGGTTTACGTATAGAATACCCCAGAAAGTTGGGGAAACAGGATTTCCCCCCGCCGGGTCGGAAGGTGTATTCACGTACAACACGATCATCAAAAACTTGAGGCTTGCGGATGGCAGGCTGGCGAAATTCTCCGCAAGACTCAGAATTCGGACCGCAGTTCACATATCTATGTGTGCACTGCTTCTGACCGAAACTCAATGTTCAGAACGTATACGCATAACCTTGATGAGTGATTGTTTTGCCGCCCTGCTCGGCACCACTAGTTCTTGTCAATGATCAAAGGAAGTTTGCAATTTGTCTATTTGGATGTGGTGGCGAAGGTTTATAATACAATGAGAGAGGGCAGATGAATGCCCGAATACTTCAGGTAAAAGCAGCAAAATTTATCCGCGAAATAAACTAATGAGATCTGCAAACGGCTACAATCAATATGTGAAACTCAGCATTCGGAAGAAAAGGGAACGTACAATTTTATTCTTTTACATTTCAGTTACACCATTTCCTCGCGTTCTGGAAAAGGCGGAACCATGGGCCGGTTGAACCCCATGTTTCCTTGAGCGACGAAGGATACCAGCTGTTGCTTTCAAGCGTGACGACACGCTCGGGGTGAGGCATCATTGCAAGCACTCTTCCGTTGGGAGTCTGTACTCCCGTGATACCAGCTGGACTGCCATTGGGGTTGAGAGGATAAACCTCAGTGGGCACGCCACGAGAGTCGACATAGCGGACAGCAACAAGACTATCAGCCTCAAGAGACTTGTGCTGCGCTGACGAAGCAAATGCCGCGCGACCTTCGCCATGTGCGACCGCAACCGGCAGCCTGGATCCAGCCATATCGGAGAAGAAAACGGACTTGCGAGTGACGTCGTTCTCTACGATCTCCACGGTACATGAGCGCCCCTCGAACCGTTCACTTTGGTTAGGCTTGAACTCGGGCCAGTTCTTAGTACCTGGGATGATCTCGCGGAGGTGGCTAAGGAACTGGCAGCCGTTGCAGACGGCAAGAGCGAATGTGTCTTCACGGGCGAAGAATTCCGAGAACTCGCGGCGTGCAATATCGTGAAGCAGCGCTGAGTTGGCCCATCCTTTACCCGCGCCGAGAACATCGCCATAGGAGAAACCACCGCACGCAGCGAGACCACGGAACTGAGCTAAGCTCACTGCGCCGCTCAGGATATCGGACATGTGGACATCGACTGCGTCGAATCCGGCCTCGGTGAATGCCCATGCCATTTCCACTTGTCCGTTCACACCCTGTTCGCGTAGGATGGCGACCTTGGGGCGGACTTCGGCGACAGTGGGTGGAAGAGGGGAAAACTTGAGGTCATAGAATATGCCCGTATGCGTTTGGTCGGAAATGAGAGCATACTCCTGTTCTGCCGAGGCAACGTGGTCACGGAGGAGCTGCATCCTGTACGAGGTCTCGGACCATGTCTTCTGGAGAGCCGAACGAGTGGCACTGTAGAAGGTTTGGCCATTGTGGATGATGGAGAGAGTTTCGTCAGTAGGGGTGATACGACCAATGACATGGATGGAAGTGGAGGGGAAGCCAGTGGAGTTGAAGATCGCGATAAGGTCGTTGAGTTGTGAGTTCCTGACTTGAAGAACGGCACCGAGCTCTTCGTTGAACAGTGTCGCGACGGGATTCGCGGAGCCGGGGATGGCCTCCAGCGAGACTTGGACGCCAGTACGTCCGGCAAAGGCCATCTCGGCGATGGTGGTAAACAGCCCACCATCTGAGCGGTCGTGGTAGGCGAGAATGAGATCAGGCTTGCTCGACTTCGCAAGCTGGCATCCCTGGAAGAAGGACTTGAGCACGACGGCGTCCTCGACGTCGGGCGCGGTGGCACCAATCTCCTTGAAGACCTGTGCCAGAGCGGAGCCTCCCAGGCGCTGCTTGCCATTTGCCAGGTCGAAAAAGACCAGGCTGGTCGGCTCCTGAAGATCAGAGCGCAGCACTGGCGTCCAGGTATTGCGCACATCCTTTGCCGGCGCGAACGCAGTGATAATAAGTGAAAGCGGCGCCGTGACCTCCTTCGCTTCCTCTCCGTCGTGCCACTTCATCGACATCGACATTGAGTCCTTGCCGACAGGGATGCCGACACCCAGCGCGGGGCACAGGTCCATGCCGATCGCCTGTACGGCCTCATACAGTGCCGCGCCCTCTCCCTCCCTCGACGCGGCGCACATCCAGTTCGCGCTGAGCTTGACGCGTGCGAGGTCCCCAATGTCGGCCGCGGCGAGGTTAGTGAGCGACTCGGCAACGGCCATGCGCGCCGACGCGGCGGGGCTGAGTAACGCCAGCGGGGTGCGCTCGCCCATGGCCATGGCTTCACCGGTGATGACATCGAAGCCGTATGACGAGCGGGTGACGGCGACGTCAGCGACGGGAACCTGCCAGGGGCCGACCATCTGCTCGCGGGCGACGAGGCCAGTGATGGAACGATCTCCGATGGTGATCAGGAATGACTTGGAGGCGACGCTGGGGAGGCGCAGGACGCGGTTGACGGCCTCAGGGAAGCGGTCGGCCACGGTGGGGGTGTTGGGGAGGAAAGATGAAAGGGAGGAGTCAAACTCGGCACGTTCGATGCGACGGGTGGTATCTTTCTTCGAGAGCTTGGGCGCCCTTCCAAAGAGGGTCGACATTTTCAAGTTGATTACGTCTTGTCCAAGAAGGCGATCTGTGACGATGAGCTCCTCTTCCTTCGTCGCAACACCGACGATTGAGAATGGGCAGCGCTCCCTCTTGGCGATGGCAACAAAATCGTCAACTTTGTCTTGCGCAATAGCCAGCACGTAGCGTTCCTGACTCTCATTGCACCAGATTTCCATGGGAGACATGGACGAGTCCGCGACGAGAACATCTCTGATCTCAAACTTGGCCCCCAAATCCGAATCATGCACCAGCTCAGGCAGCGCATTAGATAGACCACCAGCACCGACATCGTGGATACTCTCGATGGGATTCCCCTCCCTTCTGCTCACACAAGTATCGATAACTTGCTGACACCTCCTCTCCATTTCCGCATTGTCCCTCTGCACCGACGCAAAGTCCAGATCCGCCGAGCTCGCGCCGGACACCTGACTCGACGCCGCGCCGCCTCCCAATCCGATAAGCAGCCCCGGTCCACCCATGACGACGATCTTCGCTCCAGGCGTAATGGGCGTCTTCTTCGCGAACTGAGGGCGCACATTTCCATACCCGCCCGCGATCATGATGGGCTTGTGGTACCCGCGCACCTCGCGCTGCTCACCCTTCACATCGAGGGGCACACTCTCAGAGAACGTGCGGAAGTAGCCTGTGAGCGCGGGGCGCCCGAACTCGTTGTTGAACGCGCTCGCGCCAAGTGGACCCTCGATCATGATGTCGAGCGCGGAAGCGATGTGCGCCGGGCGACCAAAGTCGGTCTCCCAGGGCTGCTCGTAGCCTGGGATGAGTAAGTTGGATGTGGTGAAGCCCGCAAGGCCCGCCTTGGGCTTGGAGCCCCGACCCACTGCGCCTTCGTCGCGGATCTCGCCTCCAGACCCAGTTGCTGCGCCGGGGTACGGGGACACGGCTGTGGGGTGGTTGTGGGTCTCGACTTTGATGAGGATGGGCATCTCTTCCTGGGAGGTAGAGTATACGTTGCCTGCACTACCTACACTGAAACGGGGTGCAGAGCTTCCCTCGAGGACAGCGGCGTTGTCCGAGTATGCTGAGATGGTTCCGAGGCCGCTGACCTTTTCAGTGTTGCGGATCATGTTGAAGAGCGAGGTAGTCTTGGATTCTCCGTCGATAGTCCATGCTGCGTTGAAGATTTTGTGGCGACAATGCTCGGAGTTGACCTGCGCGAACATGAACAACTCTGCATCGGTGGGGTCGCGTCCCATAGCCGACTCGCCCGTCACATACGCATCGATGAGGTAGTCGATCTCGGTAGGTGCAAGTGCAAGACCGAGCTCGATGTTGGCAGAGACCAGTTTCGCTTTGGCATCGTCGGAGCTCTTGAGGTCGACCAGGCGGAGGGGCTTTGCAGTATCGTGGAAGAAGATGTCAGACTCTTGAGGGATTGACGTTGTGACAACCTGGGTCATGCGATCATGGATGAGATGCGCGAATGCCGAGATGTCCTCGCTTATGGGGCGCGTAGATTTGAGGACAAAAATCGCACCACGCTCGATGCGCTCGACGTGATCCCCCAAATTGCACAAAGCACCGATGTCTGTTGCTTTACTGGACCATGGAGAAACAGATCCTGGTCGTGGGAGGACGTAAAGCACATTCTCCCCATTTGCGATGGCCTTCGGAGTCTCAGGCAAGCTGGTGTGGTCCCCGTAGTCCAAAAGACGATCGAGGACGATGCGGAATGGGGAGTTTGTATCGTTCAGCTCAGCTTCCACTTTCTCGCTCTTGCATTGGACCAGATGGACCCAAACCGCATCAATGGAAGTGATCTGGGGAGATGTCTCCTGGATCCGTCGCAAGAGGGCCTCGAGCTTGGGGGTTGACAGCGACGAGGAGCCGGGAAGGACAAGCATGTCTGCAACATCATCTGAGGATATAGATAGAAATTGAGAAGATTTGGACGGTCGTACCGCGATGCAGACGCTAAATAATTAGTGGTCGTGAACAACGAGGAACACAGAAAAAACATCGATTAGGGGGTGCTCGTGACTCTCACCGGATCAAAATATAATCGGATCGGAGCAGGCATGGTGCTTATTCCGACAACTTCCCGCGTCGACCCCTGAGGACATATATCAAGGAGGAGACTTGAGGATAAACAAGGTATCCAATTGACTCCATGAAGTTTGCAATAATTTTTGAAATAGGAAAAATAAAACAATTCTGAAAGGCCTATCTGCGTGACTACATACGGACACTTACCGTGCTACAATGTTTTATGCGCCGCCCAAGCGCCTCCTTTTCGATGCATACCTGCGGTCATTTTCGAGTATCGCTCGAATCAGTTTCGCCGCGTCTACATAGGTCCACCTTCCGCAAGCTGAATGTAAGCATTCAAATTTCAAATTTTTACGTAGAGCACAGTACACTTATTTATCAAGTATAACGTCGGGCCCCGGTCTACGTATACGTTCATGTGTTATCAGAATTACACACTTACACAACCTCAAGATTGAAGCCAGATGAATCATGAACGGAAGAAGGCGGGCCCCTTCAAACACTGATCCATGCAATCTGTATCGTCACGGCGTAATATACTACATACTTATGCGTCCATCGAGTGGGCTATGTCTGCCTTGGTCATTTTGTAGCCCTGCTCATCCAGTACGCACTGTGGAAACCTCAACATTTGGACACAATACTCATACATCCTCTGTTTAGATCTCAATTAGCAATGTTAGATAAAGCAGAGGTTCACCCCGCCGTTCTTCCTCTCGGCTACTCTGTCGTCATCATTGCGCGTGCACTTGGTGGCAAAGACACACGGTTCAACTGGTTCTTCTTCGCTCTCATCGCATCGTTATGTCTCTACCAGATTTTATTCACAACGCAAGACCCGAAGACTGGTACCGCTCTTGGGGGGACCATATGTGGCCTCATCTTCACAACGTCCGAGCACACCCTGTTGAGGAATCGGCAGCCAGAGCCCAGAAAATTGGGACAGACGAAGCCTACCTCGTCGATGTCTCTCTGGGAATGTCTGAAGATCAGCACCAGTCTCGTCATGTCCCCCCCATTCTTGGCCTTCCTAAGGGCACGTTTAGGACATACTTCCAGATATACGTCGCGTTCTTGGTCTCTGGGATTTTTCATATGGCGGGCGATTATATGTGCCTCCAGAATATGGCAGGAGTGTCCTTACAGTTCTTCCTACTTCAAGCTGTCGCCATCACATTCGAAGATGCAATTATAGGTGTTGTAAGACGCTGAGGCATCACTACTTCGTCTCCACTGACTAGAGCTGTGGGTTTCTGCTGGGTTCTCGTGTGGTTCGCACTTTCCGTACCCTACTGGTATGGACCTGCGTTCCATGCCGGTCTATTTAATGCCACCAATCCTGATAAAAGCCCCGTGCAATATCTTTTGACGGGGCAGTGGAAAGTGTCGAAAGGCGCATTTGTGTAGTTCATGGTGGCTGTCGGTACCTATTACAGTTGTAAGTATGCCAGACCAATATCAGACAGCCTCCGCAAATAAGTACTCGCCATGAAATGTAAGGATCTTATCAAGAACTTTGTAGCTGGGTATAGGGGTCGGAAGTTGGGCGCTTATGTAAAAGCACTCAGGCTGGGCATGCACTATCACTATCAGCGTTACTTTGGAAGAGACCCACCCGGGCTGCTCAGCTACATATTAATGTATTAATAAATGAGATACTATACACAGTTGCAGTCAGACATTCGGTCGCCAAGTCGCCTCAATTAATTACGCGTCGAGACGCGCCGTTGCACGTGCTCTGTCATGAGTCTGCTCTGAGCCGCTCTGGAGCATACAACATCATCTGAGGATATAGATATAAATCAAAAGATTTGGACGGTCGTACCGCGATGCAGGGCGCCGGAAAATTGGTGGTGATGAACAAGGAGCAACCCAGAAAAAACATTGATTAGGGGGTGCTCGTGACACCCACCGGGTCAATAACTAATCGGATCGGAGCGGGCTCGGCGCTTATTCCTGCAACTCCCCCATCAACCCCTGAGGAGATATATACGCCGAACTTGGACCTACTCTGCTCTCAGTCTCTCATCAAAGGTACTGGGACGTCTATTGAATATTGGGCTTTGGACTCAGCGATGATGAGTCCAGCAGAGGAGAAAATGACATCCAAACAACATGATCCGAGTATTAATCTCTACTCACATCCAGTAAACTCCATAGAGCACAACAATTCTTCATAAGATTCATAATAATTTAAGCACTCTAAGAGTACGGATCACTTGCCTCAGCTCATCAGAAGTGACTTGAGAGGGATGTAAAAATGACAATTAGTAAGATTTGAAGGTCGGATTCCAACGAGGTTGTCCTATGTAATTCCTGAACGAGCGGAAGAATAAAAAAAGATGCCGAGTGGCTCAACGTGGCTCGTGTAATGGGTGAGTTGGTTTGACATCTTCATTTCTTGTTTGCTTCTCATTTGAATTCAATCCAAGCTGAACTCACCAGGAATCCTCGATATGATTCTCATCCCTCCCATAATGTACTTACTTTGAAGTCCTAAACCATCTACTGCCATGCTGGGGGGCCCCGGAGGGGGTAAACAAAGGACATATAACCACGGCATAAAAGTCAATGAGTCGCTTTTCGATGCGTAAGTTCTTCACATGCTATAAGCACAACCGTAACTGACAGCAGTTATGCTTGAGGATGCCGTAATTGGTATCGCACAGCGCGTCGATGATTGCCATCATGGGCGCTAATTTAAATTCGGCATTTGGCAAGCTCCTTTCCGGTTTCTCAACTTCACAAAGCCTTGATCAGTAACTCTAGACAGGGCAATGCAGGTTGCTCTGAAGATGCTTTCTGCCCAGAATTTCGGTCTAATGAGCATTGCCACACCTACATATCTCCACAGATCTCTGTTAATCTCAAATGTCATTATTCTTACATACATATGTGCACGACTTGAACCCCGGCGGAAGCAGGTAGGCGAGCCCCTTCAAACACCAATCTGCATAGCCTATATCGTCATGGGCGCAGTTTAATACTTTAGTCGTTTATCGAGTGGGCTGCCTCAGTCATTCTGTCACGTCGCCCACCTCGTACGCACATCGTGAGCTCATCACAAAATTTGCGCTCAATATTTATCTATCCTCTGTTCAGGTCGACGCATTTGACAATGCCAGACAAAGCAGAGATTCACCCTGCTGTTCTTCCCCTTGGCTACGCTCTCCTCATCACTGCGCGAGCGTATGGATGTGGCAAAGACGCACGGTTCAACTGGATCTTCTTCGTCCTCATCGCATCGCTATCTATCTACCACATTTTATTCACGACACATGACCCTAAAACTGGAACCACTTTCGGTGGGACTCTGTGTAGCCTCATCTTCACGGCGTCGGAGCACATTCTCTTGCGGAATCGGCAGCCGGAAACACGGCAATTGGGACAAACGAAGCCGACTTCGTCAATGTCCTTCTGGGAACGGATAAAGATGAGCACCAGTCTCATCATGTCCCCTCGCCATATTGGATTCTCGACCCAAGTTACCAGCCCCCATATCCGCTCAACACCACCAAACGTCACGCGCGTTCAGTTCATCACCTCCGGACTGAAATGGATGGGTTTCTACTATCTTCTACACGACATCACCTGCTTGCTGTGCCATGCATTCCCCATGTACGGCGAGGGAGGGTTATCATTCTCGGAGTGCGGATGGTTATGGAGGACAACGATCTGGCTGCAGATTTTTGGTGTGTCGGCGGTCATGTCGATGGTTTACACGACTGCAAGTCTTGTGGCTGTGACTCTTGGAATAAACCGTCCACAAGCCTGGCCACCGTATTTTGGCAGTTTGAAGGATGCATACACAGTGCGGAACGTTTGGGGAAGGGTATGGCATCAGATGCTGAGAAAGGTGTGTGCCAATCCCGACTTGAGCCCAGTCAGGGTACAATCCAATTGAAACCAATCCCCCAGTTCGTGACCGCCCATGGAAGCGCTGCCGCTGACATTCTTGGCCTTCCCAAGAGCACATTTAGGACATATTTCCAGATATACGTGGCATTCCTGGTTTCCGGGATTCTTCATATGGCGGGCGATTATATGTGCCTCCAGAATTTTGCAGGGGTCTCCTTGCAGTTCTTCTTACTTCAAGCTGTCGCCATCACATTCGAAGATGTGATTATGGGTGTTATGAGACGCTTAGGAGTCACTACTTCATCTCCACTGACCAGAGCTGTGGGTTTCTGCTGGGTTTTTGTGTGGTTTGTACTTTCCGTACCCTACTGGTTAGAGCCAGTGTTCCATGCTGGTCTATTTAACGCTACCAGTCCTGATAAGAGCCCCGTGCAGTATCTTTTGACGGGGCAGTGGAAAGTGTCGAAAGGCGTATTTGTGTAGTTCTTTAGGTATCGGTATCGGCACAAGCATTATAACAGACCAATATCAGACAGCATCCGCGGATAAGGACTTGCCTGCAACGTAAAAATCTCATAAAAGTTCCTTTCTCTGGAATGCGCGTGTGTTGTCAACTCTTGAGTCATTCTAGAATCGTATAGCACGAGATACTCAGGGGTTGGGCGCTTATATGAAAGCACTCAGGCCACCACTATCAGCATTATTTTGTTGAGTTTAATTTAATCTGAAAGACATACCCAGGCTGCTGAGCAGCCTGTAATACTAGATAGCCTATACCCTGCCTCGATCGGATATTCGGTCACCAAGTCGCCCGGTTAATTACGCGTCGAGACGCGTTGTGGTTCTAGCGCAGCACGTGCTCTGCCATGAGTCCGCTCTGGAGCAGATTCCAGCAACAAGCATCTCAAAAATTGACATTGACAATGGCGTTTGGCCATTTTAAGCAGAAAAGCTCGGTTTTAAATTTGTTCACTGGCCCTGTCATACATGATGAAAGCCGGACATGTTCCGTTCTGCAGATCATCATGATTACTTCTTCAACTTATATGAAGGGTTGATGAAGGGACTCGTGAGCAATGAAAATATGAAAACCATAAAGGTTTCTGAAGAAATTTCTGGGAAGGGGAAAAACAAGACAGTTACGAAAAATTTGTCCACTCTCCAGCAAAGTGTAACGACCTTGATCAACGTACATACTGAGTGGCTCAAGCTTATGTAATGAACAACTCGGTTCAATCATTCTTGCTCGCTTCTCGCTTGAATTTGAGCAAGGACGACCCCAAGCTGAACCAGGGCTGAGTTCATCTGGAACTTCTGAATCCCTCATGTATTGTATTTGAATTAAGCCTCCTCCAAGACGGCTGTCCAATGCCACGCTGACTCCGATAGAAGCATTGACAGACAAACGACGAACATACTGACTGCACACAAGCCGTCTATGCACCGCCTTTTTGACGCATCGGTGCGTTTTTTCTTGACCACAAGCGACATTAATTATGCTTGAGGATGCCCCGATCGACATCGGTCCATGTCGACGCCGGATTCGTCACGGACGTAGTTTAATTCTTATTGAAGCTATTCGCTCATCGAGCTAGACCTTACGCCCGCCTCAGCCTTCCACGTCGCCTTGCTCATCCAGTACGCACCTCGAGAGCTCACCTCAAAAATTGCGCGCAACACTTATACATCCTCTGTTCAGATCGCGTTCGGCAATGCCAGAAAAAGTAGAGGTCCATCCGGCTACTCTCCCACTTTACGCTCTCTTCGTCATTGGGTGCGCGCACAATGGTGGCACAGGCGCACGGTTCAGCTCGTTCTTTTTTGTCCTCATTGCATCGTTATGCATCTATCAAATTCTATTCACGAAGCATTTCAACCCCGAAATTGGCACCGCTGTCGGCACTACTCTGTGTAGCCTCATCTTCACGGCGTCGGAGCACATTCTCTTAAGAAATCGGCTGCCAGAAATAAGGCAATTGGGACAGACGAGGCCCACCTTGTCGATGTCCTTCTGGGAACGGATAAAGATGAGCACCAATCTCATCATGTCCCCTCGCCATATTGGATTCTCGACTCAGGTTACCAGTCCTCATATCCGCTCAACACCATCAAACGTGACTCGCGTTCAATTTATCACCTCTGAACTGAAGTGGATATGTTTCTACTATCTCTTACACGACGTCGCTTTCTTGGTGTGCCATACATTTCCCATGTACGGTGAAGGAGGATTGTCCTTCTCGGAGTGCGGATGGCTATGGAGGACAACGATCTGGATACACCTTTTCGGTATTGCGGCGGTCATGTCTATGGTTTACACGACCGTAAGTGTCGTGACTGTGGGTCTTGGAATAAATCGTCCACAAGCCTGGCCACCCCAATTTGGCAGTTTGAAAGATGCATATACAGTGCGGAACATGTGGGGAAGGGTGTGGCATCAAATGCTGCGAAAGGTGCGTGCCAAAGCCGAAACTACAGTTTTAAAACCAACCGTCCTCCAGTCCGTGACCGCTCATGGGAGTGCCGCTGCCGACATTCTTCACCTTCCCAAGAGCAGATTCAGGACATACTTCCAGCTATACGTTGCGTTCTTGGTGTCTGGTCTTCTTCATATGGCGGGCGATTACATGTTCCTACATAATGTGGCAGGAGTTTCCGTACAGTTCTTCCTACTTCAAGCCGTCGCGATCACATTCGAAGATGCAATCATCGGTGTTGCAAGACGCACCGGAGTCACAACTTCCTCCCCACTGACCAGAGCTGCCGGTTTCTGCTGGGTTTTCGTGTGGTTTGCGCTGACCATACCATACTGGTTGGAGCCATTGTTCCATGGTGGTCTATTTAATGCAACCAGTCCTGATGTCAGCCTGGTGCAATACCTATGGAACGGGCGGTGGAAAGTGTCCAAAGGCGTATTTGTGTAGTTTTTTTTGTAGCCGTTGATACCTATCATAGTAGTAGTATAGTAGACCAGTATCAGATTAGAAAGTGTCCAGGGATTACTGAGTACTTACTTGTCATGCAACGTATGGACCTCACCAAAACACCCATGAACTCGATGGAATTTGCGTGCGTCGTACAAACCTAAGCCCTAAGGAAAACAGAGGTTGGGAGCATATAAACATTACTTGGTGTGCACTTCGTTCATCAGCGTTACTTCGTCAATAGTCGAGTAGTTACACTGAAAAACCCACTTAAGTTGCTCAGCCGTGTTACTGTAAAAGTATTTATAGTCGCGATTGGTCATTCCAAGGCGTTCCCAGTAAATTACGCGTCGAGACGCGTCGTGGCTGTATGCAGCACGTGTTGTGTCGTGAGTCCGCTTTGGAGCCGATTCTAGCTGCAAGCATCTCAAATTTTGACATTGACACGATGACACTGACAAGAATTGGGACTGTTGACTGTAAAACAGCTATGGAACCAGATCTCTATCAATGGCGAGGCATGTTCGTAAGCTTCGGCGGACAGGACTCTCTGAACAGATACCTCTGTCCTTGTTCACTGTTCGGTGTGTACTACAAGCTTCCCTTAAGTTTCTGTACCCCGAAGCGTCGCTGAGTACTCAACACACCCGCAGACTAGTGAAGGAATATGCGAGGCAAAGCCGACCTGAACAGGGGCTTCATTCCTCTTCTTTTTGTTCTCATTATCGTTGCACGGGCCCACGGCGGCGGCATGAACGCAAAGTTGAACTGGGCGTTCATGTTGCCTATCACTGTGATCTCCCTTTACTACATATTTTTCACCGCATCTACAAACACCAACGACGACTACAAGACAGCGCAGACCGTATGCAACCTGTTCTTCATTGCATGCGACTACATCCTTCTCCGTGATCGTCAACCTGAGCTTCATCAGATTGGACAGAATATACCCACCTCCCAAATGTCCTTCCTACAGCGCCTCCAAGCGGGCTTCAGCCTCCTCATGTCTCCTCGCAACATCGGCTGGTCATCACAGCCCACCAACCATATCCGTTGGACCCCACCGAATACTTCTCGCAGCCGATTTATTATCACTGGCCTCAAATGGTTGTGCTTCCAGGGTCTTGTGTACGATGCAACGTCTGTGATTGCCCATAGCTTCCCGATGTACGGACAGGGGGGCATGTCTTTCGCAGAGTGTGGGTGGTTTTGGAGGACTACAATATGGCTGAACATATTCGGCGTTGCCGCCGCAATGTCGATCCTCTACACGATGCTTAGCCTTGTCATTGTGGGCTTGGGGATCAACACGCCGCAAGATTGGCCGCCTTTTTTCGGTAACGTGTTCGAGGCATATACGGTGCGCAAGTGCTGGGGGAAGGTATGGCACCAACTTTTGAGGAAGGTAAGTTGCATTCGTCGGCATTCCCGAGAGTCGAACATTTAGTGAGGCGCGCCACTGACTCGAATTTCTATTGGATGGCGTATCCTCAGATCGTTACAACACATGGCAATGCTCTAGCGGATATGTTAGGCCTTCCTCGTAAAAGCAAGATTACGACGTACTTCAAGCTATACGTCGCGTTTTTTATGTCCGGTATCATCCATTACGCCGGGGACTATTCCCTTTTTCAAGACTGGTCTGGTCGTTCCCTGCACTTTTTCGTTCACCAAGCGACCGCAATTATGTTGGAAGACGCCATCATTGGCATCGCAAAGCGCATTGGATCTACCAGCACAACTCCCATAACAAAGCTGATTGGCTTTTGCTGGGTATTCATCTGGTTCACTATCTCGGTGCCATATTGGCTGGAGTCGACCGCGCATGCTGGTATCTTCAACGACTCTACGCCAGATGTAAGTCTTGTCCAATACCTTTGGAAACGCCAGTGGAAGGTATCGAAAGGGATGTTTGTTTGAGTCTTTCTGGCCATTACATTGTAGTCTTACCGTGATAATAATAGGAACTATGCATGAAGAATCTTGAATAAGGCAGTAGCAGTCTTTGTCTGCAGATGCTAAACAAGGGGAAATGAGCGTGGCCAACAGCTTCGTCAAGGTGTGAACAAATGGTGTCTATTATTGTGCGGTAACGCGGCGCGTCGTCGCACGCTTAGCATGTGCCAGATAGAGATCTGGGTACCTAAGGAGGTTCTTTTGACCACCCTCAAGAAGGACCATCTCTCTTCGGCATCGACGATGGCGAGGGGCAAGGCGAACGAGCTCAATCAAAGCCTCAGCCTTCTAATATTCGCGCTCCAAATCGTGGCGTGCGCTCATGGCGGGAGCAAAAACGCGCAATTCAACTGGGCCTTTTTCATCCTCATCGCATCACTATGCACCTATCACATTTTCTTCACCGCGTCGAACGATGCTGTAAGTGATAGCTCGTCCGCCATGAACGTGGCGAATTTTATCTTTACCGCCTCCGACTTTATCCTCCTTCGAAATTGGCAGCCTGAGCTCAGGCAAATTGGCCAGAGGAGGCCTACCTCCGAGATGTCTGTGTGGGAAAGGCTGAAGTGGGGATTCAACCTCAGTGTGACGCCCCGTACCTTGGGATGGTCGAGCGAGCCAACCTCTTATATCCGTCCGAAACCTACGTCAGGTCGTGTGGCATTCATTGTTTCTCAACTTGCCTGGATCTTCTTCTATTACATCATATTTGACGCCACGTCGATGATAACCCTTTCGATTCCAATTTATGGCAAAGGGGGACCAACATTCGCTGAGTATGGATGGATTTGGAGGGCAACGATTTGGAACCATGTCCTCAACACATACACCTTACTATCGATAATCTACTCGAGCGCAAGTGTCGGGACGGTAGCCCTAGGGTTATACCAACCAGGAGACTGGCCCCACATTTTTGGATATTTCAGCAGGGACGGTTACACTGTACGCGGTATGTGGGGGAGAGTGTGGCATCAAATGCTGAGGAAGGTGAGTATTCGTCTTCTGACATCCGCACTGAAGCTTTAAACCTGCCTATTTAGCCTGTTACAAGTCATGCTAATGCTCTTACCGAAATTTTGGGCCTGCCCAAAAGCAAGTTCACCGCCTACTTCCAATTATATGTTTCCTTCTTCATCTCTGGTTTAATCCACTTTGCGGGGGACTACATGCTCCACCAAGACTGGGCCGGCCGCGCAGTGTCGTTCTTCGTCCTTCAAGCAGTCGGCATCACACTTGAAGATATGGTCAACGCTATTGCGAAACGTGCTGGACTCACTGGAAGTCCGTTGGCCAAGTTTATGGGATTCTGTTGGGTGATCATCTGGTTCTCATTTTCTCTGCCGTGGTGGCTAGAGCGCAACTTCCATGCCGGCTCTTTCGATGAGGGCCCAAGGCTGCCGAGCTTGATTATGGGACTGTGGAAAGGTGACTGGACGCCATCACGCATGTAGATTTGAAAAATCTATTCGTTATTTCGTGACAAGTAATCGATCGCCCTGGCCCACCTACTTACTTGAATGCCAATTGCTAATCACACTTATGTTTATAGCCTAGAAATTACATCGTTGTCCCGACGCTGTCTGTTTAAAAACTGTTATCAAGGCTGCGCATTGTGCTGTTGACACCGACGAGCTTCTGAGCGGGAATGGAAGCGTCGTGTTGCTACTGTGGCGGTGATGTTCTTCGGTGGCTCAGCCACCCCTCATTTGCGACTCATTTTTCGAACGATACGGAATTTATCGAAGGTTATCGAGTTGATTGACTCTATGTGTCGAAGCCACGAACATCATCTCAGACTTTCTCAAATTCGGAACTGTTAAGGCCACTGACGATGTGAAATTTCACTGTTTTCAAGTGTCTACAAATTTGTATTCTGCCATCTCTCTGATCGACACTACAAATAATGAGAGGGAAGGCAGATCTTAACCCAAAAGTCACTACAGGACTCTACCTCACTCTAATAGCAGCCTTGACTCACGGCGGAAGTAAAAACGCGCATTACAACTGGCTATTATTTTTCCTTGTCGCATGCATCACTGCCTACACTGTCCTTTTCACCGCATCCGATGACACAATAGCAAATTGTCCATTGGCCACCACTGCAACCAGCCTTGTCTTCGGTGCTTCGAGCACCATCCCCTCCTTCGCAATCGCCAGCAAGATCTTCGCAGAATAGGACAGAAAAAGTACTTCGGAGGTGTCTCTCTTTGAGGGGCTCAAGTGGTCGATAAGCCTCGCATCGACACCGCGGGGCATTGGGTGGGCGCACGAGCGGACTACCCATATTGCGCCGAAGCCCAATTGTTCTCGGAGCAGATTCATGGCCTCTCAGATTATATGGCTGGTGTTCTACATCCTGCTCGCGGGCGTCTCCTCAATTCTCATCCGCGCCCACCTATGCTTCAGCAAGGGCGGTCCACTTCTCTCAGAACCCGGATTGAAATGGAGGGCGACGGTCTGGCCCCACATGTTCTTCGTCAGCACGAGCATGTCAATGACATATATCGCCCCGAGCATTTCCACCGTGGCTATTGGATTGTATCGCCCATCCGACTGGCCCTATATTTTTGGATCTCCCCGCGATACATATACTGTTCGAAATTGTTGGGGACGCGTCTGGCATCAGATGACGCGACAGGTGAGCAAGCCAACTTCCTCAAACGCTCACAGGAATTCTACAACGCTTTCTAGATGCTCACGTCCCAAGGAAAATTTGCCGCATCCGCCGGTTCACCACCTGCTTTAAGCTCTATATCCTTCCTCGTCTCGTATTATTCACGCAGGCGGGGACTACATCCTGCACCAAGGCTGGTCTACCGGCCAGTTGGCCAAATTCTTCCTTGCAACGGCTATCACCTGCGAGGACGCAATATAATTGGCACGGCAAAACGACTAGGATACACCACCGTCACGCCTTTCTCTCTCGGTTTATTGGGTATTTTTGGGTGTTCGTGTGTTTGCCCTCTCTGTAGCCTTGTGGTTGGAACAGAACTTCTATGTAGGGGTAGCAAGCTTAGCAATACATATAGTCGGCCCTATCATGGGCCTGTTGACTTCCATAAGTACTCATAGAACGTGCGAGATTGTGTGGCTACCGAGACAATTTTACATGATGATTGAAGCAATGTATAACTTCCTCGAACTATCTTTCAACTCCAATACTCAAATTACTGTAAAGGTATGCAAAGATAGTCTATCAAGTTATTCATTTACATTCTTTGGCAAAAACCGGAAGAGTCGTGCATAAGACTAAGCGAATATCAGCCAGTGGCTACTCTAGTTCAACGGTAAGACTGGAAATTTTGAACAGCGTAAGCTGCTACTTCATAATCGTGGAGGTCAAGTATCATAACACGGCTTTGAATTTTGAATCATAGAGGTTATTCAAGTAATCAAAATTGTTTTGAGCCGGTCACGCTATCTGTCGTGACGCCAGTTTCTCGCATGTATGTGCAAACCTTGCCACGGATGTTCCTGTCTGACTGCTCAAATTCTGAACTTCTGAACAACGCCTGCGCAGTCGCCAAATCACATTACGGAGAAGGTAAGCGCGAATTGCCGAATTAGGTATCTAGCACACACAAGCGCCCACTCCTGATTACCTAACTAGGTGTTGTAATGGGACTAGTTCTTCAGATACTTTGAGGCTCTCTTTTTAAGTCCATTTTATACAAAATTCCATGTCGATGATATAAAAAAGGAGTCTCTCCGATGATGATGTCAAATGGATAAAACTGTAGAAGTGTCATCCAAAGGCTTTAACATAATGCTTATGGTGAGTGAGCAGCTAATTGAAACCCATTTTAATTTAGAGACAGGCAAGTGTACGACTCTGGAAGTAATTGAAATTTTGCTAACTTAATGGAAACTTTGACATGGCTCATGAGCGCTTGAGCTGTGTTCCAAGATTGTGTCCACTCTGTGGTGATCTTCTGCTAGTATGATACGGCTCTCTATGAAATCGACTCTACTGATTTGTGTATAGATTGTGGAGTGAGCTATGGACACCACGGTTGCATGAAACAAATCCAATACGCGGCTGGGCATTGTTTGTCAACAGGGATTCGCTACATGGAACTTGAGAGAGTTGAGCCGTTGCCGTTCGCAACGGCTTGGCATCTGCAACCCAAAATTTGGCCTACTCTTCCCGCGCCGCTACATATCGGGATATTCTTTGTGCTACCCTCTTCAAGTCCAATTGAATCGCGTAGGGATTTTGGGCTCAGGGTTACCTCCACACGAAGCCGGAGGAATGAGTTCTCGCGGTTGTCGCGAAAAAAAATTAAAGTAGACTCGTCTTAGCAGTTTGTGGTCTGTCTGCTAGTGCTCACCCCAATGATACCTATCTATGAGGGTTTTAGAACGGGGAGATAATTCTTTCGACAAGGAAACCGTCTGATCACCGATGGTTGGGAGTTCTTTCGGGTGGCTCGGAAGCATTTCCTGCTCCCACGCAAGCTGCCACAAGCGATGCCAGTGCTTGCCATCCTTACGGCAGTACCAGGCGCTTATTTCTTCCTGTTCTTTTCCTGATCCCAATCGTGACCAACGCTCCGCAGCAGTGTTAACAGTTTGCGGCAAAATGCAATTCAAGACAGTCCTCTTTACTACCCTCGCCCTCGCCACCTCTTTCGTGGCCGCTACGCCTTACGACGAGCTAACATCTACATTCTAGTGTGTTTTCTTTCTTATGCTTTCATTCTCAGGACATGGTACTGACAGCATGCTCCTCCTGTTTTTAGCGCTCGCAACGGTGTGCTCACATGCCACAAGTACAACTACCAGATTGTCTGCAACACTACGCACCACTACGTTAACGGCCAGATTGTGCACATTCCCGGGACGTACACGGGCAACGCCTTCTGCACCGATCACCGTTCCTGCTGGTGTGCCTAACTTGAAGTTGATCGACGTAATGGTGTATATAGAATTGTATTTAGAATGCGGCGAATAGACTTGTTGTCGGGACATCCATGTGGTGATTTATATCGGCGAGATTAAACATATTCTAAGTTGCCTGCACAATGACGCGAACTGCACACCGTATGCAGGAGGATGAAGCCTAAAGACCGAAAACGTCAAGAATTGATGCGTTGATGGAGTGGCTTGATCGTGTCCAGATCGGTCATGGATCCACATCATTTTGAGCGCGCAGTCAGTGGCCGTAGGTTACTTACATTTTGTGAAGAGTTGATAGAGACAGTATTCCACGTTACGATATAAGTAGATTATGGCCTTACTAGATTGATACAGGGCCTCAGTTCCTCAGTTACGATCCGTGCATTCATCACCAGCCAACATGAATCAACCCCACCGTTCTTGACCATGAAGAACGCGAGACCTCCGCTTGATCACTTAACGTGCGCCAGGGCGTTTTTTTTTCCTATCTCGCGCCTCCAATACTAGCCCATCGCAGTCGTCATTGAGGCTACTATGCAGATAAGTGCGTAGTCTTCTGAAACAGTGTATGCGTCATGATGCATTGATGTTCGGGTGAATGAGATGGAATACAAGGATGTGACGTATATGTAGCATACGAGATGCAATATTGGAAGTTTCGTCGTGATCATGCCAAATACTGCATCGATATCCAGCCTGGACTTCGACGAGTCCTGACGAGTGGGACCTACACAGATTTACGACAGCAAGCAATGAAACTTCCAGAAACAACCACCAGCCAAGAGAGCGAAGTTGCGGAGATACCTAGCAGTCGTGAATGGAAAAGGAGCACACCCGACAAGCCTCTTTGCAAAATTAGATGCAGAAAAGTGTTTTAGGTCGCCCTCCGACCGCTAATTTGTCCAATGAAGCCAAAATAAGCCTGTCTTGCGTCAGTCCTGGACCCGGTAGTTTTAGACAAATAGTCGAGGTCAGCAGACTTGCCTTCTCATGATCTGGATGTCATTGAGAACCTCGGCCACAGATGACACAAGGATTCCATTCGTCATCGAGGATTGGAACGCCTTTGGACGCGGTGATGGACGGAAAGAAAGGGGTTAATTTATACGCGCTGATTATCGTGGCTGTGAGTCGGGCCCGAGTCATGTGTATGTGACATAAGCGGATCGTGTCGAAGGGAGGCAGGACGACCAGTCTTACCCATCGACCACCACCTTCCCCGATCTAGCCACCTTACCCTGCCCTACCCTCACAGCAGTCAATGGGCTCCGATTACGAATTCTCAGACGACGATGCCGAGTACTACGATGACGACGAGGATATGATTGACGGCACCCAGGACGACGAAGGTTTGTCGGCGCTTCTTCGAGTTATGTGGCCCGATGCACTACAAAGGGACTAATGATCAAAAACTTGTCTGTGTAGATGGATCCGTGGACGAGATGGACCTCGAGAACTACCCTGATGATTTTAAAGTGACATCAAAGGGCAAACGCAAGTCGTACGAAGTGGAGTACGAGTCGCTCAGTCAGCAGGCCGTGGAGAAGCTCATGAAGCAAGATGTCGACCACATCTGCGGGATTCTCGGCGTCGAGGTGAGTACAGCACTTTCTTATCGACGATTCCGACTCCTTATGTAATTCCCTTGCAGCCCGACACCGCCAGCTTACTCCTCCGGCATATGAAGTGGAACAAAGACAGCCTTGTCGAAAAGTTCATGGATAACGCGAACGCCACGCTTGTCGCATCTGGCGCCATCGTACCTGAGGCCGCCCCCTCCCCATCCTCCTCTCGTGCACAATCTCTGCGCACACAGGCACGTGGCTCCAAGTCTAAGGCGAAGTCGCCGCCACAGAAGAAGAGCACTGCGGCAGACGAGCCATTCGTGTGCCAGACCTGCTTCAACGACGCACCAGGGCAGCATACTCTTTCACTCGCGTGCGACCACGTTTACTGCGCCGAGTGCTGGACGGAGCACGTTGTCGCGAAGATCAGGGATGAGAGCGAGCATAGTGTCCATTGCATGGCGGAGGGATGTGCACTTCTGGCTACCGACACATTCTTGCGCAGTCTGCTTCTTAATTTGCCCGGAGCAGATGCAGAACGCGTCGATCTCGGCAAGAAGATGTGGGCGCGCCTGCAGGAGCTCTTTGTGCGCCACTTTGTCGCATGTCAGGCTTCGCTCAAGTTCTGCCCGTACCCCTCATGTACGAATACAGTATCGTGCCCTTCTGCAGCGACACGCGCCAGTCTTATCACGGTAGTACCTACGGTCTCATGCGGCGCGCGGGGGATCGGGAATGCAGACGGCAAGGCGACGTCGAGCAGCAGCCAATCGGCCGCAGCAGGGAGCTTGCACAGCAAGGAACACAAATTTTGCTTTGGGTGCACTGTTGATGGCGATCACCGGCCAGTTGTCTGTGGGGCGGCGAAGCTGTGGCTTAAGAAGTGCCGCGACGACAGCGAGACGGCGAATTGGATAAAGAGTAACACAAAGGAGTGCTCCAAGTGCCAGAGCACGATTGAAAAGAATGGTGGCTGCAAGTACGTGTGTTTCCTTTGGATTCTATGTTGATCAACACCAGCATGCTCATCTATATACCACTCTTTAGCCATATGACATGCAAGAAGTGCAAGTGGGAGTTCTGCTGGGTGTGCATGGGGCCCTGGAGCGAACACGGGACGGCATGGTACTCGTGTAACAGATACGACGAGAAGACGGGCGTGGACGCCCGGGATGCTCAGAGCAAGAGTCGGGCATCGCTTGAACGGTACCTCCACGTGAGTCACCCATTAAGCCATCCTCATACTCGCGCATATACCGACTGTCTACACGTAAAAAGTACTACAACCGTTGGGCGAACCACGAGCAGTCAGCGAAGCTGTCGCTTGACCTGTACGCAAAGACGGAGAAGAAGATGGAGGAGATGCAGATCACATCCGCGCTTACATGGATCGAGGTGCAGTTCATGAAGAAGGCCGTCGAGGAGGTCGACAAGTGCCGCATGACGCTCAAGTGGACATACGCGATGGCATACTACCTTGCCAAGGGGAATGAGAAGGATCTATTCGAGGACAATCAGAGGTAAGAATTCGGTCTCCTTATCAGTATTCTATTGCTGCATATCTTGTATACTGACGAGCTTCGGGCGTGAATAGGGATCTAGAGAAAGCTGTCGAAGATCTGTCGGAATTGCTGGAATCACCCATCGAGGCAGAGAATATTCCGACGTTGAGGCAGCAGGTGACGAACAAGACAGTATATGTGCAGAAGCGAAACGAGATCGTGCTAGAAGACACTGCGAACGGTTTCCTTGAGGGTCGCTGGAGATGGAATGCCTCCGTCGAGGGCTTCGATGACCCGGAGGAGCTCGCGATCTAGATATAGATTCATCCCTTTCCCCCTTGCTTCTTACCCTTACATTGCTATACGCACACACAGACTGGTTCAGACCCTGGTTCACTCGCGTTCTCTACTGTAATTGTTTCCAGTTCTCTTTTACCCATTACTCTATCTGTCACGCATGTTTTGTGCTCTAGTTCTCCACCTTTGCCTTCTCTCGCACACATCTTCCACCTTGTTGCTTTGCTATCTATCATCAAGAACAACAGACTTATTTATCCACCAACTTTCACCGTTCCACTCTTCTTGCGGCGAGGATGGGAGGTATGTGCCAGATCGCAGTCGGCAGGGCGTGATCGTCAGGTAGCACAAAGGGCCTGGTCCTCGAATTAGGCGCTGGTGGGGCATCGCGGTTGAATAATTTCTGCTCTTGCATGAATACAGAGTGACGCGTAACAAGCACATGAACAGCATGAAAGACCAGCACAGCGATAAGATTGATCCAAAATTCCTCATATATGTGAGTGTCTAGCGATCTAATCCGTGATCACTGCTTGATCCCCAAAAAGAGCAACCCCCTCCTTGCAAGCTCGACCGCCTCTTCCAGATCACGACCATCGCTGGCAGACCACGTCAGGCCCAACGGCCTGATTTCCTCCGGTGTCTTACCGCTCTTGAGCGCACTGTCAAATGCATTCTTCCGTGCGTTCAATAGGGACATCTTCCGTGGATCTGAGTGTCCGGTAAAGATGACGAGCGCAGTTCGAGGCGGCAGCGCGGCATGGACAGCTTTGAGATGTGCGTTAAGTGCATCTAGTACAGGAACTAGGTCTGCTGTGGATGGCGGAGGTGGCGGATCGGAAGGGAGGGCGACAGGTGTCGAGCTTGAGACTGCCTGATCAGCGGATGCCTTTGGTGTCACCCCTACGAGAAAGAACATAGTCGGTATTTGCTCAGATGAGATGTCTAATGCAAAATACTCACATCCCATTGTGTGTGCCAGCGCCATGAATCTTGCAAACACAAACTGATGCGATGGCAGCACGTTCACAACACCCTCAAGAATCTCGTCGTCCGTCTTGCACCCAATCGCCGTCGTCGCCTTCGCGCCATGCATCACCGCGGGGCTCCCATGATCCACAACTGCGCTGCGGATCCCGCCCTGCGCAACGGCACCCTTCTTCCCCGTGGCGCGCGCCATGCGCTCAAAGATGCTCTCAAAGTCGACCTTGAACTCGCCAAAGCCGGGCCCGTTCCCGAGCTTCTTGTGCAGCAGGTCGACGCACGCGCGCGCGTCCTCCTCGGGGTCGTGCCCGCCCTCGCCGCGCATCTGGATCTCGCGCCCGCACCATTTCTTCGTCAGCCATGCGAGGCCGGGTTTCAGAGGCCGTCCGCGCGGGTGGTGGTACAACAGTGCGGTGTCCATGCACCGCGGGTGGCAGATTTTGAGAGCGCGCAGGTCCGATTCGAGTGAGTGGCCGAGCAGGATGGGCGTCGCAGGTGGTGGGGAGTCGGATTTTGATGATGAGAATGGGTTGGCGGCAGGTGGTGAAAGAAGACGGAGGATGTGGGCTTGCACTTCAGCGTGCGTTGTCGTGACTGGATTCAGTTGCTCGGCAGTGATGCCTGACCACCTTGTCAAGTAGTCGAGGATAGGTTTTGCAGGCTTGACGAGCTGGTCGTAGATCACGATGCCTGACTTGAAGTCAATAACACAAACCCTCGTCAGTTCCTTCCCATCTTCTGTTATACACTAGAACTTTATAAGTAGGTGACAGACAGACGTATGCGGAACCGTACCATCTCGCAATCGATTGCATAGATCTTCTGGTTCTCTTTGCCTTCATTCTCTACAGGTTGTGGCGTCTCTACCCATCCAGCAGGCTTCTCAAACACGTCGGCCATATACGCCGGTATAGGATAATCATTTTCGACCATCTGCTCCAGCGTCAACAGGTACTGCGTGGGGTCCGTCTTATTGATTTCTGCTACAAAATAAGCTCAGTATAGCCCAAACAATTAGCAGAGATAGGCGTACACATAATCCGCTGCGTCATCCTCCGTTTTTTCTCCTCGCCGCTGATGGGGCCCGTGAAGAACGAGCTCAGGACACTATGCATGCGTGTACTGTCGCCAGGTGCCCGTGTCGGGCATGCATGGCTGAAGGTGCTCGCGATGAAGGGTATATGCCGCGCGGTGTTCTCCACATCTATGTCCGCGGGTGTGCGCATGGGTATCGATATCGGGAGGTTTGGATTCGAGGTTGCGACGGTTGGCAGCGGCGGCAGGGCGAGCATCTCGGGCGTGAGGCCTGGTACAAGCAGCGCGACGACCTTGTTGATTAGGTGGGCATTCTGTGGAAAAGAAACAATAAGATTTTTGGATTCAACAAGACAGAGAATCATACGTCAATCCTCAGCCAGTTGGGTGTTGGTGCATCTGCTACGAGGTGCAACACGAGGTCGCGTACATCCTGGACACCGGAGTCAGCATGCGACTATGTCTGAAGCCCATAGACATACATCAATGGCAATGGCATTATTCCGCTTCACAATCTCGGTATTCGAGTACATGAACATAGGCTTGGTCGCCTGCATGTCGAAAGAATGAGTCAGTCACGATCGACCATGCCTGTGTAAACCAACATGTGGGAGCATGATCACACAAGGGTCGGCAGTACGCACATCAGTCTTCGCCTGCACCTTTGCCTTTTTCTTGTTCTTCTTCTTTTCCACTTTGGTCCACTCCGCGTCTGCTGTAGCTGCCGTTGGGGGTGTTGAAGACGGACTGGACTCGGTGCGCGCCTTTTTCGACGCCTGTGCGGCTGGGGCGCTCATTTCAGAGGCATCACGCTTCATTTTAGTGGCAAATGAAGGTTCCGAAGAAAAATCGTGGTATAGAGAGTCAGATAGCCAGACTGCAGAATTCAAACTGTAACGGCCGTTAAGTTCGATTGAGATTGGACGGGATTTAGATCAAGTTTATGGGCGCCAACTTGGCCGAGGGAAATTTGAGCGTTGCGTCTATTTGGCTGAGGCCTCAAATAGGGGCTAAATATCCGCGGTGACTTATCTCGGGGTTTTTCCTTGTGATTTCCGGGGTTTCTCTATCTTTCCTGATTATATTGCAGCTTATATGAATGATAGGAAGGACATGTCAAGGTATTTGCCTCCCTGATTGTTCAGAATTGGTAGATTTCATACTAATTGACCTCCTTCGTTGCCATGAATTCGCACATTGTAAATCGACAAGGTGTAGCCCGCGTTCTGCATCTCTGCGCGCACCCTTACCTCAAGGGTGATATCAATTTCCTGCGACATGCTATGTTTTTTTGTGTGATGGAGCGCACCTCGATAAATGCCGCATGTACTCAACATGTAAGGTAGGGGACATGCACGATCGACTAGGCCGCACGTGAGGTGACTTCCGTTACAGATATCACATGATGGGCTTGCTCTCGAATATAGAGCTTGATACTCGGTCTGTCTGCAATTATAAGCGCAGATTCAGTAAGGACAAGCTCTATACTATGCATTGGCAGAAGGATTTGTGTTCAATAAACCCCCAACGTGAAGTCTGGCCGGGTCGTCCAGTCCCCCAAAGATCACGTGTATGACCTGTAGCCGAGGCACTCGCAGAAAAGTCTTGAAAGATACGTCACCACAGCACATGTATCGCAAATCTAACTCCAGAGAACCTCAGATATAGTTGCTCTTAACATGTCTCAGGAGTCATAATTTTTATTCCTGGACGTAAGAGGTGTATCTTCTGCGATCTTGAAAACTGTCACAAATGTAACGATTATCACGTGCACCCTAGTCGATCGTGCATGTCCCCTACCTTACTTCGCGCTTGTACATCCTCTTTTACAGTCTCGGTCACGAGGCCAATGCTGTGCGCATTGAAGAACATGGGAGTGCCTTCGTTGACAGTTGTACTCATCTTCTCTCAGACCACTCACCTCACTGCAGCAAGTTGAGCCTTCCCATGTTCACCAATGCGAAGAACTTTAGTATTCTTGGAGGAAACTTCACCGTAAATACCAGAGATGAGGAGACCCATGGAATTGCGCAGGGTATGCACCGTTTATGGCCAGAGGATAGCGACTTCCCTTCTAACCTTGGGTCTTAGTTATGAATATGCTCAAAATCCACATATCTCCTAGCGCTATGCATGACTCCGCCGTGCGATCTGACGTACCCAAATGCCATGAAGATACCAGAGTGGCAATCGTCCAGAAGATCTGCGTGTGGAGGCTGTCGGCTGGTCGTCCGTTTCTCTGGATGTATGGCCCAGCGGGGTGCGGCAAGACCACTATAGCTCAAACTATTGCGGAAAAGTTTGACAATGACGGGACGTTGGCCGCATCATTTTTCTTTTCTCGCTCAGCGCCAGGGCGCCCCACAAGCAAAGATCAGTTTGTTGCTACTATCGCGTACCAACTCTGTCTAGCTTTACCAAATTTCCACTCTCATATATCCCCTATTTTGCGGGATAATCCGGCGATATTCAACAAAACGCTATCAAAGCAAGCTGATGAGCTTATAATAAAACCATTGAAGGCCTTCGCAGCATTGCACACCAACGCTATCTTCACTCCACGAGTCATCCTTATCGACGGTCTGGATGAGTGCGCCCCCTCGGAGTCTCAGAAAGAGATACTGGATGTGATGGCGCATTGCCAGCGCCAGTCATCTTTCCCCCTCAAGTTTCTTATATCAAGTCGCCCAGAGGCAATCATCCGGACGCGTTTCTCGCACGGATCACTTGGGCCCTTGACGGAAGGGTTACCCCTCGACAACGACTACCGAGCACAAAGCGATATCTATGTGTTTGTGATCTCCAAGTTTAACGAAATCAGAGAAAATCACCCAGCGGGGCCGGACCTTCCATCAGGCTGGCCGAGCGACGCAGACGTACAGCATATGGTGAAAAAATCATCAGGGCACTTTATCTATATCTCGGTGGCCATGAAGTACATCTCCGAAATCCATCGACACCCAATTCACAGTCTGAAGGATATTATCGGACTATCGTCTTCGAAGTCCGCACCCTTTTCAGATCTCGATGCCCTGTACATTCATTGTCTGTCTTCTGTTCCGCCTCGGAATCTGGACTATGTCTTGGATATATTCCTGTGGATGACAACTGGGGTTAATACCACGGCCTGCTTCGAACCTGAATATGACCATCCTAGTGATTCCCCGATGACCAAGTCTTTACACTGGGCTGATCGACTCTTTGGAGGAAGGATGCTGGGTATTACCAGAACACATCTGGACGGCCTTCATTCCATCGTTTACGTGCCAAACAACGGCACCGAAGAACTGGCATTCTTTCATGCCTCATTCTCAGATTTCCTGTATGATCAGTCCAGGTCCGGGCCACTTTGCGTCGATCCAGAAGCCAGCAGCACTCGCCTTGCTCTCCGTTTATGTGCAGGAATTGGTTTTATATATCCAGGGCTTGAGGTAACATCCAGCGTATGTACATTTTCGCTGCAATTTTTGAGTATGTTCATATACTAACCTGCATCAATTTGCCTACGATAGATGCATCAATTTGCAATTTTGTCTATCCTGTTTTATTATTGTCGTCAAGGCTTGCTTATCCCAGAGCTACAAGCAAGCCTTTGCAATCTGGACATAGGATCGATGTTGAAATATACTGATACATCTCCAGAGCATCACTGGTGGAGGAAGGTATCTGTCTTACTGAGATTTGCAGTATGGCTCAACACCCAGGCAAGTGATATGCCAATAAATTCAAATCCTGCTTGTGTTCCTTATAATAATCCAAAATCACATAGCAGGCTTCCAATACTCCTGAAGCTCTGTATTCCCACTTTCTCAACAGTATCCAGATAGCGATTAACTCGTCATCACCACCCTATTCCCCAACCATGCGACAGTATGCCTCTGTCATCTTGACATTCTCCTTGACAACATGTTGGGTGTCCATTGATTCTGTCATGTATACCCAGACAAGCAGCCTACTATCTTTCTTCTCTTTCTATCCACTTCTTGAAACTCCTATTGAGATGTTGCAACATATCAAATGCGCTGGTTTACCAGATACCCCTTCCCTCCGAGAGCTCTCCGATGATTGCAATAATTTTCTGACCGAGGAAATACCACTATTCAGTCCTTCTTCTCTGCGACTTCTGTGCCAGATCCTAAATCCTCGCCCCGTAGTCGACAATGCCCAACACTATGCAGATCACTCACAGTACTCTGAGTTGGCTAAAATCATGGCAAAAGGGTTATACTACACTGCCTTTCTTTTGATTACACTCCCAGCCAGTCTCCTGACGTTTAATCTGCTTCCACAGGTTGTGGCAGGACAGTATTTTACGGTTTACTACAGGAGCCATCCCTCTTCGCCATTACCTCCTGCCTTTATCTCTTTTCCTTGGACAGTGCTCTCCGGACGCAGAACTTGTCCGCTTACTTCTTGATATATGGCAATCAATAAGTCTGGATGGACTTCCTAGTTTGATTGAAATTCAAATGTCCGTCCCAGATGACAAAGTTCACGACTTCTGGACAGCCTGCTCAACCTTTATCAATGTCAGCATTTCAATATATATTTGCGATTCATCATGTTTCTCACTACATCCATTATTTCCAGAAGTCTGGCGTATCCTCCGAGTCCGCTGCCGCTTATATTCAGTTACCAAGTAATTTGGAAGACGCGATAAATTTCACCTGTCCTGTTTGCCAGTTTCATCGACAGGTGAAAGAATCAAGATGCCCGCGACTGGTAGTACCGTCACGACAAAGACGTACCTAAGTTTCAACTAGAGATACAGAATAGCATCCCATAGGAAAATTGAATATATCTCCTGCACGTCATTTAAGCGCCGGTGCTATAAAAACCCAGGCGCTACCGTTCAGTTTCGGCCATTGAGACGCAGCCACTTCTATAAGGCGCAGTAGGTACACTTTCACCGGTTCGGGCACATTGCAACTTGTCCGAGATGGCGGCGGGAAAACGGGGCCAGTAGACGAGCCAGCGAGAGCGTCGAATTCGCGAGAAACCCGGTGGCCGCTGTCTCGTACACTTGTCGTTTTATTCTTGAGATACAGGATGCCAATCTTTGATAGGCAAAGCAAGGTATCTCCCAGACGTCCAAGGTATCAGGTTTACAACGTTTCAACTTGTGAATAAATTCGACCTCATTTTATATAATCCCGCCTATAAAGCAGTACACCAGCCAGGATAAACGACATATCGATAACACGAAACGCGCTTGGCTTTTAAATTTGTAACAAAGCGATAGAGAGATAATATGACGAAATAAATTACTTTGATAATTCGCGAACGACATGGTCGTCGAGAATTGACCAGAAAAGTGGTGTTAAAAAACAAATGTTCAGCGATGAAAACCGGAAAGGGACCCGTCGTCAATAGTCGTGTCGTGGTCGTGAAGGATAAACCAGAACTAGAACAGAGGGGGTAGTAGCAAATGTGGGTTACGGGCCGGGTGTCAAGTCCAAGGAAGGCCAATGCAAGTGAAGGCCAAATTTTAAGAGGTGATGGGAGAAGAACGAAAGAGACACAATGATAACGAAAAAAGCAATAATGATAGAAACCAGAAGCAGAAGAAAAAAAAGACAGCAAACAAACACGGCAAGCGAAGTAAAGAGCCCAATTAACAAAAAAAGGCCATCACAGCTCATCCTCCGGATCCCACCGCGAGATCTTATCCAACGGGCGCCAATAATACTGCTTATACTTCTTCGTCTCGCTCCTCTTCGCCGGGCGGGGCATCATCGCGCGGATCACCGCCGCGCGCTCCTGGTCCTGGTCCATCTCCGGCACATAGAACCACTGCGCCTCCAGCGGCCGGTCCGCGTCGTCCTTGCCGCTGCTCTCGACCTTGCCGAACACACCCGAGCCGCCCGCGCCCGCGTCGCCGCCGTGCAGGACCCTTTCGAACAGCCGGCACCACTCCTTCTGCGTGCGCTCGCCCTTGAGCGCGGGCTGCGCCTTCATGAGCATCTTGTACAGCGTCGACGCGGCGAGCGAGGACGCGCGCGACATGGCCATCGTCTCGATGAGCAGCCCTGTGATTTGCGCGTGCAGCGCGCGGGTGGCGTCGTCTAGTGGTGGGCTTTCGTTTCCCCTTCCGGATGCTTTTGTGATTGTGCTAACTCGGAACCCCTGGCAATCTCCGTTCCCTCTGTACCCACCCCGTCTACCGCATCCATCGTATCTAGCGTACCACCCGCACCCACCGCATCTGTTATTCCACTTGCATCTACAGCACCAATTGCACCACCCAAATTCGCCGCATCGACAATACCCACTCCACCTTCATCGCAATCGATGACGTTGCCGTGCCAGCGCTAGCAGGAGCCACCTCACAAGCCAAATCCGAACCCGAAGCCACACTCGCAGAAGTCGTAGGAGTTGTTGTGTCACGCACCTCTCCTAATCCGAATTTGGCAAGTCGGGCGATTACCCCGGGGCACGGATCCTCCGTGGAGGAGAAGGGACTGGTACCGGTTGTTGATGCCAGTGTCGATGTGAGGACTGGCGAGGTGGTGCCGGCGAAGACGAACGAGAAGAAGGCCGAGGAGGACAAGCAGGAGAAGATGGCGACCAAGGCAAAGACAAAGTTTGACGAGGCATTAAAGGATAAGAACGGCGTGCAACGGTCGTCTTCTGAAGCCTCGATTACGTCGTCAAGGAACTTGAAGACAAAGGAGAAGTCGACGGAGAAGAGGAAGAGCGAGCAGGGGAAGGAGAGCGATGGCCCGGTGGAGAAGAAACAGAAGGTGGCAGTTGCGACTGGCAATGAGAACGCCGAGGCATCGTCATCGAAGAGCAGTGGGAAAGCTCTTGCTACTGCTGCTGCACCACAGGCGAAGCCCAGGAAGCGGGCTGCGGTAGAGGATGAGAGTGGTGATGTGGTGGCCATGGACATGGATGGCGAGAGCCAACGACCTGCGCCTAAACCGAGGAAACGCCCGGGGCTGCATCTACATCTTCTGCGTCTGGTCCTACACCTACACCGACATCAAAGTCGGCAAGTACCACCAAACGCGCCTCTGGTTCAAAGCAGAAAGCCCGCGTCGCGGCATGCTACGACGACTCGGACGAGGAAGGCGACGCAAGGAGCTGGACCCAAAGGAGTGCAAAGAAGTGAGCTGATAGACAGCGGGGACACTTTCGCCGGAGGCTGCTAGAGAGTAATAAAGCAGCAGATGAGCAAGCGTCTCAGAACATAACGGAAAATATACGCACAGTTGGTTCAGGTGCCGGTGCCTCGGCGACGTTGTTGGTCTCCGCAAGTAAGAAATATTCAAGCCCTTCAAGCTCGTCATCTTCATCGTCATCCGGCAACTCAGAAAGAGGCGACGACCCTCTCATACTCGACGAGTCGTCATAATCAAGCATAATCGGGGATACTGATCGCGACATCGGGGGCATGGAGGAATGCATGAGAGGGGATGTCTGAGGGGACAAGGGCGGGGGCGACGAAGGCGGGAGGGGAGATGACGGGGTAAACAGCGCAAGGTCATCGTCGCCATCGATATCAATATCGATACTGCTCTCGCGGTCTTCGCTGAGCGCGGGCAGCGTGCGCGGGGAGGCGAGAACTTCCTCGTCCGTCGGAGGGGTAACAGGATTCGTAAGATCCACAGAAACAGGAACGGGCGATGTCAGCTTGGTGTCCTTCCGGATATTCTGGGCTATCGCACGCCCCGAATGATCATTCTCATTTTCGGGTAATCGTGTGGCGGCGGAAAACACAGGCTCTGAGATGGGACGATTGAATATTGGCGCAGAAGCGGGGACGGGTGTGGCAACTCTGGATGCGGTGGGTTCTGATTTGCGGGTGATGATAGCTAGCGGTTTGGGTGCTGGTGCAAGGGCGAGGGTAGGGATAGACGGTTTGGGCTTATATGGCATGGGATTCGTCTTCCACTGACCTCGCTCGGCGGAAGTGCGGGAGAAGGTTGTACGGCTTCCGCCATAGCCAAAACTGAGTCGCCCATCGATGTCATCGTCATCATCATCCTTGACCATGTCGACGTCCTCGTCGTGCGCACCCTCCCGCTCCTCCTCTTCGCTGATATCTGAAAAAATGCCCGAGCTCTGGCTGGCGGCGGGGACGCTGTCGGTCGCACTGGTAGGCTCAGAATCGAGATCGGGCAAATAGTGGTGGTGGTGGACGTCGTCTGCGCCGTATTCAGAGACGTCAAAATCTGATTGGGGCGGGCTAAGGGTAGCTGCGGCTGTAGCTGCTGCTAGAGTAGAAGTGTTCTGGTGTATAGGAGGTGCAGCGGTGCACGCGGGGCGCTGGGTACTTGACCTGCTCCTTTGCTGCATACCGGTCCCAGCGTTGTCCGACACCGCGGAATGAGTGGCCTGGGTAGATCACGCTTCATTTCAGTCGTAAACAAAGGTTTCGAAGCAAAGTGGGATTGTGGAGGGTCAGATATCCGGACTGCAGAATTCTAACTGTGGCAGCCGTAAAGTTCGATTGAGATTGGAAGGGAAGTTTATGGGCGCCAACTTGGCCGAGGGACATTTGAGCATTGCGTCTATTTGCCTGAAGCCTCGAATACTATTGTGGATCAGATGTTCGCCGAGATCAGACCTTCGAAGTTCGCCGCGTCACTTGTGACTTCGTGACGTTTTCATCTGCGCTGATCGCTGGCAGCGCCAATTCTTGACATCGCATCAGAGAATTTCCTCTTTGGCATTGCCGCTTGCTGGCAACCGTGACAAAAGCCCAATTTCCATCCACCGTTCAAACGTCCTTAATGCTCAAAAAAATGGCGCAGTCACTGTGCTAGATACCTTGAGAGTGTATAAGCCTAATTTTGTAGCCTCAGAACATGTGGAGGGTGGTCGTTCAGAAAGTCGGCGAAGGTCTGATCTAGGCGAACATCAGATCCACAATAGTAGGGGCTAAAGCGCTAAATATTCAATGTTGTGTGGCGCGTTTTCCTTGCGTTTAACGACATTTTTTCTGCCTCTCCAAATTACATTTCTGGTTATAAAATCCCAGGAAGGTCTTATAGAGGCGATTAGTCCTTTATCGCCCATAATTGGTAGATACCATACCAATTGCAACGACCCCTCCTTGGCAATTAATTTTAATATTGTAAAACAACAAGGCAGCCCAATCTATGTCCGCACGCCCACCGTTGGCACGAAAGCGGCACTAATCTTTCTGCGACATGCTACGATCTCTTGTGTGCCGAAGTGCGTTCTCGATAGACTCGTAGAGGCGCGAAGCGCATCTATCAGTTGTCTATCAGAGCCCTGGTCACGCTACTGATCGATCTGACAGAATGCTGTGCGCATTGGCAATGGGAGAGTATCTTCCTGCGTTGTTCCTGTATGTCCGTTGGCGGTTGTACTCACCTTCTCTCATACCACTCACCTCATTACAGCAAGTTAAGCCTTACCATGTTCACCAATGCGAAGAACTTCAGTATTCTTGGAGGAAACTTCACTGTAAACACCGGAGAGGGAGAGTCCCCTGGAATTGCGCAGGGTATGCACCGTTCATGGTTACAGTATAGCGACCTCCTTACTAACCTTTGGTTTCAGTCATGAATATGCTCAAAATCTACATATCTCCCGGCGCTATGCATGACTCCGCCGTGCGATCTGACGTACCTAAATGCCATGAAGATACCAGAGTGGCAATCGTCAAGAAGATCTGCGTGTGGAGGCTGTCGTCGACTGATCGTCCGTTTCTCTGGATGTATGGCCCAGCGGGGTGCGGCAAGACCACTATAGCTCAAACTATTGCGGAAAAGTTTGACAATGACGGGACGTTGGCCGCATCATTTTTCTTTTCTCGCTCGGCACCTGGACGCCCCACAAGTAAAGATCAGTTTATCGCTACCATTGCGTACCAACTCTGTTTATCATTGCGGGGTTTCCACTCTCATATATCCCGTGTTCTGTTGGATAATCCGGCAATATTCGACAAGGCGCTATCAAAGCAGGCTGACGAGCTTGTAATAAAGCCATTGAAGGCATTTGCAGATGCTCAAGCATCACACGCCAACGCTGTCCTCACTCCACGAGTCATCCTTATCGACGGTCTGGATGAGTGCTCGCCCTTGGAGTCTCAGAAAGAGATACTGGATGTGATGGTGCATTGTCAGTACCAGTCACCCATTCCGCTCATGTTTCTTATATCCAGTCGCCCAGAGGCAATCATCCGGACGCGTTTCTCGCACGGATCACTTGGGCCCTTGACGGAAGGTTTGCCTCTCGACAACGATTACCGAGCACCACGCGATATCTATGTGTTTGTGATCTCCAAGTTTAACGAAATCATAGAAAACCACCCAGCGGGAGCGGACCTTCCGTCAGACTGGCCGAGCAACGCAGACGTGCAGTATCTGGTGGAAAAATCATCGGGGCAGTTTATTTATACTTCAGTGGCCATGAAGTACATTGCCGACATCCATCGACACCCAGTTCATAGTCTGAAGGATATTATTGGACTATCGTCTTCGAAGTCCGCACCCTTTTCAGATCTCGACGCCCTGTACATTCATTGTCTGTCTTCTGTTCCGCCTCAGAATCTGGACTACGTCTTGGATATATTTTTATGGATGATGACTGAGGTTTTCTGGATTATTGATAGTGCTGGTAAATTTGATCATCCCAGAGACTCCCCAATTCGGACCAAGTCTCTGTACTGGGCAGATCGACTCTTTGGAGGGAGGATGCTGGGTATTACTAGAACACATCTGGACGGCCTTCATTCCATTGTTTACGTGCCAAACAACAGCACTGAAGGATTGGCATTCTTTCATGCCTCATTCTCGGATTTCTTGTATGACCAGTCTAGGTCGGGGCCATTTTGCGTTGATCCAGAAGCCAGCAGTACTCGCCTTGCTCTCCGTTTGTGCGCAAGAATTGATTTTATATATCCAGGGCTTGAGGTGACATCCGAGGTATGTACATTTTCGCCGCAATTTTGAATATGTTCACACACTAACCTGGATTAAATTGCCTACAACAGAAGCAACAAATTGCAATTTTGTCTACTCTATTTTATTATTGTCGTCAAGGCTTGCTTATCCCAGAGCTACAAGCAAGCCTTTACAATCTGGACATAAACTTGATTTTGAAATATACTAATACATCTCCAGAGTATTACTGGTGGAGAAAGGTATCCGTCTTCCTGAGATTTACAGTATGGCTCAAAACCCAGGCAAGTGATATGCCAATGCATTAAATTCTGCTTGTGTTCCTTGTTTTAACCCGAAATTATATAGCAGGCTTCCAATACTCCTGAAGCTCTGTATTCCCACTTTCTCAATGGTATCCAGATGGCGATTAACTTGTCATCTCCACACTATTCCCCAATCATGCGCCAGTATACCTCTGTCATCTTGACATTCCCCTTGACACCACATTGGGGTTCGATGAGCATATATACCCAATCCGAGGCACACAGCCTACCGTCTTTCTTTGCTTGCCATGCACTTCTTGAAAATCCTATTGATATGTTGCACCATATCGAATCTGCTGGTTTACCAATTCATCCCTTCCAATGGCTCTCCAATGACTGCAATAATATTCTGACCGAGAGGACAATATTCAGTCCATCTTCCCTGCGACTTCTATGCCAGATCCTAAATCCTCGCCCCATAGCTGACAACGGCCAATACTATGCAGATTGCTCACAGTACTCTCAGTTGGCAAAAATTATGGCAAAAGGATTATATACACGGTGCGCTGCCTTCCTTTTGATTACACTCCCAGCCAGCTGCACAGCCAGTCTCCTGACATTCAATCTGCTTGTACAGGTTGTGGCAGGACAGAATATTACGGTTTACTCCTGAAGCCATCCCTCTTCGGCATTACTTCCTGCTTTTACCTATTTTCCTTGGACAGTGCTCTCTGGACGCAGAACTTCTCTGCTTACTTCTTGGTATCTGGCAATCAATAAGCCTGGAGGAACTTCCTAGTTTGTTTGAACTTCGAATGTCCGTCCCAGATGACAAATTTCACAACTTTTGGACAGCCTTCTCAACCTTTATCAACGTCAGTATTTCAATATGTATTCGTGATTTTTCATGTTTCTCACTACATCCACTATTTCCAGAAGTTTGGCGTATCCTCCGAGTCCGCTGCGGATTATATTCGGTTACCTAGTAATTTGGAAGACGCGATAGGTTTTACCTGCCCTGTTTGCCACTTTCGTCGACCGGTACAAACATGATCAAAGGAAATGTCGGAAAAGTCAAAAACCGCTTATAATTAAATCAGTTAATTTATAACCATTGCGGCAACACTAGCTGCAGGGGCAGGATCACGGCCATCCTGTGATTGAGGACCCTTGCTGGCTGGAGCCGCGTCTGACCCATCGACGACAGAGCATTTCTTTTTGTGAGTCTTCCAGTCTGCGATTTGACAATCCTTTGACTTGATGGCGCACGCAAAAGCAGTATACGGTTATGAGTACAAGAATATCATAGGGATTCACGATCGATACGATGCGCTTTCGCCACTTACACAGTACATCGTTGCGTGACACCTAATACATCGTTTCAGGCCGCCAGCTGTCTGGCCACACTTTGCACAGGAGGCAGATGGCTGAGTATTCGTCTTAGATAAAGTCGTAGATTGAGCTGCCAGGCGAGATTGGTAAAGAGTCAAAGAGCGCGTTGAACACTCTAAGCCTCATGTTGTACATATATACAAGGCATGCCGCCTCGCTCCGCTCCGGCTCTATGGACATCTACATATTCCACCGATGATTTGGACTATAGATCTTACGGTACGGCCCCTTCCTATGTATATGTTAGTCCATTTTCCGCAAAGAGAGCATATCCATTCCACTCGTATTCTACCGTGATGTCTCTAGGATGCATGATAAGTGCGTGTAAAGGTGAACATTGGTTGAACAGTGTCAGTTTCTAGCAGCTGCGAAAATTTGTACCACAGCCAGGTGCCAATAGGAACTGACTGTGAGTCAGGTGTGGCCAGTTAGCCATAATATGACCCACGGAAGAGGGATGGCCTCCAACAGGTTGATAACTCAGGGAATGGATACGCATACATGGCGTTATGAAAACGGGGAGTTTGCGCATATTAGAAGTTACCATAGGCCGAGGCAACGGCGAAAATTGAAAGATTCATGGGAGAGCATTGTGTGGGACCCATGAGTGGAATGAGCAATGGGGCTCAGAGGGAATGCCGAATTTTATAGTAGGATGCAAGACATAGCGGTGGCCCATTCAAAGTGGCGGACAATTGAGCGGTAGAGGGGTATGTACCCAGATACACATTGAGTGCCCACAACAACAAGAAAAAAAGGCCGAAGGGACGGTCCTAGCAAGGGGACAAACAGGTGCACACGCAAACGACGGGTATCGTTTATATTATAGGTAATAGGCACAAGTCAAGTTATCCAAACAAGGCCAGATGTGATAATCGGGTCCCCATCGAAAGGTTGGTGCGTGTGTCAGTACTTAAGATAAAGGTCCTGTGAAAAGACACTGGCGCTTGTGCACTGGGCACGGCAGGTTGGGAGACATTCTCGACATCAATGCATTTCTTGTCATAATATATCCATCAAAGCATGAGAACATGGAGAAGAATCGACTGCATCTTGAGCACCCAGCGAATACCTACACTGTATCTATCGTCGAGACGACCGAACATTTGAGACTTTTTTGAGTCAGTAATGGTTTGATTGACACAATCGCCGCGGCTCGATCATATTCTAATTTGGACATGGACCTACAAAGATAATACCCCCGAGCGCGTAGCCAACATGGTCGACATCTATGTCATACTACATAACTAGCTGTGTCTAATCAGCGTTTTTTCATCATGCATTGTCTATGTGGTAGAGTCCGGAGACTCTCCCCCATGTGTATACTTCCTTCGTTCAACATGCATATGTCCCGAATAAGGTCTGTGACAGGTTGTGGACCAAAAAAATCATAGCGCGTCATTGACTGTACGCCCACTGCGATCTCTCAGGCCCCGGGAAGCTCCCCTAGTGACCTGTCCGCAAATTTGCGGATTTGAGACCCAAAATCGAGGTTTTGCCCGGACAGGTCACTAAGGGAGCTTCCCGGGGCCTGATCTCTCCCTTTTGAAGAAACGCACCTGACAGTGCCATCAAGCTTCCAGTCGAACCACAATTTGTGAGGGACGCGAGGGACCACAAAAATAGGCGGTTGAGCGTGGGCTTCCAGCAAGACACCATTTGAAATGGCGGTTGCACGAATGCGTGACGGCCAGTTGAGTTGGAGTCAGCATCTGCCGCGTACGGAAGCAACAAACCGGAGCAGCTGGCTGGTCCGAGGGCACCATGTAGGCAGTCGAAGCCTGAATCCAATCCGGCTATACCAAACACTGAAGGGTGTGAGCGGGTGGGTTTGAATGTACGAACGAGAGTCGAGATGGCAAGGCAGGATCCTGGGCCTCTAGATCTGCGCTCTCATCCATTTGCTATACGTGAATTCGCACATGGACGACCATAAAGTGGTCGAGTTCAAGAGAGATGCAGGAGGTGGACAAGTAGATTGTTCTCCGTCGACAGTATCACCATCTCAAATTCCGGGCCGCGTACAATTTTTTTTTTTTTGCATGGATCAGTATCAATCTTGCGACGCGGGAGGATGCAAGGAGGAACAAAGTTGGAAGGAGGAACAAACGAAGATGTCGGAAACAGCCGACATTGTACAGTAGCACAGCATTACGTGATGCATAATCACTGTCGGCAAGCCTGATTTAGATGCGCTCCTTTTTCTTTCCTCGCCTCCGACCCAAGTACACCCTGACTACATACACATACACATACGCCTGTCCTCGTGTTCCCTCCCTCTTTCACCATGTCAGAACAAACCTACACGTCCGACTAGGACTCAGCATGGGATATGGGAGATTGGCGAGTGAAATCCACAAAGTGGCCGGTGCGTTCTTATGTAGCTGGGCTCCATAAGCCACTTGCTCGGCCCCGGGCAGCCTCTCATCGTATGTCATTTGCAGGCCGCATATCCACCACAGAGTCCTCAGTGGTCTGCACCATGCTGACACTGTACCAGCCTATCCGTGTTCGACGTGACGATGCTGCTTCTTGGGAGCTGCCACACCGATCGGGGAATTAGCCGCTGGTGGTCGCCACTTTGGATTGCGCTCGGGCTTGAGCGGATGGCTTCGACATGAAGGAGGGGGCTGGAGGCGGTATATAACGGGTGGGTTGTGAGTGGTTCAGTTTCGCTGTGAAGCAGCGTGTTGGACTAATGACGGGCTGTTTTCAGTTCGCGCAGTTGAGCCTAATGTGTGTGCCACCCTTATGTGGTTGGCTAGTGCCATCTTCCCAGTTCTCTGGAGCAGTTTTGTGCATCCGAGTGGGCTGTGAGTGCGCCGTTGTTTTGTGACTATCAGGATCCTGGCTGATGAGTGGACATCGCGCAGTGCCCACATCCTCGTGTGTGCGCCCCAAGGCTAGAGGCACCGCTTTGCTCCAATCACATCGGACAACCATTGGATTGTCTGCGTTCCCTCCTCTAGGTTGCAGTCTTTCGCACACAACCTGCCTACAGGCATGACCGTCGTTCGACCGTTTCAGAGCACAGCTGTTGCTGACTCCCCTGTTCGTCGTGCCGGTCACCATCAGCTGCGCACAGACCGCCTCGATGTATTTTTGTAAGTCATCTACAAATGTCTGCTGTCGTTGATTAATATAAGCATCTCATCATTCTCCACATTGTTCCTTTGCAGACCCACGATGCGGGCACAGACGTCTTGAGAGTTGCAGAGATGCACGTCGGGCCGGCCACCTTCTTCGATGTCACAGGTCCTGGGATGAGGCCCAATCTTGGAGGCCTATTTCTGCGCTATTCCCATCCATCTTCCCGGATTCACCCATCGATGCAGCCATTGCCTGTCAATCGCAGCGGGTTTCCTATTGAAGCGGTATCACCAGCACTCTGGGCTTGTCAACGTCGTTCGGCTGGAGGACCTTGGTTCTGCATACCATCAAACACTGGGCCTGTGTTACTGGAAGAAGCGCATCTTATCAGGAATCTCCGGTGTGTGAGTCATCTGTGACGCGGCTAGAGCGAGAAGCGCTGCCTCGAGGCAGAAGAAAGGGGCAAAGTCGCGTGACCGACGCGTCTGGTGACCGCGCGGAGTCTGTTTGGCAAATTCGAGCTCCGTACGAAAACGCGTTTACACTACGGACGCGGCTGCACGTGATACACTCTCCCTTATCACCCCAACGGCCATGGACACCGCCCAGCGCAGACGCTACCACAACATGTCCAGCTCCCCTCCGAGGTCTTCTTCCCCGCCCAGGACGCCCAGGCATGTATACGCACGGGCAGACATTCGGTCCAGCCCAGAAGTCTACCCAGACCACTCATTCCGCGGTGTCGGACAACGCTGGGACCGGTATGTAGCAAAGGAGCAGGTCAAGTACCCAGCGCCCCGCGTGCACCATTACAACTCCTCGTATACACCAAACCACTTCTACTCTAGCAGCAGCTATGGCCGCGGCTACCCATGCCCACCCCAGTCAGATTTCGACGTCTCAGAATATGGCGCAAACGACGTCCACCACCACCATGATTTGCCCGATCTCGACTCTGAGCCGACCAGTGCGACCGACAGCGTCCCCGCCGCCAGCCAGAGCTCGGGCGTTTATTCAGATATTAGTGAAGGAGAAGAGCGGGAGGGTGCGCACGATGAGGACGTCGACATGGTCGATGACGATGACATCGATGGACGACTCAGTTTTGGCTATGGAGGAAGCCGCGCAACCTTCTTCCGCACTTCCGCCGAGCGAGGCCAGTGGAAGACGAATCCCATGCCACACAAGCCCAAGCCGTCTATCCCTACCCTCGCCCTTGCACCAGCACCCAAACCGCCAGCTATCATCACCCGCAAATCAGAACCCACCGCATCCAGAGTCGCCACGCCCGTCCCCGCTTCTGCACCAATATTCAATCGTCCCATCTCAGAGCCCGTGTTTTCCGCCACCACACGATTAACCGAAAATGAGAATGATCATTCGGAGCGTGCGATAGCCCAGAATATCCGGAAGGACACCGAGCTGTCATCGCCCGTTCCTGTTTCTGTGGATTTTATGAATCCTGTTACCCCTCCGACAGACGAGGAAGTTGCCGTTGAGCTTGCTTCTCCGCTGCCCGCGCTCAGTGAAGACCGCGAGAGCAGCATCGATATTGATATCGATGGCGACGATGACCTTGCGCTGTTTACCCCGTCGTCTCCCCTCCCGCCTTCGTCGCCCCCGCCCGTGTCCCCTCAGACGTCCCCTCTCATGCATTCCTCCGTGCCCCCGATGTCGCGATCGGTGTCCCCGATTATGCTTGATTACGACGACTCGTCGAGTATGAGAGGGTCATCGCCGCTCTCTGAGTTGCCGGATGACGATGAAGATGACGAGCTTGAAGGGCTTGATTTTTTCGCCGACGTACCGGTACCTGAACCTACTGTGCGTACATTTTCCGTTATGCTCTGAGACGCTTGCTCATCTGCTGTTTTATTACTCTCTAGCAGCGACCGGCGAAAGTGTCCCCGCTGTCTATCAGCTCGCTTCTTTGCGCTCCTGTGAATCCAATCTCCGTTCCGAAGGAACCACGGGCAACCTCCGTTCCCTCTGCACCCACGCCGTCTACCGTATCCCTCGCATCTAGCGTACCACCCGCACCCACCGCATCTGACATTCCACCTGCATCTACCACACTAATTGCACCACCTGAATTCGCGGCACCCACAGTACCCACTCCACCTTCATCGCAATCGCGAGAATCGAAAGAAGGTGCAATCGATGACGTTAGCGTGCCAGCGCTAGCAGGAGTCACCATACGAGCCAAATCCGAACCCGAAGCAGCAACACTCGCGGAAGTCGCAGGAGTTGCTGCGTCACGCGCCTCTCCTAATCCGAATTTGGCAACTCGGGCGATTACCCCGGGGTACGGATCCTCCGTGGAGGAGAAGGGGCTGGTACCGGTTGTTGATGCCAGCATCGATGTGAGGAGTAGCGAGGTCGTGCCGGCGAAGACGAACAAGAAGAAAGACGGGAAGGACAAGCAGGAGAAGATGGTGACCAAGGCAAAGACAAAGCTTGACGAGGCATTAAAGGATAAGAACGGCGTGCAGCGGTCGTCTTCTGAGGCCTCGATTACGTCGTCAGCGAACCTGAAGACAAAGGAGAAGTCGACGGAGAAGAGGAAGACCGAGCAGGGAAAGGAGAGCAATGGCCCGGTGAAGAAGAAGCAGAAGGTGGCGGTCGCGGCTGGCAATGAGAACGCCGAGGCGTCGTCGTCGAAGAGCGCTGTGAAAGCTCTTGCTACTGCTGCTGCACCGAAGACGAAGCCCAGGAAACGGGCTGCGGTGGAGGATGAGAGTGGTGATGTGGCCATGGACATCGAGGGCGAGAGCCAGCGGCCTGCGCCTAAACCGAGGAAGAGGAAGCGCAGCGAGACACCTGCGAGGTCGTCCTCACCATCACCTGCGTCGGCGTCGGCATCAACCGTAGCAGCAACGTCTGCATCGACATCAACATCGAAATCTGCGAGCACCGCCAAACGCGCCTCTGGATCAAAGCGGAAGGCCCGCGTCGCGGCATGCTACGACGACTCGGACGAGGAGGACTCCGCCGACGCCTCAAAATCAGCCGCACATGCGCCCACCGCACCGCTCGACGACGCCACCCGCGCGCTGCACGCACAGATCACGGGGCTGCTCATCGAGACGATGGCCATGTCGCGCGCGTCCTCGCTCGCCGCGTCGACGCTGTACAAGATGCTCATGAAGGCGCAGCCCGCGCTCAAGGCCGAGCGCACGCAGAAGGAGTGGTGCCGCCTCTTCGAAAGGGTCCTGCACGCCGGCGACGCGGGCTCGGGCGTCTTCGGCAAGGTGGAGAGCAGCGGCAAGGACGACGCGGACCGGCCGCTGGAGGCGCAGTGGTTCTATGTGCCGGAGATGGACCAGGACCAGGAGCGCGCGGCGGTGATCCGCGCGATGATGCCGCGCCCGGCGAAGAGGAGCGAGACGAAGAAGTACAAGCAGTATTATTGGCGCCCGTTGGATAAGATCTCGCGGTGGGATCCGGAGGACGAGCTGTGAGCTGTTTTTGTTCATGGCCCCCTGTTTTGGAGGTCCAGTCCGTGGGTTGCTTTGGTTCGTTCGTTCGGTTGTTCTTTGCGCTTTCTGGTTTTTATCATTATTGCTTTTTTCGTTATCCTTGTATCTCCTTTCATCATATCTCAAAATCCGGCCTCCTTCCCATCGGCCTTTCTCGGACCTAAAATTAAATCACCTCTTTCCCGGCCCACATTACTGCTACTCTGTTCTGGTTCTGGTTTATCCTTCACGACCACGACACGACTATTGACGACGGCTCCTTTCCGGCTTTCTATCGCTGAACACTTGTTTAACACCACTTTTCTGTTCCAGTCTCGACGACGATGTCGTTCGCGCATTATCACAGTAGTTTATTTCGTCATATTATCTCTCTTTCTCTATCGCTTTGTTACAAATTTAAAGGTCAAGTGCGCTACGTGTTATCTTTATCGATATCGATATGTCTTTCTATCCTGGCTGTTATACAGCTGTTTATAGGCGGGATTATAACGCAAGGTCAAATTTAATCAAAAGTTGAATGTTGTAAATCTGATGCCTTGGACGCTTGGGAGATGCATTACTTAGCCTATCAAAGATGGGTATCCTGTATCTAAAGAATAACACGACAAGGGTACAGGCCAGCAACCAATGGACAGCTTGTTCAGACAACAAGCAGCACAACGTTCTCGGGACTTGGACGCTTTCGCTGTCTCTTATCCTAGCCACGTTTCCCCGCCACCATCGCGGACAAGTTGCAATGTGCTGAGGAGGTGAAGTGTACCTATGCCTTACAGAAGTGTGGCGTCTCTATGCCCGCAACTCAACGGCCCGGTAACGCCTGGGTTTCATAGCACGGGCGCTTAAATGCCGTACACGAGGCATGTTCAATTTTTCTAGGGGATGCTATGCTGGTTCGCTTACTGAAACCTAGGTACTTCTTTCTTGTCGCGACGGTACTACTACCAGCACGGTACTTGACCAGCTAGCTTGAGGTGATCGCCGTCGAAGCGCTGCACCACAATTGGTATATGGGGTGTTCATCTATCAGGGATGGGGGCGGTAATGGGTAAAATGAATCAATCTAATATATGCCGCATCCTGCGCTGGCATATCTACCTGCTTTCCGCATAGGTATACGCACAAATGTGGCTCGCACAAAGCCGGTAGCTCTTTCAACGTGTCCGAAAAACTTTGTTTGTTTCGCAGATTTCTGGCTTAAAAAAAACTCTGCCGGCCTTTTGGCAAGCTCTACGCTCGACTTCTGCGGCCCGCTCCACACTAATCCAACAGCCTGTTCCTGATCCCGTTCAATGGCACTCTATACAGACAATACATTGACCGTATATTCCTGCGGTCGATGAAACTGGCAAATAGGGCAGGTGAAATTTATTGCGTCTTTCAAATTACTGGGTAACCAAATGTAATCCGCAGTGGACCTGAGGATAACGCCAGACCTCTGGAAATAATGGATGTAGTGAGAAACATGAAAAATCACAAATATATTTGGAATGCTGACATTGATAAAGGTTGAGCAGGCTTCCCAGAAGATGTGGACTTGGACATCTGAGACGGACCGTTGAATTTCAAACAAAGTAGGAAGTTCCGCCAAGCTGATTGATCGCCAGATATCAAGAAGTAAGCAGACAAGTTCTGTGTCCGGAGAGCACCGTTTCAGGAAAACAGGTAAAAGCAGGAAGTAATGGCAAAGAGGGACGGCTTCTAGATTAGATCGTAAAATGATGTCCTGCCACAACCTGTGCAAGCAGATTAAACGTCAGGAGACTGACTACGCAGCCGGCTGGGGGTGCAATTAAAAGAAAGGCAGCGTACCGTGTATATAACCCATTTGCCATAATTTTTGCCAACTCAGAGTACTGTGAGCGATCTGCATAGAATTGGCCGTTTTCGACCATGGGGCGAGGGTTTAGGATCTGGCATAGAAGTCGTAGGGAAGAAGGACTGAATATTATTTCCTCGGTCAGAAAATTATCGCGATCATTGGAGTGCCCTAGGCGGGAAAATGTAATTGGTAAACCAGCGGATTCAAGATGGCGCAACATATCAATAGTAGTTTCAAGAAGTGCATAGCAAGCAAACAAAGACGGTAGGCTAGAATCAATGGCGCCCCGATATGGTGTCAAGGGGAATGTCAAGAGGACAGAGGTGTACTGGCGCATGATTGGGGAATAGTGTGGAGATGACAAATTAATCGCCATCTGGATACTGTTGAGAAAGCGGGAATACAGTGCTTCAGGAGTATTGGAAGCCTGCTATATGATTTCGGATTAAAACAAGGAACACAAGCAGAATTAATGCGCTGGCATATCACTCGCCTGGGTTTTGAGCCATACTGTAAATCTCAGGAAGACAGATACCTTCCTCCACCAGTAATACTCCGGAGATGCATCAGTATATTTCAAAACCAAGTTTATGTCCAAGTTGCGAAGGTTTGCTTGTAGCTCTGGGATAAGCGAGCCTTGACGACAATAATAAAACAGGGTAGACAAAATTGCAATTTGTTGCATCTATTGTAGGCAATTCGATGTAGGTTAGTATAGGAACACTGCAGCGAAAATGTACTTACACTGGATGTCATCTCAAGCCCTGAATATATGAAATCAATTCTGGCGCACAAACGGAGAGCAAGGCGAGTACTGCTGGCTTCTGGATCAACGCAAAATGGCCCCGACCTAGACTGGTCATACAAGAAATCTGAGAATGAGGCATGGAAGAATGCCAATCCTTCGGTGCTGTTGTTTGGCACGTAAACAATAGAATGAAGACCATCCAGATGTGTTCTGGTAATACCCAGCATCCTCCCTCCAAAGAGCTGATCTGCCCAGTACAAAGACCTGACCCGAATTGGGGAGTCTGCGGGACGACCATAATAACTTTGACCAACATCATAAATCATCCGGGTAACCTTGGTCATCATCCACAAAAATATATCCAGGACATAGTCCAGATTCTGAGGCGGAACAGAGGACAGACAATGAATGTACAGGGCGTCGAGATCTGAAAAGGGTGCGGACTTCGAAGACGATAGTCCGATAACATCCTTCAGACTATGAACTGGGTGTCGATGGATGTCGGCAATGTACTTCATGGCCACTGAAGTATAGATAAACTGCCCCGATGATTTATTCACCATATACTGTACGTCTGCGTTGCTCGGCCAGTCTGACGGAAGGTCCGCTCCAGCTGGATGGTTTTCTCTGATTTCGTCGAATTTGGCGATAACAAACACATAGATATCACGGGAGGCTCGGTAATCATTATCGAGAGGTAAACCTTCTGTCTAGTGTTGCCGGAAGTGAAGGTAAGGTGAAGTGGAGCTCTGAACGGTTTTGAGGGTTAGGATGACATTGCCAAAACAGACAAACACACCTGTGATGGCAGGTCTGCACACCTGACATGGCAGGAAATCACACCCTGCATGGCAGCCAGGTGGCTGTGGGATCACCGTAGGTCAGGCATTATCAATAGCGTAGTCAATAATGTATTAGGATAGTACAATACAATGCTATTGAATACGACTGGCAGTGGGACCCCAAAACCCGGATAAGACGAGCCCTTCCCTCTCCCTCTGCTTGGGGCGCGGACACAAGCAGGTTTATTCACGCGTTTCGCGCCTAGGACACTAGCACCCGCCGGCCTCATGCCAGATAAGTGTTACAGGCGCAAAAAAAACCCCTCCTCCATGCTCGCGCCTGTGCCCTAAACTTGTCAATTTGATCCCCCAAAATTCAAATCATTGGCCTGCTCTGTGTCATGGGCGCTAAAGGGCTTCCCTCGGTACGTGCCCATAACACAAACACACCAACTCATCTCGCTTGGGGCTCAGGCGCAAACGTCTACTCGCTCGCTGCATGCGCCGGTATCCTGCGCGCCCATCATCAAACCAGTACCTGCATTAAATAGATTACTATAGCTACTGGGCTCCCCCTTTTACAATGGAATTATATAGGAGCTACTCTGATACAGCTACGTGTATAATTAAAAAAAATAGATACGATACGCTGCGTGAAAGACGCTACGAGCTATGCGTTGTAGCGCGGAATAGGCGCTCAGCCAGATAGGGGCGTTTGATGGATGACTCAGCGTCAGGTTACTGGCCCTAAACCAACCGTGGTATATTACCACGCTGCAGCTCTAATCGATTCTCTTCCCTCAACCACTACCATCCTGTGGTGCTCATTAGTAGAATAGAATAGTATACGAGCTATGTAAGAGTTTAGAGTAGATAGAAATAATGACATCTTTTTCAATGAACTGACAGACGACGTTGTGAAGCAGGAAGGTCGTCATCGAGGTCGCGCCCCTGAGCGTGCACACTGCCGGCTAGCAACCGTATTCGACGATGAGGACGATGGTTTTGTGTCTACGGCGCTACGCGCCTCTCCTGATGGCTCTGTGTCGGCGGCGCTACGCGTCATTCTTGATAGTTTTGTGTCTACGACGCTACGCGCCTCTCTCGATGGCTTTGTGGCGACGGCGCTACGCATCACCTATCCTCATCCTCCTCCTCCTCCTCCTCCTCCTTGATGGTTTTGTGTCTACGGCGCTACGCGCCTCTCTCGATGGCTCTGTGGCGACGGCGCTACGCGTCGCTCTTGACGATTTTGTGTCTACAGCGCTACGCGCCTCTCTCGATGGCTTTGTGGCGACGGCGCTACGCGTCACTCTTGATTGCTTTGTGTCTACGACGCTACGCGCCTCTCTCGATGACTTTGTGGCGACGGCGCTACGCGCCTCTCTCGATGGTTTTGTGTCTACGGCGCTCCTCATCCTCCTCCTCCTCCTCCATGATGGTTTTGTGTCTACGGCGCTACGCGCCTTTCCTGATGGCTTTGTGTCTACGGCGCTACGCGTCGCTCTTGACGATTTTGTGTCTACGGCGCTACGCGCCTCTCTCGATGGCTTTGTGGCGACGGCGCTACGCGTCACTCTTGATTGCTTTGTGTCTACGACGCTACGCGCCTTGGCTCATACCATGCTGCAGCTCTAATCGATTCTCTTCCCTCAACCACTACCATCCTGTGGCGCTCATTATTAGAATAAAGCAGTATATGAACTATGTAATAGCTTAGAGTAGATAGAAGTAATATCATCCATTTCATTAGTCTGACAGACATCCTTGTAAAGCAGGAAGAACACGGTCGAGGTTGCGCCCCTGAGCGTGCACACCTCCGGCTAACCGTATTTGACGATGAGGACGACGGCTAGGGACGACGGCGCCAACGGATACTCTTGATGGATTTGTGTCTACGGCGCTACGCGTCGCTCATGGTACCTTTGTGTCTATGGCGCTACGCGCTTCTCTTGATGGCTTTGTGTCCATGGCGCTACGCGTCGCTCATGATGGCTTTGTGTCTACGACGCTACGCGCCTCTCCTGATAGCTTTGTGGCGACGGCGCTACGCGTCGCTCTCGATGGTTTTGTGTCGACGGCGCGCAGGGACCTCGGCGTCTCTCTTGACGGCTTTGTGTCTACGGCGCTACGCATGTCTCATGATACCTTTGTGTCTACGGCGCTACGCGCTTCTTTTGATCGCTTTGTGTCTACGGCGCTACGCGTCTCGCCTGATTCCTTTATGTCGAAGGCGCCGAGCAAAGTAATCTTTCTATTTCTTCCATCTACTACCACCACGCCATGGATCGCATCTTGTTTGCATACACAGTAATTACTCGTAAGATGTCTACAAACTAATCATAGTAATGCCTTGGGAAAGGCGATCGGTCTAGCGGTTCGAATAGGAAATTCTGTAGGATATGAGATGCTGAATACGAAAAGGAGAACCTCACTTACAATGGGAGCAAAATTGTGGGCATTGAGCACCATCAAGCGAACGAAGGCGGCTCCAGGGGAATAAACGGGCTGTCCATCCCGAACATCAAGGTCGCCATACATTCGGATGCGAATTGCCTTCGCAATGTCCCACATGGCCTCAAAGAATACGAAAAGAGTGTGGTCATTAGCAACATGGCGCACGGTGACCCCATAACGTCGCTGGTCCCCGATTCAATATAGAGGTAATCTGACCTTAATAAAATTACTTACGACAGCGTTCGCCAGGGTTTCAAAGCGCCAGGCCATGGCAAGCAACTCCTCCTCCGTCATGTTGGGGGACGTGTCCAGCGCAACATGGATGGCCTTCCTCTCCTCTTCATAACCCTCTAGCGTGCCCTCAACTTTTGCTATCGGATCGACCCAAATGGCCTCTAGCTCGTCGTCGGAAGACCAATCGTCAGCCTCGTTGGCAGGCTGGCACTCATCGGACTGCTGTGTATTGGACGAGGGCATGTGTGCGAGTAGTTTTGTAGTGGATATGCGGGACGGGCAATCCGGTAGTACCTCGCGTTTATGAGGATACCTTCCATGCCCTCAGATGGCGCCCATCCAGCCAATCACCTTCCATTAGCTAATTGCGATTTGAGGTGACTGGCCCTGAAGTGTTCGAATTCAAATTCCCATACGCTGTTTGAATAAACCTTTTCACCGTTTCTCTCCTCGTTTCCTCATAAGTCCGATTTTGTCAGTCAAAAGCAGTATTAGATTCGAAACATACCATGAGCGATCATCACCGAAGCAAGCGAAGGCGGATCGGCCAGGCTGTGGAACAGTTCCTGGACTTGGAAGCTCAGGTCGATGATGAGGGGTCGTCCGAGGAAGAAAGAAATCCCGAAGATGGTTTGTATGAATGAGCAAGTCAATCGTTACTCCATATTGAAATATATCCTTTGTGTTGCCATCCAGAACAATTCATTGCAGCAGATGACTCTGAAGGCCATAACGCTCAGCAGCAGGACCATGCGCGCCTCTTGCTGATGCTATCACGCGCAGATGACAATGCTCAAGTCGCTCCACCACAACTGATTCCGCAGGAACGCGATCGTGCAGCAATGACGGATGCCACCGAGCGCGTTGTGGAACTGATCGGAGGACCAACTCTTTCGGCTGGTATCTGGGAAATGCGCTGCCGGGTTCGAGTTCAATTCAATATTATGTTAATCATACTGATGATTTCTTTCTTTAGTACGGACGAGAACAAGCCATGGTTGATCATGTCAACGCCATTCTACCAGGTGTTCCTCCCGACCTCCCATCGCATACCTGTGTTCTCGCTGTGGATTGGACGCCCCTGTTGCGTGGTCGAATTTTCATTGAGGTATCCGACGGACCAGACGCGCACAGTCAACATAACTACCTCATGAGCGCGCTGAATACCTTTGTGCGGCCCCCGTTCTTCCAGAAACGATTCCTTCCTTTCCAAGGCATGATCAACTGGATGAAGAATTGGGTGGAAACTCGTACCGCCAACACTTTCGCTAGGGTTAGGGAGCCAGCCTGCTATCGGGGCGACCTTGGTTATGTTTTCTCCCGGAATGAAGCCGATGCCACCCTCTGGCTCGCCCTTGTCCCGCGTTTCTCTTTGAGTGCGAATTTCAAGGGAGCCCGTCCTGCACGAGCAACCATGACGCCTCATAGAATTCAGCTCTCTACTGTCGCCGACAAGACAATGGATATTCATCAGACGGAGGGATACTTCGTTTTCCAGGGCCATCGGTTCACACTGGAGGGATACCTACTGATAGCCGTGGATGAGGCCAAATTCTTCCCTGAGATCAATCCCTGTCCGACTCCGGATGAACTCTGGCGCTTCAACGATTTGGCGCAGATGCCCAGCCACATTCGTAATGACTATCTCCTCGGCTCCTTACAGAAGCGTATGTCTGTCCATGATCGCGTCTGGGTGAAGCAGGGCGAGCATCAGGGCCGAGTGGGCATCATTCAAGAGACGAGGGAAATTGAAGCTGATATTTACGTTCTTGATGACGGTACCGTCGAGACTGTCCTCCTTAGGGACCTGCGAGGGCATTTTGAGATTGGCGACCACGTACTTGTCCAGCATGGCACTCACAAAGGTCATGCAGGGTATATTGTTCGTTGCGAAGACGGGCTGGTCACTGTAGCCAATCCAACAACACAGGTTGAGGTAGGCCCAGTATGTTATTGATTTTTGTATACCTCGACCTTAACGTCGCGCAGATTGAAACGCCTTCGGAGTATGTATTTTTCTGGGACTTCCCCGTACGTGCGGTCAGCCATGCAGCTCCCAAATTTGAGATCGGCGATGAGGTCATTGTTCGCACTGGTCCCGATCAAGGACTGCAAGGAGTTGTTGAAGCCGTGCGTGATGCTGATATTGTCATTCGCGAAGGGGAATTCTTTCCAGTAGGCCTATTTCATCGCTACCACCAATGAGTGATTAATGACTCCCGCACAGCCTGAATTCGAAGTGCCTATGAAATCCTTACATCGCCTTGATTCCCGAGTCGGACTTCCTCTGTGTATTGGAGACGAAGTGCAGGTTGCAGCCGGTACGCATCATGGTCGGGCGGGATCAATTCTTGAAATAACGGCAACGCAATCTGTCTTGATCAAGGAGGGACCATCGCAACCGGTAAGTGAATATCCTCCTCTGCTAATTCATTTTGCTAAATCCAAACTCAATAGAATGTTTACACCGTCCATTCTTGCCACGTGCAACATACAGCTATTCCAAAGCGGAACGATCTGCTCTTGGCGATGCGAGAGGGGAATTTCGACCAGCACCGTTCTTTGATGGGCAAAGCATGCTCAGTTACTGTTGGCGCGCTGAAGGGGTACCGTGCTTGGGTGATCGACACCCATCCCAGCGGCATAATAACCGTGAGGTATGAGGCTCGTCTTCAGCAGGCAGGGAAACACCCCGTTGAAGAACTTGCATTTCATGAGTAAGTTCATACGGTCACATCGACGAATCTATTCTAATTTTAGATCAGCGCACATCCCTTCCTCAAGCCGCGCGCTCCTTCGCCCGTCCCTGTCCGATCATCGACCCCGCCCTGGCTTGACATTCCTGATCGACCATTGTCACCTGCTTGGGATCCGACTGCCCCGCCGCCGACTGTGCCGCGCCCTCCTCTGCAACCTCCGGAGCCATCCGAGCTCCTGCCGCCAACATGGATTGTTGACCCGGTATTCCAAGGCTGCAAGATATTCCTTCGAGAGAACTTCGGTTGTGGATACCTGGGCTTATTTAAGGGCATGCAGGGTGACCGTGTGCGATTCCAAGAGACTCAATCCGCAGGCGGCACGGTTCAGGTTGTGTTCATGGTAACTTTGCGTCATGTCGTTCCCAAGAGCGTCAATGAGCTTGTTGTTCCCATTGAGGGAGAATTCAAAGGCAAGGTAATGAAGGTGCGGCAGTACAGCCCCAGTGAATGTACTCTGTCCGAGGTCGGGAAGCGCAACCGAGCCAAAAACTACGTCCCTCCTGTCATGAAAACCCTATCTCTTGCACGCATTGCCTCGTAATGCCTCATACCTGATATACCCATTCTTTTGTCATATATCTTTTTTGGAGATCTCTATACTGTATACCCATCCATCCATTCTCAATACCATACTAATTGACACTTACTTACATCTTTGAACACTGTATATATGTATATATCACTGCACAAACCAATTGCCCCCTTCGTTTGTTTTGTGACCGGTTGCGCCCGCGCAAAGTCTGTGGCTGAGGCGCAATGAGTGAACATAATCAGCTTTGTGGCCGAGGCGCAAGATGCGAATGTAAAGTCAGTAACCAAAACCAGAAAAGCGAACTTGAGACCACGGTAAAAATACACCAACTTGAAGACTATTTATTACCTCTGTGGCCGCGGCGCTGTCCTCTTGAATTTTAACCTTGTCAAAACGATTTTGATTGTCAAAGATCGCATACAAATAACTAAATCATACTAATGAACGAGTGTGACCTGTAGAATTGTAAAACGACTTATTTCGAAGACGACGAGTGAAGAGTTCCGCCTCACTGCGCAAAAACATCGCCCTTGCGCTGCCCGAACCCTCTCCGCGTTTCTCTCCGTTGCTGTTATTCTCATCCTTAGCCAGGGCACTTGGCCCAGCCGCTGAAGCGCTCTGCAGGACGTCGTTGAAAGGCCACTCAGGCAGATCTTCTGGTGTAGGAGAACGGCGATTTTCGGATGCGGAGTCGTCAAGGGGTTCCTCTGATTCGTGTCTGTGGAGCAGGTATTTGTGACTCGCGTGTATAGTAGGATGGCGGAGGTCTCGATCCTCGGGGAAAATCTGGGGCAGTTTATCAATGCAATGAAGCCCTGCGGGCAGATAAAAAAATACCTTCACAACGCTGTCGAGCCAAGTATCCGTTTCCGCTGCGAGCGCTGACTGAGAAGGAAAATTTGTCAAAATCAACACCATTCGCTCATCAAACCACATACATTGCACAAGTCCTCCCGGACCGTCTGGAGCAACAGCTTGTAGATCGCCTGCCTAGGAAAGACAAGCGCAAGCTTATCTCCTTGCCACTCCTCGCTGGTTGTCCACTTTGGCGACGATATGGGTGAAAACAGCCCATGTGAGTTGGAATACTCTTTCGCCAAGACCAAGGGAGGCGAGTATGGATGCCCATCGGTGCGATTTGGTAGACAGGCCTGCAAAAATAAGTATGCGACGAGGTGCGGAACATGCGGCGCAGGAAGTCGGAGTTCAGCCAGCCTTCCGGGCTGTGAAATCAGTCAATATCTTCCATACAATGATCATGAGTTCTCTTTTACCTGTTCATATCCCCTCGTAAGCACAAGCACTACACGCTCCGCCGTTAAGTCTTCGAATGACGAGACAGCAGGGTCCCGTGCAGAGCGATCTTGATAGTCGGTAATGAAAGTGTCATGGCGATTGACACCATAGGCGCGGATATATTCCTCGTAAGTACGTGGAGATTCCTTTGGCTGAGAGTGGGAGGGTAGTCCTCGAAAAAAGCGAACAAACTCATGAGAGTTGTTGAAGGAAGCCATTTTTGATGAGCCCATGGCGCAGCCACTCGGATTTTATCCTGCGGGTTCAGTGATCGATCACCTTATCAACCCAAAAATCGCGATAACTCTCTCTGTATCGTCTTGTATTCATACCGATGGCAGACCCCCGCAGCTCGCTTCACTGGCTCAAAAAAGATCTACCTCAGCTTGAGGCAGCCGTGCGCGCCGTTGAAAAACATAAGCCTACTTCAAGTTTGTCCAGCCATTCAGAAAGCTTGACCCTGGCTTAAGATCTTGTTTACAGAGAAACGCATTTCTGCGGAGCGCAAGTTGAAGGCACATCTCCAAAGGATGGCAATTGTGGAGGCCCGAATTCAGACTATGGAGGACTCTCTGCCTCCACCCCTCAGCACTCCGTACGACTTTCATTCATAGATCTCAGACATTCTCCTATTCACTTTGCCTTGGTCTGTCAGGACTACCGACGTGGATCAAACTCACGATGATGGGGAGTCTGCTCTCACTAACCCAGAGGATACCACTGAGACTGTTGTGCCCTCCGATATGAATTCCAAGACAGTGGACTCAACGAGTGTGAGCGACAAGTCTGAGGCAGCAGACTTGACGACAACCGATGATGCTCCTCCGAGCCACTCTGCGGAGCAGACGACGCCAGGCGCGAGTGCAACCTTCTTCACCTCAACGGATATATCCAAGGCTGAGGACCCGACGACCGATGACGCCTCTGCGAACCTCTCTGATGAGCAGACCATCCCCGAGCAGACCATCTCGAGCGACCCTCTGCACTCCTTTGAAGAGCCGACGACCCCAAAGGCGACCGATACTAATCAGATGGGTAGTTTTGGCCTAGACGATAATAAAGGAGTCGTGTGAGTCAGCTCCCTTACATCTCATCCGTTTGTCCGTCCACCTGACGCTATGCAATGCAGTCATAATTTCACGCCTCTGGAACTGTCCGAACTGGAAGAGATGTACAGTAACGAACCCGGTAACGACTACGATATCGACGAATATGTGGAAAAATTCAGCACCGATGACGATGTTTACGACGAATACGCGGCCAATTTTGATTGTCAGCCTGGCCTTAACGCTCCCGAGATCCGTCTTAAGGTTCTTCATGCACTCCCGAGCTTCGGGGACCTTTCTGTCAAGACGGTCACCTCACTTCGTTGGGATCAACTGCAGAGTAGCGATAAGATTTGCCTATCCAGTATGTTTTCTTCGCATATCAAAGGATTTCAACGCTGAATACCTTCAAAGTTTTGGGTCGAGTTGCGATACGCCGCTTTGTGGAGGCCTACAAAACGGACCAAAATGCCACACTGAGTCCCAACTGGGTCAAGGTTTTTGCTCGCAACGAACCGCGCTTTCTTCCTGAAGCGGGAACTACCAGTGCTCCTGTCGCTCTGGCATTTCTTCGCATGCAGAACCTGCCGGAGATACGATGCCGCTTCCATCATTCTGAGCGCCATGACGAGCGACATGCAGCGGACACGCCCAATTATCTAACCGGATGCGCGTTCCCTCCGCCCGATACTGGGGAGAAGAAGCCAAAGGGGACGGGAAAGGGCAAGGGCAAGAAACCAATCGAAGCCGGGCCAGCGCGCGAGGTCGGTCATTTGGATTGTGGGTGCTCTCTGGTGGATGCACTCGAAGATTGGTTCCACTACAAGACGGCCCGACTAGTCTCGTCTAACCCCAGGATTTCCAAGACCTTCACTATCCAAGGAGTCATTTCCCCCCTCGAACGCGCCTCATTGCTCACTGCATTACGTTCCCCAATTCGCATTCCATTACGACTACGTTATACTGGCGTGAATAGGTGGCCCGAATTAGCCGGGCAGTGGATGACCACCAGCTACGAACTTGACCTACTTCGAAAGACGCGCGCTTTGATATCAGTCCAAATTCAGCAGTTGGAAAGGGGTTCTCTCTCGGTGCCAGGGGCGAGGGAGGCTGTAGCAGGTAAGCGCACGCACGACAGCACCGATCTGGGCGGTGCTGGTAATCAGATGAAGAAATTCAAGGCCGAGTAGTATCGTAATGTATCTAATTGTCGTTCTTTGTGTTTGTCAATCGATTCGTATGTCTTGGTTATAAATTGAATTGAAGTTTAAGTTCGTGCAGTCGGATATTGTAATGTACCGCAACTGGGGCTGGATTAAGCGCCCGTCTGTTCACGAAATAACGACGTACTCCAACACGCCTGCGCAGTCTTAACTACTCATGAAGCCTCCGATTAATTTAATTCACATTGAAATAATGTTTTAATGCCGCCCAGTGGTTAGCGCAGTGGCATTTTTACAACGTACCGCAACTGGGCTGTATTAAGCGCCCGTCTGTTCACGAAATAACTACGTACTCAAACACACCTGCGCAGTCTTAACTACTTATGGAGCCTCCAACTAACTTGTTTCAGATTGAATTAATGTTTTAATACCGCTCAGTGGTTAGCGCAATGGCATCTTTGCAACGTACCGCAGCTGGAGCCGTGTTAAGCGCCCGTCTACTCATGAAATAACGACGTAAACCCATGCCTAAGACGGTCTTATCTACTTATCTAGCCTTCCATAATGCCCATAACACCTTTTATACTCATTTGACGCAGTATAAAAATTTGAAGTTCTCGAAAATCCTTCATGGAGATGCAAGTTTCAGTATGGAACGGTCATTCGGGTGCCCGAAAACATATACGTTCCACATCGGTCACTTGTGCAAAACAAATCTGGAGCTGTAGTCCCTGATACCCGGAACTCAAATCTGCTTTCAGAATTCGCAAAGTGCAAAATTTGACGAAGTTATGCAACGTCGAAGACAAGTGAAAGTGGTGATTCAGGTGGCAGAAACGGGCAGAAACATCGCAGAAATAGGCAGAAACATGACAGAAATGCTTATATAATGTCTCGCAAGTGATGGGCCTTTTTCATCGTCGTCGTGAAACAATCCTTTCTATCCTTCAACTTCCCCCGCCGACCAATGGCGCCCAGTACTGAAAATCAGGAGCTTGGTGATCAACGCCGGCGCGAAAAAAAGGAGGCTAGTGATCAACGCAAACGTGAACGCGAAAAGGCCCGATACGCTGCGTATGGTCTTCACTGTTCACTTCAATTTTGTCAAGTCACTCACGGCGCCGGTAGAAATCGGGAGACATTGGCCAGGAAGAAAAGGTTGCACAGCGCCAAAAAGAGATACGACGAGGCTACCAAGATACATCAAAACGCCATACTGTTTTGGAATGAGGCCTACCACTTTTCGCAGTGCCGTAAACGGTGCGTCATTTTATATCTTTAGTTTCCGATGATTATTAAACGTGCAGGGCAGAGAGCTGGCGACTCGCCTTTCCATACTACGGGCGGAAATGAAGCAGATGCAATCCTCCAGTGAATATCTGACCGATTACTTCGCTGAGCCATTGCCAGGGGAGCCTCCCAACGCCCTACTTCTGGAGGTAAACACTGATATTCAAAGTTTGGCTCGCGATATCCATACGTCAGAAACTCGTTTTGAGTACGTAACCCTGTTCTGTAAGGATCTGTAACTGATCATTTCTTAGATATTACGAGGAGCGCGAGGAAATATGCGAGCGCACACGGAGAGAAGAAGAGTTGGCCCTCGCTAAGGAGAAGAACAAGTACACCAGACTGTGCCAGGAGGCGAAGGCCGCCGAAGAAATCGAAAAGATGTATGTACGAATATGTGACTGGCCTGGGTACCGATTATTGAACTGTTTACAGCAAAGAGATCGCACATAGACCGAGGCCTGATGAGTTCGAATCCCCAGACTCTCCTTTGACTCCCAGCTCCAATCTGTTGAAGTATTCCGCCGCATCGCTCTCTCATATGGCCGCTGTGCGTAGCGACGAAGAACGATGCGTCCGCGGGAATAAGCAGTTTCACCGTAGGGAAGAATATCGCCGAGACACTGCTATGGAGGAGTTGGACGACCTAGACAGCGATGGACAAGTCCCCATCCCTCAGGCGGATTGGGATGACTAACCGTAATACGAATGCTTGATATATTAATTTGAAAAGATTTTCGTCGCATTCCAGCACCAGTGAAGTCAAATTACAGGATCATCTAAGACATCGACTGCTTAGCATTGGCAAGCTCCTGCCTGAGCCGTGCTATCTCCTGCTCGTTTTCCGCCAGCCTGACCTCAGCCGCATTTGCCCGATTTGTCTGCTCCACAGCTTTCTCCCTTTCCTCCTGGTACCGGGCATTCATCTCGGCAACGTCGGTGCGTTTACTAGCCATGATATCGCGCACCAATGCTAGGTAGTCGCGAGCCAAGTGATTAGTCTCGTCTTCTCCATCGCGAATGAGTCGAGGGGATGCGTAGGTGTATGCACCTTCGCAGGCGGTACCATGTTGTGCGCCGAGAAAAATCCAAGCATGTGACTGGACTGCAATGTCCTCTAGCTTGGTCGATAGTTCAGTGGACTGTGTACCAATTAGGGAAACAAAACTAACCTGTGTAATCGCCGCCTGAATCCTCGAACTGAAATATTTCGCGGCCTTGGTGCTCTCCGTTGTAGCGGGAGGGCACGGATGTCCGCGAGGTATTTCTGACGAATTCCGTTAGCAGCAGATGTATTGGGCAACCCTTTTACGCTTACCAAACGGTTTCGTGCCACGGGAACACTGTACATGACCATATATGGGGTTTGAGGCGCAAGCACGTATACGTTTGCTTTCTTGAGTCGACGCGCTACTTTGGGGGGTGGCCGGTGATGCTGCCGCTTCTCGCAAGGTGGTTGAGCTGACATCTTGGAGTCGGGGGTCCAGCGCGAATGGCGCAGCAGCGGGCCTAGCAGTGGGCCTGACAGGCGTTTGAGGATCTGTGCTGGGCGTGGCCATTGAAAAAAGCTGTTGTCGTGCCGGAAAAAACGAAGGTAGAGGCCGAGTGGGCGAGCTGGTGGTGGTCTGCCTCAACTGAAAGGCAGCGTCAGTCCCTGATTCCAAGAAAACTTGAAGTTTCGTACAAATGGACTACTATACTGAAAATTAGCAGTAGTTTCAGGGACCACGGGGCTTGTCAAAGGGTCAGACGAACTTCTGACATCTTCGTCGGCGCCTTGACGTCTAATATTTTCTTCAGCGCGTTGTTCGGCGAGATACGCACGGCCAGTAACCGTATGCTCGCATTGAGCTCTCAGTGGTTTGCCTTGGCACTGCTGACAGCGTCGTGGAGCGCGAGTCTTGGGCACGCTAGATACTGGTGGCTGAGCCGTAGATGTTGCATTCTGCATGAATTCAGCATTTAATAGTAACCCTGGAGCTGGAGCATACCTTGCGAGGAGAGGTACGAATGGCCTTACTTCCAGGCTTTGTGGCCTTACTTCCAGCTTTTGAATTTACCATTGGCGGTTGCACTCAAAAAGAAGCAGGGGAAGAGCAGTGAGCGGAAGTCGCCGGTCTGCCCCGATTATCGCATCCTCAAATCAGTAAAGAGGTTGTTTGGAAAGAACGACAATATACAGTAAAAATTATGTAGAGCTGCGGATCGAACACAAGGTCAGCTTGAACTGGCTGTTAGGAAACATACACTTATTCCACTGCACAATAAATCGATTCATAAGAGTTATAAACTGGGCTGCATCAGTCGCCAACAAACATTGGTACGACTTATCTAAAATCATGACGCTGTTTGTAGGCCACCCATCTTGTCTTCCTCGCCCATCTCGTCTTCCTCGCCTATCTTGTCTTCCTGTTCTCACTTGGCCGTCCATGGACGCTACAGGAGGTGATGATTACACTACGTTCAAGTTTGCGCCTCCGAAAACTTCAAACGTTCTTTTCCGTCGTGCTTCCACCCCAGTAGAGGAGTTCTCCTTTCCAAAGCCAGTTTCGGATCCAGACACCGAGTCTCCCCAAAAGCGACGCCGGGTGTACAAGACAAAGCAGGGAGGCGACAAATCTACAGCGCGACGGAGTGGACCGTGCCGCCCTATTCACGCGCAAACCTTGCCTTCACCCCAAAATCACGACGTTGCGGAAGTGGACGAATTCAACGGCGATGACAACACTGAAAACGATACATTTTTCGGGTCCATGCCCCGCCAAACTACAGAGGGATCTCAAATAGATGATGGATATATGGAATTCGAGGAGCGCTTAACATGGGATGATATGATGTTCACAAGGATAACCGCCAAGTTGTTCGTAGTCACAGGATGGAGCGCGAAAGATAAAGAGACAACGGTAAGGGTCAATCAACTCAAAGAAGGGGACAAACGTTCAACGCTTATTTTTTGGACAGGACAAAATGTACCACTTGATTCGTTCTCGCGTCGGACATAGTGTAACAATAATGTGTCTCTGTCCCAGCTGGTCATCCCAATACGATTGCTTTCACGCACGTTTTCTGAGAGAGAGCGGGGAGAAATTCTTTCCTATATGTAATGAGAATCCAGGTGAGCATGAAACATCAAACGCCGTCCACTCGGTGAGATAGCCTCTAAAGATTATTGTCTTCAGACGACGGGCGTCGGACGTGTTTGTTTGGGAGGACTCAAATCCAATTACTGGGACAAGAAACATACGTCAACCTGTTTTCTGTACCTACCGTTGGGTCTCGGTCCTTCGCAACTGTTAAAGATCGAGCTATTGTGCGCCACGAGGGTGAAGACGATGGGGAAGGGGACTGGCGATGCACTTCATGCAAGAAGGCAATCAAATGCCCACACATCACAGTGGCTCGTCGACATTTCAGGCAATTATTAGCGGGCGATGTCCGTGTAGCCGATAATTTGGACGTGGACACAGCAGTAGAATACGCGAGCGGTATGTCCTAGCGCAAGAACAAGCCTTTCGAAGCTTACATTTTGCAAAGAGTCTCTTGCAATAGGGAAAATCACCGACACCGAGTCAAGGGGTATTTCATCCAAGCCCATCCCGCCACCTGAATGGACGCGTATAGAATCCGATCCCATCGACACCTACCCACCTGTGCTTATCAAGGCGCCGCCGATACTAAAGTTGTCCAACGACTCGTTGTGCCGCTGCGGATTGGTATTTGTACCGGAGAAGGACAAGGTGACCCAGCCATGTACGATTTTCACCTTAACTCAGGCCTGGACAAGTACGATAGAGGTGCAAAAATGCACAGTGTGCCGTAGGGGGACAGTGGGACCAGACTGCGGGGACACCGGCCTTTACAACTGGAACAACAAGATCTTATTCACGCACGAACTTCTCAATGACTACACCAGCAACTACACCACATCGGAAACACCATTCACTGCATGGGTGACCGTGATTGCGAGGAGGTACAAAGACCGCCGGTCAGAGGTCGCCTTTGTATCTGATGATACCTTCCGAGCGGTTTGGTTTGAGTATGCGAAGCTTCTGAGGCTTGACGGCGATATGCTTTGTGGATTATGTGGGCCGTCTCCCGAAGTTGTAATTGCGGACGGTGTCACACTTGCCTTTCACCAAAAGCACCTTCTTGCCTCAATCAAACCGCCTACCGTCGTTGACTCTGATGCCCCCAGGAAGGAGTCAGTGAAATACATCACGGGTGGACAGTGTTTGGTGGACAGGGTGTTGAGAAAAGACATTCGAACGGTGTTAACGGGCTCTCTGGCTATTCCAACGAACCCCCGGAGCAGCGAAACGTTCGAAGAAGGCGAGGAGGGGCTTGAGGTAGATGATTCGGAATCACCACGGAAGCATTCGGCACCCGAGGCTCGTCGACGGCAGGCATGGCTGGAAAGATACGACCTTATCCCTGGCGTGATTGAACGTCTGAAAACGGTGGATGAGAGCTTGGGCAGACTTTTCGAAACTCATTACTCGCAGACAATAATCCTAAAAAATGCACCAGCGCCGGAACCATACCGTGACTTCTTCCTACAGGTAAGCAATATTTCTTAACAACTGGGCATGATTTATCTCTTTGATAGATTGCGCAGGAGGAGAACATTCTACAACTGGTAAACGAGACGGCACGCGATACACTACTCGGATTTCTACGACATCCTAGTTCAGCAACTGCGACGATGCTTCTCATGATCCCGGGTTTCCAATCTATCGCGCTCCTAGAGCTTGAGGCGATTCGGAAAGACCCTAACAATTCGGATGTATGGAGGATTGGGAAGTGGATTTACAAGCGAGCATCCGCAGTCAGGGACGCTATTCGCCACTATGGCTATCCAGAACCAGACTATACTATTTGTCAAGGTAAAGACGACTGGAAAAAGGTATGGTTTCATTGATATACGAAGTTCATTGTAACGGATTGCTGACAATTATCACGAAGACAGGAGCCTGTTACAGTATGCCTCAAGTTCGTCAGCGCCCGGCATACCCTGCCTTTTCAAATGATTCTGGGGCTGATAACCCTCGTGTTGAGCAACGGGGTGAAGGTTGCAACAAATTCTACTCTCGCTATGGCGAGAGTCGATTAACAGGTGGTCTGATGTGTCTCTGGTGCACCCATAGCATATGTTATGGTTTTCATTGCATACCGTCGGCAGAAGGACGCAATGATGTGTTCTCGGCGCTCTATACCAGATGGGTAAAACCTCCGAAGATGTGCGTGTACGATTTCGCTTGCGCATTGCAACCATACTGTATGGCCAGAGAGCCGGAATTCTTCGCCGATACCCTTTTCGTGATAGATGATTTCCATGCGAAAGGTCATACAAAATGCGGGAAGGCGGCATTCCTAAAAACGTACGCTGCAGCAAACCCTCTCCTCAAGGCCATTAACAGTAGCGCGGCGGAGTGCGGGAATAGCAGTATTGTGCGTATCCGAAAATCTGTAGGTTATATGTCACAAACCCGCGCGATCCTCTTCACGAAGGTGTTCATTTCTATTTGGAACCGACAACGAATACAGCAACTCAAACAGCAGAGCAAGTAGATTGAAATAAATGTATTTATAGAATACTACAATTTCTTCAAATTGGTGTAGATGATGACTGCTTTGAAGTGCGTTCTGGTCACGAACAAGAGATGCGGCTCGGTGAAGGTAATCTACACAGCTTCGACTTGCGCCTTGGCCACAAAAAAACGGATGTATGCGGTTCTATCGAGCCGGTGGGCCATGCCGATGGCTTTTGATGAGAGTACAAAGAAAGTAGGCGTCTAACTTTTTTTGTTTAACTCCTCCATCACATCTCGCTCCTCATGTCCTCTGACGCTGACGCAGCACCTGCAGCTGCGCAGGACAACGAAACGACCTCTCAACAACCGGAATCAACACATCCGGTCGACGACCACGATACGGCAGGAGAGGAGACAGACTCGGAGTCGTGGTTAGAGACAAACTCAGAGTCAAACGATGAGACCGCGGTTGGCTATTGCGGGGATCCTCTCTGCTCAGTCGCAAGCTGTGCGACAGCGAATACCGACGCAGAGACGATAGTTCTAGTATTATATGTAAAGCCAGTGAGTGATGTACAACGTTACAAATTTTGGAGCGTCACTCACATCCTGGAGTGCAGGATCAAAGTCCTCGCAGATGGTGGATTACCTTTCAATGGGGGTACTTCTCCTTCTACAAAGATCGCCATATTCGTCATATGTTTTTGGACGGCGAAAACGGACGACGCGACTACGAGGTGTACCATGCGGAAGACGGAGACTGGAAGGACTTGGTCCCATTACATGGCTTGAATATCGAACCTTTCGAAGACGTGCAAGTGGTGATTTGTCGGGTGACTGGCCTGAGGGACGAACAGTGCCTGGGCTTGCATAGGTTAATCAGACTTGCTCACACCATGGCGGAGAGAAATGGTCTGGATATCCAGGTACCGGAACAGTACCGTGAATTTGAGATACAAATCCGTAATCTATAGGCGCTGGGGGCCAAATATAGTTATGCCTTGACGCGTGCATTTTTTCACGGATGAGAATTGATCTCTGTATCATGATTACAAACCTTGATTACTGAACTGGTTTTTCCTTACTTCATAGAGTCAGTTTATGGTTATTATTCTTTCTGTACTTAAACTAAAGCTCAATGAATTTATGATGACTTAAACTCAGTTACTCTCAATCAATAGAAAGCGAAAATAGTGTATTGCTCGGAGCGCATGCGGACAGTAATCTAACATAAAGGGCGCTCTCCACGAAGACGACGAGCGAGAGACATGTCGCGGGGCATGATAGTCACGCGCTTAGCGTGCAACGCGGCCAAGTTGACGTCTTCGAAGAGCCTGACGAGATACGCCTCGGCCGCCTCCTGCAGTGCCTCAATGGCAGCGCTCTGAAAGCGAATATCCGTCTGTTTTTTGTTTGGTGGGGTGGGGGAGGAGTGAGATGGCTAGAATGAAGGAAAAACAAACGAAACCATACCTTGTAGTCCTGAGCGATCTCTCGGACGAGGCGTTGGAACGGCATACGGCGAATGAGAAGCTTGGTGGTTTTTTGGTAGCGCCGAATTTCGCGAAGGGCGACGGTACCAGGGCGGAAACGGTGTGGTTTTTTGGAGCGCGCAGGAGTGCCGGTCATTGAAGCGGTCATGGCCGCCAACTGTTTTCGAGGGGCTGTTCACAGAGATATTTCGTTAGTTAATAGTGCGCGATGACGGTGATCTGCCGGACTCGTACCTTTGCCGCCCGCGGACATGAGCGCAGTGACCTTGGTGCGAGCCATAGACGCAGAGTTTGATTTTGGTGGGGAGAGTTGGGGGAGAGTAGTGAACGACGCCTTAGAATAAGAGGATTTTATGTCTCTCGCGATGGACACTACTTACATTGGAGTCGGTCAAACTTTATGACAACCACGAACATAAACTGTTAGAGAAGCAACGGACCTATCAGTTAGTCTTTTGAAGCCAACACAAACCTGGTGAGAATGAGCGTTGGTGAACGGCGTCCCTGAGAGGGAAGCTCCGTAACTCCCGCTCTGTCATTGAAGGAACATACCAATGTAGTACGCTTGCGATACGAACACAAACCTGGTGAGGAGGATCTGCGTTGGCGTCCAATGAGAGATGCTCCATGTTTCCGGAACCGGGTACTAGCTCAGTGTTGATGTCCGGCGCGAACCCTGTCAGAATACCTGTCAGCGCCATCGTCCAAGAGCCTCCGCGATGATCTCAGCGTGAGCCATCGCCCCAAGCCCTCCGACGATCTGCGTGGCTACAATCACCGCGATGATGTCAGAATGAGCCGTCAGGAGATGAGATGCCCTCCGCGCAGTCGCGACCAGCCCGCAGGATTCAGGGGCATGCTCTTCGGAGAAGCGCCTAGCGCCGTAGACACTAAAGCCATCGAGAGAGGCGCGTGGCGCCGTAGACACAAAGCAATCAAGAGTGACGCATAGTGCCGTCGCCACAAAGCCATCGAGAGAGGCGCGTAGCGCCGTAGACACAAAACCATCGAGAGAGGCGCGTAGCGCCGTCGCCACAAAGTCATCGAGAGAGGCGCGTAGCGTCGTAGACACAAAGCAATCAAGAGTGACGCATAGCGCCGTCGCCACAAAGCCATCGAGAGAGGCGCGTAGCGTCGTAGACACAAAGCAATCAAGAGTGACGCGTAGCGCCGTCGCCACAAAGCCATCGAGAGAGGCGCGTAGCGCCGTAGACACAAAATCGTCAAGAGCGACGCGTAGCGCCGTAGACACAAAGCCATCAGGAAAGGCGCGTAGCGCCGTAGACACAAAACCATCATGGAGGAGGAGGAGGAGGATGAGGAGCGCCGTAGACACAAAACCATCGAGAGAGGCGCGTAGCGCCGTCGCCACAAAGTCATCGAGAGAGGCGCGTAGCGTCGTAGACACAAAGCAATCAAGAGTGACGCGTAGCGCCGTCGCCACAAAGCCATCGAGAGAGGCGCGTAGCGCTGTAGACACAAAATCGTCAAGAGCGACGCGTAGCGCCGTCGCCACAGAGCCATCGAGAGAGGCGCGTAGCGCCGTAGACACAAAACCATCAAGGAGGAGGAGGAGGAGGAGGAGGATGAGGATAGGTGATGCGTAGCGCCGTCGCCACAAAGCCATCGAGAGAGGCGCGTAGCGTCGTAGACACAAAACTATCAAGAATGACGCGTAGCGCCGCCGACACAGAGCCATCAGGAGAGGCGCGTAGCGCCGTAGACACAAAACCATCGTCCTCATCGTCGAATACGGTTGCTAGCCGGCAGTGTGCACGCTCAGGGGCGCGACCTCGATGACGACCTTCCTGCTTCACAACGTCGTCTGTCAGTTCATTGAAAAAGATGTCATTATTTCTATCTACTCTAAACTCTTACATAGCTCGTATACTATTCTATTCTACTAATGAGCACCACAGGATGGTAGTGGTTGAGGGAAGAGAATCGATTAGAGCTGCAGCGTGGTAATATACCACGGTTGGTTTAGGGCCAGTAACCTGACGCTGAGTCATCCATCAAACGCCCCTATCTGGCTGAGCGCCTATTCCGCGCTACAACGCATAGCTCGTAGCGTCTTTCACGCAGCGTATCGTATCTATTTTTTTTAATTATACACGTAGCTGTATCAGAGTAGCTCCTATATAATTCCATTGTAAAAGGGGGAGCCCAGTAGCTATAGTAATCTATTTAATGCAGGTACTGGTTTGATGATGGGCGCGCAGGATACCGGCGCATGCAGCGAGCGAGTAGACGTTTGCGCCTGAGCCCCAAGCGAGATGAGTTGGTGTGTTTGTGTTATGGGCACGTACCGAGGGAAGCCCTTTAGCGCCCATGACACAGAGCAGGCCAATGATTTGAATTTTGGGGGATCAAATTGACAAGTTTAGGGCACAGGCGCGAGCATGGAGGAGGGGTTTTTTTTGCGCCTGTAACACTTATCTGGCATGAGGCCGGCGGGTGCTAGTGTCCTAGGCGCGAAACGCGTGAATAAACCTGCTTGTGTCCGCGCCCCAAGCAGAGGGAGAGGGAAGGGCTCGTCTTATCCGGGTTTCGGGGTCCCACTGCCAGTCGTATTCAATAGCATTGTATTGTACTATCCTAATACATTATTGACTACGCTATTGATAATGCCTGACCTACGGTGATCCCACAGCCACCTGGCTGCCATGCAGGGTGTGATTTCCTGCCATGTCAGGTGTGCAGACCTGCCATCACAGGTGTGTTTGTCCGTAATGGTAAGTGTCGGATATACGGGTTTTGATGGGAATGTAGCTTACCTTCACTCCACTCCACCGGGCTTCAAAGGCTTCACTGGGCTTCACCTTCCCATCACATCAGATTCCCTAATCGGGATGTCACCCAGGCATTGTGCTAAATGTACCATTATTGAGACTCGAGAGGGCACCATTTGGGCACCGTACTTTACTATTCAGATGTACATACATGTAATGCAACTCATAAAGGTCCCCAAGATCTGTTTACTAGATCATCGAGCTCTATAATCCTTCCCTCTTGGTACAAGTCATCAATTGCGCCGAGAGGCGCGTCAATGATCGATACCTCGTGGTTCCCAGTGTCTGCTAATAAATCATCGGTGAATGTAACACGACTTCCTCGATATCCAGTCTTGAGAATTTGAAGGTGTTCCATGCGCTCTGGCGAGAGGTTGGCTCGACGATCCGTATCAGTCTCCTTGCTGGACGAAAAGACGCGTTCACAGGGCACGGCAGATGCCTGAGTAGGAAGGACGTCCATTGCTGCGCGGAAAAGAAGAATCGCGGTCCCGTGGTGTGCACTCAAACGCGTCAGTACGCGTCGAGTCTTCGGCACTTGCTATTGGCGCACTGCGCACTAGTGGCGTTGCTGGGGCGCCCCAACGGCGTCATTTATCGCCATTGGGCCGAACGAGCATCATGAAAATATTTAACAACCCTGTATTTATCTAGTGAACTTGTAAAGCTATTCTACTTGCTAACGATGATCTTGTAGGTCCCTATTTGATAACTAGCGACTGCTGGCTCACACTGTCATGTTGGTATCATGTGCTGTGACTTGATTAGTGACTGATTGTTGCGGTGTCCCCATCGTCCATCAATGATTATTTGGGAAACCGCATTGGGCATGGAGCGAGCGAGCGAGGTGGAGTGGAGTTCAAGCTCCATGCCCGATTTGGGCATAAGTTGAACTTCACTTCACTCCATCGTGAAGCCCCTTCCGCTCCCGGCAACACTACTTCTGTCAAAGGCCCAAGCGATCCGTGCGAGAAACACGTCCTGATGATTGCCTCTGGGCGACTGGAGATCAGAAACATGAGCGGAATGGGTGACTGGCGCTGGCAATGCGCCATCACGTCCAGTATCTCTTTCTGAGACTCCGAGGGCGCGCACTCATCCAGACCGTCGATAAGGATGACTCGTGGAGTGAAGACAGTGTCGGTGTGCGATGCTGCGAAGGCCTTCAATGGTTTTATTATAAGCTCGCCAGCTTGCTTTGATAGCGATTTGTTGAATATCGCCGGATTATCCAGTAAAACACGCGATATATGAGAGTGGAAATTTGGTAAAGCTAGACAGAGTTGGTACGCAATGGTAGCGACAAACTGATCTTTGCTTGAGGGGCGTCCAGGAGCAGAGCGAGAAAAGAAAAACGATGCGGCCAAGGTCCCGTCATTGTCAAACTTTTCCGCAATAGTTTGAGCTATAGTGGTCTTGCCGCACCCCGCTGGGCCATACATCCAGAGAAACGGACGACCAGCCGACAGCCTCCACACGCAGAGCTTCTCGACGATTGCCACTCTGGTATCTTCATGGCACTTGGGAACGTCAGACCGCACGGCGGAGTCATGCATAGCGCCAGGAGATATGTAGATTTTGAGCATATTCATGACTAAGACCAAGGGTTAGTAGGGAAGTCGCTATACTGTGAGCATAAACGGTGCATACCCTGCGCAATTCCATGGGTCTCTTCATCTCTGGTGTTTACAGTGAAGTTTCCTCCAAGGATACTGGTGTTCTTCGCATTGGTGAACATGGTAAGGCTCAACTTGCTGCAGTGAGGTGAGTAGTCTGAGAGAAGATGAGTACAACCGCCAACGAAGATATAGGAACAACGCAGGAAGATACTCTCCATTGCGCATAGCATTCTGTCAGATCAATCAGTAGCCTCGTGACCAGGCCTCTATCAGTCTATCGAGAATTGATCGAGAACGCGCTTCAGCACACAAGAGATCGTAGCATGTCGCAGAAAAATTAGTACTACTTTCGTGCCAAGGGTGGGCGTGAGACATAGATTGGGCTACACCTTGTTGTTTTAAAATATAAAAATTGATTGCAAAGGAGGGGTCTGTTCATTTGCTGTCGTTTCCGTTCTGGTTTCTATCATTATTACTTTTTCTTTGTATTGCTTTCGTTCCCCTCTGATTCCCTCTCAAAATTTGGCCTTTACCTACGCTGGCCTTCCTGGACCTGACACCCGGCCATTGACCCACATTCGCTATTCCTCTCTCTCTGTTCTGGTTCTGGTTTATCCTTCACGACCATGACACAACTATTGACGACGGCTCCTTTCCGGCTTTCAATCACTGAACACTGTTAACACTACTTTCTGTTCAAGTTTCAACAACGCCCTTTGCCTATTATCAAGTAGTTATTTCGTCATATTACCTCCTTTTTCAGTGTTTGCTCCTTTCACTTTGTTACAAAATTAAAGCCGAATACGCTACGTTATGTTTATCGATATCGATATGTCCTTTTATTCTGTTGTTATACCGCCTTATAGGTGGGATTTAAAGCGAGGTCAAATTTAATCAAGAATTGAACGTTGTAAACTTGCTGCCTTGTGCGTGTCGGGTGTGCCTTCTGCTTAACTAAAACGAGGGTACGGGCCAGCAACCAATGGACAGCTTGTTCAGACAACAAGCAGCACAACGTTCTCGGGACTTGGGCGCTCTCGCTGTCTCTTATCCTAGCCACGTTTCCCCGCCACCATCGCGGACAAGTTGCAATGAGCCGAGCCGCCGAAGTGTATCTATGCCTGACAGAAGTGTGGCATCTCAATGGCCGCACCTGAACGCGTGACGCCTGGGTTTCATAGCACGGGCGCTTAAATGTCGTGTACGAGGCATATTCTTTTTTCCGTGGAACTCAGTGCTAAATCTCGGTTACTTTCTCCCTGCCTTAGAGAACAAGACGGCACTCGAGCAGCTAACTTTAGGTGACCGCTGTCGCAGCACTAGGTACGGCAGCACACCGCACACCTGATAATGCAAAGGTGATGCAAAGTGGAAGACTGTCGTGGTCAATGCCGATCTACGCTAATCACTCAGATAGACACGATAAATGTATATTTGTTGTGGGCGGGGCGACGAGAGTGAGAATGTACTAGGTAGATGAAAAAGGGGGGATGCGAGATAGATAAATGGCGATAACAGATATACCAAATGTACGCGGTGTGCCCATGATAGTGCGTCGTGAGGCCGCAGACCTCACACAAAGTGCCATGGTTTTGTTGTGGGACAACTTCTAGTACAGCTAGCAAATGGGGCAGATGAAAGCTGTTGCATTGTCCAGACTAGGTGGACGAGTACCATCTGCTGCAAAGGATATACCACACTTCTGGAAACAATGAACCCTATGAGCAACAGAATAAAGATGAAATATATCGGAACACTGACATTGCTATAAGTTGAGCACTCTGCATAGAAGTCATGAATTGCATCATGAGCCTCAGCATATACACCAAACTCATAATCTGTGTGCTGCCTCAGGAACATTGATTGAGAAATGCCAAACAGCACCTGAATAAGTTCTCGGTCTGGAGAGCACCGTCTAAGGAAGCCAGATAAAGCCGTACAGTAGGCAAAAGAAGTTTGGTGGCCTAGCAACGCCAATATTGAACGGGACAACCTAGGGTAGGCAAATTGAACATAAGCATTTTATTGAAAACAGAGGAGGCATTCAAATGCTTCTCAATCACTCTATCAAATGGTGGAGAGACTAGCAGCTGTAATCAAAAGAAAGGCAACTTACCGTCTAAGAAACTCGTTTGCAATGGTTTTGGTCAACTCTGTATACTGTGATTGATCTGCATAATATTCGCCATTGTTGTCCATTGGGTCAGGATTTAGGATACAGCATAAAAGTCGCACAGAAAAAGGGCCGAAATATACATCCTCAGTTAGACAATTGTTGCCACCATCGTAGGCCCCAACGCCGGAAGAATACCATGGTAAGCCACCGCATTTGAGATGTTGCAGTAGATCATCGGTATCATGGAGGAGATAATTGTCGGCAAAAAGAAATGGGAAGCTGAACTCCAAGCCATCGGATGCAGTGGACATTATCAACGGGAGTGTCAAAATGAGAGAGGTATACCGGCGCATACGTGGGGAATATTGCAGAGATACCATGTTTACTGCTGTTCGGATATTGGCATAGAAGTAGGAATACAGATCTTCAATGGCATCAGAAGGCTTGGATGGCTATATAGTTTTGGCATATCATAAGAAACCTAAGCAAAATACAGATATGTTGCTGCCTGGCTCACCTGGTTTTTAAGCCATATTGTGAAATCCAGGAACACGCATACTTTTTTCCACCAATGATATGTCGGGAGTATGTTAGTATATTCCAGAAGCAATCCTATGTCTAGATTGCAAAGCCTTTTGTATAAGTCTGGATTGAACAGGCCTTGACGACAATAAAAAAATAAGATTGACATGATTGCGGTTTGTTGCATCTATAAGAGGCACGTTTAACATAAGTTAGCCTATGAACACTACTTTAAAATTGCAGTGAAATGCACTGACACTGGATGTTACCCCAAAAACTGGACGTATAGAATCAAATGTAGTGCATAAACGGAGAGCAAGGCGAGAACCATTGACCCCTGCACTAACACAAAATTGCCCTGACCTGGACTGATCATATAAGAAATCTGAGAATGAAGCATGGAAGAATGCTAATTCTTTGGTGCTGTTGTTTGGCACATGAATAATGGAATGAAGGCTGTCCAGGTATGTTCTAGTGATGCCTGACATTCCCCCTCCAAATAGCCGATCAGCCCAGTATAGAGACTTGGTCATCGGGGAATCACTAGGATGAGCATATGCAAGGACTGGATTGAATCCTGCCCTGGTAACCCCAGTCGTCATCCACAACAATATATCCAACACATGGTGCAGATTCGAAGGCGGAACAGAGGATAAACAATGCATGTATAGGGCGTCAAGATCTGAAAAGGGTGCGAACTCTGAAGACGATAGTCCGATAACATCCTTCAGACTATGAACTGGGTGTCGATGGATGTCGGAGATGTACCTCATAGCCACCGAAGTATAAATGAATTGCCCCGATGATTTTTCCACCAGATACTGCACATCTGTGCTGCCCGGCCAGTCTATCGGAAGCTCCGCTCCGGCTGGGTGGTTTTCTCTAATTTCGTTGAACTTGGAGATCACAAACAAATGAATATCGCTTTGTGCTCGGTAATCATCGTCGAGAGGTAAGCCTTCCGTAAAATGCCCAAGTGATTTGTGCGAGAAACATGTCCGGATAATCGTCTCTGGGCGACTGGATATCAGAAACATAAGCGGGATAGGTGACTGACGCTGGCAACGTGCCGTTACGTCCAGTATCTCTTTCTGAGACTCCGAGGGGGTGCATTCATCGAGGCCGTCAACAAGAATGACTCGCGGAGTGGAGACTGCGCTGGCGTGGAGGGCTTGAGTGATTGCGAAGGCCTTCAATGGTTTTATTACAAGCTCGTCAGCCTGCTTTGATAGCGCCTTGTCGAATATTGTCGGATCATCCAGCAGAACACGGGATATATGAGAGTGGAAACCCCGCAATGATAAACAGAGTTGGTACGCAATGGTAGCGATAAACTGATCTTTGCTTGTGGGGCGTCCAGGCGCCGAGCGAGAAAAGAAAAACGACGTCGCTAATGTCCCGTCATTGTCAAAAAATTCCGCTATTGTTTGCGCTATCGTGGTCTTGCCACATCCGGCGGGACCATACATCCAGAGAAACGGACGACCGGGCGACGACCGCCTCCACACGCAAATCTTCTCGATGATTGCCATTCTGGTATCTTCGTGGCACTTGGGAACGTCAGATCGGACGGCGGAGTCATGCATAGCGCCAGGAGATATGTAGGGTTTGAGCAGATTCATGACTACGACCGAAGCTTAGAAGGGAAGTCACTATACTGTGCCTATGTAGCACCACATACCCTGCGTTATTCCCTGGGATTCCCCATCTCCGGTATTTACTATGGTGAAGTTTCCTCCAGAGATGCTGACATACTTTGCGCTGGTGAACATGGGAAGGCCTAACTTGTTGCAGCGAGGTGAACAGTCGGAGAGAAGAAGAATGAGTACAACCGTCAACGACGGTCCTCTCTAATCTGCACAGCATTCAGTGACGGAAATGCCGATGTCAGATCAATCAGTGCACATAGCCAGACATAGCCTTGAATCATGTTGTTGACAGAAAGTCTTTGATACATGATTTCTTGCCGTGAAGCAGCCTATGGGCTTCCACAGAGCCCACAGCTAAGGCCTGAGCTGAGGAGGACGTAAGTTGATATCGTTACGAGGTGAGGATTCAACTCGACAAGCCGGGCCATGCTCGACAACGTCATGTCGACCGGAAACCGGGCCGTCGTTTCGCCCAAGCCGTAAGGCTCCGCAAGAATGCGTCCCAGGGGCCAGATTTCGACCTGCTTCACGTAACCTCTGAGCTCCAACAACCATCCACAGCAATATTAGTCCAACCAGCACTATAAAGCCGTCACACTGAAAACGCCCCAACAGACACCACGCATGGTCATGAACGTCCTCACACGGAGCCTCGTATTCAATGTTGGTGGCCAGACCCACCTGCAGCTGATGCACAGATGTCGTCATCTGAGTCTGTGTCCTTCTAAGTTTGGCCACACTGATAAAACAGGCAGCGCAGCTTCACGCTCTCGTTCTTATCTCCCACTACTACTACTACTACCACCAGCAACACTAAAACTAACAGAAAAGCACCATCGTCGAACGTACACCACAATGCCTCGCAGCGCAGAAACCGCCGGATTCAAGGTGCGATTTCTGTGCGATTCAGACATCGTCGAGACTTCTTCAATCTGGAGGAAAGCTCACTGATTTTACTCCATGGGCACCTCTATGTATTGTAGTTCAACCACACCATGCTCCGCGTGAAGGACCCCAAGGTCTCCCTGGACTTCTACCAGAATGTGAGCCTCCACACAACGCGCGGAGGTAGTCATTGATAATTAACGTTCCGGTTCTTACTGTTTTGACATAGATCCTAGGCATGGAGCTTCTCTCTGGTATGTTTCTGATCTCATAAACCTACTCCCTTTCATTATCATTATCATTTTCAAAATCAAAATCATCGAATGCCAATCACCCCCTTCTTTTCCTATCCAAATCCACAGAGAACCCACAAAGCGACTTCACGCTCTACTTCCTCGCCTTCCCTCAGGACGGCCCCGAGCTCACAAAGGAACAAAAAACCGCCTCGCGCTTCGCGCGCGAGGGCGTGCTGGAGCTCACGCACAACCACGGCACCGAATCCGATCCCGAATTTAAGGGCTACTCGAGCGGGAACACCGACCCGGGGCGCGGTTTCGGGCACATCGCTATCGCAGTGGACGATGTAGAGAAGGCGTGCGAGAGGTTTGAGCAGCTGGGCGTGGCGTTTAAGAAGAAGCCCAGTGATGGGAAGATGCGCCACATCGCGTTTATTTTGGACCCCGATGGGTGAGTGCGCTGAGGATTTTTGTCTGGATTGGGAGGTTTGGATGCTGATACACTCTTATTTGATTTTATTTCAGCTACTGGATTGAAATCGTGCCCAATGCAATGAGGCTTTGAGCCGGACAATTGAAAGACAAGCAAGAAGATATTTGTTGTAATTACAAAGTTGATTGGATTTTCGTCCGAACAAACCGGTATATTAATGCAAGTGCACACTGTTCTGAATTTTGTATCGCCGTACGCGTAAGGAAAGGGGTCAAGTATAAGTATATGAGAGTACCGGGGGCAACAAATCGTCCGAGTCTGAGTCAGAGCCGCTGCATATCATTCACTGAGTGATCAAGTTGCCTTTCGAGTCATGCTGAAACTGCAAAATCGCAGGGCCCGCCACAGTTGTCGCGTCCGACACATCCGTGCCGTTGGTCGTCGCGACCGCATACACCTGCCCCGACAAGTCACTCGGGATCTTGACCTTACCACCTTGCACCGCGACGAATTCCTTGTTCAGGCCCGTGAAGAACGCGATGTGTGTCGGTGCTTGCTTTCCTGCTGACTTGACTGTGACGGTCTGTCCGGGGACGACGTTCCCTGTGAGAGAGAGGGCGGGGAAAGCCATGACGGGGAGCGCGGGGTTGGTGGATGGGCAGCTGACGATGAAGCCCGCAGCGAGGGTAAATACTTGGTTCAGCCCGAGAGGGACCTGTCGAGGTGTGTGTAAGAATGTGTATAAATTGTTATGAGTAGGACAAGCAGAAAAAGGTGCATATATGCGCGAGAATTTGTGGAAGGTGCATGCAAGAGTGGAATATGAGATAGAAACACGTACATCAAAGGCACCGCTCCAAGGCTGGACCTTGTTAATGGCACTGGCGACCCATGCAACATGGCGCGCCTCGGTGGAAAGGATACTCGCAGCGGCGGTGACGAAGGCGGGGTTATCGAGAAATTGCGCCGCACCACTGTAAGCAGACACGCCTAATTACAGAGTCAAGGCGTAAGTGACAAAGGAGACTGAACACTCAAAAAAATGCCTTACCAACACCTTCGAGCACCTCGCTCAGTGCAGCGAATGACTTGGGGTCCGTATAGGTGCTGCCATATGATAAGCACAAAGCTCCTACTCAGTCAAAATTGGCCAACGTACAAGTTATACGTGCACGCCTTCGTCGCGTTGCTCCCGAGCGCTGTTGTGAGAAAATCGACGTGCGTTTTCTCATGCGCCGCGATTTCCACGAAGCGCGCGCGAACCCAGTCAGCGAACCCCGCCTTGGCGAAGTCCGCCGCGCTGAAACGCGCCAGGGCACCAGAGTAGAAGGCATTCTCGAGATGCTCGAGGGTAAGCGCGTAGTTGAGGATCGTGATGTCTATCATCACGAGTGGACGTGGGTGGTCAGATACATATTTCGAAATGATCCAGGACGAATGCAAATTACTCACCACTGAGTCCAGCGTCACTCCCAGCGGTACCCGCGCGCCTGTCCAACTGAATGGTCGGGATCGCAAGAGCGCTCGAGAGCGTCAGCGCGGAAATGAGGAGCGTTGGGAAGATCATTGTTCACGGTATTCTGAGCAACGAGCTGGGGACTAGAGGGCAGAAGAAATGTCCTAGAGAATTACCCGTCCCTTTTCCTAGCTTTTATATATTTTTTTCGATCCTCACATCCCCCAATAATTGTGGTTCGACTGGAAGCATAATGGCCTTCTCGGGCGGGCGTCTTTGAAGGGGACCGATCGCAGTGGCAGTGGTCATGACGCATGATCACTTTGACTGTGTTGGGTCAACCTGTCACTCTATTTACAGATCTTATTCGGGACATGCATCTGGGTAAAAGACGCATGAACTTGGGACGGGAGTCTCCATATTCGACCAGATAGCCGCCCATTAGACTATATGCTAATGCTTGATAGAAGTTCTTAAGCCCCAGCTGGTATGGCATAGATGTTGACCATGGTTGACAAGGCGCTCGGAGATATCATTGTGGGTCCACGTCCAAATTAGAATGTGATCGAGCTTCGTCATTGACTCCATCAAATCGCTACTGCTGCCTCGGAGGCTCGGGCATGCCGGCGATATATGCAGTGCAGGTCTTCACAGGGTGTTCAAGATGGAGTCGATCCCTCTCCATATTCTCATGCTTTGATTAAAAACATGAGAAGAAATGTCTTGATGTCGAGAAAGTCTCCCAACCTGACGTGTGCGGAGAACAAGCGTCTATCTGTCTTTTCACGGAACATTCCGGTTTGTCTCAGTGACAAGACTGTTGTGCCTTTTTGGCGATGAAGGCCTAAATTCACGAGTACGCTCTCTGCAGTTCGCATGGCCTTGTTTGCAAAAATTGGCTCGTGCCTACATTTGATGTGGTCAGAGCATCCTCTGACCCTTCATCAATCTGCATTGAAACTCCAATTTCATTGTCTGTCAAGCATCCACGATTGACTACAATCACCTAATCTCTCAATCTTCACACACACATGAGCATGCAACTATCTGCCTCGTGCGCAAGCTGTGGGCAAACAGCCGACAACCTGAAAAGGTGCTCCAGATGCCACGCCACAAATTAATGAGTAATCAAAGCCAATGATAGTTCGTCCTCATACCCGCATACTTGACGCTCTCAAATGCGCGACAAAGTCAAGGGAGTGTCAGGTTGCGGGGTGGAATTCTCATGGGACAGCATGCTCCCCGGCAGACTTTGCTATCAACACCGAATCCGACCCTTCCACTTCCGAGTCCGTTGCGGACGGGGCGAATGACAAGTGACTTGGAGTAAGAATTAACTGTGGACTCATCGGAATCTACCCACGCTTCGAACCGGAGAAGTTCTCCAAAACACATAAGATATTCACTAAGGACGGGTTTTTGCCCCTTTCCGATGCTCTACGGGGAAGATCCGGCTTTACAACCGCCTCATAGACGAAAAGCGACCAGCTTGCATATGTATTTTTGAGCGCCCATGTAGAACTGTCTGATTATGTAAAAGAAATGTAACTTGGAAGCAATTGATTTTCTTTTCGGAGAATGGTGGATGAGTTGAGAGAGTTTTAAGGCTTGAGCTAGCTGGGAGTACACATGCCTGGCAATCCGCCTTATGGACACAGTCGGGAGATGCCGAACTTTCGACCCGACAGTGTCCCACGCTTGCTCTCTCAAGCTCTCAGTCTCCGACTTTTCAGCATGATGTCTCGTCTGCATCGTCTGATTGCACTGGCCTCTTGTCTCTGTCGCATTCTGTGGCACTCTTTTGTTGACTCCTTCGCAGTCTAAACCCAGGCATCGTGACTCGATTGACATGTCCATTGACAGATGTTGCTTGAGCTTTCGCCGATTTTCCAACAACATCCAGAAGATTTCTCTGCATCTGTTTTGAGAACAAGAGGTATCTTCCATTATAATCCGCTCATGAGATCCGAAGGCTCGGAGCCTACGCGCAACTTCTTGGGAATTGTTGGCCTCTCCAACTCCTGGGAAACCCAATTTTCTGGAGCGTTGACATGCATGGTACCAACAAGGTCCCACAAAGGCATGTCTCGAGGGCGGCACCGAAGGTTACACGGTGCCTGCCATGACCTAGTGCGAGACCACTTGCTTTGTTGGACGTGGTGGCCCTCCATTCAACATGCATGATTGTCCATGAACGTTGCAGGCGACAAAGCATAACAGCCAATCTTTGGGTTTTTCTTCGCGTCCTCTTTGACCATGCAACGGTTGCAGGCGCCGGTACTTGGCTTTCCGATGTGCTTGCTGGCTTAAGTCTTGTCCCTAAGCGATCAGAAGAACTCCGTGTTGTTCAAACGAACACCTCGCTTTCACTGATTCTGCGTTTGCATTGATGACCAGGCCTTGGTGAATGTGTCATATCTCACTTGCTCGAATGCCCGTCACGACTATATTATTATACTAAATGAGAGATCTCGCTGATCTTCCGCAGTTTAACTCGTCCCCCTCCGTCGTCATCTGTCAAACGCGATGCGCTTCGGAAACATGCGGGTGCCCCGAGCCGCAGCACTACTCGCTGCGCTGTATTTCCTCAGCATCTCAGTCGCCGCTGAGCGTATCTACACAATCCGGAACCACTGTCCCGCTACCGTGAAACTCTTCATCAACGGGAAGTCGCGCGGGCTAATCAAGCGCGAGGCGACCGTGACGAAGGCCTTCCCAGATAATTGGCACGGTTATATCTACTCCGATGCTAACGGTGGTCGCGCGAAGGGAGGTAGGACGACGAAGGCTGGATTCTTCGGCGAGGTGAGTTTTCGTTCGTGCGTGGAGGTGATGTAGGCGCGTTAGCTTATCTATCTACACATCGATAGACCAGCTACTATTATCTTCTGAAGGACCCGAAAGGCTTCAATATGGGTATCAGTGTGCAGCCGAGTGTGAACGCGGTGCGTCCTCTTTGAGATCATCCAACGTTCTACTCTCTCATCTGGCACGGCCCTCCTCTGATTTCATAGACGAATGGTTTCTGCCCGTCCCTCTCCTGCGCATACGGTCACTGCACCAATGCCTATGTCAAGGCACCTAAGAAGTTCCCCGGACCAGATGATACCGCACCCAACGCACCTCTGTTTGCTTGCCCTGGAAGTCAGATTGGATACGAGATCACGTAGGTCGATACTCAGTTCGTAACAGACCGCATATGCTGACATCAACAACAGTTTCTGCCCCTCCGGCGCGTTCCCGCATCCCAGCACGGCCATCGCGCTCCACCCCAATGGCAATCCCGAGAAATGTCTTGAGGTTCGCGATGGGATTTTCCAAGACAACACCCCTGTCCAAGTGTGCGTCAAGGAGTCTCCTGTTCTTTCCGATGCGCTTTTCTGATATTGAATACCTCTCCAGCTCCGATTGCGATGGCGAGAGCAACCAGAAGTGGGTTCTATCACGGGGTAAAACTACCATTCAGGTCGCTGGGACGCCATATTGTCTTGATGCTGGAACAAGTACGTCCTTCCTTTCCCTCGTACTTAGCTTTCTTGCCTTGTCTGAACACATCCTGTTTTCTCGCAGAGCCCGAGATCAGCACTGCAAAGATCTGCTATTGCTCCAACGAAAAGGACTACTCCCCGCAGACATGGAACTGGGACGCCACCAATGCAATTTCTCGCTTTGACTCAGGTACGTAGTCTTGCTCTGCATCTTCGTCTCGTCAGAAAGTTCAGCTTATCGATATTTTGTAACAGCAAGCTGCCTTGACTTGAAGTCCAGCAACATTACGAACGCTAACGAGATTCAGAACTACCCTTGTGACGGGCACCCGCTCACCCAGATCTGGACTAGCTCATGAGTTTATGAGGCCACGAGTGCATCCTGCTTTTCTGGGGGGCAGACGACGATTGTTCTTGATACTGAGATATTTGACACACACCCTTACACTTTGATTGAATGCATGATAGAATGACTGACGCACTGTGTACTTTATCCACGAAGGTTTCTGAATGTTTATGATGAGAATTAATTATCCAATAATCCAACATTACAACGCTAAACGACGCTCCGAGTCTCAAATACACACCGCATAAGTAGGTATGAAGTGTCCGTTTATTCTCTACTTTCATGACATCACATCGAACTTAGAATGAATACTCTGCAAAGAGAGCTTTGTGAGGCTCAGAGCGTGGAGTGATGGAACATGGGAAGTCGAATGTCTCCCTGTCAAGTGTCCAAAATGATCGTTAGCAATCCACTTTCTAGAAGTCGAAGGCAATAGACATACCGGACAATGGACGAGTTGAATTTCAGCTCCGGGATAATATCCTTCCCGTTCGCATCCTTCGCGGGCCTGATCTCAAATGCAGAAAGAATGCGGGCCATGGAGACGAAGAACATGCTGTCGGCGTAGTGCATTCCAGCGCAGATGCGACGCCCGTATCCGAAAGCGAAGTTTTCGGGGTCGAGGGGGAGACCCTTTGGTCCTACAGGGATGCTCTTATCGAACATGGGGAGGTAGCGCTCCGGGTTGAACTTGTCGGGCTCTTCGAATAGCTCGGGGTCCCGCACGACAGACCTAACGGACGACACAGGCGGTCAGATAATGGTACCAGGAGTTGAACATCGGGGTCATTCAAAGACAGATACTTACCAGGTGTTGGCGATTACGACGGTTCCAGCAGGAATAAAGTGACCTTTACCAAAAGAATGATCAGGCAATGGAATCTGGGTTTTATTGTGGCTTGTCTTTACCATTGTAGACATCATCCTTGATGAGACGATGGGGCAAGGCTACCAAATCCTCAGTACTTCAGCAGACGGTTTTCTCTGGCTACACGCACCGATAGGGGAGACGGGTTGCCACCTCATTAACTCCTTCATAACAGCGTTCAAATATGGAAGGTCATCGCGATCATCGACGACAGGGAGGCGCTCGCCATTGGTGAGTGAATCAATTTCCGCGCGGGCACGCTCCTGGACCTCGGGGAACAGAATCATGGCCAAGTAGAACGCGTGGATGGACGCCACGCTCTGATCCATATAGGTTAGTACGCTTCTTACTTTTGAGTTCAGGTAGAACGAGGAAATACCGTATCGGCACCAGCTGGCGTAGATGTCAGATATAATCAATGTAAGATTCGTAAATGTTAACGTACCGGACAACATGCTTCCAGAGCACCATTTAACGACATCAGCGTCCTCCTTCTTCTCCAGGTTCTTGGATGTGAAGGAGGGTTCAAATTCGCCAGATGCCTGAGTGTACAAAGATTAGACGGTAGTTAGCAAACTGGAAGAAGTTGCATACCATAGCCTTGGTGACCATGTCAAAGGGCAGGTTAACCATCTCGTATGCGAGTTTGCGTCCCTTCTTCGCGTACTGCTTCCATCCAGTCCCAGGGAACCACTCGGGGACGTACGCCACTATAAAGAATCGGATAATCATGTTGGACATCGTAGGAGGGTCAGAGATGAGAAAACTTACACTTAGGGAAGAAATCGACGAGGAAGTTGCCTGGTTGAGCAGCGTAGGTACCCATTGCCATTGCCTCTTCGGCAACAGTGATGATCTTTTGGCCGTGAGAATTTAATCAAATTAGGCGCTCAAGTTGACAGACCGGATCGTTTGAGCCGCTAACTTCGATTCCATAGAAGTTCCAGAGGAGACTGCGTCCGGCGCTCCTGTGATTGGTTCAGTAAGGCATAGTAAGAAGAACCTGATCAAATAGAAGCGCACAAGCGGAAGTTCTCCATAAAGTGCTCCGGGTCCTTTACCAAGGAATCCAGGTAGCGACCGACTTCTCTCTCCTGCACGGGGTGGAACTGGTGGGCAGCATCTTTGCGCATGGCCGCGGTCGTGAGCCTGCGGAAACGGCGCCAGCGGTCGTTGTATGGGGCCATGAACACAGCCTGACTCCAGCCCATCCTAGAGAGCCAGGTTCATCGTCAAACAAATTCACGCCAATAAATACGGGAACGTACATAATATTGGCAATGATTCCGATGGGCCTGTCGGAGTAAATGTCAGACCTCTTCACGAACAAGTCAGTGATCGACTTGTAGGAGTTAAGGATGACGACTGGGCTGGCGAAGATTTGAAGGTGAATAGCGTCGCCTGCGAATTTTAAGTGAGCCTTGCAATGCGAAAAGGCTTTCTAGCACCAACCATATTGCTCCCCCCACTTCTTGTACTGAACCCAAGCCTCAGACTCCGGCATCTGCAAGACATTTCCGATGAAAGGAAGACGCGATGGCCCAGGAAGATAATTGGGCTTCTTGAGCCATGAAGCAATAATGCGCACAACCAATAGGGCTGCAATTCCAAGACCTAGCGTGGAGAGATTGTCGGTCAACATGTTTGATCCGTCTTGAGGAGATAATTCCAACAAGAGGAGAGAGGGGGTGGCAAGAAGAGCTCCACCGCAGGCGGATGACTATATAACAGCGGGTGAATGTGATTCGCATTTCGTTTTTGGGATGGCATGTTACCGGGTTCCAATGCATCGCTGAGGAGACGATAGCCTATTTGCGCAAGAGATGGTGATGTGACCAGTCTACGATTTGTTGCAAGATCTTGCAAGGGTAAAATCAATAGAAAGCCATTGGGTAATATATGTAAAGATGTGGGGATATCCTGGGCCTAGTCTGTTCGAGCCAGTTCATGTGTCATCGGTGCCCGAACGGTGGAGAGACAACGAGTAACTTCTCCCAGGTGCGCGGTAAACCGGCGTCAAGAAGAAAGCTCACACCGCACAGGATATATTCGGAGTTTCAAGGGTTGAGTCGGAGATTGAATGTCACCGCAAGGCTACCTTGAACCAGTTTCGGATTGTTGATAACTACCTCGCTCACTGGATGTAACCGAATCTCATCCTGTGTGGAATACCTGATACCTGTGGACTTAATAGCAGCATTCGATTAGCCTGCGCACTGCCTTTATTTGCGATTCATGGCAGCCCAACGGCATTATTCAGACGCTGAAATCGCACCGGAAATGGTCTTTGATGCGGTGCGTTTTCGACAATCTTGCGACAATCTTTGAGTTTCATAAAGATGCCCGAATTAAGTGCCTCGTCATCATTCCTAGACTCTCAGAACGCCGTTCCGATTTCTTGACTTGCCCCCCGAAATCCGATGCGAGATATACCTTCACTTCCTCAGTAGTCCCCTTGCTATTCCGTATCGGGCTCAAGCAGAAAGGTCGCAAAGGATTGGCCCCCCCACAGCTCAGGCGCGGTTCTCAGCAGAGCGTTGCACCAAATTTAATCTCTCCCCGCCACAGTTCTTCGCTATTTCTTTGCTGCTTTGCAACAGCCTAATCCACGACGAATTCAAGGCTACCATAACTACATTCCTGAACCAAAACAGGCTCCGATATGAACTTGACTGCGAAATAAGCAGCGAGCGGTACCTATTTCCCGACTGGACTCTCCTGCCAGTGAAAGCATCCCATATCCCCTGTCTCTCCGTGAACTTCCGTTTCTACGGAGCAGCTGATGACATATCAGAGTTGGCCTCCACTGCGGGCTTGCGTCACCCAGCAATGGTCTGTAGCCTTTTATACGTCTTGTTACGATTTCTTCAGCGTGGACCACACATGCGATCGCAAGTCAAGGATCGCAATATCACTATCGGCACACTTGTCCTGAATGTCTTGACGCCTTTGCTCGAGTCACACAGAATATTCAAGTCCGTTGGTGCTGTTGGTCAGGACCAAGTTACCTCTGATGGCAGATTAACTATTATTCGCCCCGAAACTTTTGTCCGCATAATCCTTCGATATCTGGACTCCATGTATCTCCGCCGTTTCGATCTTCCTCAAGTCTTGACTGTCCTGCACAGTGTAGAAAAAGTTTACCTTCTTCATGATAACGATGAAAAGGGTTTCTGGAACCTTCAATCTACCCCAGTACTGAACGATTCTGATTCTGAAGAGGATTAGTTTTGTGCCACAGAATACTAGCAGAATACATGATACATGCCGAATTTCAGTTTGATATCATAGCGATGTTCTGGAATCGTAGCGGTCCAGTCCAAACTCCCGCTAGACTGTTTCTTTTCACTTTCCGCTCTTGTCTGTGTCGTGTAGGGATGCATAGCATGTCAGCGCAGAGTAAATCGACAGGTACGTAGGTAAATCATTTGCCGTGACCTTTGCAAATCGAGGACCAGAGTGGTCTCAGCGCCCGCAGTTCATCAACATTCAGCTTGATCATCAACGGCGAGCCACTCAGCGTCATCTCCAAAGCTATGCAGTTACACGGTTTCAAGGAACTACTAATGCGAGCTCATTCAACGGTAGCACTTGGAGCTGCCTTGGAGGTGATTGTTTTGTAGGCCACGCGGAGTTTGGAGGGTTTAATCGGAGACGCAAAACCATTCACTCGGATATTGCTTTGCCTCTTTCTAGTAGAATCTACTGTTCTTCTCGAAACACCTTGGACTGAACCGATCCTCCTAGTGTGTGCACCATCTGAAGATTCAATAACAGCATTCATTCGTGCCTTCGTTTGCGATTGAATGGAAATCCAACGGGTCTACTGTGACGTTGAACTCGCACGGGAATCGGCCTTGGAAACAGTACGTGTTTTCGCCCATTTCTGATTTTTAAAACCCTGTCCGAATATTAATGAACCGTCTCATCATCATAGGCTGAAGCGTCGTTCCGATTTCTAGACTTGCCTACTGAGATGCGATGCGAGATATACAATCACTTTCTTCGTTGTCCTCTTGCGGTTCCGTGTAGGACTCAAGAAGAAAGAGAGCAAAGGAACGATCACATCACAGCTTATCCGCGCCACCGAGCGGAGCTTTGCGCCAAATATTCTCTCTCCCCTCCTCAGTTTTCTGTTATCCCCCTGCTGCTCTGCAACCGCCTGATTCACGAAGAATTCACAGCAACCACAACTACGTTCTTGCACCTAAACAGGCTCCGATACGAGCTTGACTGCGAAATAAATGGCGACCAATATCTGTATCCCGACTGGCTCCTCTTGCCAGTAAAAGCGTCCCATATCCCCTGCCTCTACGTGAGCTTCCGATTCTATGGTGCAGGAGCAGTTGACAGCGGGTGGTGGCCCGCTCTGGGCTGGGGCCCCATGCCAATGATCTGTGGTCTTTCGTACATCCTGTTCCGATTTCTTCAGCGTGGACCACACCTACTATCGGAGGTTACGGATCGCAATATCACTATCGGCGCGCTTGTCCTTGACGTTGTGACGCCTTCCCCAGAAACACACCAGGTGTTCAAGCCCATTGGCTCTACTGAACTGGAGGAAGGTACCCCTGACGCATTTATTTATCCCGAAACCCTTGTCTCCATACTCCACCGACATGTAGCCTCCATGTATTTGCGTGGCGTGGAGCGCAACCGCGAGCATGTTTCGACTATTTTGCAATACGTCGAAAAAGTGTATCTCCTCCATGATGGCAATGAGAAGAGTTTTTGGGATCTTCAGGCCCCTCCCGTAGTGGCCAGTGCTGGAGGAGCCTGAAAACGAGGACGAATAGTTGCGGAAGTACCCTGTGACGATCTTCTTTGCTGTAGGATATGGGAGAATGTGCGCAGAATACTCATTGAAGATATCGATAATTCCGCCCACTGATTATGTCCGGAATCGTGACAGCGTCAACCTCTATTACGGCCCCTCTTAGACTTTTCTTTCATCGTTTCGGTACCGTTTGTGTATCATTTAGGGGTGCATGGCATATCAGCGCAGAGTAAACCGATATATCCGTAGGCAAATCCTTTACTGTAAACTTCGCAAATCGAGGACCAGGGTGGACTCAGCGCCCGACGCGGTACATCAATCTTTAATTGCATTCTATTCAGTCGCTGGCACAAAGTTCATCAACGACAAGCCACTCAGAGTCATTTCCAAAGTGGTGAAGCACTACATGGTTACACTTAACTATTGCAATTGCAACTCATTTAACTGCTAGTAGCACCTTTAAATTATTATTTTACAAGCCACGTCGTCCCTTTTCACCAAACTGATTACAATAGAATTACACCTGAAACGATGCCCGAACTGTACTCTGGGCCAAAACCTTCCAATCTTGTGGCTGGAACAAATAGACTTTCACTTCTGTTTCGCATCCTCCAAAAAAAAAGTAGTCCAGGTTGTCGGAACGGACTGCTATGGTATAGTATGGTATGGTACGGGTATAGTATAACCGACGGTCCAGATGTTTTAGACATTCACAACTACAGCCTAGTTACTGAGCCTAATCACCCACGTCTCCTTGACCTTGTCAGAGGTAGGCATCAACCTCAGCTTCGCATACTCGTCATCCCTCTCCATCCCTCTAAACAAAACCGCATCGCCCAAACAATCTATCCTCAGCGGGTGCTTGCTCGCGCCGGGATCAGAGCGCACCCGCCTCTGTATCGACTTGTTCACGGTCTCCACGAGCCCCTTGTCTTGAACGATGAAACCCCACTCGGAGTCAGCGATCCTAGCCTGCAGCGCGGCGTAGATCCCGCCCCAGATATCCTCGCACGTCACGCCGACATCGCGCGCGCCGTGCGGTGCGGCTTTAATGTCGATGCACCAGGGCGCGGCGGGATGCTTGCATAGCAGCCGCACGTGCAGTGGCCGCGCGCCTGTTTGGTCGGCGGTGAATGCGCTTTGTGAGCGGTTGGATTGGAACCAGTCGGGGATGATGCTTTGTGAGGGCGGCACGCTCACATCGAAGCGTATGAGTGTCGTATCGGCAGAGAGGACTGGGTGGAGTGTGGGGTGGTTGCGCGATAGGGGCGCCGTGGCACCTGAAATCGATGTGAAATCGGTTAGATTGGGGCGGATCTTGAGATAAGAAATATGGGACAAACCTTGAGGTGTCGAGAGGCCAGGTGGTGGTGGCGGACCCTGCTGCTGCGGCAATGGTTGATGACCAGGGGGAGCCTGTGGTGTCATCCAAGATGGGAGTCCCTGTGGAACGAACACGCCCGGTGTAGGAGCAAATCTTGGGTCGAATGCAGGCGGAATGAATGCTGGCGGTGGCACTTGCCACCCAGGATATTGCTGCCATGCCATGATTTAGACGGTGGGTGTAGGGGCGTCGAGATGGATGGGTGGATTCAAAGGAAGTTATGTGGCGGATTGCTGCGGCAGGCAAGAGAAAGGCGCCCTTGTTTTCTGTGTGTTCAGCGAGTAAGATGTCGCAAGATGACGACGAAACACCCACAGCGGGCTTTATACTTTTGAATCAGTGTCATTGAGATAGCAACAGTCATCGCATCTCCATTTAGAAAATCTACTTCCTGCTTCTGCTTCAAGGCCTGACAATTGATCCCCCTTTGCACTGCACTGCAGTGCTGATGATGTCGGCACCGGAGTGCGTGGCGGGGTGTGTGGCAGTGCGGCGCTCTACCAGCCACACTCCAGTTGGTAAGGTCGGTTGAGGTGGCTGCGCACACTCAGAGCATACTGGCCCCAGCAGTGCTCGCAGAAAGACGTCGCAGAGGCTGGCCGAAGAGCGACGTGTGTCTGTCAGCACCAAGATAGAAAAAGACGTTGCGAATCTTAGTAATGCAATGCAAATTTGATATAGCATAGGGCCACATACAACCGATTGGCTGTATGCGCTGGCTATGTACGTCGATCGAGCGCAGCACGACTCAAAGATCCGCCGAACTTCCCTCGAAATCTCTTCCTGTCCAAGACTTTGACAGTTAGGCGCCCAACACCGTGTGTCGCGGGTCGGAGGGGCCAGTTTCCTTGAGAGCGATCTAGCCGTTCATGACAGTCGTACATCGTTCAAACGTAGCAACCCTTCCATTCCGTGCACAGACCCGTGGACGGAGCCAGGCGCAGATGTCAAGAGATTGGGAAGGACCTGGAAGGACTAGAAGCTGTAAGCCATTGTTTGATGGTTAGGTATCGGCAGTTGCCGCAACGGATAATGCCGAACAGGAAGGGGAAGAGTGGCACACTCTTGTCCTTGTCAGAACATGTCCTAGTGGGATATAAGTTGACCTTGCCAGACACAAGGCTGCTTAGTGATTCCAACAGCATGAACGTGAAAAGTCTTTTGCAACATGCATCAAAGAAGATCCAGAAATGTAACAAGTGAACTATGTAAGTAGTTGTAATTTGTAAGGCTAGAATAATCGGAGGAATGTCGAGATCTAGAACTTACTTGAGCCTCACTCATGACCAAAATATGTGACTTGGAGAATGAGAAGTTTTGTGGAACTTGGCATTTCCTACTATGTATTTTCCTTTCGATCTTTTGCTCTGTCGAAACAGTTGTCCAGTCTCGGAACTGGATATGCTGCATGACATATGTGGGGGCCCGCATAATATCCTCGGACACTCCCCATTGAAGATAGTGAAGTCTTATTTTCGGACGACCCGGGTTACCCATCGCCAGAGAACCTCTGGCAGGACGCGTTGGTCGTGCATGGGAAACAGCGCTTGCTGTGGGAAGGCCAGCCAAACCGTGCGCATCAGGTGTACCATTCAGTTGCAGCTTTACGGGGGTCGCCGCGACATGCATCAGAGCGGTGAACTGAAATAACGTCAGTAAAAAAAGATATAAAAGAGAACTTCGCATAGACATATGTCTTTCTTCTCCCCCGCTGAGAACACATCTCTGAAAAGCCCCTGTCGAGAGGATGCTTTTCTGCCCCATACTCATCTGATTCCGCCTTGATCGCCGAGTAGTCACGCGATTAATCGCGCGCATTCGGATATGACCATGGCGTTTCCCCGGAAAACATGTGCGCGATAAGTCATGACCTGATAAACCGTTCGCTGATGATTGGCTGCTCTGCACAGGAAACGCGTGCTCAGTCACGTTCAGAGCTGACTGAGGAGGTTGTCTGAGCAAGCAACGACGACGGGAGAGAGCGGAGAACGCGCAGAAAGCATGGAAGGCACGTAACAGAGTGCGCGGGCCACGGAACCGTCCAAGATCGGAGGAAGGTAATGGAGAAAGGCAAAGAACGGATTGGATTGAATTGGAGCGAGCTAGGACTGTCAATATTTGGAGGGCGGAGTTCCAGAGTGCAGACGCGCTTGCGTGTCTCAGCCTTCTCTGTTCCCGACCACCACTATCTCCTCCCGAAAAGCCATGTCTGCCAGCGTCCTCCGCAACCCCCTGCGCACCGCTCTCCGCAGATCTGCTGCCAGGCCCGCGCAGTTCCGCCAGACCTTCAACCGCGCGTACTCTACGCCTCCTCCTGCGCCGCCCGCTGCGAAGTCCAACGTCGCGCTCTACCTTGGCCTCGGCGCTGTCGCTGCTGGAGGGCTTGGATACTTCTTCCTGAGCGACTCCTCTGCCGCGAAGGAGGCTGGTACCTCTGTCAAGTCTGGCGTTCAGGCTGCAAAGGTCAAGGCCAACTTCGTGCCCACCAAGGAGGACTACATCAAGGTGAGCGAGGCGATTCATATATTTTTGACCACAACACGTTGTTGATACTGTGATTAGGTCTACAACAGGATCGCCGAGATCATGGACGAGGCTGAGAACTACGATGGTATTTATTGATAGGCTTTCTGTGTCCCCAACACCCCTGCTCAATGCCGCGTTTTTTAGACGGCTCTTATGGCCCCGTCCTCCTCCGTCTCGGCTGGCACGCGTCTGGCACCTACGATAAGGAGACAAAGACAGGTGGAAGGTACGCACGCGCGATACGCTACTCCGCGTGTATCTAGAACATTCCACTGACCCGAAGCCCACAACCACCCGCAGCAACTACGCCACCATGCGCTTCGAGCCTGAGGCGCTGCACGGCGCCAACGCCGGCCTGAATCTCGCCCGCAACCTCATGGAGAAAGTCAAGACCGAGTTCCCCTGGATCAGCTACGGTGATCTCTGGACGCTTGGCGGTGTCGCTGCCATCCAGGAGATGGCCGGCCCCCATATCCCCTGGCGCCCTGGTCGCATTGATGGCTTTGCTGAGCAGGCCACTCCCGACGGCCGTCTCCCAGACGCATCCCAGGGCGGTGACCACCTCAGGAATATCTTCTACCGCATGGGGTGCGTTTTCTTTCTTGTCCTGAATGCCCTGACTGCAAGGCTGACTTTTGAGGTTTATTTGTATAGATTCAACGACCAGGAAATCGTCGCTCTCTCCGGCGCACACGCTCTTGGCCGCTGCCACCGCGACCGCTCCGGCTACGAAGGCCCTTGGACCTTTTCCCCCATCACCCTAACGAACGACTACTTCAAGCTCCTGTTCAGCGAGAAGTGGGCGTGGAAGCGCTGGGACGGGCCCAAGCAGCTCGAGGACAAGAAGTCCAAGAGCCTGATGATGCTGCCCACCGACTACGTCCTCGTTCAGGACAAGAGCTTCAAGAAGTTCGCGAAGCAGTATGCGGACAGCCAGGATGTGTTCTTCAAGGAGTATGTGTCTTGCTTTCGTTGGATGTATCACAAAAGTTTGCTGACAAATGGCGTTTTGTGTAGCTTCTCGGGCGCCGTCTCCCGCCTCTTTGAGCTTGGTGTTCCTACCGAGCAGTTTGTTACCCCCGAACCCTGGATTATGCCCACCGTTGAGGAGCAGAAGGACGAGAAGAAGAACTAATTTATTTTTCCTTGACCTGATTTGATTTTATTACTTACAGTGCAGTGTCATACATGCCCATTTGCTTGCTTCAAATTGCTAGACTAGAGTAGAGGCGAACACGGACCAGAGACTGGTATTGCTTGCACCTAGATGATATTCTACTGCTCGTGACTCTAATTATTTCTTAGACCTGCTGAACGTAGAGTAGATACACGGTGGTGGTTCGGTCTTTGTTTGCTTGCTCGAACTCTGGTATTCGGATTCTGGCATGTATTTTCTGTAGAGTAGAGATTCTTGGACTTCATACCTCTGTATGCTTGCTTTTAAATACTTACACACAATGTTGTCCTTTTGTAGATGGTTGCTATATCATTGTTGCTCACCGCTGAATAAACTTCGTCGCCTTCTTGTCCGGACACAGTCCGGAGTTCCTGAGTGTATTACTGCTTTGGGTGACATTGAACACTTTACAGAAGTCTTGATGCTCTTCCTACCCCATGCAACTCTTATACTCTGAGGAGCCCACGTACGGAGGCTAGAGGCAGGCATCTTGCCCACCGCGAGCGCTTAATCACATTCGGCCCAGTCGGGTAAAGCGGGCCGGTCTATGAGCCCAGCCAATGGGCGGACGAGTCGGTTTTTTTCCTCGATCGTGCCGGCTAATTGCAGTTGGTATCTGCTATACCACCTCCACCTCCACACCCACACCTCTTCCCTCATATACCTCTAGAAAACCCTTTGTTGGTTGTTCCAATCGGCACTCCTTTCGCTTCTATAGTAAAAAAATTCGAAGAAACTCCAGAATGGTTTCGTTTCAGTGCGTATCGTTCCTTTCGATTGTGGCGGAGTAGAGATTGTTTTTGCAGGAACATCATACTGACCCCTTTTTTTTATCTTTTAGATGTCATAGTTAGTCCCTCTCAAAAGGCCGAGCGCCTCTTCGCATACCTGCAAACAGACCCTAAACATACGCAATCTGCGATTGTACCTTTCCCAATGATTGATTAGCATGCGGCGACGTCGTGAAAAAGCCCAAGCTCGATCAGCATCGGACACGCTGCCACAGCGGGTACGACTGCATCGACTGCTCGAAGACGTTCAACAGCCCCGCGGAGTACAAGGGCCACACGTCGTGTATATCCGAGGCGGAGAAGTACCAGAAGAGTTTGTACAAGGGGCCGAAAACGGTGTGTGTTTTTTTTTGTCTTTGTCCACGGGGACGCTGGCCGTTGTGGTTTTGATCTGCGTGGATGAATTGCTGATTTACGGATCCCCCTGCTTTTGCTTTCTGGCTGTAGGGCGACCGCGCATCGTCGCAAGGACAGACAAATGGAAGGAAATGGGGTGCACCCGTACCCGCACCCACACCCGCCTCTGCACCTACACCTACACCCGCGCCTGAAGCAGAATCCGCCGACCCGAACCCACGCGCCTCGAATGCGCAGTGGGGCCCGCCCAAGGTGGACAACCGGATGGGCGTGTGGGGCAAGCCGAGGACGATGCGTATGACGGGCTCGAATGATACCCCGCTCGGATCGTCGACGCGCGTGAGCCCGGTCACGGCGCCCTCACCTGTACCTACCCCCCCTGCTGCGCCTAAAATTGCTGCTGTTGCGCCAACACCAGTATCCGCGCCTAAACCTGCACCGGTGCAGACGGAAAAGGACAAGAAGGATAGGAAGGATAAGATGGATAAGAAGAGGAAAGCGGATGCGATGGTGCGTTTGAGCAGTGATTATCCTGAGCTCAACTCATTTTTTAAAATCATTCTTGCAGGATACTACGGAGGATGCGGTGTCAAGTAAGAAGACCAGGAAGGTCTCCGAAGAAGAGGAGGAAGTGAAGGAGAAGGCCGATAAGAAAGAGAAGAAGGAGAAAAAAGACAAGAAAGAAAAGAAGGACAGGAAGGAAAAGAAGGAGAAAAAGGATGAAGAGAGCGAAACTCCCCCTGAGTCTGCTCCTACCGTCGCCTCTGAGGACAAGAAGGAGAAAAAGAAGGACAAGAAAGATAAGAAGGAAAAGAAGGTGTCCGCTGCTGAGGATGAGGCGCCCGTCCAGGTAGAGGGAGATGCGAAGGCCGAGAAGAAGAGCAAAAAGGAGAAGAAAGACAAAAAGGCAAAACCCGACGCTGATGCCGATGCTATGGATGTCGACGAGCCCGCCGTCGAGGAAAGCGCGTCTTCGAAGAAAGACAAGAAAAGGAAGGACAAGAAGGAGAGAAGAAAATCGGAGTCCTCATCATGATTGGTATGTTTCTTCAAGAAAACATCTTTTTAGACCATTGAAGCTGACTGCCTCCAGACGTCTTGATCCATTTGATTTGTTTCGCTTGCTTTCTGCTGATCTATTGGAATTGCTTTATCTAGATTGTATATCGCTTGCATTTCACAGTTGTAATACCACTCGCTCTCCACGGAGAATTCTCTACCACAGACAGTGAATATTTGACTGAGCGAACTTGAATTATTATGGTACAACATTCCATCCTAGACAATTTATACATCTACATGTAGCATAACATGTATATTCCCCTGGCTTCCTTCTTCGCCAGGTGATGACAGACAGAGTAGCTATAGAAAGCATGGAAAGCATAATCGGCGTCCTGAGGGGTAACAAGCGCAAAGCAGGGCCATCTCGCGGTCAGAAAGCCGTCGTCGAGTCCACCTCGATGGTAGGCACGATGGACGCGATGAACTTGAGGAACACGACGAGGTAGAAGTCGACACGCATGCCCTCGACCTCGTCGTCGTCCGCATTCGGCGCGACCTCCTTGCCCGTGCCGCTCGCCTTGCGGCCAAAGGGCCACTTCTTGCCCTTGTCCTTTGCAGCAGCGGCGGCGGCGCTCGCCCCGGGGCCCTTGCGCGCGAGCTGCTCGGCGACGACGCTGTTGTTCATGCGCTCGATGACCTTCTTCATCACGCTCGCGTGTTTGCACGGGTGCACGCTTGCGGCCTGCAGCGAGGCGGAGTGGATGAAGGGCTCGATTGTGACGGTCTTGTGTGCGTGGTCTGCTGAGATGTCCTGGAATATCTGTGTAGGCGTGAGGGGCGTGCCGTTCTATAATAAGAGTTAGTTTACCCCGGTGAACGGGATTGGTTTATGGAAGCAGATGTACGGTGATACACACCTCGTCGTACCCAATCAGCCAGACGCGCGGTGTTTGGTAGTACTTGTCATACGAAATCATCACGTCGTACGTGCGCATCCGCAGGAGATTGTCGTTTGCAGGTTCTGCGGGACTGCCAGGGGTGCGCCTCTCAGGCCCATTTGCGTCATAGGAAATAGTGAAAGGAAAGCACTCACGTAGACTCGACAAGCTTGAACGACGCCGATTTGGCAGCGGCTGCGGGTGCGTGCCTGGGCGCAGCCGTCGCCTCGTCGCCCTCCTCCAGATCGTCCTCCTCCATGTCCGGGATATCGTCCAGATCAATAACCTCCGGCTCCTTGCCCCCCGCGCCCCCGCCCAGCGACATCGCGCCGACCCCGCCCGCCAGCCCGTGCTCGTCGTCCCCGTCGCCGTGGTCAATGTCCGGGATCTCCGCGATGTCCGCGTGGTCGCCGCCCGCCTGCGGCGAGGGCTTGCGCCCCGCGTGCGTCTCGACCCACTCGTCGCCGACGCCGTCAGCGCCCGGCGCGCCGCCGCCCTCGGCGAAGGAGAGCAGCCGCTCGGCGTCCTCGTCCGCGTCGGTATAGGCGAGCGACGTCGCGCGGCGCAGGCACGGCACGCGGCGGGTGACCAGGTACTGCTTGTCCGCGGGCAGGAAGTCGCGCACCTTCGAGGACTCGCCTTTCTCCCTGTTGTTTTATGCAGAAGAGAGTGTGTCAACAAGGGGCGTTTGGAGGGCGGATTGGGGAAACGAGATGCGCCGCACCATGCCCAGACAGGGAACTTGTACACCAGGAAATCGCCTGCCGCGACGAACTCGTCTGTATTGTAGCGGTTTTGAGCGCTCTATGGCACGCAGCGGGGGTTCGTTGGCGACATACCTGGCGTGATACGACCGTGTTCCTTGAACTTGCTCTCCTTGAGGACCTGCGGTGCAACAACACTGATCGGTAAGATGATCGCTTCCAAGGCTGGCTAATTACTGACGGGACTCAAGTACTCGCGGATGGAGGTGAATTGGGACTAATCGACGCATGGGTCAACTCTATGGTGAACAGACGGGCGAAACCACTGACCTGTAGAGCCTGCATGATGGGGAGGGGTGTGATGGAGGAAGCGGTGAAAGAGGCTGAATCGATTCTGGCGCCTTACTGCATCCACGTGCCCTAGTACTTATCGAGTCGCGATGACAGGAATCCACAAAACGAGGAGACAACACAAAAGAAGACGACGGAGACTTGGTGTCGTGGCAGGTTCTTGTAGGCAAACTGTGTTGCTAATCTTATGTGCGATAGATATACCAAGAGATTCACAGGGGAACGATGGCCCACAGATTTAGGTCAGATTGCGGATGATGAATACAGTAGTGAATTATACAACAGCTATGACGACTTGATCAGGTCCATCCCGCCCTCCGTGCCCGCTATCCTCTCCAGCCTAAACCTATCGTACTTGGAGAACAGCACGCGGCACGTCACATCCGCCGCCTCGATGCCCTCATCCAGGAACGGGAACGACAGGAACTCCGTAAAGTACTGCGGGTGGTCGGGCGGGCCGTAGAACACGACGTTGCGGCTGCCGCGGAGCTTGTAGCGCTTGTAGAAGTGGAACCGCTCGCTGACGAGCAGGAACGCCTTGGTGCCCTTGAAGAACGCCTGGCGCGCGCGCGAGATGTCCTGCGGCGTGGAGTACTCGGACAGCACGGCAAAGGACATGCCGCCGCCGCCGCCCGCTGCGCTCTTGCGGAAGTGGTTGTGCACGCGGGTAAAGTCGAAGGAGGAGGGGACGAAGACGATAGTGTTGGTGCTTTGCACGGCGGATTTGAGGATGGCGGGTAGGAGCTGGGTCGTGAAGTGGTGGAAACGCTTTTCGGGCTCGTCGACGGGGTTTGTGCAGTCAAAGTGCACAAAGCTCTGTAAACTGTGTGTCAATATATTGTTTCCAAATCTTAGAATCGAAACACACCTGGTTGATTCCGGCGGGCACTTCGATCGGTGCATAGGTCTTTTCTAGACGGATTTTGCCAGCGACGTTTTTGAGGGCTGAGTTGAACAATGAGCGCGTCTCGGGCGTCTCGTATCCTGTCATGAGCACAGATTGACGCAGATAGGCGGCGTGTCCGTCGAGGTACCATGGCTTGATGCGCGAGAAATCGGTGTCATGCGATTCCTTGGGCAGCTTGTTCATGTATGACATGACGAACTTCAAGGAGTGAGCAAAGGGTCCCTTGTATGTTGAGAAAGAATCCTACCTTTACATGATCCCAGTTTTGCATGGTGAGCGCATCCATCTGGTCAATTACGAGCATCTCTATTGACGAGAGGTAGTCGCCATTTCTATACAAAACGTGAGCATAAGAAATGACATTTACAAGAGTGAAACACACTTTTCTTTCTCGATGGACCTTCGCAGACCAAGCGGACTGGCAATAATAATATCGCAGCCATAAAAATCCGCAAACATCTTGACCGTCTTCCTCGTCATCTTCAACCCCACACGGAAGTTATCGTCCACATTCCCTTTGAACGTCTCAACATGATCAGGCGGGTACGTCCCAGGCTCGGCGGCGAGCAGCTTATCCTCAACCCCCGCCGGCAGGCCATACTCCGCCAAAAACCGCGCCTGGTTCTCGATCTGGTATATCGGCGGTGGGGTGTGCGCCGTGATGACCCTGAACCAGTCCAGCGCCGAGTTTCGGAAGGGGAGCAGGATGAGGACAGACGGGCGCGTGAAGCCCTGGTCCTGCACGTCCTCGGGCGGCGGCGCGTCGGGGTGCGTCTTCGCGGCCTTGGCGAGCCGCTCGTTGTTCTTGAGCACGCGCCGCCGTTTCTTGGTGACGTGGTTCAGCGCGTGCAGGGCGATGGCCTCGCGTGTGGCGCGGCGGGAGGAGAGGGGCGTGGAGGTCATGTAGAGGTCTTTTCGGGTGGACAGGGCGGAGAGGACGTCGTTTTGCAGCTCGGTATGGTGCCGGGCTTGTTTGGATTGTTTTGTCGAGAAGGGTGTTTTTAGGTTGTCGAGGATCTGGAGTAGATGTTAGTCGGCCAGTTTGTGTTGCTGAGTGGAGAGCTACTTGCGTCAGGCTGGGATGTGCATGCGGAGGTGCTTGCTTCTGAGTTTGCGGGGACCGAGACGATGCATGAGCCAAGCTTGCCGACTTTTTCGCGTTGGGTGGACCATGTACTGCTTTCTGCGGATTTCCTGGAGGCCTCCGACAGACATGGTGGGTTCATGCCAAAATGTGTTTCGTACCCATCGGTCGCCGAGGCTGCAAGCAACTCGATTAATCTATGTATCTGTAATCTAGAATTTGGCTACGCACCTTCGGCCTCATTGTCGCCCAAATTCTGCGTTTCCTCCGCAATCTCAACCTCGACTTCCTTCTCCTCAACAACCTCCATAGTCACGTCCTCGCCATCCTTCTGGATATTAGTCGTCTCGGCAAACGCAGCCGTCGACTTGCGCTTGTTCAGCTTTTCAGCCGGCACAAACTCGTCTTCGATTCTCTTCCGCTTGTTGTATTTGGTCGCGGAGACGTTTAGCAGCGTCAGGAGCTTTGTGGTGACAGAGTTTCCGTCGTCCATGGGGGGCGTTGTTGATGGACAATCGTCGGCGCTTGGCAGTTGTCAAAATCTCAAAATCCTCGGCCCGTGCGAAAACGGGGTCACATGATGCCAATATCGCGAACGCGCCTGGGTTGCAGGACCTTCTCTGGACTGCCAACTTCCACTTGACTCGTGCTACTTTCTTTAGTTCTCCCTCTAAGACTCTAGCATTTTGGATAGGATCATATATACGCACCCGGAACTCCTCAACGTCGACCAAATTTGGGGCACGGAAGTCGGCGCTGAAGTGACTTGGACACAAGCAAACCGCAAGAAAGTTGAAGGGAGGGGTCGCCAGCAACCAAAGGATAGCAATTGAGGCAACGATGAAGGTCTTATGCGTCGCAGAAAAGCCCTCAATCTCCAAATCTATCACCCAAATTCTCTCTGGTGGTCAATTTCAAACAGTACGCGTAGCATTCTAATTAGATTTGTAACGGTGTGACTTGACTCAACTCCCCCCAGACCAACACCGCGTCGCCTTACATCAAGAACTACGAGTTCAACTACCCGCAGACCAACTCCATCTTCGTCGTGACATGCGTCTCGGGGCATCTCACAGGATCCGATTTCTACGACACGCACCGGAAATGGTACTCCTGCGAAGCATTCGATCTCTTCGACGCGCCAGTGGAGACAATCATACCCCCGGATAAGAAGGCGATCGAGCAGAACCTCTTGAATCAGGCCCGCAGCGCGCAGGTGCTCATGATATGGACGGATTGCGATCGGGAGGGCGAACATATTGGGATGGAGATTGCACGGGTGTGTCGGCGCGCGAACGCGAATATCCGCGTCAAACGGGCGAGATTCAGTGCCATTATCGCTCAGTACGTTCTTTCTGTTCTTCTTCTTTGCAGCTGGGTTTGGTTGATGTTTCGTGTTTATAGGCAAATTCACAATGCGGCGCAGAACCCCGTTGAGCTTGACCGGAGGCAGGCAGATGCAGTCGAGGCTAGGATTCTTCTGGATTTGAAGGTCGGGGCTGCGTTTACACGGTTGCAGACGATGACCCTCCAGGGTCGAATACCCCAGATAGAGAAGAGTGTGGTTTCATATGGTGGGCATCCATTCCTTCACCGAAATATCCCAACTGACCATTACCGTAGGCCCCTGTCAGTTTCCGACCCTTGGATTCGTCGTCAACCGGTACCAGAACGTCAAAAGCTTCCAGCCTGAGCAGTTTTGGTACATATACCTGACGCTGACCTCCAATGATAACGAGGAGACCAAGTTCAATTGGAGGCGGAATCACCTGTTCGACCAGCAGGTTGTCGTGAATATTTTCGACTTTATGGGCGACTCGTCTGCTGTTGTGACCAAAGTCACTAACAAGACAACAAAGAAGTGGTGCGTATCGAAGTTTTTTTTTTGGCGTCTAGTAGCTCAGTTTGTGTGATACAGGAAGCCATTACCTCTGACGACCGTAGAACTGCAGAAGGCTGGCTCACGGTTGTTGCGATTGGCGCCCAAGAAAGTTTTAGACGTACGCTTTCTTTCTCTGCTGCAGAGGCTTTTCTCATTGGCTTTCCAGATTGCCGAAAAGCTCTACCAGCAAGGTTTCCTGTCATATCCACGCACAGAAACAGACGAATTCGACCCCCAATTCGACCACATGGCGCTCATAGCGAAGCAGACAGCCGACCCCGCCTGGGGCGACTTCGCCACCTCGCTGCAGCAGGGCGGCTATACCCCGCCGCGCAAGGGCAAGAACAACGACCGCGCGCATCCGCCGATCCACCCGACGGCGCACGCGGCGAACCTCGCCGGCGACGAGAAGCGCGTGTACGAGTACATCGCGCGGCGCTACCTCGCGTGCTGCTCCAAGGACGCGGAGGGGTGGCAGACGACGGTCGAGGTCGTGTGTGGCGGGGAGGAGTTCAGCGCGACGGGGCTGGTCGTGAAGGAGCGCAATTATTTGGTGGTGTATGTGTATGACAAGTGGACGGGGCATACGGTGCCAGATTTTGTGGAGGGCCAGGAGTTTGCGCCGACGGTGTGTGAGGTGCGGCAGGGCGAGACGACACGCCCGAATTATTTGACGGAGGCGGATCTTGTTACGCTCATGGATAAGAATGGGATCGGTAAGTCTTTTTTTGACTTCCTTAGACGGCTTCAGCGTTGTTAACTCTGCTTTGCAGGCACCGACGCTACCATTGCGCAACACATACAGACCATTGTCGACCGCGACTATGTTATTGAACGCATGGAGGGCGCGATCAAGTACCTTGTGCCGTCGACACTGGGCATCGGGCTCATTGAGGGATATAACAAAATCGGTCTCGCCAAAAACGTCAGCAAGCCACAGCTGCGTCGCGAGGTGAGCCTATCTGTACAGTTGCGCGTCCGGAGCGCCGTGTTCATGATCTCTCTTCTCTTTTTTTTTTTTACAGACCGAACGGAGGATGGTGCAGGTCTGCCACGGAACGACGACCAAGGCCGACATGCTCGCGCAGAGTCTGGAGCAGTACAAAGAGATGTTTGTCCTTGTGCGGCGCGAGTTCCAGAAAGTCACTGCGGTCAGTGTGGTTTAGTTTGGCGGTTTTATAAATCTATAACTGATGATGTCTTAATTATTCTTTTAGACTGTTGAGCGGTATCTAAATGGACAGGGCGGTGGTCCTGGCGGCGGCGGTCCTGGTGGTGGAGGAGGCGGCGGAGGAGGCAACGATGGAGACGGGGGAGGTGGTGGAGGTGGTGGTGGGACAAGAGGGAGGGGACGGGGTGCAGCTGTTACTCGTGCAACAACTCGTGGAACGACAAGCAGAGGCCGCGGTCGTAGCGGATTGGCGGCAGCGGCTTCAGTCATCTCTATCAACGACATGGATGACGACGACGGTAAGCGCTTCATCGCCTGCTTTGCTGCTACAGAGCTGCCGATTTGCTGATTGATTTAATCCATTGTATTCATTTCAGATGTACCGATGCCTCCAGCACGAGCTGCTCCCTCCCGACGCGGAACTGCCGCAGCTCGCGCTCGCGGAGGCGCCCCGGCAGTTGCACGTAACCTACCACAAACGCCGCCTATACGCGTCGACGAGGGTTGGAAAGCCACAACGTTACCGGTACCACCACCACCACCGCCTCCTGTCTCGAGAACGTCGTACAATTCGAATCCACCATGTGATTGCGGCGCCCCTGCAGCGAAGAAAGTCGTCGAGACGGAAAGCGCGACAAAGGGCAAGTGGTACTTGACCTGTGCCTCAGATTCGTGTGGCTTCTTCCAATGGGTGGAAAACATCTCGCCTGGTCATAGTAATCCATCGATGGCTGCTGTTCCGGCGAAGCGGCCGTATTCTGCTGTAAGTACTTCATCGCGTCAAGTTACCCAAAAATTTCAATGTCGTCGACTTTTCTTAGACTCAAGATGCTAAATCATCGGCGACAAGCAATGACACACCACGGAAATGCCAATGCAACGAGGACGGCTTCCTGGGCTCGACGAAGAAGGAGGGCCCGAATTATATGCGCAAGTTCTGGCGGTGCAAGAACTTTGAAAACCCGTGCAAATTTTTTGAGTGGGACGACGAGCCGCCGCGGACGAATACTTACAGCAGTCAAGGCGGAGCTGGTGCTGCCGGGCCGTCGCGGGCGGGGTCGTATGGTACCCCTTCTGGGAGCGCAATGCGGTGCTTCAAGGTAAGTTAATAGGTGACCTCTGAAGACTTTGAGGCTTACAAGGTGACCCTCGAAGTGCGACCAAGAGGGCCATTTCTCGAATGGTAAGTAAATAGCGTCATTGAGGAGAACACCACTGACAATGCCCTTGTTCAGCATGTCCCAACGGCGATTCGTCGTCAATGAAGCGCACGAAAAGTTACGACCCAGCAGGTGCTAGCTCAAGCGCGGTATGTTTCAAGTGTCAGCAGCCTGGGCACTACAGTACCTGTGCGTTGCTTCCGCTATTGTATTTGGTAGATGTGATCTGACAGCGAAAAAATGTAGCATGTCCAAACGGTGACTCAACCCCTAAATACAAAGGTGGTGCAGGAGGAGGCGGTGGTGGTGGTGGTGGCGGCGGCGGAGCCAAGAGCTCGGACGAATGCTTCAAATGTGGAAAGACGGGACACTGGAGTTCCAGTACGCGTTTTCCATAATTTTCTGTCTATTGATTTTGACTTGCGTCCCTAGATTGCCCGTCAGACCGAGGCGGGTCGAGTAGCTACACCAAGAAATCCTACTCCTCTGGCTCGGGTACTACAAGTAAACGCGGGCGGGGTGGTTCGACGAGAGGCTCGAAACGGGGGAGAGGGGCGAAGAAGTCAAAGTTCGGTGCTGCTGATGATTACTGACCGCCACACATACTCTACACAAGCCATTTCTTGATTCAACTTGCTAAGCTACATATGTATCCTACATCGACCCCAACTGCATCAATCATACACTACACTTTTATGGATCTTCCTGGCTAGTTTTCGGAAGCCTCATATTGTTTACATGTTTCTACTTTGACCTGCCTTCCTCTGGAAAGCATGGGCATCCAACCTCCGCACTTGTCATACCCCCCATACCAGGGAAATTTTCCTCGTCCCATATCTGCGGATCTTCTAGCCCAACGTGTAGGTGCTTAGGAAGTAAGCAAAACCATGCTGCCTTCGCTTCGTGATGATACATCTTCAATGCCTCGGTTGCCTTTGAGTGTAGAACTGCCCTGTGAATGACTGCCAGATCTCGAGAATCCAGCTTGTAGCGGCCACTCGTTCTTTGATTTTGTTCCCCAGCTTCCACGAGATAGTACTAGACAGAAAAATGTCAGTAGAAAGCCTATCATTATCAACAACCGAAGGGCACCATTGCATGAATGAAATTTGCATATGACGTATGTCCCTTTGCCGCCCGAACCAATTTCTGCAGATAGAAATCAAAGTCCCGTTGATTTGCCTCGGCTTCACGCTCGTCCAGCTCCTGTTTCCGTCGGTCGAGCTGTGAGAAGCGCCTGTCAGAGTCCTGCGCTGCGGGGAGGCACCGTCGCTTATTCGCCACCGACGCCTCGAATTCCGCCGCGCGCTTGCGCTGCTGTTTGAGGAACGCCTGTTCTTTGGCCTGATACTCTCGCTCCAAAGCGTCCTTGCAGCGCCTGAGCTCCTCCTGGAGCCGTTCTTCCTCCTGTTGCAGCGCGTTCTTGAGGGCCAGGTTGGCAGCTTCTGGCGACACCATCGTCACGATATGCTGCTGCATCTTGTGGATCAACTCGGCCTTTTGGGACATGGCTTCGCCGTGGAAGTGCCGTAGCCTTCGTTCGTCATCGGCGCAGGCAGCTGCCTGCTCCCTTAGTGCTTTAATATATGCTTTCGAGAAGTCTGGCGAGCTGTCCGAGCTGGAAATGCCGTTAGAGACACTGGTAGGTGTTAGTGAGTCGTGGTTCAAAACTTACTTCGTTTCAAAGCCAAGAATCTCCATACTCCAAAATATACGTTTGTGTTTCATGAGCTGCTCTGCAGTCGGTCGTAAAGTAGGCTGGAATGCAGTAGGTCAGCCACACTATGCAGTCGTTTTGGAGAAAAAACACGAACATCGAGCTGCAGCATGGACAATACTAGATTCTTCAAAGTGTCGGAATAAGGAGATACCATGGGTCGCATATGGCCATGTCTGTCGATTATCAGTCCTAGTCAAGGATGGTCACTAATCGACTCACACAATATTCTCTCGTAATGCAGAGCGGCTATGACTTGTAAATGCTGGCTCGAGCTCGCAGAGCTCGTATATGATGCATCCAAGCGCCCATATATCGACTGACGCATTATATTTCTGCTTTGACATGAGTTCAGGAGCCATGTACATGGGACTCTACAGAATAATAGGCTAGTAAGCAGAAAGTTGATTGGAGTTACACATGGGTATAGCTCACCCCGCATATCGTACCAGCGAGCTCACCAATTTCAATCATCCTGCTGAGGCCAAAGTCGCCCACTTTGATGTGGTCCTTGTCGTCGAGAAATACTGGCAGATAGCTTAGCATCTGGTTAAATGGTAGATGAAAAGAATATATATACCATTAGCTGCTTTCAGATCTCTGTGAAGCAATGGACCGCGCTTCTTGTCTTTATCGGGGTTGTTGCGTGGATTGGGGTGGTGGCAGTGATCTAGTGCCGCAACTAGTTGGGCAAAGTATCGCCATATCCGAGCTTCCGTAAAGAGGTACTTTTGGCCCTCTGACGGCCGTTTTTTCATTGCTTCACCTGCGCTCTTGATAACATCGTCCAGTGTTCCCCCACCACAGTACTCCATGATTATATGTGCGTGCTTGCTCGCATTGTCGACGAACGCATAGTTATAACGAACAATATTGAAATGGTCGAGTTTCCAAAGGGCATCCCTGTACCGCTTGGATCAGCCTTCAAACATGTGTTTGAACAGCGCCATACGTACACTTCCTGGGTGAGGGACTGGACCTGAAAGTCGGTAAATTTGCTCCAATCCACATCTTTCCTGGCATACACCTTCGACTTGTTTAGTCTAATTAAGGCAGAAAAGAGCGACTCAACTCACCTCTCTGGTATCCTTATGTTGAATTTTATATACGACACCAAACGATCCTTGCCCAAGTTTTCCTATAACGTCATAGTCTTCCATAAATTCCGATAGCGAAAGCCCGCGTTCGGAACTGCTTGACTCCTCTGACCGAGACGCAGACGAGCTATATGACCCTGGCGTCTGTGTGGCAGAATTCGACTCCAGCATGCTTCTGTCCTCTTCGTACTCCTGTAGCTCCGAGAGTGTCATGGGATCTTGTTCAAGAGGCATCGATCCTTCGGCGTAACGTGTCTCCGATTCTGTTAACTCTGGGGGATGGAAAGTGAATGGCATCGCGGAGGGCGGTTGAAGTTGCGTTCGAGAGGTGAATTTTTAGGAAAGAAGAAAATATGGTCGTCATTTCAGCGTAGAGTACAAGGCGGCGAACGTAACCATAGAACAGTCCTCGTGTCGGCACGCGTCAAGAGTGCGTTGTTCTCCAATCCGCGAGTTGTTGAACTTCAAAGTGATAGGCAGTATTATAATTGCTGGGAACATCCCCTTTTGGTGCGCATTGTAAATCCTCCAAGGAGTTCTCAGGAGCAGCACAGCAGGCGACGAGGAGCTTCAAAGGATCTTGTATCCTGATATACGGGAGATATAAGCGTTGTGATTAGCCCTAGTTGCAGAGGCTGCATGAATGACTGTGTGGTAGAGGTAGTTGGTGTTCAAGCTCAAGCCGGTGCTCAAGCGCTCAACGTCCATAGCTGAGTCTGAATTTGTCTGACCAGATCTGACAGGAAACAAATTCGGTTCAACTCTACTTCAACTTGGCCCTTGCCTGAGCTGCACCTATATTCCCGCTCCATTGCCTAGCGGCAAGCTCCTTCAGTCTTCTGTCATTGCACTAGCTGAAGTGAATCGAAGTGATGAGATGAGCAAGCACCATCGGACGACATGATATTCCACCCTGATAAACGGCTTCTCTGGCATCCGCGATACGATAACAAGTTTGTCGTAGGAGGAGGTACACAGATTACTTTGTACGAATGCGCGTCGGAATATCCAGAGATACGACATGTCACGTCGCAGCACGATCTGACGCACATGAAGGTGCGCGACAAACATGTTGCTCGTGGTCTGAGTCTCAATGGATTCAAAGTGCTTTGCATGGTCGCCAGATCCTGCGTTTGAAGATCTATTAGCCATCGGGAACAGGGATGGGAAAGTCGAGCTCATTCGTCTCGAGGCAGGCAAACAATCCTTGCGCGCCAACGCGCTTTCCAGCGGAAGTCGCGTCACCCTTCCTGCGCGTACTTCACGGAACGTCCATGCCCTCGCCTTCAGCGATGCAGAACCCAGTCACCTCGCCGTTGGCACGGACAAATACCGCGGGGAGAGCAGTATCTTCATCTGGAATGTCAACTCATTAGCCCCGGCGCTGCAGCTCTCGGTCAACGAGCATGATGATTCTGTACGACTCGAGACCCAGCGACGGACCATGTTCCCTCGCACAGACAACCCGCCCCAGCGCGACTCGCGGATCATCTCCCAGCACTCTCCTGCGGAGGTCGTCACTTCTCTTGCGTACGTGCCACGCTCATCGCAGATTTTGGCGGCGGCGCTGTCGTCCCGCTGGCTACGCTTGCTGGATCTCCGCGCAAAGCCCGGGGGCATGCTCCATCAAGCCGCAATTAAAGCACATACAATCGCTATGGACCCTTTCGACGAATACCGCCTTGCGTGCACGGCCGATGACACCGTCAATATTTGGGACAGGAGGAAGTTGGCATCGCCTGTGTTGACATTCACTGAGCGCGACGCCTTGGCAGATGGGGCTCGGTTCAAGGCAGGCACACCCATTTCAACACTCGAATTTTCGACTACGAGACGCGGATGTCTGGCAACGTTGGAAAGAGATTCTACTTACGTCCGATTCTGGGACTTAACGCAGTGTCGGGCCAAAGGCATCCACGACATTCCTGGCGGTGGGTCCTTAGATGGAGATGTACGAAGCGCCCAAGATCCCAATCATAGTACTATGAAAAGGACGGGGTGGGGTCGTGGCTGGTTGTCGACTACAGACCAGCCCAACCCAGGACGCCACTCGCCAAAGGAGGGCAGCACAGCAGGGCATGTGGAAACGAATTCTCAGGCAGCTTTTATCATTTCTGACACCAGAAGGAGTACGTCAATGCTTTGTTTTGATTTGGAAATGTACTGTCACTTACTATCAGTTAGCGAAATACTTCGCTCGTTCATTATCTTCCTTTGCCCTTGCACCGAACAGAACGGGATCCTCCCTAACCTCCAATGTCATGGTCGTCAATAAAGAAGGCGACCTTGAACTATACGCAATTCACGACACCAAAAAACAGATAACCTGGAGCTCTCGTGGCGACCTTGGTATCGGCGCTGGACTCGGAATGAAAATTCTCGAAGGCTACCGCGAAGGCGAAACAGATGACGACGCCTCGTATGCACAGCGGCGCGAGAGCTCGGCCCAGCGCTACGGCCGCCCTTCATCACGTTCCCGGTCCAGAGCCTCACGAGTGGAATCAACCGCCCGTGGTCGACTAAGCGCATCGATGGACCCTGCAGAGCGGACGCCACAAGCGCCTTTCTTTGGCCGCGGCGACGACGACGGCTTCCCTGCGCTGCCGTCTCAGCAGATCAAACCTGCGCAGACAGGGCTATCTGCGACCCGGCCAGGGAAGGTGCCGATGAGGAATTACAGTCCGGCGGCGGTGAGGAAGTACCGGAGCACCGAGCGGGGAGAGCCTAGTGCGCTGCTGCGGAGGAGTTTGTCGCGTGTTTCGAGGGCGGACTCGGGCCGCGTGCTGGATGAAGGTATTCATATGCGCCAGAGAAGGAGGAGCGTGGATCAGCCAAAAAGTGCTGCGAACAAGGTGCAAAAGAAGCAAGGTGTTGAGCATGTTGTACAAGACGACATATCTATGCTTATGAGGAGACGAGCGAAGGCGGGGTATGGACTGAGTCTAGTAGGTATTTCATCATCTGTTCTTTTTTCATGCTCCTAACGTGTCCCCATGTTTTCTTTCAGCCTAGAGAAAACGTGGCTCTCACTCAAGGTGAAGACGAAGACGATGTAGCGGCTCAAATGTTGTCCGATTTATGGAGTTGGATTCACAGTAAGCACCAGTTTAACCATCTCCTCCAACTGCATCCGCAGCTTAAACTCGTGATAAGTATCCAACGACGTGCTCTGCGTCCCTACACCTCGAGTCCACGGCTATGACTTCTCCTACCAAGGTCTCCAGGGAGTCTGGGAAGGGTTCTCTCCTATAGACGACCTTTCTTCAACGGTAGCCGAAGATACCCCCGTCGCTGTCGAGCGGTCTCTTTTGTTAGAAACCCCCGTTAACGCCCCACACCACACCCATGCTGGAACCCGTAGAAGCCGATCTCCAGGAGACGATTTACATGGCAATTGGTCTGCGGCAATCGCTACGCTCTGTTCGCGGCGGAATCTGGATAGGTGGTCATGGAGGTCGCCTGTTACGACAAACAAACTCCTGCAGAGAAAGGTGGCGCTGTTGACATGCGGCTGGAGTTTGAGGGAAGAAGAAATATCTGCTACTATTGCGCGGTTCGAGGGAGACGGGGAGATCTCGAAAGCTGCATGTTGGTTAGTTTTTACGGGCCAGGCGAACAAGGCCGTTGAGCTTCTCATGAGGAGCGATGGTATGATGTCTTGATCTCGTCAATTGATTATGACTTACCATGGTTTTAAGATGACACCCACCAAATGATGTCCGGAACAGTTGCTGCATTAGCACCTCTCGCAGGCAGGAATTTGGAGAACAGAAGCCACTTTGCTCACCTCATACTCCGGCTTCATGACCCTTACTTGCGTATGATGCTCGCCCATCTCGCTATGGGCGATTGGGCCGAAGTGTTGGACGAAGAAGTCATTCCCTTCCGCGAGCGCCTCATCATCGCATTCCAATTCCTCGACGACAAAGCGCTCTCTTCATATCTACGGCGGATGGTGGAGCATGCGGTACAGCACGGTGACATCGATGCGTTGGTCGTTTCTGGCCTGACTCGGGACGGCATGCGGATTCTACAGGCATACGTCGACCGAACAGGGGATATCCAATCAGCCGCGATCCTCAGTTCATATGTTTGCCCACTCAAGTTCAAGGATAAGAGGGCCGACCGCTGGCTGGAAGCTTACAGAGACTTGTTGGATGGTTTCAAGCTTCATCATCTTCGGGTCGGCTTTGACATTGAACGAGGACAGATCATTCAAGGGGGCATTCATAGCGGAGACCTCGTCCCGGAAGAATGGGCACCCCGGCAAATCCTTATACGATGCCACTACTGCAACAAGCCTGTACGAAACCCGGGCATGCTCATGTCGATGCAGCCAAAGGGCAAGGTTCGTCTTCATAGATACCTTCTTTGAGTTGCCTCCAACTCAAAATATATTCCAGCCGACCACATGCGAAAACTGTAATCGGGAGCTGCCCAGATGTTCTGTCTGCTTAATCACTTTGTCTATTGTCCATGATGCCGCACGAGAGGTCGAGCTCGGATATACCCACCATCGAGGTCAGCAGATCCCTGTCATAGACTATGAAGATTCCTTCAACTAATTATGTGTTTCTCAGATACCTTTGACGATGCCATTGTCATTTGCCAAACTTGCCGACACGGAGGGCATGCCGTCCACATCTTGGAGTGGTTCTTGGGCGAAGATACGGGGCGAACACACGATGTTTGTCCTGTAGCGGATTGCAACTGCCGATGCGCAGAAGAATTCTAGTTTCGGCGATCCTGGGCTTGTTTTACCCATGTTAGATCTCTACCTGATATTACTCATCTCTTTGGCTTGTGTACCTAATGACATCTTTCCACTACATGGCCTGTGTTTAGGATATGTATGTCAACACCCTTCCCAACAGCACAACTTGTCTGTAAAGATCCGAGCATGATAACAATGTGCGAATCTCCGACGACCGCGTTATCCATTACAAACTATCCGATCGGAGTCATACTCCCTTCTCCCAATTTTGCATAAGTTACTGACGGACGGCATCATGCCTTTTCAACCTCTGAACCGACGACCGGTTTTGCGAGCAACAAATCCAACAAATTGTCGAAGCTGATCGTTAAGAACTATCATCATGGCCTTCGTCAACAACTATGTGGCTCCTCGACGGAACGAAGTCGACATCTCTCTCAAAGAGGAATATGACAACAATAGCGCCGTCGCGGTGCCCCCTGTCCTCGAGAGTCCTTGCGTCCAGGTCGTACCCTTTCATCCTTTACTTCATGCGAAGGCGTTCTACACAGCCTATCAAAATGACGCCGCCGCGATCCACAAATACCTCCCCACGGAATGGCCAACATTTGAAAGCTTTCTCACCATGATCGAGGCCTTCATCCGCTCCGACCCTTCGTGCGCAATCTTCACCATCATCGACACCACCAAAGCGGCCGACTCAGAGCTCAGCCCGCGGGTCACAAACGGACGCGTCGCGGGCCTCATCGGGTGGCTCCACGCCAGCACCGCACACCTCACCGTCGAGATAGGGCCCGTGATCGTCCTGCCCGAGTTCCAGCGCACACACGTCACAAGCAACGCCATCGGGCTGCTCCTGCGCTACCTGCTTGACATACCTGCCGACGGCGGCGTCGGCTTCCGTCGCGTCGCGTGGTGCGCAAACCCGCTGAACGCCGCGAGCATCGTTACTGCGGAGAAGATGGGCTTCGTGCAGGAGGGCGTGATGCGCTGGACGTGGGTGCTCCCTGAGGGAAAGGAGGGGAAGCCTGTGGATGGGCGCAGGGGCAAGGGAAATGGCCGTGATAGCATCTTACTCGCACTGTGCTGGGATGACTGGGTCAATGGCGCGAAAGAAAGGGTAGAGAAGCGCATGGAGAGAGTATAAATCTATTACTAGCTAAGTAACTAAAGCATCAAGTCCTGCAAATCTTCATAGATTTCACGCGTCTGCAGAAAGGTGTGAGCAACAAGCCAGTAATTTGGATTGATAACATACCCTTTCAATTCGGACCTGTTGTATAGGGACCAAGTCCTCTGCTCGCGTCCACATATCCGCGCCACCCAGCTTTACCTCCCGCCAATATTCTGCAGCAGTCACTGGCTTGGTGAAATCTTCCCGCAAGACTACTCTCGCGTCCTGGTCGAGTCCATTTTGCTCTATCTCGTTTGTTATCCACTCGTCGGTCGAAACCACGATCAACACCTGAAGATCTGGACGCTCTTGTAATACCCTCTCAAACGCTGGCAGATAGTGCTTGTGGCTCTTAGAGAACAGCTCTCCAAAAGCCAAATGCGTGAGCGAGGGCAGCGCTATGATATTGTCCCAATCCAACTGCAGTGGCGGATACAGCCCAGGAGGGTTCACCACCTCCAGATGGCTCAGCCTGGGGAACATCGCCGGGTCAAAAACGACTGGTCGTGTCTTGATACTCCAGATTGCTTCCAGGGGCATGGAAAGCCGCTGCAAGTTGTGGGTGTTGATGCATGGGAGGAAGTTGTCGTGGAAGGTATTTGGGTACACCCACGCGCCCACATGGACAGCCCCTGAGCAGGCCTCTATCAACCTCTTTGCGTCCTCATAGGAGAGCATGTTGGTGACATGCAGCCGCTTCACGGTGCGCCCAAAGAAGCTCGCTGGGCGTTCGTTGAATGTTCGCAAGAAGAGGTCAGTCGTCTCATGCGGCATCTCAAGGATGACCGTCTCATAGAGCACAGTTTCAACCCTAGACTTCGGTTTAGTCCGTCAGTCATCGATATGAGGCCTGTGCACGTACCATGCCTGTACGTATCTCGAAACGAGGCTCAGCTTAGGACCAACTCCAGGATACGCTCTCGTCGTCAGCTCGAAGATGTCGCGCTCCAGCTCATAGGGAAGAACAACTGGGGCTTTTGTGTCGCTCATGAGGGTGCCTAGGTGAAAGACAAAGTCGTTCGATAGTAAGAGCCTCGAGCTGTGCACAGTGGATCGGGGATAATGTGGTACGTACCTACATGAGGCGAAACGTGTACTTTCCCCCTTTGAGACGGCTCCAAACGTTGTTCAACTTCATAGACATCGGCGTAGGCGCCGCTTTTTTAAGCTGAATCGGGACTTGATGCGGGTCCCTTGAGCTGTGCAAGTTGGTGACTTCACAATTATTAACACAGTATGCAAGTCAAAATACTTTGGCTAGGAGAACGGCCGATGGACAATCACGAAATGAACGGTGGCATCGGGAGAATAGTGGTGCTGTAAGAGCGTCGTTGGCGAGCGCTTCCTCAATACATGCTTAGGCGATCAAATTTCTAAAAATAGCATGCGCCCATACCGCCTCAAGTTCGACATCACTGGAAAACTAATAAAAGCGCCCGTAACTGGCGGAGGTACGCGTCATGATTAATATCTCTTGAAAATGTATGTTTTGCTACTACTGGTGGATCACCCTCTTCTATGGAACCAGACAGGGAGACATCTCTATGCTGCAAGACTCATCTCGCTTACCACTAGGCCCCACTGTGACAACACATCAGATATTGACAACCATGGCTTGCAGCTACTCTCATCCTCAATCTTGAGAGTAGGGCCCCTAGATCACTTTATCAAAGATACCGCGGACTTCGTACATTATATCATTACCAAAAGTCCCAGCATCCCGGGGGGGGAAGTGGAAGTTGAGGCTAAGATTGGCGTTCTGCATGACAAGACATCTTATGGAGATTGCAGTTGCCTGTCATGGTGGAGGCAAGTAATATTCCTCCCTTGTTTGATCTTTTTTCTTGATGTAACTGATCTCCTGTGTTTATGTGATAATCACACCTGAGGGGGCTAATCCGCGATTTGAGAGCGAGATAACGGCTGTATGAATGTCGATTCGCTATGCTGTTAAAACATGTCGTGATTACTCAACTACTCACATCTCTCGCGTAGAGTCTTTATCAGCACTATATAGTACGCCTCAATAACGTCAAAGGGTAGCCTATGCTCCCTGGAACGCATTTGAAGTACCATCAAGAGCATCTAATAGGTTGCTTCTACAAAGGGGATGAAAGTGGAGCTAATAGAATGAGAGTGGTCTGGAACATCAAACATAATAGGGATATTGAATGTGTATGCAAAATTCGTCTTGGCAACTCGGATACCTACAATCCTAAATACAAAGTCGGTTGAACAGTGAGTGTCAATCCTGAAGCACCTGGTGCTTTGGCGTCGTCTTAAGCCACGACTATTACTTGCTGATTGACTTCTTTACCTTGTAGTCTCATCTCCAATAAATGCCAATATGAAACCATTTTAAGTTAAATAAACAACGACATTGGTATACGCACGAGGAACGCAGAATTGAAGTCACTGTGACTACCGCCCTACGTATTACCCTAGTAGTAAGCTTTTTCAATCTTGCCATGAACAGCTTGCAGCAGCCATGGCCACTGATACGCTTCTTAGCTATCACACGAGCTGAAGTGGGAGATATTGCGCCCCGATTGCATTGTCGCAGCGGCACATGAATGAGGAGACTCAATTGCCTAATGCCACAGAACTCGAACAAACTGCATTCGATCATTGAATTAGGGATTTCATCTATAATGCAAGAGTTCTCATAAGGAATGCTCAAGTCAATGCCTAGAACAAAGAATCATGTGGTCGATGTGTGGGAGCTTACATGTACGTGGTGGGCTAGTCTGACCGTCAAGTAGTATACTAGCTGCTGTGTTCCTGCATTTCTCCACGGTAATAGACTCTGTACTGTATAGGGCTGCGACAACATCAACTAACCTCGTTGGAAAGCAAGTATGACTTCAATATCGGAGCATGACTACGAAATGCACCTCCACCTGTTGACTTCGGGAAGGTGTGGCAGTAGGGCATTGCAAAACTGCTTGAATGGGACGGTCACCTAATCAATCGAGCAAGGCTCTCATCGTGTCATATCCCGACCAGAGCGGTAAGCGGTATTGCACACTCTAAGGTATAAAGACATGTATCCTACTCCTACTACATGTATGTATTCAAGTCGCCTCCTACAACAGCTCACGGATTGACGCGATATCACAAACCATGTCTACAGAAATCATCACAGCCGTGATTGATTCCACTTCCTACTGTAAGCATTTTGACATCCTATGCATAATGGTAACAAGAAGCTTGACCGAGTATACGATGTCTGGTCAGTTCTGGCACTCTACCGCGTTCTATCCATCACTCGCCACTTAAACATCGGCATCCTAATGGCGGCCATGGCTTTTATTCCAAGTGCAAATGGCCAATATCCCGGGGCGCCTACAATCCCTGACACGCATTTTGATGATCCACCTCCCGTATGGCCAATAGATCCATTCCCTCGAAGTGACTCGAAGGGTGGATCTTGCCATATGAACAACCCCAAGGCCTGTATTGTGTTTTGGATATTTTTGGGTCTCTGTGAGTCGTCTTATATGCACATCTGAGCTTAATAAAGCAGGCACTCATAGTTGAAATTTCAACCACCGTAGTTATCCTGATTTTTTTTGGCGTCATCATCTTCATTTGGCGTATATTGTTCACATGAGACTGATTGGTGTACTGCCGCCACCACCTAGTAATAAATGATTGCATGCGCGGTGACTCTAGAAAAGATGAAAGTAGCCGAGCCATCGCGGTTTCCCACCCTGTATACGACTTGGACCTTTGGTTACATTATAGTAGGCTTACGAATTCTATCTGCGAAACTTTTCCGACCCACAGTCGCAACTGGAGCTTTTTTTGCCTTGAAAACAATATTAATAGACAAAAGGCGTACTGCACTACATTTCTCAAGAATATGGCTTATGTACTCTTCAGAGAGGCGCAGCAATTGAATGCAATCTCTCTTTTCTCACGATTGTTAACGGGCGCTTAGCGCTTAACGCCCATCAGCCATCCTCGCACGGAATTTAACAACGCAGCAACCGGGAGCACACGCATATGATGGAGTATAGCTCCTGTCTCTATGCCTCAAGTATTCCTGAACGGTTCCGCTTGAAATTTACTGGACGAAAATACAAAGGGCTTCAACGTTACTTACCCTTACAGCTGTAAGCTCGTCGTTAGTTCTTCTGCCAAGTTTTATGTGCACTGCACGTTGAGTTCGGTTTGGTGTATCACTCTCTGCGGATAATCATCGATCATCGTTCATTGTCACCAACAAACCAACATGATCACACCTGGCTCAAAATCGCCCTTGCCTCGCCTGAATCTGCGTACGTTATGCTGTGCTGGAAGGTTGTTTACTAACTTGAAGTCGAAAAGAGAAACAAAAAAAGGATATTCCCGCTAGCCGACTTGAACGACTGACCTCGTCATTTCATATGTCGAATACTAGTGACGCGCTCTACCACTGAGCTAAGAGGGACATGACTGATGAGAAGAATTACTTGATAATGAGACTGCGGGGGAGATTGTGATAATAATAACTTTTCTTGGGATTGAGTACTGCTGCGGGACAGACCGCGCATGCCCCGCCAGTGGTCGTGATGATGTACTTATTGGCGTAGACGTGGCAGCAGGAAACGCATTGGCCAAGCTCTCCTATATCTCCCTCTTAGCTCAGTGGTAGAGCGCGTCACTAGTATTCGACATATGAAATGACGAGGTCAGTCGTTCAAGTCGGCTAGCGGGAATATCTTTTTCCTGTTTTGCCAAAGCTGTGTGTTGTACTCAGAGTCGTTTCATATGCCACCGACGAGACCGCTTGAAGTTCGAGACAACTAGTGACACACCGGACGACTGTAGTAAACTCCGCTTCACTTCAGGTTCACTTCCGAGTTCAAGGACATTTATTACATGTCGATTGGATGAAGAACAGGGGTTATGTACATATGTGATGGTCTACAATATTTGAGGTGTCTAAGGATCAAGATGAGATAGAGCATGAGATGAGATGTGGTGATCGACTGGATGGTGTCCTCAAGGCGCCTATGCAAATTAAATAAGGAAGATAGTTGGTATGTTACAATGAATGATAAATGAGCAGGAGTAGACAAGGATGAGCGTATAAAAGCATAAAGATAGAACCGAAACGACCCAAAAGAAAAGTTATGTAAAATCACGACTGTGAACCGGAGCTTTGACGGCTTAGTGCATTATCCTCCGCATTGCTAACGGTCGTCTCAAGCATAGTTGGTTGCACTGCGGGTGTCGCTGGCTCGCTTCCTCCACGAGGATGAAGCCTCGACGCAGGTCTCGAATCCCTCGCAGCCTCCTCGTAGCTCGGCAAACCGCGCATACTGTCGAGCGGAGGGACACCACCCAAGAACCCGCGCGCCGCAATGCTATAATCCGGCACCTCCGTGAATGCACGGTGCAAGATCGCAGGCCCTGCGATGCTCGCTGGTGTGTTCAGCATGTGTGCTGCGAATTGAGAATTTGTAGAGTAGGAAGAGTAAGGGCCTGTGGAGAGAGGGGAGTGCATCGGTGGGATAAGCGCGGGGGACGACAGTGTTTGGTGGAGACCCGGAGAGCTCAAGGCGGAATGTGGCGGTGGGGAGTGCATCGGCGGCGCATATCCGCCTGGTGGAAGCACGGAGGTAGATTGAGTGGCGTAGGGATTGCTAGGGATGGTGATGGACGATGGAACAGAGCGTGTATTGGTGTTGGTGCTTCTCTCTCCGTCTTCTGGCGAACCTTCTCTGCTCGGCTCACCACTGTGATGCTGCCCGTTCCTCTGCGCATGTATAGCATGCCCATGCGCGCGCGCTTCCCTCTCCCTGTCTCGATCATGAACTTGGTTATGATGACGGTGTCCAGTCAACGCGCTGAACGGCCTCATTGTCGCCTTGAACAAGCTATGCAGGTTGCGCCCTCCATGACCGTGACTCTTGTCGTGCTTTTCGTGTTTGTCTACAGGTGCCTGGACGTCTGCAGCCGATGTTGGACGTGACAAGGGCTGGCCTCCGCTTCCCTGAGGTGGGAAGAAACCCGACGCAGAAGGTGATGGTCCACCACCACTACCAGCAGGTGACGGAAGCGCACCTTCTGGAGTAAGTGCCGGTGCTGCAGGAAGATTGAGATGGCCTTGCGATGTTGTGGAGTTGACACGCGAGCGCGAATGCGTTGAGGAAGGGGTGTCGCTTGCAGCAGGTGTAGCGTGCGCAGGAGACATGCTCATCGCCAGACCACCAAAACCACCCACAGCCGGTGAGACGGGTCTTGAAATGGGCCTCAATGCCTCTGCACTTGGCCTACGACTTCCTCCTGTCGACGGTGGCGCACGGTCGGGACTGTTCGCGCGACTGTTAGCCCTACTACCCGCACGGCTGCCCCATCGACTGCCTGACCTCCTGCCAGCACTGCCAGGTCCACTTCCACCATGCGCACCCGCTATATAATGTGGCTGAGGCGCCGGCGCACGCACGGAGGACGCGTTGGGCAAGTGCATGTGTGATTCAACACTCTGGTGCGGCGAGCCGCTCGAACTGCCATTTCCAGAAGTACTGGCTGGTGCCCCGGGGCTGGGTGTGGTGTATGCAAGCATCCCACTCTCAATTCCAAGACCTGCAGCAGTCAGCGCCGCCGCAGCACCAGCACTGCCTGACGTACCAGGGTTGCTTCCGGCAAGACGGCGTACAGGCTCATCGCTGAGACTGAGCAAGAGCTCACTGTTCACCCAGTCCAGTGGTGTCAAATCGCCTGCATGGCCTGGCACAGGGGGCAGATGGCGCTGAGCGCGGTGCGAAGGTGAACCTACTTGGGATTGTGGCTGCGAGGCTCCCTCAGAAACTCCCCCAGCAGGTGTGCTGCTACTAGACATGATGGAATTCACCGCGTCCGCCAGGGAAGTCATCTGGGGCAGGTCGGCAGTGCTATTCCGTCCACTGCTGTTGGCCGTATGCGCCACATCCTCCAACTGTTGCGTGAGCGCTACATGGCTAGCACCGTCCTGCAAACCTCCAGCACCGTCCGGCGCAGGGCTCGTCGGTGGAGGCGTCGTTAACGTCCCGCCAGGAGTCGTCACGGGACCCACACGCCCCAGCCAAGGATTCGACACGCGCATCGTCACCGCTTCGGGCAAGAACATGTTCGCGACGCGATCGCGCACATGCGCTGTGTAGCTCGGGAGCTCCCGGTCATCGTCGCCAGCGTTCGCACCCACCAGGGCGCCCGTCTGCGCATTGGGCGAGCCTGGGACGCCGTCGATGATGTGTGCCCCGGAGCCATCGTCCGTCGTGCGCGGGAAGCCGAGGTTGAAGTCGTCCGAGTCGTCATCCTCGTCTCCGAAACCATCCTCATCACCATACGCGTGGTAGTCGGTGCCCCCCTCTTGTCTCCGCCCCCGCCGCCTCCTCTGCCGGCCCTCTTCTCCGTTCAGCCGCAGACCGACGCTGCCCATCATCAACCTGCGCGTCGGGACACTGATACCCCTCGCCTCCTCCAGCACGCGGCTGTCGAGGATGACCACAGGTAGACTGCACCTGAGCTCGCTGGTGTGCCCATCGCGGTTCCGGATGAGGATGCTCCAGCGCACGCGATGCGAGACGACGATCGGATCGAGCGAGTGGCTGGGCGTCGGCGCGAGAGAGTCTTTATCTTTGGGGTGGAAGAAGGTGCCGTTCGCATTGAAGAGCGGAGGAGCGGCAGAAGAGTCGTTCGCGCCAAAATATGACGGTGCATTGGACGGCGGGAAGTGGTCGCCTGCAGGTGTGTTGGGGAGAGATGTGATGGGGTTCAGGCTGCCACCAGGAGGCGCGCCTGCGCTGAGCGGGATGCGCAGCTTCACGAAGGTGACAACATCGGCATTCTCATAATCGCCCTCCTCGTCATCATCGTCGATATTGTTAGCGCCATTTTGATTGGCGTGCGTGGGGTTTGATGATGAAGTCATGTCGGACTGGAAGTTGCCTGGTTCGCTTGACAGCCGCGTGAGGTCGCTCAGCGCCGTTGGTGCAGAGTGTTGTGTACTCGGTGGCCTGGACGAGGACCCTTGCCTCTCCTGCGTTCCTGAACGTGCCGTCGAGCCCGATCTACTGCCTGCAGTCGCCCCACTATCATCTCCCCAGTCAATCTCCACCGCCCTCCCGGCCACAATCCCATGCTTCACACTGCAAATCCTCCGCGTATCCTCCTGCGTGCCACTCCGCGCGTACACCTTCACCGTCTCCCACAGCGCCGTCTCTACCTCCAGCACCCTCACGCCCTTCCGCAGCGGGCTGAATTTGATCACCGCCGCGACTTCGTCGCCTGCTGCCCACGCCTTGTGCGGTAGCATGAGCGAGTACATGACCTTCTCCGGCCATGTGTTCTCGATTTCGAGCGTCTGCTGGTACTCGAGCGCCTCGGGCGTGAACGCGCGGAGGATCGTCACCGGCGCGACCGCCTGGAGGGTGCTATGCTGCGAGAGCGAGCCGAGGAAACCCGGTCGCGTCGCGACAGCGCGCAGCTTGTACGCGACGCTCGCACCGCCGAGCGCTGACGTGCTAAGGCTAGAGGGCAGCGTACCGCCGATTTCGAGGTGGAATGGAAAGAAGTGCCGGCCCGCTTTGAGCGTGCGCGCGTGTCGCTTGTCGCCCTCAAGGAAGGACCAGTCATGGTTGCACACAACATAGGTGATGGACGTGCCGCTGTTGAGCAGGCTAATTTTCTTTGTCAGTTACTGTCTTTCCGGGTGTTATATATGATCGGAAACACGCACGACTCGGTAGCAGGCATAGGAATCTTCGCCTTGCCGCGGAACTGGAGGGTGATCTCCTTCACGCTCGTCGCTTCGGTCAAAAATAGCGCGACATGGCCGCTTAGCGTCGTTGGCTCGACGTCCGGGCCGGTGCCTCTTAGCGTCAGGAAAGGCGCGTCGAGGATGATGTCGAGGTGCGGTTTCTCTTTTGAATGTGAGTCATGGTGTTTATCTTTGTGCTCTCGTTCGTGACGGTCCCGGTCCCGAAATCCCATTGATGTCGACGATGATGTACCGGAGTTTTTGTTCTGGATATCAGTGATGGTGTTGTACTTGAGCGAGGGCGGTGCTTGAGGCAGGTTTAATGTTTCAGGGAGATTGGTGGCACTGTTGTTCGCTGAGGGGAGTGCGGAGGAGAAAGCAGATGGGGGGTAAGGATGGTTGTCTGGATGGTCGTTCACGTGTGCCCAAGAGGAACTCGAGGTTGGGATACGGCCAAGTGAACCTACACGGGGAATATGAAAGGATGGCAGGTGGAAACCAGACGTCGATGGTGAGGCAGAAACACTTCCGGAAGGAGATGGGTGGAACGGTGTGGCTGAGGTCGAGTGAGGGTGGTATGGTGCAGCTTCTGTCGAGTGTGGGTGATATGGCCCTGCGAGATGCGGGTGCGACGACGTCGATGAGTGAGGGTGAGCGTACCCTGATTCACTTCTATCCTGCGCCTTGCCTTTGTCTTTCCCTTGCCCGTGCGGTGAGTGGCGGTTGGTGGTGCTGGATTCGTCTACCTCTGCCTGTTCCTGAACCTGAGGATTGAGGTGAGAGGGGTGGAGGGGGGTATTAGAGGAGAAAGGCATATTGAATGGGTGCGGCGGGGTTGAAGTAGTGTGCAATGTGGATGTCGGACTGTTGTGCTGTGCTACTGCTGCAGGGTAGACGTGATTGATAGTGACAGCAAAGAATGAAAAGATGTAGCTCGAGAGAGAGCAGACGAACCGATCGCGACGACACAGAGAGTCAGAGAGCACTCTTTACATACGCACAACGCCGGTCCGTAACGCCCTTTTTCCGTTAGCGTCATCTTAGATCTTGCGCCGATCGTTCTTTTGTTGCCGTCATGTCTATTTTTGGCCGCGTCTGTCACATCTTTGTCCCGGGCTGGCCTGGTTCGGCTCACCCACCATCTGTCCTCCACCATGCTGCAGCCAGCTATCGGCTATCGTCTGTTTCTTTGTGTCGAGCAGTGTCGAAGGCGTTCTCCTGCCAGAGCATACCCAAACAGACAATAGCTGCAGATGCCTGCATTCCACCTTATCGATATTTATTCTGCATTGTCACACGCTTCCACCGTCCCCCTCATGATCATAATGCTGGGAATTATAACGACCATCCACAGTGCCGAACCCTAGCTTGCACCCGACGGCCTGCCCATCCCGCGGCACGCCCTCGACCTACGATTCCACACACTATTTTGCACCACCAATTTCCGCAATCTTCCGCAAGAAGTAGTTGTGGATGCCCAGACTGACTAATTTCGTATATTCCCCGTGTGTACCCGCTTTTCATCCCACTACTCATCGAAAATATTCGAGACTTCTGGCAACACGGTGTCACAGGGCGTACCAATTGATCCTCACTAGAGTCTTAATTTGCAACAATACCGCCACCCTTACCTTCGCCATCCCAGCGGATTAACCTAGTACCAGGCTCTATAATAACCCTTCTTTGAGCATCCCATGCAAGATATTCTAATTCGTATCAGAGAAATTGGTGAGATTGAGCACTTGACATGATTCTTCGCTTTCTTTCTATCTGAAATGGCGAGTTCTGGAGCGCGAGAGACCTCAAATATCACCGTAGTGGTCGAGTGCCTTCACAGTTAGAAATCCGACATGCACAATTTCAGTGATACCAGGCACAAGATAAGCCGATAACAATTTTTTGGGGTTACAAATGTAGCCCTTTTCCGAGGACCTTATTTTCTCGGTTACCTGTCGCGCGGTTCTGCGTATCTCGTCGTAGCGCCAACGTGCCACTTATCATTGCAAAGGGGGCTTACCCGATCTGATTAGGGAGTTTGAAGAAACGGCGACGAACGTGAGAAGTCGGACTTCAAATCATGGACATTTTCAACCGCCTTCGGCATTCTCCGGCGTTCTGCTCTGCGCCCACAAACGACTCATTGTTGCTTCTTGAGGTAACCATGCCCACTTTTTGTATTGACTGAGTCATATTATACGCCTCAGGGGTAGTGATAATGCAGTGGACCGCCTCACCACTACATACTAACCTGTAATGGCATTTGATCAATATTTCGCGCTAAGCGCCCGTTCAAACGGCTCCGTGCCCGCCACCAACGGGTACGGACGCTGAGTGCCGTACAGCAGTAATCTGAAGTGCCCTTATAATAATAGACGACATACTCCAGTATCCCACTCTTGACGCTGCAAAAGCAGTTGAATATATGTTGCATTGTGTGTGCCACTGACTCGGACGACGTCAAGTACGCATGCACAGTAGGTTGCTTTGACACTGCTTTTTCTATATAAAAAAAGCGTCAATGAAATAAAGCGCCGGTACAACATAACACTGCTTTGCTTACTCTTGCAGCACTCACTCCGACCACACGCTGGCATATAAAGAGACAGGCATGTCATTCAAGTCCCCACGCCCCCACCACTTCCTCACGCCGCAATCCAGCTCCTGCCCTCGTATATCAGACATCCCTTGCTTCAATAGCGTGTTAAAAATTGATGAGGACTACAACGCAAGTGCACAGCTGTTCTGAGAAGGTGACGACTGATAGGGGGACCAACTCCTTCGTGGAGTCTACACCGCAGCTTCAGTTGGGATCACCAGGCTCAACCGAGATGGCGGACCCACTGAAGGACTTCAATTCCATTGCTCCAGAGGATCTTCTTCAACCCGCCGTTCGAGCTCTGCGTTATATCGTGCTCATGAGCAAGAGTCAAGACCTCAACCGTGTAATCAAGCTGTCACTCTTCAGCCTTGCGCTTGCGCTTCAAATTCCATCTGTAAACGCCAAAGGAACGGCTGGAAAGATTGGCAGCTCTTTTGCCTGTCTGAGCCAGCGCCGTGTGACGAAAGCTTGTCGTATCACATCTTATGTGTCCCTTGGCGTTGGTGAGTCCTATCTTCTTCTGAGTCCGAATTTACTGTGATTACTGACCCTTACACCTCGCAATTCTGGTTATTGTGCTAGTTTGTGTAGCGCTGCTAGTCGGGCTAATGTTTTGTGTGCGGCGTTTCTGGAGGCGTGCACGAGATTACATCTCCGATGTATGAGAACTAGAGAGATGAACGATCATGAGATCCTTGAAGTATTACCTCAAGAACTTTAGTGTGTTTCCTTTGGACAGTAGAGTAAAGCTCAGCCCACTTATTTACGCCAGCAAGGACGTTTTATACGCACAATATTCCATCTGATGGTAGCCCTGTGCATGCGTACATCAACCAAATGAATGACCGTGTGCAACTCACAAGTCTTCATGCGAAGGGAGAGCAGGAACGTGAGATTTTGGGCTCTGAACTACTGGTAGAGTACGGCATTCAGTGGTATCGGCTTTGTGTGCCACAGATTGCCCACAAACTCTTGTCGTTTTTGCTTTGTGGGTGTCGCCATCCCCTCTCTTTAGGTAGAGAGAAGGCGTATAATGTTGTATCCCCATATCTAATAACAATCAATTCTCGATCAAGTCAACAAATAAATCCCAACTAATCACTATATCCCAACGTTAAATTCCTCTGGAAACAAAATTCAACATGACGGCCACATTGACACACCCTATTTCCCTCTATCGCATCCTGCTCAGGGTATTGATAACAGCATGTCTCCTTGCATTTGGAGTACCAATTGTAGCCTGGATCCGGACTGGCAGTGTAGAACTGTTAGATGCTGCTTCTGGCTGTTCGTGTAGGAAATGCGACGAGGTTGCATGCTATGTAGGCCTCGGGCTTGGTAAGTCCGATTTTTTGTTCACTTATACCAATTAGACCCTAATATTCAATCATTTCACTTCTGGCAGCAGGGTTGTTTGTGCTATGGGCAACTTTCGATTTCTACTGTAATTGAGCGCACTGTATTAAATATCCAAATGGACATTCTTCCTGCTCTTCACTCGCAGTGGCTAATCCAATTTCAAGGACATTACCATAGCTTTCGGGCCTTGGTGCCGTGTTTTTGTGCGAAGTTCTGTTGTTTGAATGACTCTGTACACCGTGTATGAATTCCATTCTGCCATTCTTGTCTGAGAAGGGGTGATTCGCTTGCTGGCGGGTGAGCTGGTTTATGAGAAGCCTGCCGCGGAATAGAGTGGACCCACATATTGACATCGGGCGGATTGCAAAGCAAAGCCTGTTACGCAACGCTTATCAATCCCCTGACCGTGCCTTCCCACAACCCAAAAAAAAAGTACCAGCAACCTCTCGGGTCGGAACTCACATTCACCGGAGATGCAGGTCAGCAAGTTCAGCTTCTCTCTGACTATGGGAAAAGGTGTGATAATACGGTTGCTCGCCGAGGCTCGCGGTGGAATGATTGGTACACATACTTATGAAATGCCCTTACAAATTGTTATGGCAATGGCGATCGGACGCCACAGATGGCTTTTCACACGCCTGAGGCACTCTCTCAGATTTTCCATTCAACGGCTATGTAGCAAATCGACCGTTGACTTATTTACTATCTAATCCACTTCTTCTCATTTTCACTATGGATTTTCACTATGGTATAAGAGTATGCCCGAAGAACAGTAACGGTTTGAGGTCAACCGGGTCGGGTATCTTGCTACCCGGTTTAAACCCCACAACAAGCGCCCATGCTGCCCAAACCTACCCAAACGCTGCCATGCAGCTGATACACATCATCCTAGTCTGCGGTCTGCCCGTGACATTGTACTCCGGAACGTCCAGCACCGGAGACGATATTGTATGACGACACATGTTGAAGAGGTCTTGAAGCCTTTCGTGTAGGCGAAATCACTTGCGCGTTTGAATATACATACGGGATAGGCGTGGCGTAGTATCCGCAACCAAAAGTGACAGATTATGAGCATCTAGATCAACTGTAATTTCTTTAAGCATGATTTGCGTTTTATCCTTTCGGATACTCAGTATTTGAGAGTGAATGATATCACATTATCGCATAGTTGTATATTTTAAAGATATATCCCTACAACATCAAATATCAGGGTATGGCGAACATAAGTCCAGACGCACTGCTAGCCACCAGCAAGGGCGTTTGTTTGCTATTAGAAGGTGATCGGATATTGACATACCGCTACCCGGCTCTTGTTGTAGCAATACGTACGTTACCTTGGTTCAGATGTGACCCCGCTCGCAGTTCGGTTTGGTTCCTTCAGATAGAACGGTGCGTTGCTATAATTATGAGTACAGCATCTGTATACTTACATGTTATAATTCATGATCATCACCTTTCATCGAAATCAACTCTGCCAGCACATAGGTACATAGTGACTTATGATCCAACAGATCTGGACACTAAAAAGCCGTATGCTGCTATTTTTATCACGCCCGAGAAAGTTGTGCTTCTGTGCTTCTTGGTAACCATTTTGTTGTATCCTCACCGAGCTCCTTCCATTTACGAGTATACTTGTAAACAATACAAGACACTACACAGGCATTCACAGAGCCGCGTCATTGAATGTGCCCTCAAAGTGCCTCGATCGTGATCATGGCGGTGTCGAGAACCCTCAAATAGTCGGGGTGCAACATCTTCGGTTGAATTAGATTATATCCAAAAGGATAGCGGCGAGAAAGGCCAATGAAAATTGTTTGCAGGAGGATCTACGTACTATCAAGATCAGATATGCATGAAGACAAAAGATGAGTTCAATTGCTCCCGTTTCAAGCTCTTGTTGAGCTAATGTGCTTTGCATATTTCCTCTTTCGGAATCATTTTTGACATTTATAGAGCAATGATCTTGATTTGGAATATCGATAGTGCAATGGTTTGTGGTAGCCAATCGCTAGAGCCTGCGATATGGAAATTAACGCGTAAACTATGCAATGTGAGCGTTGGCATGATATCCCAGTAAGCAAAATGTCCAAAGTAAACTCTATGGCACTGAGTCGAGCATATTCCCATGCAGATGGTATAAATTTTCACTGACAGCCCGCAATGTCGAGCGACAAAGCACCGATAATTTGGCTCCTTTCACCTTCCGACCAGATTCCGACTCGCGGAATAGCCTCAATCACTGTCAGTGAAGGACATCCGGTGGCACTGGATCAGCTCGGACCGTCATTTCAATCACCCTGAAATGCAAGAGGTGTCGCGATCGCCGTTTTAATATTGGGCGCCGTGCGGTGCTTTGAGTGACAGATAATAACAACCAGATGGAATGGAGGCGTTACAATCTTTCCAGACAGAGAGATGGAAGAAAGGTATCCTTTACAGCAACATTCCGGGGTACAAATGGGAGACAAAAGATCACATAAAAGTGTATGCGCCGAAGCGTGCCACATCAGCGAGGTTTATCCGAAGACAGGGAGGACAAAAGATATTCCCGCTAGCCGACTTGAACGACTGACCTCGTCATTTCATATGTTAAATACTAGTGACGCGCTCTACCACTGAGCTAAGAGGGATATGTTTGATGAGAAAATTGCTTAATTATGTCGTCAAGTAGGAGTTCATGATAATAATAACTTGTCGGGGACACATGCGTGCGAATCATAACCGACAGACCGCACCGCCGTGTGCCCCGCTGGTCATCATGATCTGGGTATTGGCGCAGACGTGGCAGGACGTGATACACTGGCCAAGCTGTACAGTATCTCCCTCTTAGCTCAGTGGTAGAGCGCGTCACTAGTATTCAACATATGAAATGACGAGGTCAGTCGTTCAAGTCGGCTAGCGGGAAAGCAAATTCTTTTTTGTATATTTTGAGGGCCAACCCAATCTCAATGCCAATATTACCATACATAGTACACAATGTCAGATACACTTTCAATATTACTCACTACGCAGTCCAAGATCAGTAGGATTCAGTCTCACTTTGCGCTGAAAGCGATAATTCTCCTGCTATCAAGCGCTCAGGCACCCGTATTTCCGTATATGGACTTGTCAAACAATCAGAGCCACTAGAGGAATTTTTGGTTTGGTTACGGCATCAAACATTGTCCATTTGTACGGTTGTAAACCAATCAATGAGATACACAATGCGTCGTAAAGAATCATGTACTAGTACATTAAAGAGAGACAGGTCCATGGGGGTAGTTCCAAAACAAAGACTCTACGAACGACAATAAAATAAAGATGATCGTTATTTATGTTGTTGTTGCACTACCCCTTGCGCGTCTTGTGTCTGTCTCTGCAGCCGCGCCGAAGACATCCACCCCATCTGCACGCTATTGGGAGGTTGCATCTCAAATTGGCCCACCTCCGGATCTTCAGTCCTGTTTACTTGCAGTTGTCGCGATGCATGGCGTCTCTTGAGGTGCCTGATAAGGCCTGCTACAAGTATTAAGAAGATGACTGCCAGTTGAATATCGTGAATGGGCAGAATATATGCTTCCCAATTGAATCTTAAGCTCACCGCCTCCGAATGCTATCAGGACAATATACGACACTTTCCACGAGAATGGGCACCGAAGCCACCTATATAAACATCATTAAAAGGTCAAAATCAGACTTTGCATGCAATGCAACTTACAATTGGTTCCCTTTTTCATCACTCTGAAAGCATTGGTGCAACTTTCTAGAGTCTAATTGAGGTATCAACCCTGATGATCTAGAGCCTATGCCCATGCCGGCCGCTCCTCTCGCTAAAGTGGTACTGCTTCATTTTCCACGTCCTTTGTCATCAGCCCATAGACGAGACAGTCCAGGATTGCGGGCATTTGCTGAATCTGGGATAGTCATATTTATGCCAGAGCCGTCAGGGAAGGATCGAAATGGGGGCATGGGTGGAAGTTCAGCAGCCAGGCTATACTCTTGTTATATCAGGCATGTACAGATAGACACACCCACAAAAACATTCCAATCCCCGACATCTAAGTATAGCCCTTGTACGTACTTGATTGTGTACACAACAGCGCCCGCCCACAGGATGCGGGCGGCTATGCATTCATGACAGCAAAATTCCTGATTGTCGTCGGCTGCTGCTATATCCCGTGTGCTTCGATTGTACTCAATGAGAGAGGTTATATAAAGGCACAGGTGACCTAACCAATCAAGAACTTTTTGAATTCAGATTCATGAGGAAGTTGTTTGTACTTGTGTGAGTTGCCAAAAATAGATACAACGGCATTCATTCAAACGATACAAGCACTTATCCTCACTCATAGTCTCATCACCAAAATGGCTCATCAAAGAAGCCTGTGTGGCACTGTCGGGACTTTCTGATGAAAACCCTCGTAGAATTGATGATGTGCATTAGTCAAATAAGGCGATTATGAGGACACGTGTAACCTCTCCAAAAATCGCGGGTCTGAGCGCCCTTGATCTTCATACTCAACTTTCGATTTGAGCTCATATTCGATGACCGAGGGGTATAGAAACTTAAGGCGTTAATACGACATAACAAGGTGTAGCTAAAACGGGCTCACACTCCTGACGTGTCCATTTCAACTGCTGGATGTAGTACGTGAAAGATGTACTTCTAGAAGGACGTGCGCACGAAAGCATGTTTGTTTGACATGTTCGCTTTGGTCTTTTCTAATAAGAGATTACCCAGTCCGTTTTGAGAGAATATGTTATTGCGTACATATATGTTAGATTTGCGCGAGCAAACGCAACGAGCGCGCTCGGCGCGCGACCCTGCCCTCAGGCTCAACATCGTATGTACTTCTCTATTATCCTATGTATATTCCTCTCTATTCTACCCTGCATGTACATTACTGGCTGTGTAAGCCACTTAGCTATTCGCCTCACCTCGTATTCCCTATTCTACCGTAGTAGGCTTATTGGAGATGCCCATCTCCCTTGTTCCGTGTTCTTGTACATACTATATTCTATCGTCTACGTACTCGCGCGTATATTACGCGCGCATATTCGTCGAAATACCTCAGTCGTTCTACGTGAACTACGACTGAGTCCTACCAGTTTTCTTACAATATACACCTTAGAAACACCATCTTCTTGCATACCAGCGGCCAGCGCTCAAAGTGCTACGGAGTCAACGAGGTGACGAAAACAAAGATATCTCCGCTGTAATTTGAACTTCGATTGTATCCTGATTTCAAACCGCGGTGCCCACGGGCACTGAAATTTTCTCATTTGTGAGGAGCTAGCAGAGCACCGAATTCCAACTTCAATACGCACTTATAAGAAAAGGCACCGCCGTTTTACTGAATAAGACCAATGAGGGCACGCCGAAAAAAAATATATAAAAAAGGAAAAAAGACTAATAGCATAGAGGTAGCAATTATTTCCACTGCTGTCCCACCCTCTCTCGTGTGGCTTGTATTTGTCTTTGGAACCGCCCTATAAGCGCCCACCTCTCCTCAACGTCATCTAGAGACTGCTTTTGGAAGTTTCCAGCCTCAACATCTGATGACCTATTTCCTTGCAGTTGACGGGAGGCCTGGCGTCTCTTGTCAATGAACCAATTGATGAGGTATGCTACAAGGAGCAAGAAGAGTACTGTCAGCCAGAATGTTTGTCAGTGAATAGATTACATGCTTTCCATCTGAAACTTTCTCACCACATCCTAACGTTATCAGGACAATATATGTTGCTCTCCACGAGAACGGGCACCGACGCCACCTAATGGAAGGTTGGGGAATATATATCTGAACTCTTAGACTATGCGCATTTTAACTTACACCTGATTTCCTTTAGCGTCAATTTCAAAACATTCCGTCGTGGTTGTTGTACCTGTTTGAGACGAGGTTACAGAGCTGGAGGCTAAGCCTGTGCCGGCCCCTCCGTTAGTCCCAGCGCTGCTTTTGCTCGATTTTCCGCCTCCTTTAGCGCTAACTGTGGGCAGAAATGCTGCTAGTATTGAGTAGATTGATGCCGGCAACGATCTTGCTCGCGGTCTAGGCAATGTATAATGGCGAGCATGTGCTACGCTCGGAGCAGTCATTACTGGGGTCCTGGTGGTGAAGAGATGGATAAGTGGGCGAGAGTAGAATGCCTCACGCCGAGGAATGACTCTTGTTATATAGGGAGTAGGTCTTCGGAGCTACACACAAGGAACTTCGTCGTTCCTTATCCCAGTATAACCTTGTTGTGTACTCGAGTATGGTACACAGGAGGTGAACAACAGCCTCCACCCGTATAAGACCTGGCACCTACTTACAACACTCGATTGTCCACAGCCCTGACTACCAGCGTCGCCTCGTCGCTCCATACGTGTGTCATACAGATAAAGAAGCCTGCGTTGTCTACAAGACACGCTTGAAGCCAGACCCACGGTATGTCAGAGATTGTTTGTGGGCATCTGAGTTAACGTTTGTGTGCGCAGTTCTAAAAATAGATCTCATTTCAGCACGATTTGTGACGCATAGCCTCATAACCAATTATAAGGCACTGACTTTCGATGTACTGAGTCACATTAACGCACTGCTTATTTGCAGAAGATTCTTCCTGAGTAACACTCTAACACTCTGTAGGGATGAGGTTGCAATTGCATATAGTAACCCTAAAAGAATCTAAATTGATGATATGACATTCATACACTACTCGAGTGCATCCTGTCACTGTAATACTAGATGAAGGGTAGACTAAGAAGCTCCTCACATATAAGGTGAGTAGACAATAAGAACCGGTAATACCCGTTATTGTTTCAACTTCGATAGAACCTTCATCGGAAACCGCATCGAAAGCACGGTCTGCTTCTCATTCTCCAAGTACTGCGCGTCGAGGATATCCGATATCCTCTGGATTAGAATGTATGACATACTGCCTGGAGGCGTGAGGCCCTCTGAGCCGTCTGATGGGGTATTCCCAAGAAGCAAGGAGCCAACAATGACTCGTAAGTGGACATTTGCATGTCAGTCATTTAAAACGGCGACCTCACCACGTCCAATCACCATCAAGACGATGTATATTGCTTTGAAGAAATGTGGAAGCTAGTGCAGGCTATAAACAAGATATGAGGACTAGATAAGGACTCAAGTGCTCATATATTCTGCATACATTAGGCTCACGAATATTTTTTTCCTCCTTTTCGTTGACCTATACCACTCGTGCATATTTGAATTTGACTTGGAGGTATTCGATATTGTTTCCTCCACTGTCGTCAGTAGGTAATTTCTTGCTTGGAAAACAGATTTCCCTCCTCATTTGGCGGAAGCGTGGAGGGAGGCTCACTGCAAACAAAATCACACGTAGGTAGAGCAATTCAGCTCGTCGGCGAGAGCGTGTTGTGCTCGTTTGCGTAGCTGGTACTGCCTTGGGGATCGAGATCAGAGACTAAAGCCAATAGAATCAGACGTCAATATCACCGCCTGGCTCATGCATATGAAACAGCTGTGAGGGATCATACTACAGTGTAAATTACGTATATGTAAGCTCGAGATAGTTCACGACGCCGCAAGAGTCCCTCTTCGTCGTTATCAGCGATCACCACTAAAGCGTGTCCTCATAGCTTTCTGGAACGCCGCATGGTCCAGAAGTCACCATGAAGGCGACCGTTGTGCCTTGAATTCCTGCATTTGTTGGCCTTCCTCATTTGTACATTGACTATGTTATGGTGTTGGTTCGTCGTAGCATAGTGGACGCGACATTGTACTTATGGGACGGCTCGTTTCCAGTTTTGGGGCCCAGTAGTCGGTTAATCTATCTCTCTCTCTCTCTATCTCACTCGTTCTTGTTGCACACGATTTTATATATTGTCTCAAACAAGTAGCAAGCTTCGGCCCGTCAGAATGAGTACCATCGAGTCAATCCAATATCCAGTGGACCTCGAGAGTGAAAGATATTTCATGCCATGTTTGTTGTCAACCAGAATGTTTATGAGGACTCCCGTAAAAGGCTATGGATATCTGGGACGCAGGATGTCAGTGTGCATATGTCTGCTTATTCTGGCCTGAAACTGGGACTCGCTGACCCGATGGTTTATTCACCTTCACAAGACACTAATCTCTTGCTTACAAAAATTGGAAACCATCTTACCACCTGGATCAAGGAATTCAACGGTAGTTAATTCCTAGGGGAAATCGTGCTGCATAAGTGCGGATGGCCAGCCAGTGAATCGTGTTCCCGCAATTATTGCAGCAACAAAATTATATTAAAATTTGCTAGTGCTGCCTCTTTTGGGTACTGATATAAGAGTCGCTCAAGCTCAGATGAGGCGATACAACCTGATCGTGTCCATTTGACACCTCTTTTGTAAGTCTTCGACAACAAGTAGGCACACACGCGCACAGATCTTTATTGCTGTGTTATTATTGTTTGACTTTCCCACGGCGAGACTCTTTCTTCCGCATTTAAGCGCCCATCGTGAGTACGACGTCGGACGAACAGGCGAGGATGACCTCATAATCAAAGCGGAAGCTCTGTGATAATTATGCAGAAGAAGCTATTCAACCTCCTCATGAAACGATCCAGTTCCCGGTTTGATTTGGATCGTTTCCTACCCGGGTTTCTTACTCAGAGGAACGGTACCGCCCAAACACTGTACGTGTACTATAAACATAGCTCCTACATACCTTTCCTTACCCCTCCCTGGCTCGAGAGTCATCTAGTGGCTTCTGCCGGTCTATAACAGTCAATCAGTAAATAATGTATGGCAGTGAGGACTATTCGAAACTGAATGACGGAAGATGTTTCGCCAACCGCTTCTGAGCCAAGAAAGGTTCCCCAGAGCAGAGTACAAGCGTTGACTGCGAAACCTTAAGGAGACATCTTTCATGTGTGTCCTCTCTTACCCCGCATTAGAAGCAGGACGTGATCGTCGTGCAGGCTTCTTTGCATAGACTCTGAGGCATGCCCTCGTCTTCAGAGAGCGCTTGAGTTTTAACCGAGTTGGACAACGGATGTTCGCTCATCCACACCCACATTCCTACCCATTTAAGTGTGGTAATTTATTAAAGAGCATGATACACAAACTCGCTTCCAGTAATTATGACGACCCAGTATTAGTCCACACGGCGTCTAAGTTTACGTCTCAAGCTGGTATACATACAACTAGTAGGTAAAAGGAATGCTGGAACTGCGGTCGCTGGGTGTTTCAGCATGATACTATTATGCGGAGCAAATGCACGTCGACGAGATATTTGGCATTGACAGCTTGAAACAGTCAGCGGTTTGCTGACCAGCATGATGTATGCTTTGAGGCACCGGGGGTAGGCATAATTGCAAGTAAAATAAGGTGCATCATACATAATGATCCTAGTCCAGAAATAATGTTCAGTTCATCATGGTGGTACATACAGTTTATTTCTAGTGTTCAGTTTCCTTGCATTTCAGTCTCGAATGTATGCACGAGCTACCTCTAGCAGCTCCTCGCTTCCTTCTGCGAGCGATATATTCTCTACGGCGACGTCCTGACGCATATGCTCCTGCTGGGTGGTACCGGATAACGGCACAATCCCTTCGCTCTGCGCGAACTTGTACACGGCTTGTGCGGGACTGATGTTCGACTTCTTCGCCAGTTCCAGTAGAGACGAGTGTGCAAGGAGGTTCGGTGAGCCGGTCAGGGTCCAGAATGATCTGGCACAAGGTGTCCGTTCGGGAAAGCAGCCACTCGAGCAAAGAAACAAAACTCACTGGTACACGATACCCGACTCTTTGCAGTAACTCAACACCTTCTGGTCCCACTCATTCCCCTCATACCATCGATTCTGCACCACTTGTACCTTCCGCTCCTTGGAAAGCGTTTGCAGAATACGCACATCATAGGTGTTGCTCACGCCAATCATCCGCACCTTGCCCTCATCCTGCAGCTGCATGAGCGTGTGCCAGGCCTCCAAGGTCTCCTGCATCGTAGGCAATGGCGAATGCAAGATATAGCTGTCGAGGTATGTCGTGTGCAGATTTGCGAGGGATTTTTGGCATGACGTCAGGACCTGCTTCGACACAGGGTCAGAGGCATTGTAGGGAATTGGTTTGGAGAGGTCCTGTCCGCCTGTAGATGTGAACCTGAAGGGAAAGCATTAGGTTAGGAGAGGGTTTTAACTGTTTGTCAACTTACTTGGTCTGGATAAAGAGATCTTCGCGCTTAATATCATGCTTTTCCTTGAGTTGGAGAAGAGCCTCTCCGACCAGGTCTTCCCTAAGAAACATGTCAAAGCCGGATCGAGTTGGGGGCATCAGCTAATTGGTCTACCGATAGTGCTTTGGTTGGCAGGCTTATACGTCATTCAGGGAGATTATCAACAGATTACGCAGTCTAGTCCTGCTGACCTGTATCAATAGCTTTGAAGCCATTAAGAACAGCAGCGACAACAAGGTCAACCGTCTGCTCCTTCTTCCTGCATCACAAGTTGAAGACGTTCTGAGATCTTGCCACTTAGTCCGTCTGCGCACCATGCAGTCCCATAGATAATCTTGGTAGCTAGAGACATTTGGGCCAGGTCTAAAGGGTGAAAACGCCAATGAAAGATGGTAAAGGATTCAATTGAAGTTGAAGGGATGGTCATGACCTCAGTAATAATCGGCAATTGCCGAAATGCGACGCGTGTGCGTTCAGGAATCAAGATCAAGTACGCGTCAGTCGACTTGCATCTTGTTACTACCCTTTCTTTCCTTCCTCCTTTTCTAATACACAATGGTGCGTAACTGTCTCGAAAGGATACTCAGGACATGCCGTACTAAAGCCACGACGTAGGCCAGACGTTATGACAGTAAGGAGGATGATTTCCTTCGCGCATGTGTATTGACTAAATGGATTGGATGATCAGGTCGTACAACCATCTTCTCGCCTGAGGGTAAGCCAACTATCTCTAGGGGACACAAGTGTACATACTGACTGAGTCTCCAGGCCGTCTCTACCAAAGTGAGCAAAGGTTCTACGCTAAGATGCATGCGTACTTACGACATATCAGTTGAGTATGCCATGGAGGCGATCTCACATGCAGGAACCGTGCTCGGTGTCCTTGCAAAGGACGGTGTCGTCCTCGCTGCAGAGAAGAAAGTGACTGGAAAGCTCCTGGATCTGTCGAGCGCCAAAGATGGCGGTTATGGTGGTAGTGGCGAGAAGATCTACCTGCTCAATTCGTGCGGCTTTTCGTTTCTCTGCGCCAGTGTCTCTTTTAACCACTAGTGACTGCGCATACACAGAAATGTTATCGGCGGTGTCGCCGGACTGACCGCCGACGCCAACTCGCTCGTCAACTACGCACGGACAGCGGCGCAACAACATTTGCTTCTCTACAACGAAGACATCCCCGTCGAGCTTCTCGCACAAAGGCTATGCGACATGAAGCAAGGCTACACGCAATTCGGTGGTCTGCGCCCCTTCGGTGTTTCCCTTCTCTATGCCGGCTACGACCCACACTACCAGTTCCAGCTGTACCACTCGGACCCCTCGGGCAACTACAGCGGCTGGAAGGCGACGTGTATAGGCGCGAACAACGGCACGGCACAGAGCTTGCTGAAGCAGGAGTATAAAGACGATATTGAGGTCAAGGATGCGATTGGCCTTGTGCTCAGGACGATGAGCAAGACTATGGACAGCACGACGCTGAACAGCGAAAAGCGTACGTCTGTTGCTTCTGAACTCTCGAGGCTCTCTTTCTGAAATTACCACATCGCATCTGGCAGTGGAATTTGCTGTCCTGACAGTCGATCCCGTCACCAAGAAGCCAAGAGCAAAGATCTATCGACCAGCTGAGATCGACGCGCTGCTTTTGGCTGAGGGCCTGACGAAGAAAGAGGAAGATACTGAGATGAAGACCGCATAATGATATCCCGATCTGTAATTTTACCCGTTCACAAATGCATTCGTCTGAACAATCATCGCCACCAGGAGAGATCAAGCAATTACACAATAGGGATTCCAAAGTAAGCAACGATATAAATGGCAACAGATACAGCAAGAGCATATGATTAGTACACGAAATGTTAATGGCAAGCCATGCCTTTGCCGCTGCTGGCATCGCTCAAGATAGAGTCAACATCCATAGTCGCGCCGAAAATGTAGTGGCCGAGGGATGCGCCGACAACGACCGCGAAAATGAGATAGGCCTGTGTGTCGATTAGCTCCGGGTAGCTATTACAGATGAGCCGGAAAACGTACGTTGTAGGTCATGAAGACCAGCATCAGGAAGAACGAGATAAAGACAGTGCCCCCGTAGACTATGGCCCGCAATGCGCGCGACACAGGTGGGACAGGTACGCTAGATAAAGAGAATAAAGCGTCAGAACATCCGCACGTTGTCGATAGAAGGGAGATCTTGAAAGCAAGGCTGTCTGCCCCTGTTTCCAGCTGTTCTACACCACCATCGATCACCCAAGTGCCCCGTCCACGACCTGTATCACCGCCACCGCCACCACCTACCACACCTCCAAAGCAAGAGAACACGTCCGAAACTCACCCTGTAATAGATGCATTCAGCCACTTACTCCCCCCTGACAACAGCCCAGACTCCTCCAAGCCTGCATTACCTTCTGATTCGCCAGGACCGAGACTGATGCTGCCAGTGCGGCCTGTGCTTCGCGCACGTCCTTTGCCCTTCGCTCCGCCTGTGCTCAGAGACAGTGCAATATGGTGATCGAGCTTGCGCTGGAAGACCCGCAGGTACTCATAGAAGATGCCGAGCGCGACGATGGCGAGACACGACCAGACGAAGGCGGCGCGGGTGCTGATGTGCCAGCTGCGGAAGACAATGCAGGTGTCGACAATCTCGGTGTTCCTGGTATTATGTTGCACAAGTTTAGTACTACTGTTCGAGGATAATTGCTCCACCGCGAAGCAACACTATTTGCTGCTCCACGTAGATAACGGACAGAGCGGGCTCACCAGAGCATGTGCATCTTGCACATCGGCATATTGGACATATGCATGTTGTGTCCTGCGTGGTCGTGGTTCATCGTAGCAGAGAGTATGGAGGGAGGAGAAGGCAGAGGGGAGTGGTCGTCGTGGCAGGAGGATGGGTTGTCGAACAAGCTCGCCATCACCTCCATCCCGCTAAGCGGCCCGCCGAAGCCGCCATTGCTGGCTCCGTGTTTCGGAGTTTCCATCTTTTGTTCAGTCTTATCTTTCAGCAGGGCTCGCAGACGGTTTCGATACGGTTCCAAGTAGGGATTGAGTGTTAATGGTGCGCTATTGGCTCTGAGGGTCTTTTTCTGTACGACACTGATGTATACGTGGTGTGGGATCCTGTCATTGCAGAGTTGTGGCAGAGTTTGGGCAAACTTGGACAGAGGACGCCGCACTAAAATCCGACTCAACTCGGTCGCCACGTCTCCACTTAGAAAACAGACACGACAGCCAATAGGTTGAAATATGCTCAGCAGCAGCCAGTGGCTCTCAGCTTCATGCTTTGAATAATCTCCCACCGACTCCCGAGCATCAGGAAACTCTGGACACCCGAGAGTCAGACGTCATCTTCCCATGTGGAGGTCCAAGTAAGGGCAGCGGTGAATTTAGATACATGGCTCGCCTCGAGGCATTTGACGGCATGTAGGTGATCTCTGCAAATGGTGCACCAAGGGTACTGACATCATTTACAAGGCAGTACACTCTCATAGGTAGTGGCTCTGTGCGCGCATTGCGGAGGAGCTCTCCAAGAGCTCGCTGCCATTTAAGATGACGCCCCAGCTCTGGCCTCACAATTATACGCAAAATGACCTCCCTCAGTATCTATCTGCTGACTGCGCTTGCGATCGTTGCTGCAAGCCGCGCAACTCCAATGGCTTTCGTTCTGCCCCGACAAGCTATGCCCACAAATACTACTACCGCCAATTCGACGAAAGCAGGACTAGCATGGCCGAATGGAAACACTGTGGACATGAGCCAGTATGAGAGCTCAGGAAAGGTCTCTTGGTAAGAATCCTTTCTTCTATAAAGGTTTATGTCATTGAACCGACTCCATCAGGTATTATACATGGTCTGCCTTCCCCGCAAATTCGACTCTCGAATATGTGCCGATGTTTTGGGGCGAGAAAGTCGTCGACCAATTCTCCGCCACAATCGAGCAGACACTGGCCAGCACAAAGAACATCACAGCTGTCCTTGGGATGAATGAGCCAGATCAAGGCGGTCAGTCGAATATTCCGCCTCAGACAGGCGTCCAGCTGTGGACGACGTACATGGAGCCTTTACGTGCTAAGGGCTTGCGCCTAGGGAGCCCCGCGCTTTCGAGTGCTCCAGCTGGAAAGACGTGGCTGCAGGACTTTTTCACTGCGTGCAATGGGACTTGCAATGTTGATTTTATTGCCTTGCGTAAGTCCTTGTTTATTCGTATCAGGATAATACTGAAAGCTCGCTGCAGACTGGTACGGGACAGACGCGCAGGCATTCATTGCCTATCTGGAGGACTACCACAATACTTTCCAGAAGCCGCTATGGGTGACTGAATGGGCATGCCAGAACTTTGTCGACTCCAATGCCCAGTGCTCGCCAGAGGGTGTCGTACAATTCTTGAACGTGACACAGTCATTCATGGACGCGACGGACTATGTCGAGCGTTATTCGTGGTACGGCGCGATGCCAAACACGGGAGATGTGAATCCGGTACGCAGCCTTTCTTGGGATGTATGGCTTCAGCATACTGACGATGATTCACAGAGCAATGCCCTCATGGATACGACTGGTCACATCAACGCGCTGGGAGATCAGTACATTGCGGCGTCGCAGCCTTTGGCTAACACGAGTAGTCCCACTGGCAGCAATGCTACTGGTGTTAACCCTAATACTGGGGGTGTGACTAAGGGTGGTAGTGGTGGTGGTGGTGGTGGATCGCCTACTATTACCACCTCTCAGACTTCCTCGCTTTCAATATCCTTCTGGCAGACTGTCGCCGCGATCATTATTCTCAATGCTGCACTACTTTCCTCATTCTAGATAGAACCTCATCCTTTCGTGTTTCTCTAGGCTTTAATGATTTTTACCAATGTACCATGTATCATACAACTAATGAATAGATAATTTACATACCGATAACTAGTAGAAGCTTGCACACGGTTGGCTTGAGTGTTGAAACAGTAGCGCCCACTGGTGGCGGTGTGATGACATCATCGCGCTGAATTGCCGAGTAACTGTCAGCGTTGTTCATGAACGTTATGAACGAGGATTACCTCGATTGGTCTTTTCCGATCCAGAAACATGCCGTAAAATTATGGCATACGGCCGGGGCGGGCGGAGTTGCCATGGAATGCCCACCGATACCTATCTACAGAACGGGATAGCCCTTCCAAGTATTAACAAAGTTCTCATAGCGAGAGTAGGTAGCGGTATAATGTGGGTAATATTTGTTGCAAGGGCAGCTGCGATGATTCATGGAATTCATGTCTCAAGCTTCGTATGTTGCTCTGCGATAGCCTCAGCAAGTCGGTGCTTATCAGTACTGACATATTTAAATGATTACAAAACATGGTAGGTGTGCTCTACACAAGTTCATAGCATACTAACTAGCCCCAAAATGGTCCTCGATTGGAAGGCAGCCAATACATGGACGTTAACTGCCTGGGGAGGTATTTTTGTTCAATCTCTTTTGTACTAAGCCTTCTGGCCAAAGGACACCTATAGGTTGGTAAGTACTCCGGAGCAAGGGTTCTCAATCGACGGCCAAATGGCCGGAAGCGACGGTGCGGACCGATTACGGTCATCTTTTCGGAGGATATAGTGCTTTTGATGGCATCGGAAAAGACCAATCGAGGGGTCCCTCCGTTATGAACCCCTACACCTTTCACCTTGATTTGATTTTTTGCTCCTAATAACGCCAGACCTGATAAGACTTCTCTCTGAGATTCTTCAGCTCTCTGAACCATTCGCTCACTTGGCCGACATGCTTGCGTTTCCACGGACTTTTGGTCACAAGACACCGAGACTTGTGTCGGTGTCGCTCCGGGCTTTGACCATCCAGAATCGGAAGGCCCACTCTACACGTCCTCTCAATACCGCCACAAGAGCGAGCGTTCCCATAAACCCGGGTTTTCAGGTGCACCTTCTGCATGCGAAATAACAACGATAACATTAACTCCTTCGGCCGTCAGCAAATTCGCAATTACACGCAATCGGACACGTCTGCTGCACCTGCTACAACCATGCCCGAGGAGGTTAATCAAGAGGGCACTCAGGAGGGGCCGCTAGGGTTGCGCTTCCCGGAGTGGATCAAGCGCACAAAGGTCATGCCACGTCTGACCGAGGAAGATCTCACTGAGCGTTTGCATCCTTTGACCGACAAGTATTTGTGGCAGAAAATGTCGCGAAGCACAGAAGTATGTCCGAAACGGTGGTTTTTCATTTACTGCCTATTTTGTTGACGTGATCGGGGTATTTCTGCGCAGGATGACCATCTCTATCGTCGATATGTGTTCAAGGGGCCGAGGTCTGCCCGCCGTTTTGTTGCGTTCCTCATGCAAATTGAGGAAGAATACGACGTTAGTAGTTGAAATGTTGCGTATTCAGAAAGTCCATTGATTTCCGATTGAACCCAGCATCATACTGCTTTCACTTTATCATCAGAAAAGCGACCAGTCGTCCAGGTTCTAACGCAGACACATGTCATGGATGGCGGCCCTGGTATTTCGCTCAAAGACTTGCACCTTGCAGCGTTGACAGAGCAACACTATCGCTCTGGCAATTACGAGCCAAAGACGGTTGACCCAACTTTGCGGGATGTCTGGAACCTCTCTAGTTAGAAATTCCATTGGGTAACCCAGCGCTATGGTCGCCATTGCAGCAGGGTTGCATGAACAGTTGGATTCTTTAATTTTCATGTGGAAGATGAAAGTTGTCCGGCAGCCGACTGTATCCAGTTTCCTCTTGTGTCGCTTCATCGACGTTACAATAGTCCCATTGACGTGCTTTGAGCCTTTGGACTATTGTTGCAGAGCCGTGGAAAACCTACTACCAAGGTCGCTGATTCTACGAGTCGTTTACAAACAAGCAGCCACAAGTGCCAATGTGACACTGTAAGTCATAGGAGGTCTTGACCTTGGCGAAGCCATTCATAATCGTTTCCATACTTCTTCTCTAATGCCTTATTGTACAGCAAGAATCACGACGCCATGCTGGTACAATGTCGTGAGATCGGTCATTTGAATGCCTCCGGTACCAGAGAGCCATGTGGGTACCCGTGGTCACTCGTGCGCTGACAAGCTTTCCTCGATACTGAAAGCTTATCTATAATGTAGTTGTCGAGTCTTGTCAGTTCTCTATCGTGGGCCCTCGCATGGACCACGCTGAATGCATCGGCAACAGCCTGTTGCGCATGCCACAAGCATACCATTAGAGGTTGCACACAGTGCGCAAACCGGTGCCAGGAAAGCTTTGGAAATGTGACAACTCCAGTCAAGCTAGAAGCCTCGAGCACTAATGGTGATCAATGAACGCCGGGAAAATCCACAATTAGCAGATTTCGACACAAAGTTCTGCCTAGCTCTCTTCACATCAGTTGCAGGGCCGATTAACCCTCAGGAAATCTGATTAGTGGACAAAACTCCCACCACTACCTTCATGATCTCCTGACGAGCAAGGGGAAGAATGAACTACTGATAATGGAAGCAGCGCGTTATTTGGCAATGGAATCGCCCTTGACAAGCTCGTATGGTACATTGATGTGTCCTCATGCTGCAACATACCGTGACGCTGACCACTCCTTACTTGACCTCAAATTGCGACAGGCTCTCTGAGGTAATCTCCCCCAACGGGATGATCGGTCAACGGCCGAAATGGGCTTGGTATTGCAGAAATCATAAGCACCGCCGCTGATTGACGCCGGTTCACATAGTCTTTGGCGCGTCCCGCCGTTGCCGACAACAAATGCCATGTTGTATCTTTCAATTTTGTCCGCGTAACAAGCGCCCCACTTGGTAAACCATACAGACCGGAGCCAGCTCGGACAACATGCTTGGTGCCTAACCACATCAAGCTAAGGTATATAACCTACCCCACCGCGCATCGATTTCGCCATTCTTCTTGAGGACCCGGTGTTGTATCCTCTTTCTTGCCACCATCATCATGAAGTCTGCCGCGTTTTGGGCCATCCTTCCGTTCTTTTTGAGCGCGTCGTCCGCGCACGCCGCACAACTGCCGCCAAAGGTCAACAACCTTCCCTATGTCGCCAACAAGTACATCATTGAGGTCGATCCGGCGAACTTTCCCAACAAGCGCGAGTACAAGCGCGTACGTGTTTTTTTTCTCTCTCCTATGTTGAACTTATGTTGAAAGGATTGGGTAGTCTTTGGATGCAGTCTACGCGACTCTCGCTGAGCGCGGGATTCCTTTCGGCATCAACAAGGAGTTCGACACTGAGGGCGTCTTCGTTGGCGCTTCTCTTACCTTGAAAGTTGGTTCCATCTTCCTTCAACCTCAAGCAAAAAACTGATGATGTATTTTTAGACCGCTGAGGATGTTGCTGCTGTCCAGAACACCGCCGGTATCACGGCCATTCGCCCAGTGAGGAGCTTCCCCGCGCCTATGTACGCTTTCAAACCTCCAACTCTCATTCACATCGTGTACTGATATTTCTGTTAGTCTTGCAAAGAAGCATCTCGTATCTGGCCCTTCTGACCCCGAAATCCCTCCCGACACGCTCTCTACCCATATTATGACTGGTGTCGACAAGCTCCACGCTGAAGGGAACATCGGACAGGGTATCAAAATTGGAATGTACGCGCCATCCTCCTATTCATAACGTATCTTGGGCTAATTACTCTCCCGGTGCAGCATTGATTCCGGTATTGATTACAAGCACCCTGCCCTCGGTGGCGGCATTGGCCCTAATTTCCTCGTGAAGGGTGGCTACGACTTTGTTGGTGATGCTTACTCTGGCGAGAACACGCCCATTCCTGATACCGATCCCTTCGACTGTGGTGGCCATGGAACTCACGTTGCTGTATGTTAATCTTTCTGTCCTGAGGATGACCTGTTTCTTATCAATTTCGACACAGGGAATCATCGCTGCCCAACCCGGAAATCCCTATAACATTACCGGTGCCGCCTACGGCGCTGACCTCAACGTCTACAGGGTTTTCGGCTGTGAAGGCTCCGTGACTGAGGAAGTCCTTGTTGAGGCACTCATCAAGGGCTACAAGGATGGCAATGACATTTTGACCATGTCTCTCGGAGGCGCCGACGGCTGGGCCACCTCCTCGTCAGCTGTTGTGTCCGACCGTCTCGCCAAACTCGGCAAGATTGTGACCATCGCAGCCGGCAACGATGGCGCTGTTGGTTCTTGGTACTCCTCCGCCCCCGGAAACGCCTTCAATGCCATCTCCGTTGCCAGCGTTGAGAAGTAAGTTTTCTTCTCCAGCATTTGGACGAGTTGGATGTTGAACATATTTTTCCAGCACTGTTGTCCTCCTCCAGGCTGCCACTGTTCGCGGCGCTGACCACGCCCCCATCACTTACTTTGCCACCAATCCTTTCCCCGTTGTTGGCGAGCTTCCCGTCTATGTCTTGACCAAGGACATAACCATCCCCAACGATGCCTGCACGGCGCTTCCCGATAATACGCCCGACCTGTCGAGCTACATTGTCATCATCCGTCGAGGAGGTTGCAACTTCGTAAGTTGACACAAACATCCCTTCTTATTATCACTCAGGTACTGATCGATGCTCCAGACTGTCAAGCTCGCCAACGCTGCTGCAAAGGGTGCGAAGCAGGCCCTGATCTATGAGTGAGTGTACTACATTATTTCTGATCTTTCACTTTGCTAATAGCCGTTTCAACAGCAACGGAACTGGCTTTGCTGGAATCAGCGTCGGAAGCTACGTAGCCACCCTTATTCAGGCGGCTGATGGTGAATGGGTACGGCCCATTTATTTCATCTTGCCCTTTTCTTTGTGCTTACTCAGATCGTCAGCTTGTTGGTCAAGCCATTGCTGGCAACCAGATCTACATCAACTTCCCTCAAGGTGGCCAGCCCGTCAATTACCCCTCTCAGCGCGGTGGACTGATCTCCACTTTCTCTTCCTACGGTCCCTCAAACGACTTCCACTTCAAGCCTGCCGTTGCTGGTCCTGGAGGCAACATCCTCTCGACATACCCCCTCGCTCTCGGTGACGGCTATGCCGTCCTGTCCGGAACTTCCATGGCCACTCCCTTCCTTGCTGGTGTATCTGCTCTCCTCCTCAAGGCTAAAGGCAGGAGCACTGCTGTTGCCAAGGGCGCCCGCGACCTCTTTGAGACCACCGCCTCCAAGATCCCATCGAGTCTGAGCGATGGCGAACCCTTCCAGACCCTCACTCAAGCTGGTGCTGGCTTGATTGATGCTTATAAGGCTATCCACACGACCACCTTCGTCTCCCCCGGAGAGCTCGTTCTCAACGACACTGCTCACTTCAAAGGAGTGTAAGTCATATATCGACTCTTTTTATCAGCGCGCCTATCTCTGATGCCGTCGTTCGCAGCCAAACTTTCACTGTCTCTAACAAGGGCAAGACCATCAAGAAGTACAAGCTGACCCACGTCCCCGCCGGAACTGCTCTTTCCATCCAACCTGGAAGCATCTTCGCCGCACCTGGACCCGTCCCCCTGTCGACCGCTGCTGCCTCTGTTACTATCATTCCTTCTACCTTCACTCTCCTTCCAGGCACATCTCTGCCCGTCATTGCCTCCTTCAAGCCCCCCACCGGTATCGACGCCTCTACCTACCCTGTCTACAGCGGCTTCATTGACATTGTCAGCGGTGCCGACTCCACTCACGTCTCGTACCTTGGCCTCCTCGGCAGCCTATACGACAAGGAGGTTCTTGACAACACCGAGGAAGTCTTCGGTATCAAGCTGCCTGCTCTCCTCAACGCTGCCGGAGACAAGCAGACCGCACCCACCAATTACACCTTCAAGGACGGCGACTTCCCCTCCGTTCTCTGGAGGCTCGCGTTCGGTACCCCCGCTGTTCGCGTGGACCTCGTCGACGCTGCCATCAAGTTCACCCCCACCCTGACCAGCCGCGGCCTCGGAGACTTCCTCAGCATCTTCTTCCCCGGTATCAACAATGGCGGCACCTATGCTAAGGTTAAAGTCGCTGGTCCCCTCGCCTCGTTTGACTATGTCCCGCGTCAGAAGGATGAGGACTACAACATGTACAATCTTGAGAATCCCACCTTCGCCAACGGCACCGCCATCCCCAGTGGATCCTACCGTGTCCTCATTCGGGCTCTCAAAGTCACCGGCAACCCTTCAAAACAGGAGGACTACGAGTCTTGGTTAAGCCCCATCCTTGGCATTAACTACTGAGCATGACACTCAAAATTATACCTTGCACGCACTGCACTAATTAACATGTTTTGTCATAGTTGACAGCTCTGTATTTATTAAATATATACCGCATATCTATCACGCTCCCTAAATTCAATCGCACTTTCACTCCTTATCAAAACGCCCTTGAAATCAGTTGAGGATTGCACTAGAAAGTCTTGAATTCAAGTTGAGCAATGACTTCGGAAATGTAAGAACAGAATCTTTTAAAAATTTGAACAAACCAAATCACTACAACAAAATTGCTATTACTACAGATGAGAGGTGGCGACTTGATTGATGTTAAACCCAGGAGTACCTATGAAACAGAACACATTTACCCAGAAAACAGAACGAGGCTACTAAGAGCCAAGCTAAGAAGAAAAAATACTTTGAAAATATCTGCTCATAAGAGGTGCCTTGTGAACTCTGTGACACTGTTACGCGCAAGGCAACCCACTCGTCGTATGAACCTAGAATGAGCGGAGCGCCACCGAACAGGTCAGAACGAGCGACGATCGGAGAGGCTAGAGATAGATATGATTGAACAGTAGACACTAAATAAAAGAAGCTCAAAGAAGAAGGTAATGCTAAACAAGTAAAAGTGGTTCAAGGAAGTACAACGGTGGGGTGGTCAAAGAATCATCAAAGTAGAAAAACAACGACGGAAGAAAAGAAGGTAGAAATAGCGGAATGAAGAAAGAAGAAAAGGTGAAAGTAAAAGGGAAGAAGTGAAGCCAAAAAAGCACATATATATGAAAAACGTCCATGTGAATTGCGACAACGACGACGATGAATGCAAGAAAGGATTGAGATGGGATGATAATGACGATGATGATGCTGTATGATGCGCGGAAGGCAAGTATAGATGTACGTATGGATGGATGCTGACTGACACAACGAAAGCAGAGAGACATAGACAAGCGCGGCAGCGAGGCCGACCAGCCGAAATACAAGACACATGCAAACAAGAGAGACAGTGAGGGCAGGTAGTGGTACTAGTTGAAGAGTGCCTCGAACACGACCGGGAGAAAGAGGACCGGCCGCTGAGAGAGAAGAAATGGTCGTGGTGAGGGAAGGGTGGCAAGATGTGAGGGCATTGTGATGGGATGGCTAGCCAAAACAAAGAGTGAGGAGTATGTGTGCGGAAGAAAAGATGGAAGATGAGGAGGAAATAATAAACCAAATATCATAAAAACCCTCAGTCTGTATGTTATACATGTAACTGAACTCAATGAATACGGGAAGAGAAATGCGTTGCATACCAGCGCCCTAATACGCCCTAAACCTGGCCATCAGCCATCAGCCACTACCGCCGCCGCCGCCGTCAATCACCTCTGAGCACCTGCTGTCGACGACGCCTTACGAATGCTTCACGGGCGTAGCAACAGCAGCGGTCCCAGGTCCATTGGGATGCTGCCGCGACGTCACGGTCTCACGCGGGGGCTTGATGCGGAACTCGCTGGCGATCGCGATGTGGCTGAATTAATAGAAGGTGTGAGCAATCAACCTGACAGAAGAAGCAGGATATAAACGTACTCAGATGGGAAGTGCGGATGGGGGAATCCGACAATCTTCGACAAATAACCAGGGTCGACCTCGTCCAGCACCTTCGTAGGAGCAAGGTTGGCGGTTGAATACCAGATGTAGTCAATGTGCTCCTTGAAGGTGGGCGTGTAGTTCGTATATGACTCGATGCCTGCTGTAGCGTATGTACTCTTGAGACCCAAACGATGACGGATACCTTCGCTCGTGTATCGACCGTACTTGTGCGACATGAAATCCTCGTGCGACCCAGCCAGAGTACCTGCTGTGAGGAAATCATACACACCCGAATTAGGGAAAGAGTTGAAGTCTCCACAAATAATGAGTGGAATCTTCAACCCGTCCGAGTACAACGGGGGCGGTTTGTAAGCAGGCGTCGACGGCGTTTGGGGCCACGGCGACGATTGTGAAAGGTCTGCATCGTCGGGAACAGAGATGCTGCCAGCGTCTGATGAGTCGTCGACACCATTGCCGGTGTCCTTCGATGACGTCGACTGTTTGTGGAAATTGGGGGGTGGCGGAGGAGGGTACTTGGCGAAGTGCTCTGCAATCTTCTCGATCTCATCAACTAATATTGCTACCTGCACCAGCTTCACGTCTGCGTGCTCCCAATGGATGTGTGCATTCGCAATGATGAACCTTGTGCCTGTGAGGATGTTCTCCAATAGACAGACGATGGCGATGTGATCCTTGCCGAGAACGCGGTTGAACATGTCGTCTGTCTTCTTGAAATCAGACCGCTGCATTGCGATGGCACTGAACTCGATGAGTCGCTTCTCCACTAGCTTGTACCTGTGGAAAGAATGTCAGTCGGCATTATCGGACTATGATAAATATTGACGCACTTGTCAGCCTTGTAGAAAATGGCACACCCATCTACCTGTCTCCTATCAGCGTCACTCATCGTCTTGTATCGTGATTTCGGCCAATAGACGCCTTCATAGCCCTGCTGTTCCAAGTTGACGGTGAAGTACTCCTCGTAAGCTGCAATGTCAACTTCCTGCAGACAAACAAAGTCCGTGTCGTGCTTCGAGACCTCGTCCAGGATCCTGCCTTTCCGGTAGGACCATGGAAGAGCCCACGACGGTGTATATCCATACAGCTTCTCGGTGGCATACTTCTCACATAAAATGTTGTAACATAGAACACTACATGTTTCCGCATTAGGATCTTGTGCGATCAGCTCCTGTTCTTGAGGCGAAATGAGCGACTTCCAAAGTCTGGGTGGCGGTCCCGTGTCAACCGGGCAGTTATCTCGAAGATACGAAATAAGAGACTGTGTACCGTCCTTCTGCACCATTGACTTCAGCATGGGGTCCAGAGGGTTGCCCTCCACACCGAGGGTCTGCAGATGATGCAAGCTCCCGAACTGGGATGGGATCGTGTTGAGGTGGTTGTCGTACAGATAGAATTCCTTCAATTGCGTCAGCATGCCCAACTCTGGTGGCAAGGTATTGAGGTTATTGCCGGAAAGGTCGAGCAGTTCGAGATGACGTAATTTCGAGATTTCTGGGGGGACAATCGAAAGAGCGTTGTGGTTGAGGTAGAGGTGGATAAGGAAAGTGAATGAAAAGAGGCCTGAAGACGAAGGGAGATTCTTGAGGTTGATGCCACCCATGTCCAGCGATGTCCAAGTGTTCTCGGGTGGCTTGACTGCCGTTGGCCGGGGAACTTCAATAGGCGTCCCTGCTGCCGACGAGGGCCTGTCCAGTGTTACTCCCGGCGGTGATGCGGTTGGTGAACTGTTGCCATTGCCGTTGGAATCTGCGGGTGCCAGCTTCACGTTTGGGCTTGTAATAGGAATGGCGGATTTCGTCACACTCCGAGAGGCCATTGCACTCGCCCGTGCACGATGGTGGGGTGAACGCGACGCACGAATGATCTGGAGGAGAATTAATTATCCAGGCGTCGCTTGATATGGAGCGATATCCGACTACGTACCTCGCACTTCATGAGCTGCTGCTGCCAGTGTGGTGACACTACAGGGGTGGCACTCGCTGGTGATCCCTGTGCGCCTAGTAGGTGCTGCTGCTGTTGGTGTGCATGTTGGTTTGGGGGGGACGGGTAATGGGACATAGAGTTCTGGTGGTGGTGCTGCTGGAGGGGTGGGTGTTGGAGGTGGTGCCCCGGGTGATGCTGGAGGGCGCCATTGGTGTACAGAGCATATCCGGGCGAGGGTGGGGGTGGTGCGACAGACGACTGCTGGCCCTGCTGCCCGACGAGGAGAGGCAGACGCCAGGGGTTGTTGTCGTGGTGGTTGGGCAATTTGTGACCTATGCCTGGGGATTGCTGGGAGTAGTACATCGCATTGGGGCGCCGATGCGGGGGAGTAGGAGCCTAGAAAGATGAGCTGTGCGCAGCCTGGGATGAAGTGGTCGTCGATGGGGATGGTGGGCGGGAGGCGGTGGTGGTCAACGCCTTTGTTGTTATATCAGACGACGAGCTCGACGTGTGAACTCTGCTCACGTAAGCACCCCCAGTCTTTGAGGTCTCGGTTGACCCCCGTGTTTCGAGTCATCTCTACCTCCATCCACAGCAAATTGAGGCACCATTTGAAGTTAAATTCACTCTATTGGTGTAATGGAAGGAGAGATTCTCAATGCTAATTATCTGGGAAGAAATGACTGCCGGTTTCCATCCCTTCATGTCGGTTTTCCTTTCTCAATATTGATCGCTGACTCCTGCTGCAGATATTCTGAAATAGACAATCTCATGTTGGCCGCGGAAGCCATCGAATGCCCCAAAGAAACAAATAATGAGTAAATTCGGGGGGACGAGGGGATTCGAAAATTCAAATCCACAAGCGCCCACACGGACCTATATTTGATGAATTCGCACAAAGTCAATATACAGATATGTCAGATCTTGGCGGCAAGTTGAGCATTTGAACTCTGCAAGAACCGTAGACACCTGAGAAATGTGAAATAGGGTGGGTGGGTGCATACAATAACACATCGCACCTTGTTCATATTCAGGGGTCAACGGGCTCAAATCAGATCTAGGCGTGTTATAATAATGTGATACCCATTCTGTTGTTGGACAGAAGGTCTCCAGGGGATGCTTGAATTATTCTGCTGATGATGATACCTAATCATCGTAACCAAGTTGCAAAATTAAAGTTCTGTACAATTGTGGTTATGGTGTATCAACGAAACTTATGGAGGTCTGCCACAAGGGAGATCAGTGGAGGTGGCAGACGGAAACACTGAATGGATAGCAATATTTGCAGTTACCCGTGCGTAGCATACCAGTCTGAAATAAAATCGCGAGGTGGTAGAATCGCATCACTACATGGTCATTTCGAATTACAGATCCTCTATTCACATTGTTTTGCGGGGTATATCGTCCTGAAATCTAAGCAAGTGTTTTGGGGATACCGTTCGCCGCCAACAGCGACTCCTCATCGCCAAGCCGCCTGGGGCCATCGCCAACACGAGTGTGGATCAAGGTCTTGACCGCGCCGACCTCAAAGCGCTTCGCAACAGCCTCATTGAACCCCTCCGGGATCTTCGTCTGCGCATTGATATCGGCACCCTCAGCAAACAGCTGGAAGCGATCCTTGAACTCCCGCGCGTGCTGGGGGAAGTACGACACAATAAGCTGCACGATCTCCTTGATATCCTTATCCAGCGCGTAGATCACCGCATTGGGGCCCGCGTCGTACGTGTACGCCGCCTTGTACCCCTCGCCCTTGGCCACCGACACGCGGTTGAGCTCGACAATGAGCGCAATGATCGTGCGGCTCACGTCGTTCATGTAGAAAATCGGCGGGGTGGTGTCGAGGCACACCGCATGGAACTGGTTCGAGTCCGCCATCGTGATCTGCGCGAACGTGTCAAAGTCGCGCTTGAGGATGGCCTCGGAGATGGCCTGCATGCGCTCGGGCACGATGTGCGCGATACGGTGCTGCAGCAGGGGCGAGGTCTCGACGGTGCGCTGCATGCCGCTAGTGGAGGAGGTGCCTTTCTTGTCGTCCGACGCGACGCAGATAAGCGCGTGCATCTGCGGCCAGTGGGATTGCGGCGCGACTTCGACGGCGAGCGAGTCCGTGCCCGCCGGGGAGCTGCCCATCTGCCACGCGACGAAACCGCCGAAGAGCGAGCGGCAGGCGGAGCCGGAGCCCTGGCGCGCGATGATGGAGAGCTCGGAGGGCGAGACGGTGAGCTCGTAGAGCTGGGCGAGGGAGGCGACGAGCGCGGCGAACCCGGACGCGGACGACGCGAGGCCGGCGGCGGTGGGGAAGTTGTTGTACGATGCGATGTGTACGTTGTAGCCGGAGATCTATAGATACTGTCTATCAGTTTCGTCACACCGACGATCTCAACATAGATGCGCACCTTGGGAGCGTTAGCATCCTTCTCCTCGACCGTCTCTTTGCGCAGGCGCTTCATCTCGGAGATGCATGTCGCCAGCCTGCTCCCTGGCTTGATCTCGTCCTCCTTTCCATTCAGCCACAGTTGATCGCGCTCGAAAGAGGGATCGGCGCGTGAAGTCGTCGTAGATCGCAGGTGATCTTGGTCAAGAGTGACGGACAACGACGAATTGGTGGGCAGGATGAGCTTGGTGTCGCGTTTGCCCCAGTATCTAAAGCAGGCGATCAGAAACCACAGCTACCGGTTTCAACAATTCCCTCGACGCATACTTGATAACTGCAATGTTGACTGGCGCAGAGGCCGTGGCCTGGTATATAGTGGAGGAGGACATGGCGGTAGAGAGAAGAAATTGAAATGCCGCAGAGGAATCAGAGGACTTTTATTATGGTACGAGATATTTGATTGCACCGCACAAGGCCGTTTCGTAGTCGCATCTTCGGTTGGACCACATCTCCGTTACCTTCTGAGTGGCTGTTTCAAAGGTGATGCGATGGCTGGGCTCGTACGATTTCGTATGTTGTTGCGGCTGAAGACACACATGGCTCTCATGCCTCGCATTGTATTAAACTCCGATGTCATAGTAATTAAGGTGCTCTGGTCGGCGGCTCTGAAGCATCCTTGCGAAGTCGACGGCGGTCACTACAACTGTCTTCAGGTTGGGTTGTTGGTGATCGAAGGTTTTTATTCGAATGCAAATAGAGTGACTGCGAGAGTACCCCTGATAAGCGACAGACGAACCGGTAATCTCTCCGCGAAACAATTAACAAATCGCCCCCTCCAACATAAAAATCCCATATGTATGTTGTGATGTTTTCCGAATTGTGAAATACTGCGAATAATGTAAAGATAATAGAACAGAAGTAAATCAGCAAGCAAAAGACAAGTATAGGACCTGTGTTCCGAAGACGATGTACGTATGCCCTATTAGGCCTTGTACATAGCATCGAGGAAGCTTGAGGCGAGCTCGGTGACCATATCAGGTCCAACAGCGCTCGAATTTCCAAGGCCTGAGCAACGAAAATCGGCGTTAAAGAACGGTTCGATAGTGAAGGAGTTGAACGAACCGTAGACAGCGACCATGCTTCCCTTGCCTGACGGTGCCACCTTAGCATCTCGGACCGCATCCTTCAAGTCCGCAATGAATTGGTCGACGCATGGAACGGTGAGCGTCTATTAAGAATAAGCTGTGAGCTCAAATTTCGTAGAAAGAGATTCTTATTCTCACAGTTACAGCGATGTGAACGCTTTTGGGTTCAGAAAGGCCGTTCAGATGCCAGCCGCGCTTCGACATGGCATCGCCCACTTCGAGCGCATCAACACTTGGGTGTTTGCTCGCAAAAGCCACGACGGAGGCTGGCGGGTTACCTAGGACGTAAAGTTCAGGAATGTCGTCAGCAATGGCATCGGCAATGGTACGTGTGGCAAGGACAATCTGTTTGCATGATGCAAGATAGCCTCTGAGAAGGATGGAATCAGTCAAAGTCAGAAAACGTGTCAAGAGGAACTCACTCTGTGCCTATATGCTGCATTACAGCCCAACATCCAGCGATAAGCGCTCCGGGGCTGGTTTGTAAGGTAAGAGAAAAATTAGAGAACTTTAGCTAAGATCAATTACCGAGACCCAGAAATACTCGGGCTGGCGTAGACACCGCCTGTTAGTTGATTTAATGACGATCAGTTGACAGAGGGAGACAGTTTGCTAACCGGTCCATGTGGGGTTGACATAGTATTGGAAGCGACGAAGTTCAACGCTACGGTACATGATTACAGATGTTCCCTGCGTTCAAGAAAGTCAGGGGTATTCCTTTTACCAATGATGCACTTACCTTAGGCGCAAATCCATACTGGAAGTGAAACGACGCGTTAGGGAAAATCAATCAATCAGGCAGATATGACCGACCTTGTGTGTATCGCAGCTTATACTGGTGACTCCAGGGACGGAGAAGTCAAAGGGTGACAACTTGTATCTACCTTTGCTGTCGCCATTCGACAATCCTGACGGCTCAAGGAAAGGCACAATGAAAGACCCAAGGCAGCAATCGACATGGAGACCAATTTTGTGCCTCAATGCTAAGGCCGACAGAGCCTCAATATCATCCTGATTTCCGTCGGGGAAGTTGATGCAGGATCCAACGAGCTTCAAAGCGTATTCAGTTGAAGCCACACCAAATTGAAACTAGAATACAGACCAAAATAGTGTTCGGATTTCTATGAAAAATGTTATTTGCTGTCCACCGAGATAGTTGTCAAGACGTACATAGCGCGTTTGACGAGCTTCAAGTTGATCTTGCGAGTGTAGGGATCCAGCGGAATGGTGTGCACTTTGATACCCATGTATGCGGCGCCTTTGTCAAATGCAGCATGCGCAGTTGTCGACATGATGCTACAACGGACATTTAATCAGAATCGGACGTGAAGTGTAGTGGATGAGGACGTACAGTTCTGGCTCCTTGATGCCTTTCGTCGCCTTGGCCCAATCACGGTACGTTTTGACGGCCATGATAATACTCTCAGTACCACCAGACGTCATAGTCCCTGCACTGCCTGCAGGGCCACGATACATTTTGAGGCACATTGCAACAATCTCAGCTTCCATCTTGCGGACGGCAGGGAAGACCTCTGGATGCAAAGGGTTGGAGACACAGTATCTGGCGTATGCAGCGACGATGATTTTGGAGAGGTCGTCTCCTCCATCTACGAGACATATTTAACAACATCAAGACAGGTCTGAGAGGCATACGCACGATACACGGCCCCAGACAGTTTGCCGTCGCGCCAGCTATCTGTCGTCGTGCCCAATTCCGTGTCCATCTTCTCCATCTCCTGCAGGATCCATTCTAGGCTCTTTCCCTCTGAGGGTAAGGCAAGATGCCTCGTAACATTTGCACCTTGGGGGACCAGTCGTTTCTCGATGTCCAGTCTCGCCTGGTCCATCTGCGCAGCAACTTTCTTGCGTGTCGATGGAACGCGAAGGACAATATGTATGACTTGCTAGGGAAATATTGGCACCAAATGCATATTGACAGAGCCAGCTAAACGTACCTGTGCTGCCCATGTGTAGATATCCTTAGCTGAAGCAATAATGCCCCTAGCGCGCAGGTGTCGCTGCGCCTTTACGAGTTGGACGAACAAGACATAGTAAAACAAAGCCGACTTCGCGTTGTTCAACGTCAGGACCAGGGACAAAGTCTGCTTCACCGACTTATTGAGCACGGATACAGTGCTTTCTGGCATGGTGGTTGAGGATAAAGTGTTGGCTTCGCACGTATCGATGACGTTCGGTAAACGGGACGGAATCAAAGGGCCGGTGACCCAATTCAACGGCCATCATCCTTTTCTTTCTACTATCATCTCCTACCATGCGTATGGTACGTTGAATCATTGCTGTGCATGCAATCCCTGCTCAGACGCCGAAATAGCTTGAGCACGAAGAGGAAAATGACGATGCGCCAGAGGTGACATGGGGTATGTTCTCCATACCCCGTTCATGCATGCCGAGCTACTGACGCGATTGAAGAGGACCAACAGCGTATCAACACCTTCTCCAAGCTGAACAACAGGATACGGATAATCCAGGAAAAACTTGAAGCCCTCAAGGTGCGCGTAATATGCAGATCTCGCGATCTGGATCTGATCCTTTCCACAGCAAGAAAAGGAGGCCCTCGATGATCTATCGACAGAGCTGGAACTAGCAGATGAGGACGAAATGGTGTTGTGCGTAACCATAGTATCCTTGATTCTCCTTCTCTGACCAATTTTTAGGTACAAAGTCGGGGAAACGTTCCTACACTTGCCTCACGCGCGGGCTCTCAAGCGCCTCGACAAAGACCAATCTACTGTTGATGGAAAAGTTGCAGCTCTCGCTGGGCAGGCAGACGACTGTGAAGTACAAATGAAGGAACTCAAAATACAGCTGTACTCTAAATTCGGGAAGGCTATCAACCTAGACGAATAAAGCTGTAATCTAACAGACAGTTGCGAACTCCTCACCGTACATCAACGCTCAACGCTGATGGTGATCCAGTATGAAATGGAAACTACAGCTGGTGCGTACTAACATCCAAGGAAAGCTATACACAATGAATACAGGTCAAATGTACAAATGCAAGAAAAGGCGTCAAGCAACACAAAATGGTCTATAGTCTACAAGGAGAAAAGAAACATACGACCTTGCTGAACATGCGTACACTGGCACAAGTGCCTAATTCACAAGCCTCGCCCTTGAGCATGACACCGGTCCCGTTGTTCAATCCAATCCAACAGGCTCTCCGTCGGCTGCTTCTCGCATTCTACCACAAGCTTCAGAATGTTCTCAAAAACCTCGGTGCGCTGTTTATACCTTGCTCCAGGCAAGATTGGTGCGTCATCCCCCCTCATGCGCGGCTCTAGTGGATCCACGGTGTCGGGGAGGCTTTGAATATTGCTGATGTAGGCACTGCTGCCAACGCGACTTGCAGAAGCACTCGTTTCTGGGACATTATTTGTCCACGACCCTTCGTCGCCTCGGTCTCCGCGTGACCGCTTCTGTGGGCGAGTACTCACCTCCCTTGTATCCTCATGCTCAAGGGAGGAGGCGGTGCTGCTGGAATACGAAGTAGACGTGGAAATAGCAGCAGAAGTGGTTGGAGTAGTAGATGCTGATGGCTTCGGCGGCGACAGCAGATGCGTGAGCAGCGCCCGGAAAATCTCAGTCTCTTTTGCGTTGTTGTGGTCAACCACGCTGGAGACTTGAGTTTGTAGGAAGCCGAGTGCCTTGATCGGCGCGTCGTCCTCGCACATCTCCCGGAATTGCTGCTTCCTGATTTCAAATTTGGCTCGTCGAATGGTCTCTTCTGGGCCAGGGCTAAAGGGAGGAATTTGTATGAGAATCATGCCGTGAGGTTTTTAGTCAGCAGTAGGAGCGCACCGTTTCAAATTCATCCTCCAGAAATCGTCAAGCCGACGTTCAGAAGCCTCGGGATACTCAAAGTCTTCCAAAGCAGCAGTGGCGCCAGGAGTATTTTCAACGTGGGCATCTTCAGGAGCAGGCGTACTTGGCACGGATTCATGATAGGTTTCGTCAGAAAAGCCATGACCAGCGTTTCCTCCATGAAGGAATAGAGATTTTGTGCTGGGAATATATGCAACTTGATGCGCGAAACGCGGTGAGGGAAGTTCAGCAATAGTGCGCCCCGATTCGCGGAGGATCTGGAGCCATGTCCCTGGTGTTGTGCTATAATTGTATACCCAATTTGCTAGTGGCGCCCGTGCCACTGTCTCTGGGCTGCCAGGTTCTTTCTTGATCCCGAAGATGCTAGATAGAATTGTCAGAGAGTCATGACAGTATTGACAAACGATACGCGGAACCCACATATAAATTTCTTTCAAAGACGTGTCGATAACCGCCCGTTGGGTGAAGCAAGCTGGTGGGCCTCCAGCGATTGAGAAATCCGAAAAAATCTCGGATGCCACGCCAGTGTCAATATTATAGGTATACATATCCGATAGATATTTTTCATCTCTTTTCCCTGCGAATATGAAGAGTGTTCTCACGTCTGGATCGAGAACCATGGAGTGCCCTTACGAGATGGGCGGTGCTTAGCTGAAGTTTTGCCTGCGATTGATGATATACATACCGTATCGTCCGGGAATTTCAGTAGCACCATAATTGGATTCCGTTGGTCTGACGTGGGGGAAATTGAGTGCATAGAAAATGCCAGGGGAAGAAATATCTCACAGATGCGCCTTCCATTTACTTGTTGCGACGTTGTAGCTGTAAAGGCCGGAATATTTGATGGAGTTCGACTCGCCATCGACGATACGTCCTCCAGAAACGTACAACATCTGAGAGTCCGAATCCATGACCATCTGATGGTCGAAAATGAGAGGTGGTCCACCAGATGACTTTTGGGCTGAGAATTAGCGGATTGTGCTCATGCATGACATGGAACGACTCACTGCAGTATCAATGGATAAGAAGTCCCACTTGCCCGCGAGGACACCGCGAGTATGATACCTATAAAACTCTGAGCATGGCAGCTGAGATGTCTGTTCTCTGTCTGGTGGCTGCTGAGGCGCTCCCGGAGGGAACAAAGGAGGTGAATGTTCATGGTGCGGAGGTGACCGAGCAGCCTGAGAGACGGACATTTCATCTTCATCTGTCAGCCTTCCAAGCAGGTATATGCACCCGGTCTTCGTGTCGAAAACCATCTTGTGACATGACCGAGCTCCCGGAGCATTCTGTTCGTTGGTTGTGCTATGGCTGAGAACTTTCCACTTGTCTTCTCTGACGCTGTATGCCCAGAAGTCGTCTAGACTGGCGGTACCCGACCAACCGCCGAAGATGTAGATGACCTCGTTAACAGGATCAACGCACATGGAATGCCCTCCGCGAGCTGGAGGCACATCGCCATCTGCGTCTGTTCCCAGGAGACGTGTCCATATAGAATGTGGTGGATAGGTATATGCCAGGGTATCGAACAGGCCTGCTGATCCCATATGCTGCAGTTGTTGTTCTGACTTAACCCAGCTGCCTTGAAGGACGAGCTCCTCGTGAAATTGTGTCACAAGTGGGTGCTCAAGCTGGATATTCGTGCGAGACAGAATCTCCTGGTAGGGTGTCAGGAGCCTTCGCTGCCGGAGATGCTTGAGTACATATCGCATGATTGCGGCTTCCCGGAACTGACATATGTCAGTATTAGCACAATATATCTTGTCGACGCGCTTACTTCGTCGTACGCGGCCCGCACGTTCTCGACATACATTTCGTCAGCTATGCCAGCCAGAGCTACATGCCATAATGATATATGAAAATGAAGGGCATGGGCGCTAATTAAATCAATACCGATTCAGCACCTACAAAAGCAAGCTTACTTGATGGGCATGATCTTGACGTATCTGGCAGGAAACGGTACACCTGAGCTGTTGGCGTGCTTCAGGTGGAACGTCTCCGGGATGGCGTCGTTCTTCAAATACACATGCAGCACCTCTGTTAGGCTATCCTCCGCCATTCCCGCCAGGACCTTTAGCTCCTTGACATTGCATGGGTGGGCTGTGAAAGTCAGCCAAAGTCAGGTGCACTCGGAAAATGCATACCTTTACAGAACTAATCAAGAGTTAGATTGGTCGCATAAGAGCGAGCATTTCCCTCACCTTTCCAAATGTAATGGTTTCTGGAAGTTTCGTTAATGGTTGCACAAGTCAATATCACTTTCAGACTCACTAAGGACAGCTAGCGACTCAAGGCGCAGCAGAATCCATTGGTTGTTCCTTCCCTGTAAAGCACTGCTCCACCGGCTAAACTGGTCTTGCGGCTTGTCGTGCATGATATTCTTCGGCCCATATTTCCCGCTGTGCTGCGTCGATGCAGCGATTGAATAAGTTAATGGTTTAGATTCCGGAGTCGATGACCTCCTCGAGCTTGCAGACATATTCCTGGGCCTTTCTCGTGGGTCTTCGCTGGTGGTATATGTTAATGCTGGCGTTTACCCAAGAATTGGTGATATGGCATTAATCAGTTTCAACTGCTTGAGCCGTAGAGGTGTTGGATTGGAGATAGGAGCGAGCCAAGAGCGAGCTGTTCGAGTGAGGGCAAACCGCCACAGGTGGCGGGATTCGACGGCCCGCTATGTGCTCATGACCATTTCAAGCGGAGACTCAGCGGAGAGTGAAACCGTCCAGCGTCAAGCTCACAATAGACACAAGATTACTTCTCACTACTGCATACTTCCAATCTGCTTCATGCAATTCAAACCTCCAAAACATACCTACAACCATGGAAAAATTATCCTGTTCTCGGATCGGCTAACAAGATCATCTTGTTTCTGGCCCGTCTTGCAGAAGTTCTGTCCAAAGCTTCCTCAGCTTCCGTCTCTCACAGGCCTGCTCCAATAAACGGCTATTCCATCAAATTGCGCTGTCTACAACACCTGATCTGGGTTATCGGTCTTTGCCAGCAGTGAGCCATGCGTTCACTAAACCCAATGTTCCTGTTTTCGTGGTTCTATTCAACATTATCACCAGCATATCCAGTAGGCGCCAGTACCACAAGGCATCTGGGCTATAAATAGATCGGCCTACGACAAACCCTGGAATCATCAACCCCCTCGGTGGTCTTCCATCCCACGCGATAAGAAGTCGGACTTACCGTGGGCCTCCTATTTGTGGCAAAATTCTGCAGAGTTGCGAAGTCTTGATCAGCTGCCCGAGAAGGAAGTGTTCAATTAGCCTAGTTTTTGACCTAGGAAGCGCCCGCCGAATGAAAACGGTGTTCGGTACCCTCCCCGACCATCTCCTTTCGACACCACTCCGAAAACCAGGAGGAAATGAGGGGAAATCCACACTCGGGGTGTGATCTTGTGCCGAAAAAACTAGCGCAGGGCCATTGCAATGACACGAGAAAATGCAGGAAATGATACCATTTGATCACTATATCGTGCATTCAATGGCTCGCGTCCGCTCGCCGCACCCAAAATACCGAACGCAGCATGCTCTAGCAAACTCGCGTTCTCAGAACCACATGCATCCCGTCGCGTCTTCCTGACTTCGTAGTCCTATATAAGTCGGGGCTGATTTCATTGAAGCCCCTAGGCCTTTAGCTGTCAGCCCCATTCCTACCGCCATCATGAAGACCGCTACCTATTGGGCTCTTCTTCCCACTTTACTCAGCGCGTCGCTGGTGTACGGAGTGTTCCCCATCTCTCAAGTCCAGAAAGGGAACAACAACCTCCCCACTGTCCCCAACAAGTTCATCATTGAGGTCGACTCCCTTGCCAACATCCCAACTAAGCGCTCGTTCGAACGCGTACGTTCATCCTTTTATCTACGCGATCGACTTTAATTGACTGTCAATTCAGTCGCTTGATGCTGTCTACGCCAACTTGCAAGAGCGTGCAATCGCGTTCGACGTTACGAAAGAGTTCAACTCTGACGGTCTCTTTGTGGGTGCTGCCGTGACCGTAAACACTCCGCAGGTAAGTTGTGTACGACATAAATAACCTGAAATTGACAGACCGAAATACTTCTTAGGATGCAGCTGCTATTGCCAACACTCCCGGAGTGAAGGCCATTCGACCAGTCGTTCGCTTTAACGCCCCCAAGTATGTGAAGTGCCCCCTAAATCGCTCGAGTGTGTGGTTCTAATTCCCATTTGCCAATAGACCGGTCCTCTCTCACGTCGTCACCGGGCCTAAGGACCCTCAAGTGCCCGCCGACTCGGAGTCAACGCACATCCTTACCGTTAGTGCTCCTACCGATGCATTGTCATGGACTGCAATTAATTGCGACTTACCAGGGCGTGGATAAATTACACGCGCAAGGGATCATTGGTACGGGCATCAAGATTGGAATGTGAGTACCCCTTGAAAGAGTAGGTAATTGAGGGGCCCAGTCTGATTCATCCACGGCTAGTATCGACACAGGGACCGACTACACACATCCTTCTCTTGGTGGCGGTTTCGGTCCTGGTCACAAGGTTGTTGGAGGCTTTGATTTCGTGGGAGATGCCTACACGGGTGCGCACAGACAACAATATCCTCAGGCTCTTCGACGCAGCCCCTTCTAAAGCATATCAATAGGTCTCAATACCCCTGTACCGGACTCAGATCCCCTTGACCAGTGCAATGGTGAGATTGTTCCGTGCTTTCTAAGAATACATTTACTCACTAATCCTTCTCTTGTATAGGTCATGGCACGCACGTCGCTGTAAGTCTTGCCACAGAAGGAGCCAGTTTGAACATTTCATTGAACAGCATGCTGTGATTCCCAGGGTATTATCGGCGCCAACCCTGGAAACGCCTTCAACATTAGCGGTGTTTCCTATGGCGCAACCATCAACTCCTACAGAATCTTTGGATGCAGTGGCTCGGTGACAGATGATAGTCAGTCCAGTATAGATTCGATTTTCCTGATAATGGGCTGACAATGTCCATAGTCATCATTGAGGCATTGCTTCGTGGTGTAGCAGACGGCCAAGATATCTTGACCATGTCGCTTGGAGGCGCCGATGGATGGACAGAGTCATCAAGTTCAGTCGTTTCAAGCAGGATTTCTGCGAATGGCAAGATTGTCACCATTGCTGCAGGCAATGATGTACGTACACTGCCCATTCTGGAAGCTGCAACAACTCATGACATAAGTAGGGCGACTCCGGTTCGTGGTACACATCAAGTCCAGGAAACGGCATCAACGCCATTTCAGTTGCTAGTCTTGACAAGTGCGTATATCAAAACATCCACTCTAATGGTTTCCAATGCCTAACAAACGCGCACATTCAGCACGGTCATCCCTCTCCAGAATGCTACTGTTGGTGGCGTGACCCACGACCCCATCACCTACTTCTCCACCTTCCCTCTTCCGATCCAGGGAGCTCTGCCCATCTTTGCTACCTCGAAAGACATCACTGTCGTTGATGACGCCTGTAATCCTCTTCCCGCAAGCACGCCCGACCTCTCCAAGTTCCTTGTCCTTGTCCGCCGTGGTACCTGTACTTTCGTCCAGAAACTGACGAACGTCGCTGCCAAAGGAGGCGTCAACACCTTCATCTATGAGTGAGTTATTAGTCACCGCAACCAGGGGGCTTCGAAGTCCTAATCACAATTTCTATCAGTAACGGAAACGGTTTCGCGGGTATCACTGTTGGCAACTTCTCTGCCGTTCTCATTCAAGCAGCCGATGGTGAATTCGTGAGTATATTGCCTCCAGACCGAATCACACAGACGCTTGACAAATGGAATTTCTAATAGTTGGCCCAACAATTTGCTGCTGGTGTACCAGTCACCATCTCCTTCCCTCAAACTGGCGCATCCACCAATTTCCCTGATCCTAATGGAGGCCTTATCTCCAGTTTCACTAGGTGAGCATCGCTTCTTTCGATCGTGAATATGAAAGCTTATTACCTTGGACTCTAGCTACGGCCCAAGTAATGACTTCTTCTTCAAACCCGCAGTCGCTGCTCCTGGAGGAAACATTATTTCGACCTTCCCTGTGCCTTTGGGCTCCTTCGCCGTCCTTTCAGGAACCTCAATGGCCACGCCTTTCGTTGCCGGCAGCTCTGCACTTCTGCTGTCTGTCAAAGGAAAATCAAAGGCTGTTACCGACGGCGTTAGGACACTTTTCGAGACAACGGCCAAAGCGGTCCCTTCCAGCAAGACTGATGGTGATCCTCTGCAGACTCTGACCCAGCAAGGTGCAGGTCTGATCAATGTCTTCGACGCCATCCACGCCACCACCATTGTTTCCCCTGGCGAGCTTGTGCTCAACGACACCGCTCACTTCAAGCCCATGTAAGCCAATCATGCTCAAGGTCTTCGCTTCGTCTAATCAATGGACCTTCTTTCCAGTCAAACTTTCACTGTCAAGAACACTGGAAAGACGATCAAAACTTACAAGCTTCGTCATGTTCCCGCCGGCACGGCGTTGACCGTTCAAGCAGGCACAATCTTCCCATCCGATGGCCCTGTACCCCTTTCTGCCACCGCAGCCTCGGTGTCCATCGTGCCATCCACGTTGATCCTTCTCCCAGGACAGTCCCTCCCAGTTGTCGCTGTGTTCAAGGCGCCCACCGGCCTCGACAAATCGACTTTCCCCGTCTTCTCTGGCTTCATTGAGATCCAAGGCTCATCGGTTTCGGATACCTTCCACGTCAGCTACCTCGGCCTCGCTGGAAACCTCAAGGACAAGCAAGTAGTCGACAACACCAATGAGTTCTTTGGCGTCCCTATCCCCACTCTTCTGGACACCGCTGGTGACCCTCAAACTGCGCCCACCAACTACACTTTTGTTAACGGCGACGCACCTACATTGCTCTGGAGGTTGACATTCGGCACGCCTGCTTTCCGCGTCGACCTTGTTGACCCCAACATCAAATTCACGCCCACCATCACGGCGCGTGGATTCGGCGGCCTGCCCTTCTTCAGCTTCCCCAACCCCAACAAGGGCGGCACCTTCTCGCAAGTCAAGGTTCTCGGCGCTCTCACCGAGTTCGACTTCATCACTCGTAATAACGAAGACACGACCCCCGTGACTGGAAACGGTTTCAGTACTTTTGCCCTTGCGACGCCAACGTTCGCGAATGGTACCACTATCGCCAATGGGCAATACAGGGTTCTCCTTCGCGCGTTGAAGGTTACTGGCGATCGCACTAATGAGGCCGACTATGAGTCGTGGTTGAGCCCTATCATTGGCATCAACGCAGCAAAATCCAACTGAACAATTTTGTTTTGACACCGCATACTAATCTTGCATGTAGCTAGTAAAATATTGATACATATTGCTCTGTAAAATAAATTTATACGGGTTTTCGTTCATTTGTCTCACCTCTGCACATATCAGGACCGTTGAGCTATCGCACAATGCCATGATGATGGATGTTCGGTCCGGAAGGCTACATATGTTATCGCGAAATCATTTGCCCGAACTCGTCACCGGAATCGGAATAACTTGCAACTAATGAGCTGGGCTGTTGCTTAGACTTCCGTCACTCACCTTTCCATCCATGTCGCTGCACACAGAAAGCACTCCTGCTCCGCCATTTTTCGTAATCGTCATGGTTCGAGCATTTATCCTCTGCTGTTAACGTCCAAAGATAGCTCATATCGTCATCGATGGTATCGTGCATACTGCACAGGGTGTATCCGGGACGGGCAAGACGACACTGGGAGCCGCAATTGCGAAGGAGCTGGGCGTACCCTACGTCGAAGGCGACGGCTTGCACCCGAAGGCGAACGTAGACAAGATGGCATCGGGGCAGCCGCTGAACGACGCCGACCGCGAGCCATGGCTGGAGCTGGTGCGCACGACCGCCGAGAGCATCATCGTCGAGCAGCAGGCCCAGGATCCGTCCGGGAAGAAGCAAGCCCATGGGGTAGTCATCAGTTGCTCCGCGCTCAAAACATACTATCGCGAGATCCTGCGGGGCAATATGAAGCCAGCGTCGAAGGATACGGAGAGTCTGCCTACACATCTCGAGTCTGCACACCCGAATGTCCTGCCTACCTATTTTGTGTTCATCGAGGGGGACAAAGAGCTGTTAATGGACAGGATGACGAGGCGGGTCGGACACTACATGAAGGCGAATATGCTGGAAAGCCAGCTCGATACCCTGGAGGACCCTACTAGAGAAAAGGGAGTGGTCGCTGTTTCTTCAAATAACACCACAGAGGAGCAGTTAGAAAAAGCTAAAGAGTTCCTGTTGGCTAGGATAAACGAGAAAGCCTCATAACACACACGCCTTCATCAATATTATCAATGCAAAATCGTGCAACCCGAGGGGCTCACATCTCGAGGATATTTGACAGTTTTTCATCAGCGGCAATTGGTGGCAGCCAATCTGCACCAATAGTCACATACGTGGTCATTTGAAGAGTACAACTTTTTTGGGCTTTGCTACAGCCCCAACAGCCTTCACTGTGCCCGTCAACGTTCCCATCCTAATATCCAACATCTCCTTCTGTTTGCTCGCCTGCTTCTCATTTCGATCGAGCTCTATCGTCTTCTGTTTGAGGAGAAGGAAATCGTCTTCATCAGCTCCGGCTTCACGTCCAGTTCCCAGCACAGCTGCCGTTGAATCTGTCACTGATAGCACGATCAGCAAACATGTCCCGCTTCGTAAGTCCGTTGCAAACACACCTTTCTGCCGTATACCGCAGTCCTTGGCCAGATGTGATGTCTCCCCGCAAAGTTTGCATGAGCCACCATTCGGGTAGACGCCTTTGGCCTTGTTCAATGGACAGGCCGATGCAAGGTGGCCTTTTCCATTGCACACAAAGCATGACGCATAGGGAAATGGATTCGAAGGATCTGCAGGCTTCTTACACCGCGACAGACTGTGTTTTTTCGAGCCACACCTGTAGCAGACGCCCACGGCGGCTGCACCTGGTTCTGCAGCTTCGACACTTTTGCAGTCCTTCGCAGAGTGGCCCTTCTCTCGGCATGCAAAGCATGTCGTGCTTGAGTTTTTCTGCTGAATTCGTTTTAACCTCCGAGCTTCCGTTGCAGATTCCACTACAAAGTCCCATGAGCAAGCATATCACAATACACATGGGCAATCCACACCTTTTATGCGTCTTTCTAAATTTCTCTTCTTTTTGTATTCTTTTCTCTTCGAAAGTTCTGTTTTATTTTCCGGGACTGGTGCAGGAGTTGGTGCTGGTGGTTCCTCCCCTTTCGCCCTGGCCTCCTCCGCTGCCCGCTCCGCCGCGTGACCGTCCCGTTTTGACTTCGGTGTACGCTTTCTTTTCTTCTTCGCTGGCGTTGCGGACAGTGATTCTGCTGATGCTGATCCGTTCTCTCCAGATGTAAGTTCTGAATTTGAAGTACGAGTGCTTCCAGAAGGTTGTGGGGTATCATCCGGCTCAGCAAATCCAGCTTGGACATATGTCCGTTTGATTCCAAAGTTGGTAACCCGCGTCATAGGAAAATGAAGTCTTCGACCTTGCCGAGGATCTATTAAGAAAGGAAAAGTGGGCGACCCAAGGGGAGAGTAGATGCAGTTAAGACGGGCCTTCAAGTTGACCAGCCGAAGACCCAAAAATAGCTGACAAATCTTTATGATGTATACCGGCCCGAAGCTGACCGGTTAGCCAAAATTAGCGCCCAAACAAAACGCGCGAGAAAGGCTCGAGAAAAGTGCAATGTTCAGAGAAAGAGTTCTAGATTGGTAGTAGTAAGATACAATTTGAGATTAAACGCATGACTGGTGATGATTATATGGTACAATCGCTAATGATTATGTATGTGCAGTTGGATTGTGATAGGCAATTAGTAGCTCAAGTAGATATCAGCAGCGTCAACGGGGGACTTCTCCGCGCGTCTCTACTCAGGAATAGTCAGAATAGAGAGATTTTTTGGGTTCAGGGGTGAACATACCGCATTGTAGCTCAAGTAGGCATCAGCAGCATCAACGGCGGCAGCCTGCTCAGCGCGCTTTGCGTTGTAGCTCAGGTAGGCGTCAGCCGCGTCGACAGCAGCTTTATCCGTGCGCTTCTGTACAGACTGTCAGGGAGGACAAAATCGATAATAATGTATCAATACACATACCGCGTTGTAGCTAAGGTAGGCATCGGCAGCATCAACCACGGCAGCAGGTGCTGCGCGCTTCGCATTGTAGCTCAAATACGCGTCTGCGGCATCAACAGCGGCAGCCTGTTCTGCGCGTTTCTACAGCATAAGTTAGCTCCCTGAAAAAGAGTGTTTATTCACTTGTGCGTACTGCGTTATAGCTCAGGTAGGCATCGGCAGCATCGGCGATAGACGCGGGGACAGCGCGCTTGAGTAGAAACAACTCATTAATGGAGTGGAAATACGAGGGCGAGCAGAGACATACTGCATTGTAGCTCAAGTACAAATCCGCAGCGTCGACCGCGGGGGCATCTGAACGTTTCGCATTGTAGCTCAAGTAGGCATCAGCAGCATCAGTGACGGAGGCGGGGGCAGCACGCTTTTGTAAAATATCTTCAATCAGTGTGGCGCCAGTAGAACGGCTAGTGTGGACTTACAGCATCGTAGCTCAAGTACAAGTCGGCAGCGTCGACAGCGGCGGCATCTGAGCGCTTGGCATTGTAGCTCAAGTATGCATCGGCGGCATCGGCAATGTTGGCGGGAACAGCACGCTTTTTCAGAGAATGACGGATCAGTGTGGATCGAGTCACACAAGAGGTAATAACGGCGTACTGCATTGTAGCTCAAGTACAAATCGGCGGCATCGACCGCAGCAGCATCTGCGCGCTTGGCATTGTAGCTGAGGTACGCATCAGCAGCATCGGCGATGGAGGCGGGGACAGCGCGCTTTGTAAAAGACCTCATTAGTTTGAAGCAAGTACTCAAGCCAATGTAGACGTACCGCATCATAGCTCAAATACAGGTCGGCAGCGTCCACGACGGGGGCATCCGAGCGCTTAGCGTTATAGCTCAGATATGCATCAGCCGCATCGGCGACAGAGGCCGGAGTCGTGCGTTTCTAAAAATACGTTTGATGAGTGGCACGCCAAAGAGCTGCAAAGATTTACTTACGGCATTGTAGCTCAGATATGCATCGGCTGCGTCCACTGCAGCTGCGGGCGCACTGCGCTATAATACCAAGAGCAGACAATTCAGCAGATTCCACGACGAAGAGGTGAGTATCAGTAAATCAACATACCGCATTGTAGCTCAAATATGCATCAGCCGCGTCAGCAATAGAAGCTGGAGCCTCGCGCTTTTACGAGGGAAGGACATTCATTAAATATAAAAACGATAAGTGGAACGTCCCGTACAGCGTTGTAGCTCAAGTATGCATCAGCCGCATCCGCGATGGAAGCTGGCACTGCACGCTTCTAAGAGCAAGATGAGTGATATGGTGAGGAAACAAGAATGTGAGCGTACAGCATTGTAGCTAAGATATGCATCTGCTGCATCCGCGATAGAGGCAGGAGCTGCACGCTTTGGAAGCAGGAACATATTAGAAATAGGTCGCGCAGAGGATTCGGAATATATACCGCGTTGTAACTGAGGTATGCATCGGCAGCGTCGACAACGGCAGCAGGTGCTGCACGCTTCTGCGAGTTAGACTAGTTGAACTACAATATTTTCCTTGCGGGGAAGAATACATACAGCATTGTAGCTCAGGTACGCATCTGCGGCATCAACAACAGCAGCCTGATCTGCACGCTGTTCAAAGCCAGTCAGTTAAGAAGGAGATGATAAACACAGTGACATACTGCGTTGTAGCTCAAGTAGGCATCGGCTACATCCACGACAGCTGCCGGAGCGGCGCGCTGCGTGATACCGTCAGCTTCGAGCACGAATGCACAAGTCAGAGAGGAAAGGATGTCATATCATACCCTGCTGAATGACTCTGATCCCAGCTGAAAGATGAACCGTTAGATATTTCTTCAGAACTTGACCATTCCTACATTACCTTAGGGGTGCGCTATTAATGAGTTTCCACAAGAAATGTCAGTGAATATTTTCGTAGAGCGTGTGAGGAGGACTGACAGCGCCGAGAGGAAGGGCAGCTGCCTGAGCGGCAAGTGCAAAGGCGATCACAGGAGAAGCAGCGATGATTGGGGACTTCATGATTAGCAGTGGAGCAAGGAGAAGTACAGAGGCTGATAGGATTGGTTTGAGGGACAGATAATAGTGAAGATTGAAGGCTTCCAACATTGCCCTTATATAAAATTTCTCCTCTCTGCTGGTGTAAGTCACTAGTATCTGCAATATGCGTTTTCGAGGCATCGCAGCAATATTGTTGACCACTTCTCCCCAATTGCTGGTCAAGAGTAGCCAACACTGACAGTGCGCAATGTAGATCGCGCTAGGGACAAGTTTTTCCGCCTCGGAGACTCTCCAGATTCCACTTACAAGGAATTACACAACTAGTTTTTCCATTGCCAAGGTGCCCTTTGTCTAAAGCAAACCTTCGGTGGGGAAGCCACTCCGGGTACGAGTCTATTAACGTCACTCGGAGGCGCGCGACTTGACAATCCGAAGTAAATCATTTTTTCAGACATATTGCGAATTTCGTTTACACTGGGACTTTGTGGGGTAATGACCACGTTGAGCTAGAGTTAGATTCTGTAAAACTGTCTAAGTAATCGAGGTTGAGTAGTCAAAAGCGTTAGATACCGTCGTTGTAAGTCAAGGTGTCACGATGGAGAACAGCTGCCAATCGGAAGAAAGGATATTCGGTATAGAGCGAATATAAGCATGAATCCCGTAGGATTTTCAGAACCCACACGAACGTAAGTGGTCAAGATAGGCGCCCGAGCGCCTATCACTAAGGTCCACTGATCGACGATCCGTTCTCCGGATTAGAATGACACCAGATGCCATGTTGACCAATATACACATTCGCAGAATTACATAGGTCATGTGCTGGCTGCTAAATGTCATACTGGTCCTTCAAACCGCCTCAAACGCCCTGGTGTTGAGTGCATAGATCAAAACCGGGTCTGAAAAATCAGTTCAATGCCAAGAAGGGGTAGAGGTAATTATCGTCGCGCCACGCTTGTATATACTCCCGGCTGCATACTCGTCGCCTCAGCTTGTAAATGCCTCGTCAGAATGTCGTAAAACTGTATGTATTGCAAGTAGTAGAAAGTGTTAGGAGATAGATACTGGAGAGGTTTAAGCGCGCATAAAATCGTCCGAGTTACGTAGCAAAGCAGAGAATTGTGTAGAGTCACGTAGAAAATTATGAAGAAATTGTAAGTCACATTACATTCATTAAAAGTACCATATGATAGGGGATCCAATAGCAGGCGTTAATACTTGGATCCATCCTGAAGCTCAGGGATGAGTAGGTAAAGGATTGTGCCCTTGCCCCTGAGTAATCTGTTCGACATTGGATAGGTAGTTGTTCCAATCGTCCAACCTAAAAGGGTTGAGTAAGGTGAAATAAGTCAGCAGCCCAGACTCCAGCAATGCAATACACGAATGACTTACTCCAGGCCTGTAGGAGCCGTTGACCACATGGTCATTGTATCATTGTCCATAGCAGGCATTGTGCCCACGCGTGAAAGATCGTCAAGGCCGTACATATTCCCCCCGAACAGAGAGGCATAATTGTTGGGAGCTGCGTGAGGCTGTTGATCAGGACTGGGAATATTTCCAGTAGCCATACTCTGGAAGGTATGTCCATTGAAGAGAGAGTCTATGACAAAAGGTTCCGGAGCAGGTACTTGACCTTGACCTTGGCCCTGCGCTATTGATGCCATCGTCGCCGCAGACAGATTGGTGAGCACAAAATGGTCGATATTGGGATCACGTTGCTGATATGGCATTTGCCCTTGCCCTTGCCCTACACCGACGGCGTCCGAGAAGTTAAATTGACCATAGATAGGCAGGCGGCCAAGTTCGTTCCCGTACATGGGCAAGGAAAACAAAGGTTGGCGTTGAGGCAATTGCTGATGCATGAACGAAGATTGATTCAGGGACGCCCGTCTAGTCCCGGCTAGACTTCTTTGAGAAGTATCAATTGGGCTTGTGGGAGATGAAGCAGCTGGCGACTCTTCTGCGTCAGCGTCGCGGGCTCGCTTTTTGTTTGTGGATGCCTTCGGGGGTAAAGCATTTTCGAAGACGGACAAATCGCCCGCGAATGCGAGCTCAGTCAGAATATCACTGGAAGCGAAAGAAAGAGAATAAAGTCAGTGATTCATTAGTAAATCTGGAATAGGCTATCGGCCTTACCAATAGCGGCCAGCAGATGCCCACCTAGGAAAGAGCAAATTGAGCCTTTAAGAATTTACGAGGTTCGTGGCATACCGCTTCTCTGAACACTTCAGAACCTGGAGGCATCTTTGGACATCCTCCATCTCTCTCCGAGGGTTCGGTGCAATTCCCGACCGTTTGCCACTCCAAATATTCAGAAGCAAAATCACAGCTGCCGTGAAAGCCACATTCTATAAAAACAAAATGAATGAGACGGCGAGATTTATCAGTCTTCGAGCATACAATTTGCACAGAATGACTTGCCTGAAGATAAGTAAAGGGTAGCATGTTCAGTTGACTAAACGTTTCCAAAACGTGACAGGCCGAACGAGCGGCGTTAGTGCAGATGGCCATACATGGGAAGGCGATAGGTATTGGATTCTCGGGTGAGGGGATGAAGGGGCGGTGGATGAAGATCTGGAGGTTGTAGTAGATTGCGTGCAGGGCCGCTGATTGTTTGAGGAATAACTCGTTGTTGCGGTTGGGATTCCACCGTACTGCAGCACGCCTTTTAGCTGCAGTGGTGCAGAGAGCTGGATATGCGATGACTTACGGTGGCTAGGGACAGAGTCCATCCAACTGTTCATCGCAGAGTCCAATTCCGCGATGACTTGCTCCTCCGACTGTTGGACCTTATTATTTCCAAAAAATGTCGTCGGTCGTCTAATTGAATACTGCAAAGATGTTCAATACAGTCTGGTAAAAATGGCCCTGAGATACTCACGATTAATCTCATAGCATACGCAAGGATATCCATCAACTTGATATGACAATTGAAAAAGGCAATAGACGAGGGTTTATCAGCAGGCTGTTTAAATCCGTTTTCCCAATATTCATCATCACATTCGAGCGGCAAGTCTAAATCGAAACTAGATCTCCATGAGATCGGGTGTGGTCTGAGTGGCCAGAAAGATAGTTACTCTTCGTCTTGAAGTCCACAGGGCCGGCCAGCTTGCGAGCTTATCTGGCGATCTACGGTTAGAAGGACCCTTAAGCAGTCATCGTTGAGTCTTTCCGTTGTTTTCGATCTCATTCAGTTTTTTTTGGCGCACCAGAATGCCCGCTTCCACAATTCATCCTCGGCAGTAGGCGCTTCGTCTGGTTTCTTGGGCCGTCTCCGGTGCGCGCCTACCTCCTGCGACATGCGTACAGCAAGTCCGATCTGCGACCAAATCCCTTGTGGCATTTCGCTTGTGTGGGCAAAAAAAACGTACAGCTGTATCCGGGTGATAAGCAAAGTGTTTTCCAGAATCTAAAATCAGGTTACTGCGACTTACTACGTGCATTTGTAGCTCATACAAGCTGGTTCGATGGTACAGAGACTTGCGCAAGATGTTGACCTGCTCAAACCACCTCCATCCTGCAGACCGCGGATATTCTGCCGCCAGCACGCGGGGGTCGTCCGAGTACCGTGCCCCGTGTGCACACACAAGTAGCAGGGTAGCGCCAAACATGGCATTGGTGTGATGAAGACCCTCAGTGACAGACTTTTCAAAAGTCGGTCGGTGTAAAAGGGGCATGAAAGCGTTGATGTGCACGAAATAATGACCGACAAGTGAAGGTATGAGGTCGTCGTCTGGATAGATGTAATTGCATTCTTCGAGCTCATTTTCGGGGTTGACGGTCACCCACTATGAAGCATGTTAGTCAAGCAGAGGTATATTACAGTGGTGTTCATGCCGCACCTTTGGTATGTCCCAAAATTCGTGTCGCTTTCGAGGAAAATCAGAAGTGCCTACAGGCAGCTTTGGCGCTTCGCCGCCAATGTATTCTTGCCGGATATTCAACGCTGTTGCCACAAGTTGGTGCCCACTGTCATACAAATGAGTGCCAAGAAGCGGCCTAATCGATGGGGGTATTGGCTGGCTGACCTTGATCTCCCGAAAAATCGATTTTGATCAGGGTTGAGTTTCAACTTATCGAGCTGAATCGTAAGCATGTCCGGTGAAGATACACTCGCAGGTGAAGGGGATGGGTCTTCTGACTCTGGTTGGCTACCAACTGGCGGTTGGCTCATTCTGTCTAGCTCTTGGTTGATATCGAGGCCCGGAAGCAGCTGGCAACGGACATCATGAACACACCACCGAATAAACTGTTCAACGTGCAGGATACCTTGTTCAGCAGCCGATCCATCTTCTCCAAACGCATTTCGAGGCTTTCTACATAGCTGCAATCAATGCATAAGCGCCCAAGAATCACGCCAAGGTCGAATTCCGGGTGACGTATCCAGATCTGCGGGAACAATGCACGCACCCTTTCGCGGATCCTAACGTCTTTATATGGCGCCATTAGATTGACTGATAATGCTAGTCTGAGGAATTGCTCGCACACACCTTCGTCACTTCTTTATGCGTACACTCGAGACCAAATTGAACACAATTCGAACATCGATTGTCAGGCATTTTCCCGCTATCGCCTAGACTCTCGGGTGGTGCTTTAAGATCGAGCAGAGCCAGGTTCTGGGTTGCACTTACAGCGAACTATTTTTATTATTCAGACGAGATCATAGTGCCAAAAGATAGTTCAGCACGCACTCTTCTTTCTTTTGCAGATGTCGCATGCCCCTGGAATCCTGCGTTTCTTGGACAGCGATCTGCCACTCTCCAGGTCGCCACCCTCCTGAGCTACTTGGTCAGCCGCCATCCGTACGTATCCAGTCGAGGGGTTGGGTTCTCAGAAAGGTGTTTAGGATTGGTATGGGTGGACTTCAAGGTCAAGGTCAACGTAGGGTCAACCTTCAATGTATGACTCGACTGACTAACAGTGCCTTCGGTGAACCGCTTGACGGGCAAATGGCGCTGGGGATATTTATCACTCAGATTCAGATTGCCACGCTGAGTCCATTTATCAAATTCGGCCATCAGCTCCGAATCAGGCTCAGTTAGGGGCTCCAAGATCACCCAAAAACTTGCTTGTCCTTATTGCAAAGCTTTTTACCACGAATGCGGCGAATGTAAGTTTCAATGTCTTGAGAATTGTCAGTTATGTATCAGTTTGATGCTTCTGACTACACCTCCGCAAGGATTTGAACAAGGAGATTCTTCACGGACAACGGCTTCTCATGTTCGACTTGCTGCGCTGAATTATCACCAGCGAGTATCACTGCAGGCGGTCTGAACGTAGCGCCGAATAAAGCACTCGAGAGCACCTCGTCTTCAGGCCCATCTCGCACCCGAAGTCGATGGGATACAACTCGGGGCACGATGCGCGCGACATCCACCTCAGACACATCTAACACCTTCTTCACCTGTGGGTGACCACGTTCATGATCGTGTCCAAGGCTGGTAGTCCCGCCAACTGTTCTACCCTCGTCCGCGTGCAACAAGCCCTGCCGCTCCTCGCCTGGCAGGTCAAACGTCGAGCGTGCGTCCTGGAACAGCTGGTCATCCTCTTCGACCGCGTCCTCATCGACATACTGAGAGTCCTCCGTCGTCGAGCCCGTATCTGGATCGAGCGCACTCGGCCGGAGCAGTTCCGCACCGGTGAGATCCAACCCAATGACTCTCGACGCTTTGATCAGCGCCTGCGCGTCTCGCATTGCTGTCGCCGTCAGCAGCATCCCGTCCAGTCGCGAGTTGTGTCTCGCCGCGGAAATGACGTCCGAGAGATATATCAACAGACTAGAGGAGAAGTGCACGCAGCTGTGAGCTTCGCGAAGGGCATTGAGCAGAGACGAAGGGACGGGGATGCTGTGTGGCTTTGCTGGAATTGATAGGCCAGAGACCGCGGTGGAAGCCGAGGGTTGATGCCGGTGAGTGGGCAGGGGTTTGCTCGACACGGGCGGAGTATATGCCTGGTTGGGTAAAAGAGAAAGAGGATGCCCTGAGGCCGGACTTGATGGATTTGACTGCGAGGATGGGTCAAAAGGTCGAGGGGGGCCAGATGGCCAAAGGTTCATCAAGTTGAAGTCGCGTCGGACATTTTGAGAGACAAAAATATTGGTGCTCATCGCGAATTTATCAAGCTATGAAATCCTAAGCCTATGTTTCTATCAATGATGTATGCACTTACCAGAGTTTTGTGGATCTCAGGCCTCTCTTTGGCATTCCATGGACAGACATAGACCACGAAAAAGCCCTCCGGAAGGGGTCTAACGTTTCCATCATCCAAACACACCTGCTTCTCGCGGATCACCTGCGCCAACGCTCTTTGAACGGCCTCGCTGCCGCCCTCGAGCCCTGAGACAACAAGAGCCTGAGGCAGTTGTAACAATTGCTTCGAGGTCCCTGACGACCGTGATCCATGGTGTCGTCTCCGGCTCTTTCTTGCTGTTGGTCGCACCGGCAATGGATCAGTGAATGCATGCGTCATAGCCGGATAGTTTGGGGGGTACATGGGCGTAGGCTTGAGGATCCCGGTGTTTATGATCGATGTGGCTTCATTGTATAGACTCCCTTGCATGAGAATAGACTCTGGGGACGTCCTTCTAAGTATTGGTGGCGTCGTTGCGCTGCTAGGGTATGTCCTTTTGATACTGACACTGCTAACAGAATGTTTAGGTGCGCGAGGCCTATGTTGTTGTCTGTTCTCGATCGTGGACCCTTCATCATCTTCATTCGGTGAAGTGTAATTGGAGTTGGACTCTGAAGACTGAGCAGGAAGAAAGAGCGATCGGAGAAACATTGCGACCGGGTCAGACGAAAAATTAGCGCTGGGGCGGTTCGACGGGTTCCGGGGCCGTATTTTTAGTTTGCGAGTAGAGACATCAAAGATAGAAGATAGAGTCTGTTGGATAAGGAACGGTCAGCACGGAAGATGAAAAAGCATGAGCTTGTCCATAAATGTGTTGAAAAGAGCACATGGTGCGAGCAAGTGATCAGAAACGTCAAAGAAATCAAGGAACCACTTGCACAGAAAGAAAGACATGTATAATGATCAACGGGTCCAATCTGGATACAGCAAAGGATCGAGGTAGCCGTCGTGACCGAAAACAAAATACGCAACAAGAACATCGTTGTAACCCTTGTTCCTTCAATAGTATGAACCCGAGCAAAATGATCCAGCTTGCCAACCAGAAACAATAAGTGCAATACAAAAGCAAACGCGGTCGTTTCTTTTGAAAGTCGATACCATGAATTGCAGTCAAAATCATCCAGTTTATCTGCGTGGAGTTGAATTACTCCTACGCAAAAATAGGCCTTCTTGAGCCGAGCAAGGTCGGTCAGCCCGGCTGTACAATTGAGAATCAATTTAACAGCCCTTCAATCCGACCATAATCGGGAGAAGCAAATCCAATCCAAAAGGATAAACAACTGTCTAGAAACCCATACACGGGAATTCAACCCAGGATAGCATATAGCTCGGCGTAGTTGAATAACGTTCAGTCACAACCAGCACGCGACAGAAAGACCATGTGGGTGGCAACGGGACTGGAACGACAAGTATCGGAAGAGAAAAGAAACAACGTACCCAAACTACAAGTTTAACGGCCAAAGCTATGTCCTCCTCTGGCGTACGCAGGATCAAATGTTTGTCACCTGCGACAAGACACAAGAGGATAGATTGGAAGATGACATTGTCGAGTGGAACCGCAGAAGGGGCAAATTCGTCACGAATCCGGGCAAGGAGAGCTGGAAGAAATGCCTGTGTGCCGATGAGACGCTGCAGAGGCATACTGTAGGCCTTGTTTTTTGTTAAGAAGAACCAGATACCGCTACTGCCAGTGACAAGGACGTGGTAGAGCAGATATTAGTGCCAGTCTGGTGTGAATGATGGGGTCAAGAATAGGCCCGCTGACAAGACATGTGGGGATGTGCGGGGTGAGCACTGATTAATGACGAAGGATCCGCGTGTGGTACGCCTGATGTCCCCTGCCCTCGTCCTCGTCGTTGGTGTTCTCGCCGACGTGGTGGTTGAAGAGCAAGGTGTAAAGCAATACACAGCATGATAGGCGAATGTCAACATTTCCAAATTCATGTACATGTATTTCCTCTCTTAACCTCTTACGGCCATCTTACGGCCCTTCCGGACGGATGTCGGTCGGTATGACAATTCTAGGGCCATTCTCAAGGGTCCTTGGTCCACCTGATGGACATGTCCATTATTTCCGGCTTAAGCGCAGAGCCAGCGGTCTTCTGCTCTCTTCGTGCTGTCCCCCCATGATAAGCCCACCGTGGTCCTCGTAGTGCTCTCCGCTGGCAATCCATCCTCAAGAAATAACGAGGGGGCATCTTATACTCGCCCTGAGGCGACAGACCAACATCATTGACTGATCCAACACCATTCCATCTGCGCATCTGGTCATCAAGGCGCGTCGGAAACCAGCATCACCAAGCAAGAGATTGCTGTATCATCAGCACATTTACCATCTTGCAGGTATCCAAAAACAGACCATAAAGGGCAATCGCATCGCAATTGTCGCCTTCCCCACACCCACAAGCTCGTGCAGGACTCGACTCGTTGGCTGGCGCCCATGAATCATGGCGGAAACCTTTGTAACTTTTACTGTTGATGATACCTCTCCTACTATTTCCTATTCTCCCTTCCCCGACACCTTCGGAACACCGAATCTTCTAGCGGGCTGGAACCCTTATTTCAATGTATCAGGCTTTGCCACGGAGCAAGGAACCGTAGGCCAAGGAACAAGCCAACACATAACTTCTTTGGATGGAGCTTCATTAGGGTTTCAATGGCGCGGTATGTTACTCCAATTTCGTGTATCTGGAATTTTCTTTATTCGAATTTCCTAGGGAGTGGAATCCAACTTTTCGGGAATGCAACCCAGGCTTCATATAACATCACTATTGACGGGAAACTAGTTTCGCCGGGGACACCATCCCCGCAAAACAATATGCTTTTCAACACGACTGGACTCCATGAGGGATTACACAACATCACCTTGACTGCTATTATTCCTCCAGCGCCAGGATCAGCACCAAATACCTCATCCATGGTTGTGTTTGATCAAGCAGTCGTGATCTCCTATCCAATTATGCCGAATTCAACTGAGTTTGTTTAATTGCTTCTCAGAGTTTAAAGCTGGTACTGACGGTGGACCTAGCATCGCTTTCGCGAATTCGACGCTGAGTGACGCAGACATCGCATTCTCTGGACTTTGGTCCATCGAGCCAGTAACTGGGACACCCCGTTTTCATACGTCGACCACGCCAGGCGACAAGGCGTTCGCTACGTTCAATGGTATTATGTTCCAAGTCCACTGCTTTTACTTGTATCTGATGGACAAAATCAGGCAGCACACTTCTTATACTTGGAAGAACCTCGCCTCAGGCAGGAAATTATACAGTCATCCTCGATGGTGCCAACAGCACAGTGGCAGTAAATCAAACTTTCGCAGCAAAATCATCCTTCACCCAAGACGGTTCCTTACTCTTTTTCGCATCCGACCTCGACCCCACTGTGGAGCATTCCGTCCAGGTTATCAATGACAACGTAACTGAATTCGCCTTAGCTGTTGGAGGCTTCAGAGCATTCATCCCATACGTGTAAGATATTGCACGTTTCAATACTCTTAAGAACGACGGCTAACGTGCACCCGAATCAGCATACCTCCTAGCAATCCTAGCAATACCACGCAGCCGTCCAAACCAGTCGCCGATCTGGGCGCAAAACCAGCATTTGAAAAGGGAACAATTGCTGCTTTCGCGCTGGCCGGGATTCTCGCATTTCTGTTGATATCAGGAGGTCTATTCTTTTTCCTCGTATATCGCCCGCGCAGGAGGCGTCACCAACAAGACCAATACTCTCGAAGCGGAACGCGAACATCCGTCCGACCAACTGGGGGTGACAGTGGCGGATACAGCGAAAAGGGCTATCAAAGGGACAACGCTCCAGTGATAAACATCGCTCCGATGTACGATGTCAAAGAGGAGCCAGACTTGGAGGCAGAATCATCAGACAATGACCCGCTCGCGCAGGAGGGGCCCAGCAAGCGTTTCAGTGCTATCAGCGAAGGGTTCCAGCGCTGGACACGCGCGGCGGTGCGCGGGAGTCTAGGTGGCGCGGCACTTGGTGGTCTCCGCTTCCGGCATTCAGAAAGCCCCCCTGGCCATATTCCGCAAGATACGACGCCTGGGTCGGACGATGCGAGCCCAGCCGGAAGTGGCCGCATCAGGCCAATGAGCGAGATCAGCTCGTGGACGGAGACTTCTAGTGCGGCGCGGCGGCGGCACGAGAAGCGTATGGGCAAGATGCGTGCCATTGTGACTAGGTCGTGGCTGCCGAGCCCGAGTTACTCAGGTGGCGGTAGCAGCGAGGGGAATGCCTATCGCAATAGCCGCAGAGAAAGCAGGCGCCAGAGTCGTCGGGCAAGTTATATCCCTTCGGCGCCCATTGCAGAACTTGCGGGTGCGGCGGTAGCTGGTGCAGCTGTAGATAGCGCATTACATGAGTTTGGCCCTACCTCTGGACGGCGCCGTACGCTTCCGGTGCCCAATACAAGTACGCCGACCAGACGGCCTCGTGAAAGCACGGATGAGGCCCATGAACCACCCTCTTATGCTGCGTCAGTGGCGAACTCGCACTCTACTCCGTCCAGCCGAAGTGCCAACCCACGATCAGCAGACCCCTCCCTCATTATCCCCCCGTCGATATCACCTGCGCCTGCAGACACAGCACATGAGGTCGATACAGTTGCAGAAAGTGCAACCGTTTCTGATATGGCTAATACTGGCCACACACCTCGTGCGTCTATTGTCAGACCACGAGAGAATCTAGCTGCGGTGCTCGCTGGCCCAAGACCCTCCGCCCCACCACGAATTAACACCGCAGCTGACAGAAAGGATATGCGCGACGTCTTGCGCAGCTTGAGCCCTCGCACCAGCTCAGCTGCCACTAGGCAACTGCCCGCGCCTCCCAGCAAGCCGGAGCCCGAGTTTTCAAGTCGATGGTTGCCATCGCTAACTCAACCGTTGGCCATGGGCACCCTGGCCGAAGAACAATCCCCTGATTCAGCGACCAGTCCGACTAGGAGGCCTCTCCTTCCAGCGCTTGCAACTGGCTCCGAAAATATTGTATCGCGCTCTGAGGGTAATCGTCATGTCAAGAGGCTACCGCAGACTCCAACCAGCCCTGTCAGCTCCCAGTCTTCTCTGATGCCTAATGACCCGGCTGCAGATTCATTCCTGAGCCTACCTCAAACCAGCCCTTTCCGTGTTGATTTCCCTGCATCCAGGAATCCAAGCCTTCGACCCCTGCCATCGCCACATGCAACTCCTGAGAGATTCGAGGCAGCTTTGAGTGCTGCTGGTTCATCAAATCCTGATATCTATTTCACGCCATCTGTCGCATCGTCTGGTAGACAAGATTCAAGTGCGCAAGCTGTTGAAGACGTGCAAGAAGGGTCCTCAAAGCGGCCTTTCCGCTTTACTGCGCTGACTCTGCCAACATCCTCCGTAGTGCCCACCATCTCCTCGCCGCTGGCGCCACCAGGGGCGGATGATTCGCCACCGGAAAGTATCGACTCATTTTTGGACTTCACCAATTCACGCGAAGGATCCCTCCATCAGCGTCCTCAAAGCAACAAGCCATCATCTCGGAGTTTGCCCATGCCTCCTGTTATTGTCGAGCCACAATCACGCTGGAGCAATACCACAGTTCCCACCGTAACAACAAGTTACGGCGGAGCAGCGAGCAGTTATCAGGGCAATATGTCCTCTGGAGAGTCGCAATATCTAGGCATCCCTACAGGCGACGATGAATTCAGGCACTTCTCAACCTCAAGTACTTTCCCTATACCTATTCAAATCAGCATCCCGCCATCGCCTCATCACATCATGGAACACACTCCGTCATCATCTGGCGTTAGCAGCCAGAGCAGTGGGCTCCCTCAACTACAATCTATGCGGGTATCCGGCACGACGCAGGGGTCGGGGGACCTTCATGTCCACCCAGCTATGCCAATGGATCATGTCGACTCGCCAATCGAAACTAGAACTGTATCAGATTCTGACATACAATTCCGCCATAGCTTCGCCACGGACAGTGACCCTCACATCGGAAGCGTCGCTCCTCCCAGTACTTCCATTGGTGATGAATTTCAATCTCGCCCATACGATCCCAACATCCTAGTGAGCAGGGTGCTTGGCTTACCTTCACCTACGTCTTCGATGACTGCACGACTTCCTGCATCCCATGGAAGGACAATGTCGGCATCCACACCTTCCCTTAGTGTTACGCGTAGTATTCCCGCTTCAAGGACAGACTTGAACTCTAGTAACGATCGCTTGAATCCAGGACCATCTAGCTAAAACTTACCATCCTTTGCTGTTTGATTATTCATCTTTACTGTTTGTTTTCCATTACTCTATGCATTCCATTCTTTCTCGTGCTTTTTTCCGGAAAGATAGGACCCTCTGTTCATTTAAGACAATCTGTACAGTACCATTTGATGACTTCTAGCTATAATACAATCCGTGGTTGAAATTCGAGAAGTGAAGTAGATGCGGTATACTAAGACGGCGCCGGGGAATCTTTCCGCAGTCCAAAACTGACAAATCTGCGAAAGTCGGAGAATACCTCGCGCCGACGATCCTCTGCGCGTCCTGCTGCATCAGCATTGCTGGATCCTGTTGGAGGGCCGCTGTATCCTGGGCCGGTCATGGAGGCGAAGATACTGTCGGCCTGCCCAAGAGGGAGGTTGACTCGGCTTGCCCCAGGGCTGATCAAGCTTCCACCCGCATGACCAGTCGTCGGTGGGTCCATATCCAGCGACGAAAGAAAGGATGTGCTTTCCAGATCTGTCTTCGTGCTCGTTATCGTTAGGAAGGAATCCAGAAGACTATTTTCAATGGCTTTGGGGATGCCTTTCAAATCTAGAATCTACAGGGCCGCTTTTTAACAAGGATACTTAGTGGAAGAAATAAATCTCACCTTCTGGAAGTTAGAATAAGATGCATCTCCTATCAGGAGTGTGTAATTGAGGATAAAGCCCTCTGGAGGATCCTATTACAAACCGTTGAAGCGACGTCGAACCGTTTTCAAGCATTGGTCATACCTCTGGGGTTACAATCACTTTAAGGAGAGCTTCCAGTCTAGTGGTAGTCTTGTTCAGCGATTTTGTGTATCTGTCAACATCTATTAGCGTGGTTATCCTTGAACCAGGAGGGAATAAACGAACGAAGTCGACGTAAGGCCTTCGCCAGGCATTCTAAGTAGGAAAGCTTTGACAGTTTGAAGATCGATCAATAGCTAAAATGGATGATTACAGGTCAACGAGTCGGATATTCAAAGTGTTGTTACCTGTTCCGCGCCGATTTCTTTCAAGGGCCGACTTCGAACGAGCGAGTTCGTGAACTTGACAAGAACGATACTAGATAGCACCACATCGTCTCTCAGCAAATTTCTTTGGAAAGTGTGGCAAACCACAAACATACCTAGAGGCTTTGTCGAAAATGTTGCGAAGGTACCTCTTCTGCTCGATGAGGTGTTTGATACCTTCAGTTACTTGTTCTGCTGCCTTCACTAATTCTGTGCTGTATGGTGATGGACCGCTAACTTGGTTTACACTGGACCATGCGGTACGACTGAGTGTTATAAACGAAGGGTCGCAACAACTTTCAAATTCCCTCAGGATGACATTGATAGAAGTAGAGATTGCACTGCAAGGACGTTAAGTGCTCATAATCTAGACAACCAACTGTATTCATAGAACCTACCTGATGAACATATCACATTCTACTTGGAAAGTGATTTTCTCCTTGAACTCTGGGTTGACCTTTTCTTTCACCTTTGCTTCAAGCTGCCCGGTTCGTAAGCTCGATGGCCGGTCAGGGAGTGGAATGAAATGCTTACCTCGAACGCCGTATTTTGACAATAGTCAGCAGTATTGATCAGCACGCAGATCTGTTTAAGGAGCTCCAGATCGACTCGAGTCTCTGTCGACCTGCGCAACGTGGCGGGGGGCGGGGGTCTATTGCGGTTTCTGAGTTGTCATCGCATAAAAGGGGGAGTAACCAGATACCTTTTGTCCGCGACAAGGACGTCCTCTAAAGTCAAGCCGCGTCCATCAGCGTAGCACAAGGTGCATATTAGTACACGTACCAGCATAGATGCGGAGCCACTTCTTATGTACATTGCACAAATCGAATAGCGCCTGTCCGGTGGACAACTTGGCACATTGATCCAGGCTTTGGCCATAGAAATAAAATAGGTCGGTAGAAGATGGTAAGACGGTGATTGGTGCAGCTTCGCCGTCCTTTTCAGCAGGTGTTTCCGTCGATGTGCGAGGTTGGTTTGGAACTTTGGGAGCTTTGCTCTTCCGATGAGGGGTCAGCATGTCCGCGAGCACTCTATACGTTAGAGAAAAAAAAATGAGCTCCGATGATAAACCACCAGGATATGACCCTCACTTGTCCTGGGCGTCTACAAAGATTCCCATACGCGGCTCAAACGCGGCTGATATTGGTTTTCCGGGTTCTGACTGAGGATTGTCTGTAGCCTTCAAGATATCTTTGAACGGGGTTGCCCATTTCTTGGATATGGCCTGCTCGAATTCGAGGACAATCTGAAGATTATCTAGCAAGGACTTCACTGTAAGTGTTGGTCCCAACTTGGTCAACAGTGTCGTCACATCATCCCTGTATTATAGTCAGACGCCTCGTCCAAAGAAATGAGAGAAAAGATAGCACCTCGAGATTTCGGCAAACTTTGCTAGCAAATGCCAGCTCACTTTCCAAGGAGCAGGAAAGACTCGACCATGTTCAAGTTCGTGTGTCTGTAAGAGTCTTCTAAACCACGAGAATCGACGTGAAATGTTATCCAGTTGCCCGGCCTCGTCCTGGGTTCGGAATATACGCCGATACTCCTTGAGCTCAAGGGCAACATATCGTTCTATGACATGAGACCTAAACTCGGGCCCTAGAACGTCCACGACCAAGCATGCGTCCGCTATCAGAGTGGACCTGACTTGTTTGTTGTTTTCTTGAAGATAAAACGCGTCGAAGTCTGTATCGAGTTGCGTGCGCAGTGCATTCTGGGTATCCGTAATTCTTTTCAGCACCTGTTTGATCCTAAGCACTGACGAATACGGCTTGAAGGCTAAGGATATTTGTGTGACGGCCTGAAAACATTTGTATAAGCGTTCAACGGCAAACTTAACTGGAACATACCGACAAGCTTTGTGCAACTTCTTTATAGTCTTTCTGCTTCATCAAGTCTTCTAGCTGCGTAAGAGCATTGACTACAAATTCATGAGATGAAAAAATTTATGGCATGACGCTTCTGAATTGTACCTAGCATTTGCAGACGTTTCATTACCGTCATACTGGTAATGAGATTCTTCTTCGCCAGATCCAGAACTTGAATATCCTTGGTAATATCGCGTACAACAGCTTCAGATTCCGTGGCCTTTTCCCTAATACGGGACATTTGCCCCAACAAATCCTATACGGACAACCGTCAGCATTATTGTTTCCCCACACAACTATCACATATTTGCGTACAGAAATCATCTCCTGGATAACGGACATCCTCTCAGGATCCTGGCTAGCCTTCAATTCCGCTTGTAGCGAGACAACCTCCTTCCGAAGCTCCTCGTGTGTCTCCGCTAGGCGCGCGCCGACGTCCTCCAGGTGAGCTAATGACGCCTCTGCAACGCACAATTTGATTATGCAAATTCCCAGAGTCCAGCCATTGATGCGTACCATCAGGGAAGAAGTCGTTCAGAATTTCTACCGCATTGAACTTTTCGGACAGACCATCCAAGCGATCGACCTCTTCATCGGGCTGAATTTCCAGGACGCGCTGGATGGATAGTATGACTTCATGGGGGAGATCGTCAGCGTTCATAGATTCCAAACGAAAAGCAGAGCACGAATAAGCAGATGTTCAATGCGAGATGCTTGGAATTGAGAACAACGTCACGGTCAGGTTGAGAAAGTGTTGAGTGAGCGCGTGTCGCTGCTGTCGAAGACGGCAATGATCATCCTGGTACAGCTTATGTCAGCGCAAGTACAGATAACCCCTATTTAGCCCCATACTCTGCACCCAGCAAACGCCACTTCCACTATGTCTCTCGCTCCTTCAGAAGATACCCATACACTGGTGCAGCAAGCATTCCAGGGTCATCCAACCTACTCTTGCTCAAAGTGCTCTGCCGTGATTGTGGGTTACCCTCTCATTGCAGGAGTGTCGTTGGGTCTGATGCTGAGGAAACGCGTTAAAGGCACTCCAGGATGAGCTTATCAGCAAGGCATTCACTGGACGAGACGGTCGAGGATAGCAAGTTCCCACTTTGCTGCTGATTCGAGAGTGTAGTTAATCATGTACGCTGTATATCCTCCGCGTAGTCTCATCCAGTCCGCCACGAACGTGAAGCTGGGGCGGAGAGAGGACCGGTCATTGATGTAAGAATGTTTGCACCGATGGTCGCCCACAGATGAATGGTGCATGCTCAAAGCAGTGTAATACTCCAGGACCGGAGTGCACACAGTTGCAGATGTATTCTGCGTAGGATGCAACGAGCGACTCGGCTGGTACTATCACAAGGCAGCTGATCACGGTCAGAAGTACAAGGAGAGTGAGTGCCTTATAATTATATATCTCCCTGTTCTCATAATCTCTTAAACTTACAGGTAAATTTCTTTTGGAGCGCGAGAAACTCATCAAGGAGAATGCATGGGTCCTCGATGATGCCTCACGGGCGTAGAAGTTTGCTGCATTCATTGCTCGTCCATTGGTAGAATTCTATCCCAATAGTTTAAATTTCCTCCTCTATCTCCTAGACCCGGCTGATATCCTGTAGCAAAACCACTACTAGTGATTGCTATATATGCCTGTTAGATCAAGATTCCAGAGTCCACTTGTATCAGTATAAGTATTGTCCGCTCGGGCCAAGCCCACTACTTATCGTTCAGTCATAACATTCGATTATTTTTTGTCATTTCCCAGTAACACCAGCGCCTTCTTTCTCCTGTGGTATAAAATCGTGATATGAGCTATAGTCGCGAGGTTCAACGCTAATGTGTACGGAACGCAGGACTGGACAATTCCTGACGGCCATTGGAAATAGGCGCCCATTAAAGTCACGGTGCGTCGTGACGGTTGTCACATTTCTGAAGGTTCTCCACTTTGCAAACTGTAGTTAACAACTCAGGAACCAACTCATCAGTCTCACAGAACAGGAAATACCTAAATAGCACATGTATTGAGATGTGAATGATGATATATTTGCGTAGAGAAATCCATGTGCGAGTGTGAGAGAAGAACATACGTGTAGTAGGTCCAGAACAGCAAGGAGAGAAAGCAAAAGGAGATAAAAGGAGGGTATGCGGCACTAAAGGCAATGCTCAGTCAAAGCTAATGTGATGTGATGCGATGGATGAATGAAAATAAATGAAGATAAATGGTAGTGACAGAACCACACGAATGGTAGTAGCAGCGAAAAAAGCAAGTGCCGGACCAAGAAGCGTGTCCCAAAGAGCAGAGGGACCGAAGGCCACAATGCGCAATACGCAACCATGAAGCCTATGGTCCCCCTGCTTCCGACTGTGTAGCAGCTCTCCGCCTGGTTGTGTGTCGACGCCTGTGAACCCCGTTCTCCTGGCTCCCAAAATCAATAGTATCATACGCCGGGGGCGGGACGTCGTATATACTCGAACTCGGCAGTGGGTCTGGCGGCAAGTCCCGCTGTGGGCTCGTCAGCGAGTGCACCCAGTTCGTGAGTTCCTCCTGTGACGCCTTCGTGATGGGCGGGCGCCGGCCATACACGTCTAGTGGTGCAGGTGTGAGCCTGCTGCCGCTCTCCTCAGTGTTTGATACCGCACTAGGTCGCGTCTTGGTTTGCGCTGACTCAAAGTCCTCCTCCTCGTTGAGCGAGAGGCCAGCAAGGGGTTTGATAGCTGAATTTGATGTGCTTGGCGGTGGCTGAGGCAAAGACCGCTGGGGACGAGTAGGGACTGGTGGTATTGCTTCCTTTGTAGACGCTGAATTGTATTGGTTTCTTAGCTGACCTGAGCTTTGCGCACGCCGCGGCATCGATGAAGGTTTGGGGGTGGGTATTGACACAGTTGGAGCTACCTCAATGGCGTTAGCAGCCGGAGGAGGGATTGGAGGTGGACGCGGAAGCGGCCTCCGCACACCAGTTGTCACCGAACGGCGACTCATCGTCGACGTGACAGACCGTATGCTACCTGCACGCTCTGGTGAAACATTCACAGAAGCACCTGGAGGGCCTTCATTGTGCGTTGAAGAAGAAACATTCCGCGTCGCAGATGTGTGCATATTAGGGGGGAATTCAGAGGATAGAGGCGAGGGCAGTGCGGGCTGGAATCCTCTGGAAACCGCGGTTGTCGGACTGGCGGGTAATGATGCACCAGCTAGCATTCTGCTGTTACGGGCGCGGGAATATGAGAATGATTGTGAGTGGGAGGGGTGTAGGTGAGTAGGTAGCGGGGGTACGGGTGGAGCGTTCGGGGAGCCATAGAACAAGGGGTCGAATTGCTGATGTCCCGGGGCACTTGATGGAGAGAAAAAGACAGACTCCGTAGCTGGACTCGCCGGACGCGTCGAAGGAGCGATGGAGAAGTCGTCGTCGTCGTAGTCGTCGCTCATTGACATTATTGAACCAAGAGGCTGTTTCGAGTTTAGCATGTGTGATGTGGAGAATGGGGATGGATCTTCTAGATCTCCGTATGTGGACAAATATGACGTGCCAATTGCCGAAGTGGATGATGTCGGGGTCAAAGGGCCGCCGGGCATGGACGGTGTCGTTGAGCTTGATGAGTGCTTCGATCGCAAATCCTGTCGAGATAGTTTGGGGTAGATGGGTTCGCCGTACATGATTTTACGCAGTTGTGGGTCAGAAGTGAGTGATTTGTCGGCTGCGTTGCTGCCAGCTACAAGTGATGGTAGAGACAAAGATGGGACTGCATCAGACTCTTCGTACTTCTGTACAACCATCCATTCCTGGACGTCTGTGACAAGGAGGAGAGCTGTGGTTAGGATATAGTCCATTAATAAGACCGATACGCCTTGGAAGTGGGCAAGCCCGTCCCGGTCGTATTTATCATGCAAAGTTTCATAAAGCGTTAGCTTGGTGGGTTCTGAGCCCTTCGCCATTTCTAAAACAGCGATAGGACCTTTGACAGCAGATGTGGTACACTGCAACGAGATAAGCATCGAGCAAAAAAGAAAGAAAATATTGCAAGACTAACCCAGTATACCGTCCCATATCGCTTCCACTTCATCGATTGAGAGTACTCTGGAATATTGAATTTCCTCGGTCCACTTCACATGACGGTTAGTTACTCCAGCCACAGTTTCGAAAAAATAAGTACAATACGTACTTGGGAGTAGACGAATGCCTCAGTACCGACTCTCCACCTGTCCAACGTGCACCCTTCATTTGTACAAGAACCACGTCGGCATCATTTGCTTGCGCAGGAAGAACTCGCGGCCATTTTACAGACGCGGCTCTAACAAACACATGATTGGAGTCAGACCGTAATATGGATGTTGACGTCTCAGAGGTCTTGATTTCATAGAGAACCCGGCCTGAAGACTTTGCCCTGACGCAAGAGTCGAGGAAGGATTGCGATGAAAGACAAAGAGAAAGCAGAGGAGATTTTTTGTTGGACGGCGGGGCTTCGCTTTCATGCCGCCGCAACAGGGGGATCCTAACCGAGGGCAGAATTGACATTCTGGGAGATGTGAGGGTTGGCTCAGCATTTAATACGCGATTGGCGCTGCTGGAGGAGGGGGAGTCGCTAACCGCGACAGCGGACGGTCTCCGCAGGAAATCCTTCATGGTGGTGGAATGAAGCAGCGGTGGTAGAAGTCACCGTGAAGTGTCGCAGGTCTTTGGTAGCATCACCGCAACCGGAGCCTTCTGAATCTGTAGAATATAGATCTGGCTGAGGTAATGTCATGATCCCACCGGATGGGAAACTAGTGAGCCAGCAGCGCATGGTCGCCCGTCCGATAATCATATTCACGGCCACACATAGCGAATCAGATCTTTCCCTACTAGTGCATGAGCCCGTATCTCATTAAGCCAATATAAGTCTGATGCAACGCACATTTATTATGGGTACTGCTGACCGACGGGTTATTCCCGTCCGTTTCTCGCTCCTCGACCCCCCCTGTCTGCACACCAGCCCAAAGTGGTCTCGACTAGCCTTGTCTGTGGTATGCATACGTTCGTACTCATGGTGGACAGCGCTGGCGTGAGGAGCGAAGGAGCAAGCCACTGAGCTGTCATGGTCATTCAGTATGACCGTGTGACCAACGTGACAAAGGTTTGAAGGCAAACAAGCATCACATTCATCTTGCTTCAGTACCACCACCGTCGCGTCCATACTACCGCAACCCGCAATGTCTACCAACGCAACCAACCCCTCAGCCACCGAGTGCGTTTTTTCTTGATCATGCTGTCTGCCACACACAATGTTGACGCGCCTTGGTATATAGAAACACCCAAAATGGCGGTGCCATCAGCAACGCGTCGCCATCTGGCAAAGGCAAGGGCAAGGCTGTAGAGGATCACCCTATGGAGGAGGACGAGGAAGAAGAGGATGATGACGAGGAGATTGGTACTGACGAGGAGGGAGAGGAGGATGAGGTTAGTTTTTTGTCCATTTCATCCCTCATACATGCGCGACGCGTCTTTTCTTGTTTCACGGTTTACTGACATGATGGCATCTCTCTTCTTTTATCAGGAGGAAGTCGAGGAGGAGTTTGAGGAGATTGACCCTGGTGCCATCATTGGTGGTGGCCGCCGCACTCGGGGTATCAAGGTCGACTACACCTCCAAGGAGGCACTTGCCAAAGCCGGCCTCAACGAAAATGAGAACGACGACGATGATGATGAAGACGTCGAAATGAAGGCTTAAACCTTCTATGACATTACCCGATGCTGCTACAGCAACAAAACCCCTCTCGTACGCAACATCTAGTTTCCATGGATTCTAGCGTCTACTAATCCTTTCCCTTGTCGCAGTAACGTTCACAGTGCTGCAATTCTTGTGCCCATGTTGTTGTTTTACTTGCCTGTAAAATCTCTTTTTATAACATCAATGCTTTTCTGTAGCCTGTAGGCATGATATATCTGCGTGAGCTCTGCGCCCTCATGCATATCCCACCTCTGCTTTCATCCTCAATAATGTATTCCCTCCATATGTAGGTGCGCAGGGGGTCCAGAACAATCCCCCACGATGAAACCTAGTATTCTGTCTGTTGAATATTTGAATCGTTGAACAGCCGACCGGCCGAAAATCAATGAACACCGTTCGTCGGCGAGAGCCATGCCGGAGTCTAAGAAAGTCATCCCCTTACTAGGAGTTCTCATGAAGTCAACAAACTATTTTTTGTCGGGAACACATATGGCGAGGCCGTTCACGAGAACTTCTACCGCACTCTAATGCAGCGCCACTGAGCCCTGACCTCAGTTAAACTTTGGGATGTGAACTGTGGGTCTAGGTCGACGGCCTTTGAATTCTCATCTTGCAACCATCATCCGTCGGCCTCGCCCACTCGCCCGTCTATCCTGATGCCCCTCAGCGATTGACGATCCACCATGGGGCAGCCTCGCTCGATGTGATCAATTTTGACAGTATCCCAAGAGTCAAAGCCTGGCAGGTTTTGCCATCATGAATCGGAACACCGGGCAATAGCTGTATGGTTTAAAAACAAAGCACCTCGCAACGAGACCAAAACCCAGAAACGCGCACGACTGTCAACTCCCTGTCAATACCTACTTAAGTCTCGTTGATTCTCTCAGCCTTGACTTGCACTTGCCGGGGCATATGTATTGCATGATTTATCCTCATTCGTGGTTCTTCTGGCTTCTTCAGGACCATTTATCATCATCGATGATCGCAAGAGGGAGGTGCGAGCGCACTTACCGAAGCAGGACTGTGCACTAATAGTTGGTTGGATGGTTTTGTACAGGCCTGAATGTGGACTCAAGTGACCGGGCACGGGATCGACTTCAGGTACTGTGTGCTGATTCGTTCACAAATGCACGCGAACATGCATTTACTGAAGGTTGGAGCCCGAAGTACTGTCACACGTACTCGCATTTTCGAGCTTCAATGGGTCCATACCTGTCAGCTCGGTCCTTTGTAGCCTTCGCCACCGGGGCTGATAGCTGACATCTCGTCCATGCGTGCATACAGAGGAAATGTCCAACTCTACATCGTCAACCAGCACCAAACCCGAGAATCGATTCACCGGTACAGGGACACGTATCGGTGAAATCCTCACAAATGAAGTTAGCTCTTCGCACTGCACCGCTCAGGTCAGCGCCCGTTCCGCGTGTTGCTAGTCTTGGTCTCGCTGGCAACTTGACACGGGCGCTCGATAAACTGATGTATATGTGGCCAAACAGTTCCTTTTTCGTCGTCGCCATTCATTTGGGCGGCTATTGAAAGTTAAACGACTTCAAATGGTCTGCTGTGTGTGTATACCTCCACTGTTGTTGTTGCTATGAACACCCGTACCGCGCAAAGGGGCGCCCAAGAAGCTGCATGAAGGCGACTTTTGAAAGCTTCTTTCTCTCACTGACTCCGCTATGCACATTCATCCATGCGCGACTGCACATAACCTAGCTCTCACATCAAGCGACGCTCAATGACAGGACCACGAGCTGCCACGAGCATGCGTTTGCACTCGCCGCCGGAAAGCTACAACCGATGTAGGTGGCGATACTAAAAATCACCGACGAGTGTACACACGCACAAGAACATAAGTCCTCCGGTGTGCTAGATATAACCTTCCCAGCATCGAACGCTCACAACGCGCGACCATCGTGGTTTACAGCGCTTGAATGTCGCGTTCGCTCCCTTATCCACGACTGGGGCGGTTGCGTCTATAAATAGAATCGTGTGCCACTTCCCCAGATTCAGACCCATCGCTTCCCAACATGCTGAAATAGTGAACACGATCTTGCGTAACGCACCACATAGGGGGTTTCCGCATCCAGCCAGCTCCAGGGCATCAAAATCAGTTTCTTCGCGCGTCATCATTGTCCCATAGTTTCCAACAGGATCTACCGCATCCACGTATAGATACATCACGACAGTAGCCTTCATACCCGTGCGTGATGGATACTTTTACATTCAAAAACCGATAATCCTCTTGGATGAGCGACCATCAGAGACATTCTCGAATTGACGCTATCTGGACTGTCAGCTGTTGTTTTCTGAATTGATCATGAAAGGACCTGGAAAATTCTGGTGATCACAGAGTCTGTGGCTGCGGAGACGCAAGTATCCCTTTCGTCGCGTTAAAATGCGCGTATGTCTCGTTGCCCAAACGTTCAAAATGACACATTGTCCAGAAGAGGGTTTAATGGAAGTCACTGCATTGGTGAACACATACATACAAAAGGCACTCGAACATACGTCCTGATATCAGAACGTCTTGACTTTTGATCAGAGTGAGCCTTCGTGAGATCAGGACAGCTATGTAAGTAATTATCCCTCTTTTCTGATGTATCACTCAATTGTGGTCTTTGAGATCATAGTCTCGTCTTAAAGTAGTAGGGTTTCTCTGTCTATACTTAAATCGTTGATAAGAATATCTATAAACGCAAGATACTCTCATGTTGGCTTCTCTCAAATGAATTGATTCAATTTTGATAGAGGAAGTCACAGGCGCCTATTTATATAAGCCTTGAATATTGGATACCTACACCAAATAAGGTATAATCACTAGCATTCACTGCGGGAAGTCTTAAATGGCGACTCGAGTGATAGGCATTGATGATCATATTTACAACTGTCCATTGATACATGAGGCTACAAAACCCTGAGGGCAAAAGGTACTTATGGTACTGTCAACAGATAAGAAAAACTCAAATAAGAAATACGTCAAGGTTTATCCAAGCCATGAAGCACTGTACTATAGCCTTAGGAAGGAAGATGTCCATAGTCCTCGTTCTCCATCAGTGAAGATGATTCTCTCGGCGACCGTGGAGGGCGGTTCTGCAAAGTTGATAGATATGTTGCACCTGGGTTGTTATTGCGGGGGAGAGGAGAAACTTCATAACCAGCAGGCGAGCGGTGCACGTTGTGATCAGGAAGCACTCGTGCATCAAAGTCTGGTTGGGGGCTACCCCAACCATCGTTGTGAACATCCACTGAGGCATGGTCATCTCCATAACGTCGCTCTGGAAGATGACCGAGCTTGCGAGTGGAATGGCCAGAGATATCCTTCTGGTGACTAAGCGAGATTTCCTCAGCCTCAACATTGATATCAGGTCCCAGGACAAGTTGGGGGCGGGTAATGAAGAAGAGGAGCACGTTAAAGGTGCCGGAAAGGGCGAACAGGGTATTGGCAAACAGAGTGAACTGGTAGGGAGTGTTGGTCCCAGTGAAGTACATCCAGCGGGCTATGCTGTTAGGAAGCACACAGAAGATATACACGGCAGGGTAGCTAGCAGTAGCCTATTTAGCAATTGATTACCCAAAACACGCGGAAATTACTCACAAAAGCATGAGATTAGCAATGGCTTTAGACTGCCTGTCCTCGTCAGTCTCTGGCTCAGCATCACCAAACCCATTTGCATTGTAGTTTTTGTGCCAGTGGATGCCATTGTCGATGATGAACCATCCCCTGATAACCAAGAACATGATGGTGTAGAGCACGATCATGGACAGCCCTGCCACCCATACCCAGAGGTACTCTGTGACAATTTGCTCCGCCTTGAAGCGTTTCTCAATCCAACACCCTAAATAAAAAGATCAGATGCATACATGAGAAGCCTTGTCCATGAGATTAGAGGCTAAGAAAGAAAACTGACAGTATCCGGTGTCGCCGTAGTATACTTCGTCCCGGTGGATAGCATTTGGAATGCCAATAACCAATCCGGCAAAAATCCAGACGCCCGCAATCATAATTGAGGAGCTGTAACGCGGCGCGCGCCATCGCAGCACAAGGACGCTGAAGGTGTGAATGGCAATGGCAAGAGATCTAACGAACCTTCGTTAGTCCGTAGCTATTCTAAACGGAATTCGGGTACTCACGTCATGGATACGCCCACAATACCGACCTGCTTTATCGCAGCCTGAGCCGTACAAAGGGTCCCCTCCGTGATGTGCTAGACAAGTAGCGGCGGTCAGCTGGCGCGTTCTTCAAATAAACGCAATGAACCAAAGACGTACCGCATCCGCCATCCACCATATTGTCGGAATGTTTCCTACAGGGTTTGGCATTAGACGCGACTGCGGGTGTGTCAGTGTGTTCGCACCTGTGGCTTGCACCAGGTCCGCAACCATGAGATTGAGGAAGAGACTGGAGTCACTGGCGTCTGGACTGCGAATGCGCGTCCGGCCCCATGTCGATACCGTGCGTCTGAGCCACTTGTACTGTGAATGGCGTAGTTATCACCAAAACAAATGCATATTCGTAGAGATATCACATACCACCGCGAGGCATAGAATCAACGATACGGCTATAATTGAAAGGCTGCCCGACCGTCGACCGCCATCAGTGCCCCGACCACCACATGGTGGAACTGCAGCACTCACATCGAAGCCTCGACGACTATGAAAAGCCCCAGTCGTTGGGGGAAAGTGAACATGGCTGGAGGGATGAGGAAGAGATGAGGGATGGCTCATCTGAAGGTGTCATTCATCGTCTAATAGGTCCCCGTAAAGCACTGCATTGGATGCCGAGTGGACTTAGCGAGGATGTCCTTCATCAGGGATCATCAGAGGCACAGCATCTAGATGACAATGTATAGTGCCCCCGCCTTCAACTTAGAGTTTCCTCATGATAGTTCGCCGTCTTCCAATGCGCCAATGATGAGGCACAAAGATCCATAATCCTCCTCCAAAATGCTAGGGATTAGTTCTGAAAATGCCCCTTAAGCTGGAGGCATGAATTCCTGTGTTTTCTCTTTCTCGCCGAAGATTTGCCAAAACAGACCTCGACGCCGTCATGATAATGAAAACTCCCGCGCCTGTTCGCTTGATACCGGATCTGCAAAGTGCATTCCGAAACCGCATGATGGCATGACATCTCAAATGAGCGAAGCTTCTATATCTTTAATGTCATTCTCTCTCCGGGCAGTGTGTTGGAGAATAATGGCTGATATTTCGACGAGCTAGACGCCCAGAATCTATGAAAAGAACGCCACCAACACCGCAGCCAGTCAAACAGGCTCACTGTTGTCGGGAGAAGACTAGAACATCAGCCACTTGTAACTCCTACATGCTTGGAACCTAGTACGACTCACCAAAAAAACAAGACATATCACCAGTACAACCACACTTTCTCGTACAGCCTCAAACTCCGAGTAATTGAGTTGTGAGGTATGGCCGACACAATCGTGCGCATACTGCACACAGACTGCTGGAAAGTTCAGCACTCGTGACGAATATGGCAAAATCGAGAAGGGGGTTTCCCAAATTGGCCACCTACATAAAGAAAAGCGTCGCCTCAGACAAGGAATGTTCCGAACCCAGATTGTGGGTCGACAGGGAGTTGAGTATTTCCTCTGAAAGTGACATGTCCTGCACCTATACGAGCGAACAGAGGTGGTTGACGGAATGCAGGTTCCTCCTTCGTCGATGTTATAACCGTCCCAGATTGCGAAGGCGGCGCAGCGGTGTCAATAGAAGATAAGCGCTTTGCGTCGACATTTGGTTTTGGACTCGCAATGGCGGAAGCAAACGGTAGTGGTCGCATTGGAGCAGGTGAGGTTATTCCAGGTGCCGGGATTCGTTTTGAGTGTTTACAGTGCAAGCATGTATAGACCATGACATGGCCATGGGGACGAGAACCTAGTCGACAATTAGCTGGAGAGCAAGCGGGTACTATGACGCGCTCACTCTTCACGCGAACAGACGCAGACGACCCGGACACAAGTGTTGTGCTGCAATAGGAACACAGTGTTCGCTTTAGAGACGGGTCGCTAGAAAAACTTTAATTATCTCAACGGAAGGAAGTCCAAGAGTCTCGTACGTCTTCACGGTGGTCTTTTGGCCCACTACGTGCATGCATTGAACGTAGCTGCGGGCGAGATCTGCCGTGCTCTTCTTTGCCACATTTCTTTGCTTTACTCGCTTCCGTACTCTTTGTGTGGTTCGCTGAGCCGTGGAAGATCCTTCACCAATGTTGTTGTCCAGTTTACGCGCTTCATTGCGCTCGGCGATTGTCTCAGCGGAAGGCGGCGCGATTGATTGGAGATAGACGCTGGCTTGGTACAGAAAGTTCAGCCTTTGCACGATATCGCGGTTTGCGGTTGCATTGACATTTGGAATTTCCTCCTTCTGCTTTTTCACCATCCCGATGGGACTCGTATAAGATAACGAGGAGACTTGAGCGAAAACAAGCGACGATGGTGACTGTTCGGGGCCAAGAAAGTTTGACACTGCCACTGACGGCCATAGGCGCGACACCTCTGGAGATTTTTTTTAGAACTTAGACCTCGACCATCACAACCCCTTCTGCCTCATAACCATCGAGCTTCAGGACATGGGATATTTTCTGTCTCTTTGAATGAGAGTGAAATGACGAACGGACCACCTTCTTCAGCTGCGGGCTCTTCCAAAACACCTGTAACTAGTCTTCCGTCAAGCGCTCCTCCTGCAAATGGATCCGGAAGTGCAGCATACAGCGTACCTTTTGCTTCATGGCCGCCTTCACAACCAGGACTTGCTCAAGTCTCTTCGTCTCCGCAGAATCTGAACTCGCAGATCCGGTCCTACTATCGCGACACCACATACGGGGGACAAGAACCCACGCAAGGGCGGATATATCAAACACCGTATGCTACCAAACAACCTCCAACTCCCGCAGCAATTTCTACTATCCAGAATGTACCAACGCGGAGTATTTCAATCCCTCCACCTCCAGAACCAGAGACATACAAGCACTGGGACAATGCGATCAAGAAATTCCTCGTTTGCGCCAACCTGATGCAGACACTGGATGGACTGGAGAACGACATGCTTGTCCTGAATTTTGAGTGGGAACAAACTGTTATTCCAAAGGCACTGAAGGAGTTGCAAGCCGACTTGCAGGTGGAATGTCCTCTCGTGTGCTTCACTTTTTCTGTGACTCACAACTGTCCTTATAGCATATACTTGATCGAGTGGAAGGCAAACAGAAGGTGGAAGACATCGATATTGACATCGAGTCAACTGCTATAGAGGATACTGAGCCCTTGGATGAAAGGAAGTTAGAATATGCGATTTTGGTTACTGGCAAGCCGCTACGCTCGCAGTCCAGTGTAAGTTCTCCATTTCCAATTTTCATCCTTTCCTGATTGCTCAAGTCTACAGCCCTCCGTTATGCCATACGCTATTGTTGCCCTGCCCTATCCTCCATGATACGACTTCGGATACCCATAGATCAACCACTCGATATCCCAATTCCTCGCAAAAACGCGCGCTAGGAACGACGCTTCCAATCGTGCCGAGTTTCTGTATACTCTTGCAGAAAAAAAGCGGAAGCTTCAGGAAGCGCTGGGGCCAGAAGCGGCAGCGGAGATCGAAGTATCCTCGTGTGCACGCGTCGATGCCAAACCGATTGATCGCGACAAGCAAATGAAGTACGACATCGCGAAGAACGGCGATGGCCCCTTGACAAGAACTGTGAAGAGTAATGCAGCACCGCCAATGGCACCTTCGTCCTTGTCATGTGCTGACCATCCATCCGCACCTACGCAAACTTCGCTTCCAGCTGCATCATCTTCAATCTCCGTCAATGACGCCTTGCAGCCTACGAAAAAGCGGAAATATGGCGAGGTGGAGGATCCCGAATATAGCCTGGAGTATGCATCTGCCAAAAGGAAAGGGAAAGGTAGGGAGTACGGTAATGAAGATCCGGAGGTGGTTGAAGCCGATCGCGAACAGCGAGCATTAGCGGCTGCAACTGCTGAAAAACATCCCGGACTTGATGAACGACTCAAAAATATTGAAGCGCATCTCGCACTGCGTTATGGTGAGAAGATAGGGAGCAAATGTCTGATGCCTACTACTAACGGTCAATTTTCACAGTGCCTACGCCTCCTCGTACTTTGTTAGCCCGGCTGAAGTACCTCGAAGACCACATCGTCAGACTTGAGAAGGAGTATCCGCCCTGGGCAGCCCTTCACTTCAATCAGCCCGATCGCGGAGTGAGTACCATCAATATTCTCATCGCTAATTAAAACTCATTGTCTCTTTGTGTCTACAGTGGCCTGCGCCTCCACGCACAACCCCAATCATCGTTCCGCCACAGCTAAGGTTAGCGCCTCCAGAATTGGCGCAAGTACAGCGCCCTGCAGCACCTGCGGTACCCAGTGTCGCTTCCATGGACACCGCCACTGCGCCGCCCACAGAAGCCTCATTTGTGGCGTCCGGCTCGAATGTGGTCATGCCTCCGGCACCACCGCCTATTTCCATCCCCAAGTCACGGAGAGCGACTTCGAGTCTGCAACAAGCCATCTTGGACAGGCTGGAGGTACAAAAGGCCATGAACGAGTTAAAGAATGGGCGAGATACATAATTTTCATTCGATGCAAGGCACATAGCAGTACGATCGTTGATTTGTGTCCTACTCATATTGATCTGCACTTTGTTGTCTTATTTTTCCTTTCTCTTTCAATATCCGTTTATCCCAGCTATAAGGCGTATGTTCTTGTGGCTCTGCGGCTGCCGGTAGCTATCAATGTGACCAATTAAGCTGAAACGTGATCAGATTGAAGGACGCATTTTAATTTGTGCTCAATATCTCGGAGTCTTTTGTATGCTTCTTTCCTCCCCACTGAGCATTGAGGACGAGCCTATTTCGCTGACTTCGACAACACCTCTAGAGCGGATTTCTCGCAGTCGAAAGTCTTATCTTGCCTATCATCCAGTCAATTTATGCGCCTGGGTCTCAAAGCGTTCGTAAAGAATGGAAGGTGACTGCACTGAAATCAGCGCAGGAGGTTTACAAACGTCAATATTAGTTGACGACGAGAGGGTGGCTCATTACGGCGTCCAAGTTGAGGGAAATGATGATAGAGGAAAGGCTACGTCGTGGATAGCTTCTGAGGTGGATAAGGTGTGTCATCACTCACAAAGTCGTGAAAGGACCTAACCGAGCAGTGTCTGCCACCCTTCAGGAATTCGCAATCAATGTGTCTGTAAAAAGCCTGCCGAAATCGAATGCATATGGAGTTCTTGTCTATATCGACGGCCTGCTGGTTTCCTCGTCGTTCTTTTGCGCAGACTCTGACAAGAGATCTCGCATTATTACTGGAGTGAGGATATCACAGACGGAGAAACGCAAATTCATGTTTGGTGCTCTGGAATTCCTAGGTTGGCTTGATTTGTGTGCATTCTCAGCTCACGACTGACAGTATTTATGTGCTAGAGGATGATTCCAATGCAGAAGCAGCTTCAGCGAAGACTCTAGGTCAGATTGGGATTGTGCTACAAACTTCAACGAAGCCAGAGACTAGGCGTCCTCCTGACGCCCCCGATTCTTTTGTGGTCCCTTCTCATGAAAAGGTGTACGAAGGCAGTAGCAAGGGAATGGCCCACCAGGTCAAGTAAGTGTCCAAGTCGATTATGGTTGAACTTGAGTCGTTAAACCTTGTTTCAACTAGATACAGCGAGCCTCGCGAGGACAGACTGGCGAGCCCGAAGAAACTATTCAACTTGAAGGACCCATTCACAGTAGCCAAACATGTAATCAAATACAGACCTCTAGGTATGATAATTTCGTTTAGGTAAACGTTCTGGTTTGAAGAAAAGTCTTCGACATAGCAATGCTACAGGCAAACGGGATTGTAGCACGCCCTCTACCACCAGCTATCGAAAGGACTCCAGAAGCCCCATCCTCGACTCAATCACCAGCCCTTCCAAGGCGGTCTCGGAAAGGGAAACCAGCGGAGGGGCAAGTCAAGACCGAAGCTGAAGCTGAAGCTGCAGACCCAGAGGAGAGGATACGAAAGAGACGACGGGAGTTGATGGTGCGTCCTATCGATTCATTCGCGTGGTAAGTAGGAGCTCACAGAAGCTCCGACTACCTTAGGCGGAGCTGGCAAAGCTTGAAGAGGAAGAAGATCGTCTAAGGGCTTCTAAACGCATGGGGAGGACGATCAAACAAGAAATCAAACATGAACCACGAGGGACCACCGCCTCTGGGGAAGTCATTGACCTGACGATCTAGGAGGAGCATTTGAAAAGTCCTTATAACAATATCCTATGATGTAGGACCAGCTACAACGAGCCATTTGCCTCATAGAGGTTAAGCGCTCCCCATGTTGCGTTCCAACCCATCATTTCCTGATTGTCACTGATGTGTGGCCAGCACTCAGGCTTGACGCCTTTCAAAAACCTGATAAAATGCGTAGGTCGAGCCAAGATCGAGCACAACGAAACGGACATAACGCACCCATCAGCAGAGGTCGAAGATGTACCGCATGAACAAGCTTGAGGCAGCCTCTGGAACCATGGAGAAATTGTACATCAAATCCTTCAATGGGGTCGCGGACACGCGAACGTTATCAGAAAAAAGTTGCATTGCAAAGATCGTCACACCTGATAACATCGCATGAATCTTGGAAATTTGTTGGAAAAATACGATTTTTCTTTTGGAATGGTCGCCTGGGCTAATCGTGTGTTCGGGTGCAAGAACTTCTAGAAGCCAGCGTGTTTGAGACGGGAATAGTTGGCCCAAGGTCCGTATTGTTTTCTTTTCTTCTTGTCGTCCTTTTCTGAGCTCTGGTTTCTGTCCGGCTTGGGTACCAGGGCCAATGCACCTAATATTGAATCATTGTAAAATCATTGTAGCTCTGTAGGTAAGAAAGGCATTGACCGCTGTTAAGTAACGCTTCGTGCGACTCGAAGACGCGGGAGACGAGATCATTAACCTCGTCGACTGTGCAGGTGCTCTGTAAACATCGTGCGGGGATCAATACTACGCAAATACACTTCTAAGGCGCAGATCTTCTCACCCCTTCGACAAGCTGACACCAACACGAATCATTCACTAATACCACATCCGCTTTCGGAACCTGTGCCACACAGTGCATTACTCTTGATTGTAATGTCAACTGAAATGAAGCTAAACTCACGAGTTTGAGAAGAGCTTCGCTAATGGGGAATGCTGGCTGAAAGAATAGCTTTCATGTGCGGTGAGGCTTGGAGCTATCTTCAGCATCCGGCATGCCACTCACCTGATCCGATCCTCTAGCAGCCGCTCTAGCTTTCTCCTCCTCGACCATGCCTGTGTCAGTCTTCATACCGAATTTGTCCTTCACCGAGTCGATAGTTTTCCTCAATGGTGTCCGCTCCAGCCTTATAATCGCGTGGAAAGGTCCTGACCCAAGATACGACGCGTGCAGCTCCGGCCAAATGTGGTTATTTATTGAGATGGTAGTACCGCGCACGAACACACATTGATTCTCTGGGACTGATACACCATCGGCCTCTACCGGTACTTCGTCCTGGACATCCCCTGGCCATTCGTGTGATCTCCCATTTGAGTTTGTCATGTTGCTCCAGAGTGTGCCACTCGTCCTGCCACCCGGTACGTACTTGTACTCACCCGATGCCTTTTCTTCCCCGGACTGGGCTGGAAATACTGCCGTAGCCCAGTCGCATGCTTTGTCGCACCCAGTAACCACCGTCAAAGTTCCATTGGTGAAATACGGGTCGCCGTAGGGGTTTATATGCTGGTACCACTTGGTGGCATGTTGGCTGATATACTCGTTGAGGGCACTGGGATCAAGAATATCTTCTCTGCTTGCTCCGTGCGGTAGAACCAAGATTGCGCCCTCGATATCCTCCGTTGTGTATGTAAAATGACTTGGACACATCATTCCGATTATTCAAAGCTCCTTGGTGATGAGGAATAACTCACTTTATACTGTCTTCGACTAGCCTAATCTCAACGCCTGAGCTGGCGACTACGGTCCCTGCCTTATGATAGTTCGTCACCCGTCGAAGCTGCGACTCCTGGGGAGGGGATCCAATTGGTGTGAAGCTGTCAGGAATCTTATACTGCTCTGGATGCTCCTTAGGCAAGAACACGTTGAAGAAGTACTCGAAAGCGCCGTTCGTCCGATCTACGACACCCACGTCACCGATGGAGAGGCCCCGCTGCGCTACTGGCTTGGGCACCCGTTTGTCCCCCTTGAGCCCAGGCGTGAAGAGGGGGATACCGTGTCCTGTCAAGATGAGCGATCGATTGTATATTTCTGCTGGGACCTCCGGATCCGCACCACGCACGGTCAGGATATGTGGGTGTCCGACGATATCGTCGCTGGTCTTGTGGTTCGGTGGGGTCAAATGGGTGATGCTACTGCTGGCCATCGAGGGGTCTTGAGTCAAGGGCAGCGAGGAGAGAGTGGCTTGTGTCTGCAGACAAGATGTGGAGTGGCAAAGCAGTCCCGCACTGGCCTTCTACCACTTGTTGGTACAGCTGTGAAACGAGAGGCACGAGCTGGAGTGTAATTCCTTTACATTCCGCGATAGGCGCGGTTCTTCCCAGGTCGACTGATCAGTAATACTGCATCGGGATGCCCAGGATTCGACCTGTTATTTCACAGGCCGCATGACAGAGCAGACTTCGACTTCGGATAGCATCAGGCTCATAATTCATTCCACCGACGTGTAATAGGATTTTCTCCAAGCAAGTAGAGTATACATACGCTGGAGATTCGCCCCTTCGGCTTCGAGACAACTCGACAACGCAACTGCAGTGCCAGTAAGTTCCCGAATTGTTTCAAGTTGAACTTTAAATTCGACCAAGGGGTGAGGAGGGAGCCTAAAATTACATAAGTTTAACAAAGATTCCACGAAGGGTACTGACCGCTTTGGGCATAGCAAATGATTATCCGGCATCACAAGGGGTCCAAGAATGACGCAAGACTGGTCAAAAGAAGAACTGGCGGATTTGTCGTAGGTCCAAGAAAAATTACCCATAAAGGTACCGGCCACGGATCAGCGGAGCTTGTGTGCCGGTGTTTGCTTGTCTTAGTGGCACAATGCATGAGAAATTGTTCTCGATTGGTTCTCGAGTTCTTGTCGCCGACCTCCGAAACTCCAGAAATGCAAGGTAATTCCAGAAGCGACAGCATTTGAAGCGCCTATGTTTTACCCAATTCTCGTGTGTCTTCTCGCCTGAACCTGAGTCCTTTTTTTCACATGAGATTGTGAAATGCCAAGCACCAAAGGTGCCTGTGGAAAAGTTGGGTGAGCTCTGGAAAGGTGCGGGAAGAAAGCATGGTTTGATACTGACCAATGATTGTCCGAAATCTCGTGGCATAATAGAACACGAGATACCGGATTATTAGCCTCACCGACGATACAATCTCCCTGTGAAACAGCCAGCAATGATCAATCTGCATGGATGGATATACAACCGTAGAGGTTGCAATACTGACGCTGTTCACAAATCGAGGTCAGAGGAAGAATCGTCGAATAACGCTGTGTTTGCGTTGCGAAATTGAAGTAAAAAGACATCGGCAAGCGGTCGGACTTGGTACACGAAAGCTAGGTTATGGCCCCATCCTTAGCAACGCTTCAATAATGGCAAATGTAGGCTGAATATCAGCCAGACGTAGATCAAAATAGTCCAAGGGAAAACTGAATATTGTAGTGATTACCTATTCCTATCTTGAGTGGGGACTCTGACTTTATTCTCTGATGCCGCACCTGATGTTAAGCCCAGTCGATCCTTGATAGAATCTGTTCTCGTTCGAAGCAATATCCGAAGTGGAAACCTTATAGTCGAGTGGAATGGTCCTGCGCCAACATACGATGTATACAGGTTTACCCAAATGTGATCATTCAGCGTAACCGCAGACGGATAGACGCTGATTCCCCCGTGTGTGGTATTCTGTTACTATCTGGCAGAGCTCCTGCAAACTCTGATAGTTGATATGAGCTGACATCGTAGTCTTCTGTCTTGACCCAAAGCGTGTCAATTGCCCTACTTTGTGGTGCCCTAAATATGTACTCCCCAGACGCTTTCTGCCCCTCGGTCACGTCCGGAGAGCAGCAGTGGTCCACTTGCGGGCTTTGTCGCAGTCGGTCGCAATCATCGACGTATCATTCCCGAAGTATGGGTCGCCGTAAGGATTCATGTGCAGGCACCAGGATGAGGCACAACGGTTAATGTAGTCATCAAGCAGGTTGGGATCAAGAGTATCTTCCTTACTCGCTTCTTGAAGAAGGACCAAGGTTACGCCTTCTACTTCGGCTGAGAAGTAAACAAAATCTCTTTGGAGCGTAGTGTTACAGCCTGCGCATATCGGCGGACAATGGGACTCACGTTGCGTTTCCCACTATGGTCTTGATCCCGACTCCAGGACTGGCGATCACGGTTACCGGCTCATGATAACACAGATCAGTTTGAAGGTACGGTGCTTCCACTGGTGGACCAAACGGTGTAAAGCTATCCAGAACTTCATGTCGCACAGGGTGGTCTTCAAGCAAGAGAATATTCAAAACCCCTGTTTGCCCTGTTGATGGCACCGATGTTGCCATTGCTGACTCCGCAACCAACGCACGCGTTAGGGGGCGCGTTGGTCCACCTCTAGCGTGTATAAAGGGGTCCCATGGCCGTGGAGAATAAGAGAACAACAGTATGCTTCAGCGAGGGCGTCAGGGTTTGCGGCCACGTACCGTTACTATGCGCGCGAGGCCGCGGAGGTCGTCACACCATGTGTGAATGGGCGGATTGAGAAGTTGAGACCGAAATAAACTTTCGCTGACACTGTCGTAGCTCATGAAGAGGGAGGAAGCTCTGGGTGTTGTTGTTGGACAGGGTGCTGTAAGTATGGTGGTGCCAAGAGTCGTACATCAACTTGAATTTGTGGCGTAACCTGAGTAGGTTAAACTTGGTTGACAAAGCAAACTGGCGCCCAGCCCGTGGGATTTTGAGTTGACTGCCTAAACGTGGACATTAACTGTATCAAGCTCAGAATAACGGCGAACTGAATCTGAATTCTATAGGTATTAATACAATAGTGGTACTGTAGGAAGTCGTGACAAATTTAATTTGTGATACTTAATTGGCCCAGTCAAAATGCTGATACCTTCAACCAGATTAATCTGCAAGTCCGAGTCGGATATCAACGGCAAACATTGAAGGAAAATACATATAGTAATGAAGGTTCTACATAGCTCGGGAGAGCTGCTTTTTGTATCGGTGAATGGCCCCCGTCGTGATGGCACACTTGAAACACCGTCGCGAGGTGCTGGCGAAGTGGTACTTGACGGTTCTTTTCCCTTATAATTAATCATACTTCCTGACAGTGTGAGCCACAAAATGTATCCAAAAATTCAAGAAAATCAACCCAATTGAAACATTTCCTACCCGCTATTACCACTTATCGTTACCATTGAAGTCAGATAATCAAATCCTATGTAAGATCGTAGATATGCAAGGTGAGCTGATATGCGCCCCCTAATAACATGGCTGGAGCAGGCAGCATAGTCCTAGACGTCAGATAGATCGGTGTTTGAATAGACCTAGAATCGAAAGAACAAGATACAGCTACATGAGTTAGCACATATCATCACACCGCTCTGGTGTATGTTAAATATAGCCGAGGGGAGGATGTAAAGTCGAATAAGGCCATTTTAAGCCGCCGGAATCTTGCATAGTATTCATTGTGTACTGATACAACGATCATACCGCTTTAAGTATCAGCGACAAGATCTGCGAGCGTATTCTGTTGGGCTTTGTTTGCGATTTGTGGCACGATGCATAGCCACCAGTGAACCGAAGAGAACACAATCTGCATCTTACACCTAGTAAAATGATCAGTTAACTGCGAATATAGTCTTATACCACTATTAAGCACCCAAAACCAAGGGAATTTCAATATAGTAATACATCATACTACAAATACATTATCAAGGTCATTGATTTATTGGTTTGAAACTACAAACAATGAGACGAGTTCAGCGGTTGAGCTTGTGCAATAAGAAACCAATCAGATATTCATCGTCGGAATCACCTATGCCATGCTCCTCGGCCGCGTCTGCTTCAGCTTCCAGCCGAGCAAATTCCTCTGCTCGTTTCTATACAGTTGCCAATCAGCGCAACTGTCTGCGAGAGGTGTAACGAGACAACGTACCCGTGCTTCATCGTTGCGCAGATGTCCTTCAGAAATATCGACTGCAGTTTCCTTCTGTCAAGAAGGAGGTGAGTTAGTTTACGCGCCCAAAGGCAAATAACTTAATGACCAAAGGAGCTCACTCGGCTTGGGGGAATTGCAGTTGGCTGGCAATTAAAAAATTCATGCTCTATCAATGAACGCTGCAGAAACACCGTAAGTCCTTTTTCATCCATAGCACTCCAGTCGTTTCTTACCCGATTTGTGGTATCTAGTGGTATCTGACCGCTCGTGAATTGCTCGTCCGTGAACCCATGCTGCTGAGGAATCGTCAGTATATGAAGGCTGACAAGGTCTATATAGTGAAGACGTACTCTCGTAAAGTTGGTTGATGTTTGGTATGTTGTGAATGGCTCGTCGGCGAATCCATGGTGGCAACCAAAGAATTCTACATCGGAAAACTCAGGCTGGAGAAATTTTATCAGTAGGCAGAAGCGCGCAACGAAGTACCAAAGAGCGTACATCTCTGGTGGAATCGGCAGGTGGCTGGTTGTTGAGTGGTTTCTGGCTGGGCACACCGAACTACCGACATATGGTCAGCACTTACGCGTGGGTCAGTATGAGCACTTATGTGGCTTACGCGTCTGTTAGGGTCCATGGGCGGCTGATAGCTCGCCAACTCGCCGTTCGCATCTCCATGCTAATTGAAAAATAAGATCAGAAGGAAGAGACGGAATTCATAGGGTGCACCTTGAAATAGGCCGTGTGGTTGGTTTCGCGCTGTACAATCATGTCATTGAGTTTTGCGGAAGATGCCATACAAAATGGCAACCTTTGGGTGGAATGACACATACACTTTGCACCTGGCCCGCGTTTTCTGGGCCGTAGCTCAAATAGACGTCCGTGCTGTCGATAGTTGTAGCCTGATCCAATGAGCGCTGAAAGTAGAATTGGGCATTGTACACTTAAATACAAACAAAACAAAAAAGAAGCTCGTAGTGCACTTACGCGCACGGGGGCGTAGCTAAGGTATGTGTCGGAGGTCTCTACAACACTTGCCGACTTTGCTGCGCGCTAATGAAAACGTATCAGCGAGAGGGGATTTTCAATGTGGTCCAAGCCTGAGAATCGGATACATACGCGGGAAATGCTCTGCGTATTTGCGTTCTTTGGGTAACGGAGTTAAATTGGGCACGGTGCTGTTAGTTAATTATGAGTTACAGACCGCTCGACGACCCACCCTGGTTAAAAGAGGACTTGAAGGGACCACAGCGCCCTGAGCCGCTGAGGCAAAGGCAAACGCGATCATGGGAGACGCGGTGATGATAGGCGATTTCATGATGCCGTCACTATACGTATTGCAGCGGGAAGGTGTTGACAATTTCTCGACAGGAAGCTTCGAGGGGCGCCCTTATAAATAGAGAGTCGACTTATATACGCCTGCGTTCTCTAGCAAATATAAAATGCACGCACCATCTAGCGCGGCGGCCTATGATGTTCGTGTCCAGAAGGTCAAGCCAGTGAACGAATGGTTCCGCTGTGTCACATTTTGTATGGACTGGGCAGAGTAAGCGTTAGGCCAGTATTCATGCTCCCCGAAGACTGGGTATGTTCGACGAGGGCGTGCTGTCAAGATCCATACAACTACGCATACAGTACAAGCTGGGGCGTCTATAGATTAGATGTCATGCAGACAGCTGTAAGCTGGCGCAACGCCATTAGATTCTGCGATAAGACAGATCTAATAGAGATAAAGAGTGCGATATGCCACCAATGTTGTTCCGCAACGCGGGGTAAATATAGACAGCGCTGCAACTCGGCGGCGAGGATCCTTGACATTCCTTTGGGTCGCGTGGCGTGTCAAAGGATTGTGCAACCTGTGGGGGCGTATACAAGGAAATACATCTGGCGGTCCGGTCGTCCAATTGTATTCGTTGACTCAAGCGAAGCTTCAGTCAATCTAGAGTTCTCAGTGAGCCACAGATGTGATTGTTGCGGACCTCCAAAACAATTCAATAATCCGTATAGGAAGGCATGGATCGCATCTAATTTCGAATAGTTCAAATTACATATAATTGTGTAAAACTACCTATTGGCTCACTCTTCGAAATGCCACAATTAAGCGCCCATAGGCCTTCTGTCGATCTTGTACGCGTTCGGAAGCCCTGAAAATCTCACCGACGATCAATTTTGATCTCAATTGTTAACCGGGTCTCTATCACGTAAATTAAATCCGGAAAAATCTCTTTGAGGGTATCACAAATGAGTAACAAAAGCAAAGCATGCCTGGATGCTTTTCAGTCCCGAATTCAGGTATCCTGTATGATAGTCATAGAACTTCAAACGGACAGCTGGATATCTCAAGCTCATAAAAAGTATATCTGCCCCGTCCTCAAAGTACCAAGAGCGTACTACTCGGTGCAGCCTGTTAATAACCCGGGCAGCATCTGTCATGATAGACTTTCTGTCCTGTATTATCGCCCAGCAGATTGCGGATAATTTATGACACTTACACATGACCCGCCATGTACAATTGCATAAATTACCGAATGCGTTTAGCAAACAACGAGAGCGTGAGCAAAGATGAGTGGCGGTGCTGAGTGGCTTTGATGCCGGATCAATCGATCACTCCACGGTTCATGTTAGCCTCATTAACCATTTCTGTCCGACTGTCTCAGCCCGTACCGTAGCGGCCCCTTTTGAAGAAACTATAATATGCCCAACACTCCTGGACAAAGGCTAAACCAAGCAACCTCGCGCTCAAGACCGTACGAGCAAGGCTCACGGCCGTCAACTTGAAAGCGCAAATCATCGTCTAGCAGCAGCGCGCGAACTCGTCAAGCTATGCCAACTTCCATGATGGAACCAGTCCTCCCGCCTCTTCCGGCCGGACAGGAGAGCGCGATTGACCTCATGCGCGAGATTGTCAAGAAGAACTTTCCGCTCTACCGCCCCAGGAACACCATGGATCTGCTGGTCATGTCGGCGCCGCCGCCGACTGGCCGGTTTGACTCGACCACGGACCACGACACCATCTGCGCGTTTGTCGACGCGCATATTGAAGACACTAGTATCATGTTTCCACCCGACTGTAGCGCGGAGGAGGCACTCACTATGAGCATCAAACGGGCCGACGACGCTCTGGGCAGAATGCCGGCGGCAGACACCTTTGGCGTGCGTCCTTCAACTAGAATTCTCTCTCCCGCCTCGTCAATATTTCGCATTTGATCTCAATGTTACTTATGAACGTTCAGATAAAACCCCCGCCCGGGACAAAAGGTCTCCATCCGCGCCATGCCCGCAGCCCCAGAATACTCCATTCGCCTCTGGGCGGCGAGCTCGGTCATGCTCCAGTTCGGGATGGACTTTATCGAGTCCGCGACGGGCGAGCCCGTCAACCTGAGCCACCGCTTCGCCATGTACGGCCATCCTCAACTCCGGGCCGGACGACATTACCACGCCAATCAAGCCGTTCTCCAGCTCGTTCCAGCTGCCCGGCGGAGGGCCCCCTCCGCCGCCGGGCCCGGGCGAGGAGATTTACTATGTGCGCGCAGAGCAGGACGTGGTTGTGCGGGATGTGTCCCAGCAGCCCGAGGGAGGCGGCGAGCCGGTGGTCAGGTTTCTCAAGTTTAAGGTCCCGAAGCACCCGGCGTGGACAGTCGCGAATCCGGTGCGGGGGGTCGTGTACGACGAGGTGCACTTTTCCTTGGACGATTAGAATTTAGACTACTTGGCAGGGACTTGGTGCTTGTACTTGCTTCCCCATAAACCATGCACGCACCGCATCATAATCATAATTTCAAATTCGTGGCCTCTTTTCCGAAAAGTGCAAGCAAGCAGAGAACGCACTTGGCCAAAATAACAACGGTGTAGCGTATATATATATGCGCTAGTCGGTGGGTACTATTTCGACCTGGAAGGATGCACACCGGAGCCGTGGCAGTTGTTCACTACTGTCGCCCGGACGATGAGGAATCATCAGGTGCGCAATGCGGATTCAGATTCAGCAGAAGCCTCCAGTGTGCTCGGTGCCACGCGCAATCACCCGTCGTCGGCTTCAAGAAAGGTCTAGAGAGAGCGGGATAATGTCGAATGGCGACCGCCGACCGGTGACCATGCAGGAAGTTCTTTGGAGGAACTCGTACTCTAAATGTGGGTCTTGGTTCTTGGTTGTTCTTGGTCGTTCTTATAACCTCCGCACGCGAGTGACGGAAAACCGGATGCGAAATGCGGAGAAATAGGCGTATGCGGGGGAATAGGTCCGTCCACGACTTGAAAGACTGAAACTCATCGGCTATATTAATGAAGGAAGGTGTTCTGGATAACGAGTGCGGAAGGTTTATATGGGTGCTTGCAAGTGGTGTACATCCTCTATATTAGCGTAGTACGTTGGGTACATGTCCGATGATAACACGGTGACGTTGCGCAGCTACTTATTGTATAGCGAGAATGCCATGACAGAGCACTGGCCACTGTCAACTTTGGCCGAGGCGTGAAGGCTGAAAATAGCGTACCCGAGTACAATAATAATACAGGACGTGGTACTTATGCATCGACTGTCGACCATGCGCGATGACATTGACAAGTCAACACAGGGCGTATGATACGGCCGCGACAGGAGATGAGAGAGTTGGTGGAGTTGGTATATCGCACTTCGTTCGACGGATGTTCCCTCGAGGACAGGAGAGCGACAGCATGACGATGCGCTCGCGCCCCGTGCTGCCTGATGATGCTGATCAGCGTCATGCTTTCATGTAGCTCTAGAGCTGCAGAACATAGACTGGTCCTGAATGGGTGGGAGTCACGGAGCGCTGCTGTCAGAACATGACGCGGTGACGGAACATTGCAAGGACAATGTATCCTTAAGTTTCTGCGAGTTCACAGGAAGCTAGCAGGATGTGGCGGTGGCTTGGGGTAAGTCGAGGAGCTTGAGGTGTTTCTTTGCCTACATGTCAAGGTTATTAGTGGATAGGATTTTGTGCATGCACACGACCTCAGCGGGAGCGAGCGGAATTGACGGCGGCTTATCTCTTGTGATGACTGGAATGACGGACAGATGACGGTGGCTGAGGTACGACGAGTTGACAGCAGGGACGCCTGGAATAGACGTAGGCTTTGACTAGTGGATCAACAGAGCGATGGATGGATGGGTGTCCAAGGGATGATACAGCAACGATGATACTGATCGCGCGAGGGCCGTTGCTGGCCGTATCATTGTTTCGTCGACAGAAATACTTTGCTATGCGGCGTTCAAGGCGTCGAGCGCTCCGCGGAGGGAGGACGCGCAGGGGTAGCTGGTGCGGACGAGGCTGCGGCTGAGAATGTTCGAGAAAGCAGGGTACTGCGTGCCAGCGAGACGGGTGGCAGGTGGGCCATCGGGAATGGAAGAGGACATCCCACGGGCGTCTGTTAGCGGGGAAACTGGGCATGGGCCGCTGTCACACGATCATCGGAGGCAGTACCCCGTGTTTGCGCCTGTTTGCGGGCACTGAGTGATATAATAGCTGGGCTGCCACGTATCCTGGTACCCAAAATCACGCCCCTCCACGTCGCTCTGCATACCTGGCCGCAGCAGACCGATTCCCCCTGGCCTTCCTCACTTCCGCTTTAACCCTCATCCACCTGGACACCGTTCAAGTTTTCGCTGCAGATTCTTGATACCATACCTCCAGCATCCTCTCCACACCACCACCAACAACAACAATGTCATTCATCAACCCATCCTCGCTCAACTTCCACCCCCCATCACCCGCACCCTCCTCCTCCTACACCCACGACGACGACGACCATGACGAGCAGCCCTCCCGCAAGCGCCAGCGCACATCCAAGGACACCGCCTCGGAATCCGCTGCCGGCAGCGACGCCTCGCAACAGCCCCTCAGCCTCTCCGACCAGCGCAAGGAGGCAAGGGCGCACCGCAACCGCATCGCCGCGCAGAACAGCCGCGACCGCCGGAAGGCCCAGTTCGGCTTCCTCGAGGCGCGCGTTGCCGAGCTCGAGGCCGAGAACCGCGCCCTCCGCGCCGGGCTCGTGCCCGTTGTCGCACACCAGGCAGCGCCTGTGCCCGCACCCCCACCGCCGGCACAGGAGCCCTTGACGGCGTACGCCTCGCTCGCTGTGGCGCTTGAAGATAGGCTGCGCGCGGAGCGCGAGCATGCGAGGGAAAGGGAGAACCAGGAGCTCAGGGAGCGCATCAGGACGCTCGAGCAGGGCTGGGAGGCGGTGGTCAAGGCGCTCACGGCGCAGGGTCTCCCCGCTGTTCTGAGCCTACCTGCCTCCACGCCATCCTCAGCACCCGCACCCGTTCAGACGAGCGCGGCGTTCTTCCCCTCGCCCGCACCGTCCCCACCCACCTTCGCTGCGGCGCTCTCTCCATCATCGCCCTTGGCTGTCCCCATTTCAATAGTCCAGTCGTCATCACCATCAACAACTTCAACAACAACCAAGGCAGCATCGCCGGCCGGCACCGTTTCCGGGCCAACACGCAGCGCACCAGGCGTTCGCGAGACCACTCGCCATCCAGCACGGATGGCGACCACCGGGGGGCCTTCATTGGCTCGCTCGGTGTCCCTGCAGCGGGTGGCTCTCAAGACGTCTTCAGTGTCAACCGTGTCCCCGGATCCATCGTCGGCCGCCTCAACACCAGCGACGCGGCCAACACCACCACCCACGGCACCGCATCCGTACCTACGAGCGCTCCAGCTCAAAAACCAGAGGCTCTCCTCGCGCAGCTCCAGCAACTCGCCGCTGCTACCACTTCTGGTGCGGGCGGCGTTAGCCCTACCGCGGGTGGAGACGCAGCGATGGAGGCGCTCTTCCGGGAGATCCTCGCGTCGCCGCGTGCGGGTCAGGCGGTAGTTCCCACCACTGTCGCCGCCGCCCCAGTAGCCGTGTCGAGTGAAGAGCACGCAGAGAAAGAGACTAGCGAGGAGGAGACCAAGACCGATATCGAGACCACCAAGACAGAGACAGCGCAGGAACAGCACGAGCGGGAGGTGGGTGAGTGGGCGACGGAGATCGAGGTGCAGCGCCTGCTCGAGTTTGGCAGCGGCGCGTACGGCGACCTGGCCACCATGGGCTTCGACATGGACATGAACCTGCCCGTCGACCTCGGGATGGACATGCCCCTGGACCTGGGCATGGCGATGGATATGGACATGAGCGGGTTCGACTTTGACCTGAGCGGTGTCAGCGTGAGCCCCGAGATGGACTTGCTCGGGATGTATACTGCTGCCGCTACGGCGACGGCTACGTGATTTTGGACGGTTTGATGTTAACTGAACACCTTCGAATTGATCCTGGCCATCAACACCAACCTCACCCCGAATGATAAGCAAGCAAGTCGAGGCGGTATGCTCCCACTTCCTGTGGAGGAGTGTATGCGCCTCAGGAGACTGTCTTCCTTTCGCCCCATCGCCGTCGTCAACGCGCCCCTATTTATCCCCGCCCGCCGACCCTGTACCAAAATCGCGCCCGTCGCTGTTCATTATTTCTTTCCGAGGTCTCGTCTCGTCTGGATTAATTATCTCGTGGTCATAGTATGTTCATTATACGTCTCCTCCGTACATAATTCTCTCTCTCCTATCTAACTTACCGCAGCCTCTGGCATCCCATTTTACTTTCACTCATCATCTCTTTTTTTCTTTCGATTTTTTTTTTTTGGATACTGGCGTTGATCCATCCACCCCACCCACCCATCGACCGACCTGACTACTTAACGCATATCCACGTACATACTTACCTACTTTATACGATCCTGGCCACGGCGTGGCATATGGCGGGGAGGGCACTGCCCCGCCATCCGCGCTGGCTCCTTCTTCCCTTCTCTCTGCCTCCTATCCCTTCCTGCTCGCCTTCCCCTCTCCCGCCGCCGCCGCCCCTGCATCCCCTCACCAACGCGCGACGCGCCCGCTGCAGCTCCCCTTATGGGTTGAGACGCGCGGGCGGTCTGTCCGCCGTTTTGTGTGTTTGGGGGGTGTGGGTCAGGTGGTTCGGGTTGGTGGGGGTGGATTGGACGGGTTGGGGTGGGGTTTGGCTGGGGAAGGAGGAAGAGGAGCATGTAGGAGCAGAGATCCCCGAGTTTTCTGTGTGTACATAGTTGAGTACGTACTTATTGGGAGGACGAGTGTTCAATACGATTTGGTTCGACGCCTTGTGTGTTTGTGGGATGGTTTGGAGTGTTCGCTTGATATGTGTGCGCCAAAAGGCTCTCCAGCATTAAGAAATTGGAATTTAAGCAGTTGTGCTACAACCTGAGAGGGCTTCGGGATGCCTCTATATATGAGCAAGTGGTTTGATGAATACGTGGTGGAATGTATTGAACAGGTGTCGAATGTATCGTAGGCCAACGTGGCTGGAACACATCAGACATCAGTAATATCTCAATGCTGCTCTCTGTATACGTGCAGTTCAGGCCATATTGCGTGGTTCCAGATTATGCAGAGGACAGAACGACACGAGATGGAAAATAATAAATTATGTAGAGTAAGGATGTTACACGTAAAATCACTCGTCAAGGGACCAATGCACCTCGTCGTACTTGACACCAGGGTGCAGCTTTCTGGTTTTGTGAACAGGGTGCTTCGGGATCGTGAACTTGAGCAGCGTCGCCAGCGGCTTGACATCCGGGTCGTCGCCCATGTTCACCCGAGCAACCTCACGAGGATCGAGTCCCAGCCGATCCTCGACGACAATCGTCTGCTCCTCGCCCACCATGTACAGCTCCTCGCCCGGCGCGCGCGGCCCAGGGGGGCGGTTGTACGCGGGCGACGTGCCCGGGGGGTGCTTGATGTCGAACGGCGGGAGCTCGTCCATCCCGCCTGGGCCGTATATCCACGCCGTGGTGTACAGCTTGAAGCGGTGGCTGAGGTTGATCGGTGCGCCGGTGGCGGAGAGGACAAAGTCCATGCCGAACAGCTGCACGTCTGCGCTGGACGCCCAGAGCCGGATGGAGTATTCGGGCCAGGAGGGCATGACGCGCACCCAAATCTTTTGGCCTGCACGGGGTTTGGCCTGAAAGTGATGTTTTAATGAGCAATGTCGCCAGCAGAGAGAATTTTCAAGCATAAAAGTGCACAACACGCACGCCGATCGTGTCTGTCGCCGCAATCCTGCCAATGGACAGATCCACATCCTTGCTTAGGGAGCTGGTAGCCTGCTCCGCAGTGCAGTTGTACTTTTCCATGCGGTGCGGAATATGCGTCTGGTGCAACATGTCGAGGAGCGCGTAGATGGAGGCCTGGTCGGTGGGGCCCACGTCCGCGATCCCTGCCAAACTAACGATGTCGAGATTGTTTCTCGGGACGAAGTCGGGGAACCTCTTCTGGATGCACTCCCGTGCAACGTCGATCTGGCTTTCTTGCCCCAGTGGGAGAGGTGGTCGGAGTGGTCCCATATTTTCTCCGGGTGGTATCCCTTGATGAATTGTGGCCAGGTTTCGTCGACGGGATGTGTCTTCGTATGGGTTTGAGGGGGACTGAGATGGCTTTGGGCCTGAGCTTGGGCGATTGGAGGGCATAATGTTTCTGTGACACAGAGAGAGGTAGGTTTCTTGGGGTGTCAATGACAAGGTCGGACATGCTGCGATTCATGATCATAGACTGTTGATTCAATGTTGATTGATTGATCCGTCGAGCCACTCAGCACCGCCACAAGTCTATGATTCATGGCCCAATGACAGAGTTTGCAGCCAGTTCAAAACAATTGAGCTGTATCCCACATTCGGAATAGAATTACCTGTCGGTATTTTGTTCTTACGTGTGGTACTGCCAGTGGCGATGTTGTGTTTTAGATTATAATTACGCAAAGGACAGAAGGATAAGAAATAGGATAAGATTATACAGAGTAAGGCTGTTGCAAACAAATTACTCGTCAATGGACCACTGTACATCGTCATACTTGAAACCAGGATGCAGCTTTCTGTCTTTGTGAACAGGGTGCTTCGGGACAACGAACCTGAGCAGCGTCACCAGCGGCTTAACATCCGGATCGTCTCCCATGTCCATTTGCGCAATCTCTCGCGGGTCGGGCCCCAGCCTATCCTCAATAAGGATTGTCTGCTCCTCTCCCACCATATATAGCTCTGCCCCCGGTCCTGGCGGTCCAACGAAGCGGTCGTACGCACGCGACGTGCCTGGTGGTAATTGGAAATTGAACGGCTCGAGATCCCCCATCCGTCCTGGGCCGTGGATCCACGCTGTGGTGTGTAGCTTGAAGCGGTGGCTGAGGTTGATTGGCTCTCCAGTTGAGGAGAGGATAAAGTCCATGCTGAACAGCTGCACGTCTGCACTTGACACCCAGAGCCGGATAGAATATTCGGGCCAGGAGGGCATGACGTGCACCCAGACTTTTTGGCCTGGGCGTGGTTTGGCCTGCAATGGGGGTGTTTTTTTTTTTCTAATCAGTAACGCCGCAGGAATTTCAGGAAAAAGCACACCACGCACGCCGATCACGTCTGTCGCTGCCATTCTGCCGATTGTAAGATCTATATCCCTGCTTACAGCTCTGGCGGCGTGCTCCATGGTGCAGTTGTGCTTCTCCATGAGGTACGTCACATACGATTGCTGCATTGTATCAAGGTATGCACAGATGGAGGCCTGGTCGGTGGGGCCCACGTACGCGAGTCCTGCCAAATTGATGATGTCGAGGCTGTTCCTCGGGACAAAGTTGGGGAACCTCTTTTGGATACACTCCCTCGCAAAGTCAATCTGGCTGTCCTCCCCTAGTGGTAGAGGCGCACGCAACGGTCCCTCATTGACATTTGGTGGTATTTCGTGATGACTTGTGGCTGGGGTTTGTCGACGCAGTGTGTTGTCGTATGGCTTTGAGCGGGACTTGGATGGCTTCGGGCCTGAGGTTGGGCGATTGGATGGCATACTAACGTTTCTGTGACACAGAGGGAGGTAAGTTTCTTGGGTGGTCAATGACAAGGTCAGACTCGCTGAGACAAGGCCATTGATTAATTGATCCGTCGAGCCACTCGGCATCGCCACAAGTCAATCCATGGCCCGGTGACAGACAATTAACCTGTATCCCGCGTTTGTGAAGGATTGGTATCTTTTTCTGCTGCACTTCATTCTTGACCCCCATGTTAGATTTTTGGCTTGGAGCTCGCTTGGCGGTATGCCACCGACTCTTATCTTATCATTTACATGTGATTATTTAGTGGTATCTACGTATATAAGGGTGCTACTTTGTAATCGATGCGGAACTCGTTTGCCACAACATTTCTCCTATCCACCCCCGTCTCGAGATAATTTCAATACCCCAGGGCAAACTCGATTTTCAGTGGTAGCAATTTAATTCAAATTTATATGCATTAGCCGAGAAACACGCAGAATCTACCACATGTTTCTCAAGTTCACCGTATAATGGATTTGGATGAGTGTATTAATTTAAATACACGTATGCATTGTGTAGAGAATACATAGATTAACTGTCCAATGAAAATTGCAACTCGTCGAACACGACTGACGGCGGCAGTGGCTTCACGATGTCATAGGGATGCTTTGGAACGCTAAACTTGAGCAATCTAACGATCGGTTCATCTATTACCTGCTGCTGCATTGTATCCATTTCTTCATGAGGCGCAGCACTGATATGCGCGTCGGCAAGCGGTGTCTGCAACGTATCCTGGACAACGTATTCCTGACCTGCGTGCAGATAGTAGATCTCTTCGCCCTGTTCAAGCGGCAGGCCGGATTTGTACGTCCCAATGTGCATTGTTGATGGCAGTTCTGGGCCTGAGTCGAGCAGGTCACACAGGCGGCACAGGTGGAACCGGTGGCTGAGGTTGACGGGCTCGCCCGTGTTGGACTTGATGAAGTCCATGCCGAACTGAAACCCGCACGAGGGCCAGAGCCGGATTGAGAATTCGGGACAGGATGGCATGGCGCGTATTGAAGCTGGTTGCCCTGCGCGAGGCTTTATCTGGAGGTCCATAGCAATATTGGATGCGAAGTAATTCCCGGAAAATCGACGGTTAGTGCTATTACGGATGTTACAGGAATGTGAAGCACTCACGCCCATAGCATCTGTCGCAGGCGTTCTACCTAAAATATTGTCGAAATACTGGCTCTCCAGAGTCGGGACTTCCTCAGCGCTGCAATTATGTTTCATCATAGAACTCGTTCGGTCTTTCGCGTCGATATAGTCGCAAATGGCGCGGTAGTCAGTGGCCCATCCAATAGTATTGTTGTCAACCGCCGACATGATCACGATATCCATTGTGTTTCTGGGAGAAAAAATGGGAACTTCTTCTTGGCCATCTCGCGCATAAGGTCTATCATGCTGTCCTGCCCTGGAAGGAGAGATGGAAGGACTGTTTCTGGGCGCCATATTGGTGTTGATTGGCTCGAAGTGCTGCTGGAAAGCGACGATTCGCGCTGTTTCGCCCTTGAAGCTTTGGCGTATGGTTTAGAGCGCGATGTTGCCTGGTTATTTTTTGACGCTGGAGGATTGGGCGGCATACTACAGATTCTGCGAAAGAACAAACTTTGCAAGACAAGGTGGGCCCTCGTTCGATACGTGAGAGAACAAATTGCAAGGCGACCTATTGCGATTTGGGAGTCAAGGGTACGGGGATTGCGTGGATTCGAGAGAGAAGAACCTTTCTCTGTATGCTCCTGGCCTCTGGCTATTCTGCGAGCAGACACAAGTCTCTGAGTCGAGTCTGTCCAGGTCTATTCTGAAGTGTCTGATGTCAAAATGAGGATAGCCTTGCCTTGCCGTGACAGGCTACTGTGACGTCTGCTCGACGCGACTTGCCTGCGGCTGTGCATCAACTGTGCATCTTGCTTGCGTCCAACAATCATGGTCCCAACGCAGTAGCCTCTCCAGCATCTCTAGTGACAAATTTACTGTACTTGGCCTCAATCATCAGAGGCGAGACTACACAAAAGTTGCCGCTATGTTTGGCCTCATCCCGCCAGTGACCATGGTTGGATATACTCTCGTGAGACCGACGTTTTGCGGGTTAGCTGCTTGACCTATTTTTCGATACGTCAGTGCTTCGTCAAACATCCACAAAGAATCAGCATGTCTGTTGGTCAGGCCTGATTTACGTTCAAGCCCAGGATACACACGCTTTCTCTCTCATGGAGCACCTTATTCTCAGGCATGCAATATGGCTGACTGACACGAGGGTTCTTTGAACTTGCGTCGCAATTGTCTAGCGCTTATGACAGACGCATACACGAAGGCGATGCTGTTGATATCTGGGTTGCAAATCAGCGACTTGGTCAGATAAGCCCCCACGCCTCTTCTTAATCCGCGTTCATCTCTGGTGACTAGTCTCGTCTCAATGATTGCAGCAAATGAATGGCCCTCAGAGGTGCCCTCTCAGAACACGCAGCCGGAGCTGCTATTCGCGCGCATTGGAAACTTTGCCAAGTGGCTCTGGACGGGTTCAGATGCACAAGACGGCGCGACTGCCATACCGCCCACTGTGGTTTTGCCATTCTTTCCAGAGCCAGCAGCTGGACAGACGTCAGAGTTGGAGCCACAGGAACCACAAACGCAGTCCTCCACCGGTGAAGCCTCTACTCTAGTTGGAACAACACCTAACTCTGCGACCGGTCAGTCATTTGAGGCTTCGCCTATCTCATCTATCACTGGTGAGTGTTTGGCCCCTCGTTTCCCCATATTTGCTCATTCCTTAATATCATACAGAGGTCGTGTCTGCCGCATGCTCGGAGATCGCTGATTCTGGACTCGTAGAAGCCACTCCCGAGTCCTTAGCGCCTTTACAGTCAGTCTCAAAACTACCAAAATCTGAGCCTGGTCCTTTGAAGCAAGGCATCGGTGTGACTGGCCGCTTCGCTCAGACTCTATTGAAAAGGCTTCCGGAGCTCATTGAACCCAACCCGGTAAAGCTAGCATTCTCTATTAGTAAAGTCATCCTGCAAATGAAAGACGTAAGTCCTTTGTTTCCTTCTACTGACTGGTCTGATACGATTCTAGTCCATCGACAGCAACTCCGACGCCATTGAGATTAGTGTCTTGCATACCTCAACCAGACTTTCTATCGTCGAAACGGTGATGAACGAAGGTGTTCCAAAGGGCTCAGACATCGCAATGACACGTTTTAGCCAGTGAGTACATTATCGCTTCGCCTCCAGATACTTGAATTATATACGTCTTAGTGCATTGGCAGAAGGATTGGAACGCTTGGAACGCCTCCGAAAGGCGTCCGTGGCTCACCGCACCTTTGACTATGAGGAATCGGCTAAGGAGATCAAGAAGCTTTTTGATCATATCGATGCCGCGACAAAAGACTTCCAAGTTTTCTCGAGTTCAAGTTTCAAATTTCAATGTGATTAATCAACTTGTCCACTTAGATCGAACTGGCCATCGGAATCCAACGAACGGCTAACGTCATATTCGAAAACTCCAAGGTGAGTGCATCCTTCTCCTTTTTCATTGCTGTCCTCTCAACGGCTTTGCAGAAGGAGGCTCTCCAAAGACTACGTCCCTCTGAGAACGCGACATATGAAACCGTCATGGCAGATCAGGCAATACGGCGCGAACAGTGCACGGCCGACACGCGGGTTGACATTTTGCGCCAAATAGAGACATGGGCAAATGACACCTCGGTAAACAGTCCGTTTATGTTCTGGTTGACCGGTCAGGCTGGATCGGGGAAGACCACCATTGCAACCACCATCGCTGCGAGGTTTGGTGCGTCAGATAGTTATACACTCGGCGTCGACACTTGCACCACTCTAGGCGAAAACTTCTTTTGTTCGAGGCAGTCACCAGAGACTCGGAACCCAGCCAGAGTCATCCCCACAATCGCTTACCAGCTCGCGCGAAGATGTGAATCATATGCCAGTGCCCTAGTGGTGGGCACTGAGCTTGACTGTGCCAGCTTCACCGTTTGCAAACAAATCCAGTCCCTCCTTGTTACACCGTGGCTAAAATGCGAAGCCGGTGGCCGTCCAACATATCTCATCGTCATCGACGCCCTCGATGAGCTTTCCGAAAACGGTGCTCTGGGATTCTTGGATGACTTGTTTACCGTATTGAACGAGTCTCCCTTGAAAGGCATCAAATTACTGCTCACCAGTCGATCCGACCCTAATATTGTCAATCGCGTCAACTCGTTCCCATCCAAGACAGAAAGCTGGCTTCAATGTGTACCCCTAAAGCAGGTGTCCTCCGACATAGCAAAGTACCTCAAGTCAAATCTTCCAAGACTCAACGATGAAGATATCCGAAGGTTGGAGGGTCTAGCGGATGGCATTTTTATTCACGCAGCGACCGCTGTTTGATATCTGCTTCCGCGGAGTGATATACACCAAGAGGAACAAATGGAGCTGCTCGATGAGCTGCTTTCCTACTCAAGGAATACGGGGAGTAATAATCCAGACTTCGTTATCGACAACCTTTATCAATATATTTTGATGGATGCGCTGGCCCCATATCAAGGAAAGCAGCTTCAACGTCGCCTTCGAATTATCCACACATCGCTGTCTACCGGAGAAAGGTCTTCGCCTTCTGTTATTGCCGCCCTGCTCAAGGATAGTAGCGCAACGACAGAGCTTGTAGAGTCTGTTATTCAAAGTCTTCACGCTGTTCTCCACGTCCAGAATGGATGCGTCTATTGGTACCGTGCATCCTTTCCTGATTTTGTCTTCGATCCCTCCAGGGCGAACTACGTTCTTAACGGTAATATTTTTACATTCGCGGGCGACGAAGACGCGCAGCAAGCTTACTTGTGGGATATCTGTTCTCTCTCGCTGGAACCACCTTCCCTTAGGTTTAACATGGGAAAGATATCATCATCCTTTGAAGCGGATAAGGAAACTTACGCTATCGATCCTATTCTGGCTTATTCTGCACTGAACTGGAGTCATCATCTTCCGAAAGTAAACATAGGATCCACTTTACTCTTTATTTATCGAGAGCTTTATGCAGCTGCGCGCCCTCTTTTGGATAGAGGTGACGAGCTTGATAAAGAAAGCTAGCATCTGCGCTTCAATTCTTTATCGTGTGGTATGCTGGGTCGAAGAGGTATATATCATACTCTGTCATCCATTATGTCTTATCACTCATTGAATCATTAATTAAAGCACTCTTCAGAGAACAATGGCCTTTTGGATTCCCTTTGGGAGGCCACATATTTTGCTCTAGACTTTTCAAACCAGGAGGAACTGTGACGGACAACCCCTCATCTGTACATCTCCCAGCTGGCTACCTGGCGAGGGGATTCGGCGCTTATGCAGAGATGGAAGGCCAATTTTCAAAGGCTTCCCGTCATTAGGCACACCCGAGATTTGGACCCAAACATTCGAGCCGTGCGCGTGAGTGATCGTCAACACTCAAAGGTTCCAGCTGTGGGACGTCGCAACAACTACTACGCGTTCACGTTTACTGCCCAAAGGCCTGCGGCAGAACCCTTGACCCTGTTCACTCGCTGGCACTTATTGGCGATGGCAATGAACTTGCTCTGGGCATCTAGATGGTTCAATCAACATTATAAACTTGCGAACCAATAGGTGCCACAGGCTTGAAAGTCCCGACGGACAATGCGTGAACTCTATAGCATTCTGTGACGTCAACAAACTCATTATGTCCGCCTCTACAGACAATACTATCCGAGTCTGGTGCTCAGTCACAAGAACTTTATTGTATCTCTTGACGGGTCATACAGACTCAGTCACATCAGTTATATTCTCATTCTCGCAGCAACGTCGTTGCACGACGATTATATCTAGGTCGGCAGATTGCTCTGTGCGCATCTGGGAGCAGGACGACGGAGTTTGGTGGCCATCAATGGTCTTGGTAGGCCACACAGGATCGGTGCGGTCCGTAGTAGCTCCTCCCGACGGAGGATTTGTCGTTTCTGTGTCAAGCGACAGCACGATTCGCGTCTGGGATGGGGTAACAGGATCTCTGAAGCATGTCCTCCGAGGTCACATCAACCACGTCAACACCATCGCACTCTCTCCAGATAGCACGCGAATCGTATCAGGAGGCGATGACAAAACCGTGCGTGTGTGGTCCATGTCTACAGGCCAGGAAGTGATGCGTATGGACCATCACACTCGATACATCTATTCGGTTGTTATGTCGAGCAATGAGGTGGTCGTCTCCGGTTCGGCTTCTAGGGCAATCCTTGTCTAGAATCTGAGAACTAACACGGTTCACGTTCTCAATGGACACAGGTCCCCAGTGCGTGCATTGGTGGTCTTGCAGACCCGGAGCGGCGCACATGCCATCTCTGGGTCATCTGACAGCTCGATACGCATCTGGGATGTAACTGGGCACGAGAAATTGGCAGTGCCGAAGCTTCCCGCCACCATCACGAGCCCCCGTACCAATATCTCAAATAACCAAAGCCTCGGGGATTCAATGAAACGATGGGTTCAATCTCTTAATCAGGTATGCTTCGATTGGCAGATTCTGGAAAGTGGGTGGATTGTCGCGTCCAAGTCGAAAGACCATCGCTTCATGTGGGTGCCTCGATGGGCCGCGCATCAATTGACGGAACCGAAGAATATCACTTTGATATCCAATGAAGGGTATGGATCTGTTGACTTCTACGAATGCAGTGACATCCTTGGAGAAAGCTGGGCCAAATGTTACACACCTATACACACACCAGTCACTTAACACGCAATTGTAGCACAGAACCTCCATTACTGTACCGCAAATCCAGTTATGAGGATCGTAGCAGACAGTACACTTCAATGTTATGATCTTCGAAAGAAACCATTGATACCTCGTTGACTACTCGTTAATGAACAGTCTCTAATAACTACTGATGGACTATTTATATCCGGAGTATGTCCCTATTAATAAATTGTTCTATTCTTATTCGGGCTTCAATAATAGTCCCCAACGAGTCGACGAGCAAGCAGAATGCGCTGACTGCACGGGAGAGAGAATCAAACCTTGAAAATACTCATAGGAGCTTTTCTGTGTTGTTCATGGGTGTCTATCGATTGTTTATCCTCATGAGGCATCTCCCCTGAACTTGCTCGCAGGCCGACGGTTTCCAATCATCCTTGACCGACATATCAAGTTCCTTGGCAGGAGCAGATGGTGCATACCCCACTTCCACGCCCAATCACAGAGATTCGTGGGACCGCAGCGTAATACTACTGAAGGCTGTGCCAGAAAACACATCCAGCCTGGGCAATGAATACACGAAATGGTAGAAATCCAATCTGTCGAACAAAGTCACTCTCTTGTCACCCGTCCAACATGTAACGACCAAGTCAGACCTGCTCCTACCAGTGTCTGAATCCATCAGGAAGCAGAGGGCATCACCGTGTCCCCACTACCGATCCTACCTATGGGGAGCCTAGAAGCGGGGAAATAGTGATGTCTCCCTACTCGAGTAATTGATCCGTCGAGCCACTCGGCACTGCCACACGTCAATCCACGCCCCAGTGGCAGACGTTTAATCTGTATTTCACATTTGGAGTAGATTGGTATCTTTCTCTGCTGCACCTCATCCTTGACCCCCCTGGGCAAAATCGGTTTTCAATGGTAGCAATTTAATTCACATTTATGTGCATATGTGCATTAGCTGAGAAAACAAGCAGAATCAACCACATGTTTCTCAGGTTCACAGGGTAATGGATATGGAGGAGTGTAATAGTTAAACTACACGTATGAGTTATGTAGAGCATAAGTACATTAGTTGACCAATAAAAATGCAACTCGTCGAACACGACTGACGGCGGCACTGGCTTTACGTGCTCATAGGCATGCTTCGCGACGCAATTGCAATGCTGAACTTGAGCAATCTGACGACCGGGTCATTTATTCCGTGTTGCTGCGTTGTACCTGCTTCTTCGTGAGGTGCAGTACTGACATGCACGTCGGCAGGCGAGACGTGCAGACAGTCTGTCTGCCGTTTCGTGTGTTGGAGGGGTGCACACCAGGTTTTGGTGGGTTGGCCGGGGTGGTGGTGGTGGTGGTGTATTAGCAGGGGAAGGTTGGACAAGAGAAGGAAAGTAGACCCGCAGCTTTGTGTAGCTATCAGGAGACAAGTCTTCATAATCAATTTGATTTAATTAGCGCCTTGAGTGCTTAACGTACAGCGTGTGATTCGCAGAGAATTAGGCCTGAGGCCGGAGTGGCCTGCAAGTCGAAAAGCTATGTTTTTATACCAGGCAAGTGGCTTAGGAATACGGTATTGAACGTGGCCAGGACATATGGGTGATATCTCAAATTTCTGACTTGCATACGTGTGGTAGTGTTAGATTATGCAGAGGGACAGGAGGACAAGAAATAGAATAAAATTATACATAGTAAGGCTCGTTGCAAACAAATTACTCGTCGATAGACCACTGGACCTCATCGTACTTGAAACCAGGATGCAGCTTTCTACCTTTGTGAACAGGGTGCTTTGGGATGGTAAACCTGAGCAGCGTCACCAGGGGTTTAACATCCGAGTCGTCTCCCAGATTCAACTGAGCAACCTCACGAGGATCAGGCCCTAGCCGATCCTCGATGAGAATTGTCTGCTCCTCGCCCACCATGTACAGCTCTTCACCTGCTCCTGGCGGTCCAAGGAAGCGGTCGTACGCACGCGACGTGCCTGGTGGTAATTGCATTTTGAATGGTTCGAGATCACCCATCCTTCCTGGGCCGTGAATCCATGCCGTGGTGTGCAGCTTGAAGCGGTGGCTGAGGTTGATGGGCGCGCCGGTGGCGGAGAGGATAAAGTCCATGCCGAACAGCTGCACGTCTGCGCTGGACGCCCAGAGCCGGATAGAATATTCTGGCCAGGAGGGCATGACGCGCACCCAGATTTTTTGGCCTGGGCGAGGTTTGGCCTGAAATGGGAGTGGATTTTCTTTTTGATCAGCGACGCCGTCAGAGAATTTCTGGAAAAAGCACACCACGCACGCCGATTGTGTCTGTCGCTGACATTCTGCCAATCGTCAGATCTATATCCCTGCTTACGGCTCTGGCGGCCTGCTCCGCGGTGCAGTTGTGCTTCTCCATGAGGTACGGGACATACGATTGCTGCATTATATCTAGGTACGCGCAGATGGAGGCCTGGTCGGTGGGACCCTCGTATGCGAGTCCTGCCAGATTAATGATGTCGAGGCTGTTCCTCGGGACAAAGTTGGGGAACCTCTTTTGGATACACTCCCGCGCAAAGTCAATCTGGCTGTCCTCCCCGGTGGGAGAGGTGCACGCAACGGTCCTACATTGTCATTTGGTGGTATTTCGTGATGACTTGTGGCCGGGGTTTGTTGACGCAGTGTGTCTCCGTATGGCTTCAAGCGCGACTTGGATGGCTTTGAGCCCGAACCTGGACGAGTGGATGGCATTGTAATTTTTCTGTGGTGAACGACAATGTCAGACAAGCGGAGACATGCAAGTCACCTTGCTTCTGCAAGGTCCTTTGAAAACCGTAATTTAAATTTAAACCCAATCAAATGTTGATCACATGTTTCGATCACTTTACTCAAGTTTAAACAATGGTACCAATCAGCCCAATCTGAGCCAATGGCCTGCAGGGTATTTGTGGTACCCAGCTAGCTACATATATAGCTACACTAATACTACTTACAGGACATTTAGTTGGCTTTGGAAGCCACACAATGCCGTGCGACCGGAGTTGATAGTTGTACCGCTGAGGTAGCCGTTTATCGTCTTTCTGATAGTCTGCGCCGACCCTGTACAATGCAGGAACTTCAACATGCGGACATATCCAGAAAAGATGGGTTGTAGGTTAGTTAACTACGGTAAATTCTTGGAATGACGAACTTTTAATTACAGGTTTGAAGTATAACCCAGTCACGGTCACAGGACGGCTTCGCCTCGGTTCCTGACAGTCCCTAGAATTATCCCTACATCCAAGTTGTCTGCCAACTTGCTGACAAATTGTGACTCGACAGGAAGCTCCTGGTTCAGCAATCTCTGGTAATATGATAGTTCGGAGTGGTTTGTGATAATGATGCCTTCTCCAAGGGTGTCGAACCGTGAACGATCTGCACCACTAAGCATTGGGAACACATCTTGAGAGACGAGAGCTCCACCCGGCGACCCTTCTTGTTGGAGATTGAGTCCCTTTGATGATAACAGCATGGATGCACAAGTTGACACCCCATGCGAGCGTTGCGGTACAGACCAAAACCTGAACAGATCCATGTGCGAATAGCTCCTCAACGACACTATGGTCCTTGCGGGTCATGCCAGCGTGATGGATAACAAAACCGAAGGGCAAAAAGGTCGCGCAGATTGGAGTCCTTTACGTTGTGGAAGTTGCAACGCGTTGGCTGCAGTCTTTGCTAGCTCGCTGGCGAGAGGTAGTTGAAAGTCAAGTCGGAGGCTATGGACGTTGTGGCTGTGCTAGGCACAGCCTCTGATCGCGGACTTCCAATCACTTCACATGTACAGACCTTCACACTTGCATACACATCGAATCATCATCACTTTCTGTCCGTTTCCCGTCTCGTGTGGTTCTCGTTCCTGTGTTTCCTGAGTCAGGCTCCTGTACCCTCTCCATCTTGGTGATAAGAGTGCGATTCGACCCATCCACGTGCAAAAAATTACCATAGCAGACACAAGCGCTCGACGAGCTGGCGACCAACCGTGAACTTAGGAGACTCGCAGACACCCCAGGATTCCAGCTAGCAGAACAGACCCAGAACCAGACAACCAACAGCGCCAGATCCCTCCGCCACCAAAGCAGACAAAGCATCAACCTCAGCATCACCACCCCCAAGTCCAAAAGAACAGCAACAAACATATCCCCGCACACAGACAGCCTTTCCGACTTAACACCCCTCGACACTGAAGACGAAGAATTTCACAACGCCCTCAACTCCCCTGAATCCCCCGACCTATCCCATCTCCTCCAACCATCACCCCCTTCCAACATGACCCAAATACATAAACTCGAGCTCTTTCGCGGCGACTACAGTGGCGACACAGAACCTCACACATGGCTTCGACGCCTCGAAGCTAGCTTTGAACACGACACTGTGGCCGAAGCCAAACTTTACAGATTTGAAATGTCTTTAGAACCCGGCCGCCACGCAGAAACATGGTTCCAAGCCCTCCCTGCCGCAGACAAAGCAGACTGGAAGACGCTGAAGACCTCGTTCACTAACCAGTGGCCGCTCCCAGCAGCCGCAACCCAGACCAAGACTGACCTCATGGAGACTCTTCTCCGCCACATCGATCAGATGAATACCAACATGGGTAGGCTCGTCGAGAGGAAGAACGGTGACTTCACGTATGCACATGTGGCGTTTGTGGAAGATACTAAAGGCATTGTTCATGCGCTCCAGGACAAGGATGGGTTCCTGGTCCCGCAGGCACGCAAAGAGCTGGCGCTAGAGCTGCGTCAGGCCCTTCCTGCAACGGCAACGTGGCTGGTGTTCATGCAGGCCATTGCAGACACGCCAAATGATAAGATCACTGACAACCAACAGGCCTTCGGAACAGCGCGCCTCCAGCAGCCACTGGATCCCCACCTCACACAGCTGACCCATCAATTCCAGAACCAGTCCATATCGGCGAGCCCACAGCGGTTTACCACGGCCGCACAATACAATGCTAACTCAACTCCTTACAGGAATAATTCGTCATATACCACCCCCAACAGACCGCCACTCCCCAGCACCACTACCCCCCGACAAACAACCACTGGACAACAACCACCATGGACAACGGCCACCCAGCAAACCCTTTTCTCCACACCCTCCCCACAGATTACCCCATCAACCCCCGCAAACAAGTACATCCCTCCGGGCGCTCGCACCCCAAGTACAGGCGGAAACTTCTTCAACGGTTCGACAGCTCGACCACAGCAGTCATTCTTCAACACACAGCGCATACCGCCCACACCAGGAACACCGTCGCCAACCTCGCGAACTGCAACAGCAGCGAATGTACCCACACCGACGCAACTGGTGCAAGGCGCAATAGCCCAAGCGCAAATACAAATGTATGAAGCAACCGATGCAGGATGGAGTGCGTACCAAGCAGCAATGACACAGTGGGAACAGAAGCATCCAGGTGTGACAACAGTCGAGCTGGTGGATGCCCCATACCCGCTTCGCCCTGGCACAGCGTGCATTGGCAGCCGTGAGTGCTACAAATGTGGCATGGCAGGCCATGCGGCAAGGAACTGCTCAGTCCACCCTGACCACCAAATCCCACATCGTGAGGCAGGCTTCCGCCAGTTCATCGACCGCATGCTCGCCCACGGCAGAAACAACACGTACGCAGTCGCCCAGATCATGATGGATGACACTCCCATCAGGTACAACCCCGAGCTCTTCCACAGTGCAGACCTCACCTTCGAAGACATGGACCAGACCCAGGGAAATGGCACCGAGGAGCACGTGTAGAGGACCGTGCCCCTCAGACCCAGAAGTCCTCAGATGAACCTGTCATCGACGCGCAGCAGGAGCTCAGCTGGGAAGTTTACAGTACAGACGCATGTGTTTTAGATACCACGAATACAGTGCAGATATACGCGTACAACGATCCGATTGAGCACCGCATCTACCACCTAGCATCAACATCAACCAAAACCTCCCCATTCCTCCAACGTATCCAGCTCATCGGCCCCAAAGACGTGTTCGTGAGAGCAACAGGTCAGGTTGACGACGGCGCAATGCGCAACTGCATCTCAAAAACCAGATGGGACAACTACGGTCACTGTCTGGAACCACTAATGCCATCTGCGACCATCATCAAAGTCGCCAACAGCACTAGAATAAAATCTTTAGGGACGTGGAGCGGCAGGGTCAAAGTGGGAGGAGTGGAAGCGGAGGGCACGTTCGAGGTGTTTGATTGTGGGGACGCATTTGACGTTATACTTGGGAAACCATGGCTTCGCGAAGTTCGTGCCGTTCATGACTACGCTACTGACACAATTACCATTACAGACGGTCCAAACAGCGTTGAACTCACCAATGACACCAGCAAGCCAGAAACAGCAACACCACCCATAGAATGTCACCATGTACAAGCCATCGAGACTGAACCCATCCTCCAGCTCCAAACCGAGTGCGCCAGAATCACCAACATCCAGAAACACAGCAACCCGTGGGCCGGAACGCGATGGAAGGAGCTAATAGCAGACTACCAAAAACCACCCCGCAAACTGAACACCCACATCCAGCGGCCCCGCCGCAACGCCGAGCCCACAACTACAGAAAATGACTACGCGCTAGAGGAAGCCTTCCAGCAAGCTCAACAACGCCCATACGCCCAACCAAACCAACATCAACCCACTCAGACGGCCCAAGAAAAGCGTCACCAAGAGACTGAAGAAGCAGCAGCCCGCTGGCGAGAACATCGCAAAAACCGGCAAGTTTCGGAATTACTGGCAATAGAAGCTGATGCACCCACCGGACAGATAGCGACATTCATTAAGTCAGAAATTCGCATTAAACAGCTCCGCAACAAGCTCGACATGCTCCGAGGAATGGCCACGTCACCAGCACAAGATGAACATCACACCACTGTCAACGCCATTGGCGAGGTTAATCACAAAGAGTTCAAACTTGACAGAGGTCCAGCAGCGTCACCCAGAACAAAAGACCCATTTGCAGAAGAGCGGATTACCGAGATCCTGAGCAAGATCGAGATTGGGCATGACCTGACCGAGAGTCAAAGAAACCAAGTATGTAACCTTATTGAAGAATATGCTGATGTCTTTGCTCTCTCTCTCAGCGAAGTCCTATTTGTCGACTGGTACACACACAAGCTCAACATCCCGCAAGAGACAACATTCTCCACCAAGGTCAACCAACGCCCAGTCACGGAATTACAGAAGAAATGGTTCCACGACATTCTCGACGACATGGAGAAGTCACACGTCATCCAGCGCGTGCCAGGAGAATTCATCAAGAACCTAAGTAGCACCAACCTCGCACCCAAAGAAGCTGGCAAAACCGGTCTCACAAGAGCTGAAGTCCTCAGGGCAGTCAACGCTGAGTGTATCCGAAACGGACTTCCACCTTTCTGGGAAGAGGTCATGTTACCAGGCGAGACTAATGAAGCACTTCTAGAAGCAGTGGATGGTGTCACACCCAACGAGAAGACCAGCAAATGGCGCGTCTGCCACGCCTTCAACGCACTCAACAAAGTCACGCAGGTACCAGCATTCCCAGCAGGAGATCTCAAAGCGAAACAAGAATTTGCAGCTGGTCACCGATGGGCCAGTGTCATTGACTTTGCTGCAGGTTACTATGCAGTTCCCCTGGACGATGACTCAGTCCCATATGTTGCCTTCTACGTCGAAGGACGAGGCTACTACGTGTACCTAAGGATGCCATTTGGCCTGACAGGCGCACCAGCCACCTTCTGTGAAATGGTTGCGATAGCGCTCGAGGACATGATTGGACGCGAACTTGTCAATTGGATGGATGACATATGCATGCCAGGTGACATTTTCGAAACAAAGCTCGAAAACTTGCGCCGCTTTTTTGAACGATGCAGGGCAAAGAGCCTCTCTCTCTCTCCGTCAAAGACCAAATTATTCTTCACTGATGTCCTCTTTGCAGGCGCGATGATTGGCCCCCAAGGGATTAGACCAAATCTAGACAAAATAGGCGCAGTCGTCAACTGGCCGGCACCAAACACCGTACACCAACTCATGGGATTTCTCGGACTCGCAGGCTACTTTCGCCGCCTGATCACCAACTACGCCAAGATAGCAGCACCGCTGACAGACCTCCTACGAGACGTCAAAATCGAAACCCCGAGCAGCAAATGGAGAGCCCGAAAAGGTGCCTACAAGAAGGCAGCAACAGCGGCATCACTTGATGGCAAATGGGGCCCAGAGCAACAGAAAGCCTTCGTAACACTGAAATGCCTGCTTTCACAGGAACCCCTCCTACGAGCACCTCAATACGATGGCAGACCCTTCCGAGTAACGTCGGATGGGTGTATGACAGGGTTCGCCGGCTTCTTGTCGCAACCCTTCGCCTCCGTGGACACAAATGGCAAAGAAAGCATGCACTGGCACCCCATCAGCTACTGCTCAAAACGCACGTCAACCAGCGACGCTAAGTACGAGCCTTTTCTGCTCGAATTTGCTGCACTCAAATATTGCCTAGACGAGTTTGCGCCATACACATATGGGTCGTCAATCGAGATCGAAACAGACTGCCAAGCCCTCCGCGACTGTTTGATGCAAGAAAAGATGTCAGTTCATCACAGCCGCTGGAAAGAAACCATCCTCGCCAACAACATCATCGCAATTCGCCACCGCCCTGGAGTAGAAAACCCCGTAGCAGATGGCTTGAGTCGCATGTGGCAGGAGCGCGCCCCCACACCAGGTGATGGATCTCAGTTCACGGTCCTGGCTGACTGGGAAGCCAGCAAAGGTATCATAAACGACATCCTCCAAATCCTAACGCCGCCGTCAACACAAGACAAAACTGACCTAGAAACCAAGTTTGCAAATGACTTGTTCTTCGCACCGATTGTCAAACACCTCCTCGGACGTACCGCAGGAGATACGCCAGCGAACCGCCGAAAGGCGGCACACAATGCCGCAAACTTTATGATCGAGGAGGGTAAACTGTGGAAAGTCAGCGTAAAAGCCAGCGACAGAGTGGCGCGCACAGAGTGTGTCCCAACAGAGGATGGCTTTGGAATTGCACTGGAAGCTCACGTTACTAATGGCTGCTTCGGCCCAGAACACATCCAGCTACACCTTCGTGACAAGTACTTTTGGCCCGGTATGCCTACTGACTGCAAGCAGGCACAACTCGAATGCCCCAGATGCAAGAACTTTGGTGCTCCAACACGTAATTCAGCCCTTCAGCCACTCAAGCGCTCGCGACCATTTCAACTGGTTGCAGGCGATTACTTGTCGCTGCCAACTGGTCGAGGCGGCTTCAAAACCGTTGGCGTCTACATCGACGTGTACTCAGGGTTTGTATGGGTCAAGAAACTAACTCATGCTGGTACAGGCAAATCAACAGTCACCGCACTGCACGAAATCTGCCTCGGTTACGCAACCCCCGACTGGTTCTTGGCCGACGGAGGATCCCACTTCAACAACAACGAGGTCGACGACTTCTGCGCCAACAACACCATCAAACACTACACCACAGCCGCCTATGCTCCCTGGGTCAACGGTCTTGTCGAAAACGCCAACAAACTCCTTCTTAACCGCCTCAAACGTCTCTGCGCACCCAACCATGATGTTGACAACGACACCAACGTAGACATTGCATCGCTACCTAACACGTGGCCGCTACACCTCGCAGAAGCCGTCCGCCAGCTCAACGATCGCATCCTCCCAGCCCTCAACGCATCCCCAAGAGAGCTTCTCTTTGGCCTCACATTCCGCCCAGATAACACACTCCCTCTCATCCCACTCGAAACCACTCCTTCCGATGCTCATATTAATTTCACCCTAGCCGAAAATCTCCGCGCCGAAGCGCACCTAGCCTCAATTCAGCAAGCAGCTCGTCAGAAGGAATACTTCGACGCCAGCTCACCCATTACCGAATTCGCCATAGGCGACCTCGTTCAAGCATATAACTCAGCCTCGGACTTTAACTATCGCTCAATCAACAAACTAGCACCGAAGTGGTCAGAACCACTCATAGTATACGCTAAGTTTACTAATTCCTACTCTCTTTGCTCTCTTTCTGGCACTCCACTTAAAGGACTCACTCATTCTAGACGCATGCGACACTACATTCCTTTAAGAGATACAATACTCGACACATTATTCCCTCGAGAAGAGGCGCCCCAAAACGACAACCATACCGATATTACCGACGCCGAGGCACGGATGGAAGCGGAATTCGACACCGCCGATAACACTCCCGCTAGCGCAGAGGACCCGACTCCTGCGACATCTTAGACAGGATTTTACGAGTCGTCCGAGGACGTACGACACTATGAGGGTGGCAGATGTGGCTGTGCTAGGCACAGCCTCTGATCGCGGACTTCCAATCACTTCACATGTACAGACCTTCACACTTGCATACACATCGAATCATCATCACTTTCTGTCCGTTTCCCGTCTCGTGTGGTTCTCGTTCCTGTGTTTCCTGAGTCAGGCTCCTGTACCCTCTCCAACGTCGACTCGAAGCCCACTGTGCCCCCCCCCTGACGGTTCCTTCAAGTGCGCAACGAAGGGTTATGAAGAAATTCATTTCCCCGCTCCCAAGTAAAAACCTGTTGTTGACGGCAAGCTTGTCTCTATCTCCCCTATACCCGCATGGGCGCGTGAGGCCTTAACAGTTCGGCGCCTCAATCGTGTTCCGAGCAAGCTATACCCCATCGCATTTGGAACCGACGAATCGAACCTTCTCTGCGCCCCACTGGTGCTGGAAAGGTAATGTTGCATACTGTCTTGATCGATATCCATTTCAAGTTTTCTTACTTCCTCTTCTTTTACAGACCAATGCGGCCATGTTGATCATCCTTAATGGGACTGCCAAGCATCGTGAGAAGGAAACAGGCGAGTTTGACCATGACACTAACAAGTGCGTTTACATACCTTCTAATTATATGAAGGCCCTCGTGTAGGAAAGGGGCCTCAAAGTCTTTGATGTCGAAGTCGGCGAGCTTACCAGAGACTCTCCAATTGACCAAGCAACGAATTGCTGAGGCACAAATCGTCGTCACGAAGCCGGAGAAGTGGGACGTTATCACCCACAAGCAGACCGACACCAGTTACACCAAAGTTACACCAACCTCGTGCGTCTCATCATCATTGATGAAATCCACTTTCTGCACAACAAACGTGGCCCCGCTTTGGAGAGCATTGTTTTGAGGACCATCCACCACATAGAACAGACAAATGAATGTTGAATACATTCGCTTGGTCGGTCTCTTCGCTACCCTGCCCGATTACCAAGATGTTGCGACCTTCTTGACCTTCTTGCGCGTGCACAAGGAGAAGGGCCTCTTCTACTTTGACGCCTCCTACAGGCCTTGCGGTCTTCAGCAGCATTTTATCAGTGTCACTGAAAAGAAGGCCATCAAGCGCTGCCAGATCACGAATGAGGTTAGTCACGAGAAGGTCCTGGATCAAGCTAGCAAAAGCCAAACCCTGGTTTTCGTTCACTCGCGAAAGGAAACAGCCAAAACAGCTTGCTTCCTGCACGACATGGCCATTGAGAAGGAGACAATTACGCAGTTTGTCGGCGTTGCTGCGCATTAGCTTGGTACACCGAACAACCTCGCGATTCTTCAGGAACTTGGAGATGACATCGTGGCTCTGGTATTCAAAAAACTCCATAAGTTGATTCTTGCAGTTGCAAGGGCTGGATTAGTATAAGGTCTATTACGTCTATGCTATTTACCGTGGATAAGTTTACGAGAATATTTCTCAATTCAAGTGGATCCACACCTCAATTGCGGCTGTGAAGCTGTAGTGGATGTGTCCCGTAAAGTTGTTCGCGGTTCTTCATCACTTGTGTTATGCTGACGGTACCATATTACGATTGCATTTTCTCTACCTTCTCTCCCTGGACGCCTCCTCTTACGCCGGCAGCTCCCTGCATGGCGAGAACTTCACCCACCCCAACGCCGTCGCAGCTTTGAAGTATATCGCAGAAATACCATGATCTGAACAGAGTCACTACGTAGTCAGTAGAGTCAAACGAATCAGAAGACATTCCGATAAGTCCTTGACAAGTCCATGATTAAATTGCTGTAAGTACATGCATAAACACGTATAGTCAAAGAATGTGGTCTCAGCCCCAAGCCGCCTGCGGCCTCATCAACCCAACGGGAACCATCCCATCAACCTCCGCATATTGCTATCCATATCAAATCAGAGCGGTGCTCGCTAGCAAAGAAATATTGTACGTACTGGACAAGGTCAGTTGCCTGATCGGCGAGTCTGTTGCAACTGAGTGGTGAAGATCAGGCGCATGAATTGGCGATCGTTTCCGTTGGGTCGTACTTGGAGGGCTTGAAGGGGGATGTGCCCAATGCGTCTCCGGTGTGCTTGGTAGTATAGGTAAGAGTCTGGGTTGGTGACGGTTATAGTAACGTGGTAGTGCCACCTGAGCACTCTGCCGACCACCCAGAATCCGTTGAGGAAGGTCCCGGCCGTAGGTGTGGGGAAGGGGTTCGCAATGATTTGCAGGAAAGGGTAGGGCCAGAGCACACCTTCAAACACGCCCAGTCTCGTAGTCGCAAATCCGTTGTCGAACAGCCAATTAACAGGCTCGACTTGGCCCGGGGCCAGTTGATGGGGAGCAAGTACTACTCCGCTCTGAACGCACACCAAGCTGAGGAAGTAGTCCGGGAAACTGATAAACACCAGCCGGTGTACAAGGGCGCCGATGTGTCCACCGCCGGAGATGACCTCGTATGGCTGCATATAGATATCCGAGGACATCTGTAGATGAAATAGCATCGCGGTAGAACCTAGCAAAGACATATCGAGCTGTCGTGTGGAGTCAGCAAATGTGAGTACACTGTTCTGAGTACTCACTGGGAAACCGGAAGACAAAAAAGGACGAAAGACTGGTGAATTCCTATGTGACGTCTTTTAAACTAACATCTCCTGTCGGCCGGTTTTATCCTGGACTAAGACACAAGTGCTCAGAGCGTCATTGCTCATCATTGCTGAAAGTTAGACTTGTAGCGAGTTACGGCAAGCGTCTGAGTGGCAGATTCTCCAAACCAGTGCCAGAAGGGTGAACGAGAAGAGAGGGAGAAAGACGTAAAATGATGATAGTAAGATGCCATGATATGATGATGGTAAGTGGTTTGCAAACGCAGAAACCTATGCAGTAATTAGAGCATCGGATGGCGTCGTCTTGGGGCAGCATTACAAGCTTTATATGCCTGCCTGCTACATAAACCGCGCCACCACAAATGCAAGCAGCGCCAGATCTAGAAACACACCGAACAGAACAAAACGCGTTGCTGATATCTCCATCAACAATATGACGAACCCCTTCCATCTCATCTTGCGCCACCCGTACGGGCCCAGCGGCCGTGTTATACCGCTTCGTGTGCCTCGAGACGTCGAGACCCCACGTTCACGCAAAACAGAAGTACTTCATGCCAGAGAGTAACGTGGGTAGGCCATGCTCGTCGCACACGACCTTGAACATGCAACTTCAACATGCCTACAACGCGTCCGGGGAACGGGAACAGGATGTGACGATAGGGGATGGCGTAGAGGTGCACGGGCAGTGAAGCTGAGCTGAAATTGGAGGAGAAAGCAAGATACGGATTGGAAGGACGGCTTGTGTGCATATCTGAGCTCTAGGTGCGTGCAGCGGGGATGGATCAGCGAGCAGAGGAGATAATCGCTATCTTACAGCGTGAACGAGATCTTCATGCTCATGTGCGCTTCAGATCGTGCAGAAGCCTCCTCGCCAACGTCAGTGTGCTGACATCCCTCGTTAATCTGATAGTATAGGTGCGGCATGCTGTGTAACTGCCGATGTGCCCTTGAAGGTTACGTGAATGTGGTGTCCTTCTCTGGAGTAAACATGTTGAGGGTGAAGAGAACGGGCGTGATGGTGCACTGCGAAAGGGTCATGCTTTCTAATCCCAAATGTTTCTCGAAGAATTGAACAAAGGGGCGCTTTTCGTAGGAGCCCATGGGCTGAGGGAACCAGTCAACGCAGAAGTTCCCTAGCAAAAGGTTTTTTTTGACTGCGGCTGGCGGCCTGCTACCAGGAAATGGAGGTTGGCGGGCACGGAGGAATAGTCGTTGGTTGCTAGCTCTTGCAGGTTTGTGAGGAGGATCTTTGAAAAACTAGGGTGTCTTCGTTCACGAAGAGGTTGGTGTGGATGGTGGTTGCTGTAAAATCCGGATTTCAGAGTTAAGATCCAGTTACACCCTTCCAGACCATAGAAGTCCAATAGCAAAGAAAAAACACAAATGAACATCAAAGAGACAGAAACCAACACGGTGAGACTCACCTGGCTGCGGAAGAGCGTAGCTTCAACCCTATCGTCATAAGGTAGTATCAAGGCGCCAATGTGGGCAAGCAACAACATGATATTACATTGATTTCAACCTGATAACCTACAGCATTTGTAGATATGAATCATCAAGGGAGAAATCTACAAGAATCGGTGGATACTCGTTTCTCGCTGTAGTAGGGTGCTTTGGGACTCGGAATGACATGCCTATTCTGGTAGTCACCTCTCTAATCACAACAATCTGCTCCTCTAGCAGATAGTAGAACTCGGAATCGGCCTGTGGCAGCGCGTTGTATGCCCAAGGTAATGCGAATGGCTCAAACGGCCCTATACGACTCGGACTCGCACCAAAAGTGTTGGCGGTGCTGTATAGATGGAATTCACGGCTGAGGTCGATAGGCTTGCCGGTTGAGGAGAGGATAAAGTCCATGCCGAATATTCGAACATCTGCACTTGACACCCAGAGACGGAGAGTGTATTTGGGCCATGGAGGCATGATGTGCACCCAAAACTTCTGACCCTGACGAAGTCCGATCTGAAGTTTGAAGAGGACAACGATTAGCAGCAATATTGGAGAGAAAAGAGGCGGGGCACGCACGCCGATTGTGTCTGTCGCTGATATTCTGCCAACCGTCAGATCTATATCCCTGCTTACGGCTCTGGCGGCCTGCTCCGCAGTGCAGTTGTGCTTCTCCATGAGGTGCGGGACATACGATTGCTGCATTATATCGAGGTACGCGCAGATGGAGGCCTGGTCGGTGAGCCCCTCGTACGCAAGTCCTGCCAGATTGATGATATCGAGGCTGTTCCTCGGGACAAAGTTGGGGAATCGTTTCTGGACACACTCCCGGGCAAGGTCGACCATCGTGTCTTGTCCTAGAGGGAGAGGTGGACGGAGGGGTTCCACATATTTACTTGGTGGCTTCTCTGGATGGGTTCTTTGGGTTCGCTGACTGGATGATCTGTCATAAGGCTTGGTACGGGAGGTGCGCTTGAGGTTCTGACGGCTGGATGGCATGGAGGGAGTTGATGTTTGACAGTCAATGTCAAGTTCAGGCCAGCTGAGAGAGGAGTAGATAGATAGTGGATGGGTGTGAGAGAGAGAGATTAATTACTGAAGTACAGACTATCAATCGATTCGTCCGTCAAAGCCACTCACAAGACATGACCTCATGACGTCAACATAAAAGGAGATTGCTGTCTGCGATCCGTTGATGTGGGCAGAACCTAAATGAGATACATGGCAGGCTCCTGAAACCATCATTTCGTATCGAGGAACTTCAAGCATCCGAGGGAGAAGTAGTTGTACACTACCTGGCACAATTGGGGTATTCTTCCAATCAGGGTTACGTAAGTTTGATGTGACGGTGCAACTTAGTGTCAATAAAAGTGCACAGCTTTCCTCGTTTCCTCTTTCATTCATCCGTCGACTCAGGTTGAGGCACACACATTCGCTGTGTCGCGTTATGAAGCATCTATGCTTGTCGAAGTGGGTAAAAAGTAATACACATTGTTATGTCGCATACATATAGGGTTGTCCATGTGGGGAAATATTCCCCCCGGACATTCTTTTTTGCTTACTATATTATGCACATATTGGAACGGTATATAGCCAATTATTTGATGCATCGACACACTTCAGCTGCAATATATACCGTATTCAATGTGTCCCCGCACATACTTTTGTGCCCGCGAACACCTTTACAGTAGCCGCGCAGAGTTTTATTGTGTCCCCGCAGAGATTTCTTAATGCCGCGCACACGTTTTTAGTGCCCACGAACACTTTTACGGTGCCCCCCGCACTTATTTTGCTTCCCCGCGGACACTTTGGGAACTGTCTAGCTTCCTCGCAGACTTTTATGATGCGGCGGCTTGAGCTGGCCGAGCGTCGGAGTCTGAAAGTACGCTCTGTAAGAGCGACACTGCTCAAGTGCACTCCCACCAGCCCCCAGATTACCAGATTTCGTCGAGAAAGCCCGCAAAGGCCGCATGTACTACGAAATGGCAAAAATGGACCCCTTCCCTGCGTCTCTGATCAGTGTAAGGTGTACCATCGAAGGAGCGGGTAGTAGGCCTCCATTGGCTCAATTTTCCCACGTTCGATGGTGACGATCCGAAATAGGCGCCCATGCATTGATTTGGTAGTGATTCAGTGTATTGCTTCCCATCTCCAGGTTGCAGTATCTACCACTAGGATACAAAAACTCTAATATATCAAATAGACCTATATAAGAGTATATATACTGTTTCAGCCTCACTCTTATGGTTCGCCAAATGCACAAAAATTCCCACCCACACACTTATAAGTTTTTCACACACATATACAAGTCAAACTGCCAGAAACCGTTGACTTTGCGTCTCGTGTAGTACAGTGTATTATACGTAGTCTATCTAGTGATTATTTCAACGGTGTAACCCCCAAGAGCGTCAGGACGAGTGTTCGAATGGTCCATAGTACCGTGGGAAATCGGCTTGATGGCAACCCATTCTGTCTAGGCGCGCCGATTACACTCTCTTCTGTTCCTTCAATCCTATGGAGAGCGATTTGTAGTCTCTATGATGTTGTTTTAAAGGGTGAAAGATATCACAGCTGCCACGATCCATGAGAGCTACATATAAATTATCAACAAACTGACCATTACCAAGCCGTCAGTTAACGACGGCCTACACCAGCCTCACAATCAATGTGCACAGAGACCGTGGAAGGCGTCAGAGGGATCACATACGTAGGTGAATTAGCATGCTCGCTATCAAAGAATATTTTGATTTAATAACGCATTTTCGTCAATGTTTAATAACCTGAGTATACACCAGTTCATTCTTAGCGATCATATGTAAATCTCAGGAAGTCCTACAATACATGACGGCGCGCGTGCATTATTTTATACACTGGGATTGACTACTCCTCATTTTTCAATTTTCTGTGGTTGATCAATCGAGTGAATTACACTATAACTGATATTTACAAGCACGGCCTTCTTGCCGTATCATGCTAGCCTGCAACACCGGTAAACACTTGCTTACCTACCGTGAACATATTAATCGTCTTGGCTTGCATGCAATGCGCCTTGGTCCCCATCACCTGAACTTTTTAGCGCAGGAGAGCCCTCTAAGGTCTGCACGCGATCATTAGTGACAACGGGTAGCCATCAAACCAATTTCCCACGATACTATGGACCATTTGAACACGCTCTTGGGGCTTACGCCGTTGAAATAATCACTAGATAGCCTCCGTATAATACACTGTACTACACGAGACGCAAAGTCAACGGTTTCTGGCAGTTTGACTTGTATATGTGTGTGGAAAACTTATAAGTGTGTGGGTGGGAATTTTTGTGCATTTGGCGAACCATACACTCTGCACAGGTACTGACACATGTATCTGCCATATAAGCCACATAGCCGATCCCATGTGACGTTGGCTGAGCACAGGACGGACCTATGTGACTTCTCCGAGTCATAGATCTCATCAGATATTCAAATTCCTAAGGTTATAGTGACATATAGATTGAAGTTCAGCAACAGGTTCAGTGGGTGAGCATCTCTCTTGGTCAAATCTGAGTGGCTTACGAGCCGTGGGAAACTGAGCCACAAGCACTATCATGCCTCCCCATCGACAAATTCCATTTTAACCGGCAACAGGGGGTACGAGACGGGATGTCCCAAGGGAGTTAGTGATATGTAGTGCTGCACTTAGTGGTCTGGAAGCTTGAGTGCTCTACCTGAGCCCTCAAACCGTTGTCCAACGCACTTCAAGCCGACGCTCGGCCAGCTCAAGCCGCCGCATCATAAAAGTCTGCGGGGAAACTGGACAATTCCCAAAGTGTCCGCGGGGAAGCAAAATAAGTGCGGGGGGCACCGTAAAAGTGTTCGTGGGCACTAAAAACGTGTGCGCGGCATTAAGAAATCTCTGCGGGGACACAATAAAACTCTGCGCGGCTACTGTAAAGGTGTTCGCGGGCACAAAAGTATGTGCGGGGACACATTGAATACGGTATATATTGCAGCTGAAGTGTGTCGACGCATCAAATAATTGGCTATATACCGTTCCAATATGTGCATAATGTAGTAAGCAAAACAGAATGTCCGGGGGGAATATTTCCCCACATGGACAAGCATAGTCAAACGCCGTACACCCGCCGTTACCTCCAATTCACGTAATTTTTCCACCATTGATACCACCTTGATCAGCAATCTCTAATGACTGATGGATTATTTATATCCGTGGTATCATATCTATCAATAGACGTGTCTATTTCTATCCGGACATCGCCTCCGCGAACAAGCAGAATGCGCTAACCGCACAAAAGCGAGAATCAAGTTTTGCTAGATAGTCATGGCAAGGCTGCGGGATAATGCATTCCCGAGACCTTTATGGAGTGCCCACCGCCCCTTCTCTAATTTGTAGACTACCCCAAGATCGCAGGCCGACGGTTTCCAACCATCCTCGACTGACATATCAAATTCCTTGGCAGGAGCAGATGGTGCATACCCCACCCAATCACAGAGATGCGTGGGATCGCAGCGTACTACCACTGAAGGCTGTGCCAGAAAACACCTCCAGCCTGGGCAATGAATACACGAAATGGCAAAAATCCAATCTGTCAAACAAAGGCCGCTCTCTTGTCACCCGTCCAGCATGTAACAACCAAGTCAGACCTGCTCCTACCAGTGTCTGAATCAATCAGGAAGCAGAGGGTATCACCATGTCCCCACTACCGATCCTACCTATGGGGAGAGAGGCGGGGAAATAGTGATGTCTCCCTATAAATACTGCTCGTCCTCGAAGAAAATCGATTCCCCAGCCAGATTCGCCTGCTTTCGTTCGGTTTCCTTTCGTTCCATCTCTTTCTTTCCTTCACTCTTTGTTCCTTTACTTTTCGATCTTCATTCAACGCAAACCCCTCTTGAAGAGGTTTCTTTATCCATTTTTTATATTCAACAACACGCACCTCCTTGAGATTACATCGACCATGAAGTCATTCTCCTTCATCCTTCTCGCGATTGCGCTCGCACGCGCCGCGCCGTTCATCCAGCCCTGCGCCGAATGGACAGCCGAGCCCAACGGGTCTGGTACGTGTTCCCTTTTCTTCTTGTCCCTCAGGGTCAAATCAAATACAAGTCACAAATGCTGAAGCTTGAACGTATTAGCAGTCTGCGCCGATCGCGCCGGCAGCATCACACTCAACGCGGATCCCGCGAACTTCCTCCCCAGCAAGCGCGCGGTGCCAGTACCACACCGGGCCACCAGGAGCATCTGGGCCAGGCAGGACGACGACTTTGGCGGTGGCGACGGTGGTGATGATGATGACGGCGGAGACGATTTCGGCGGAGACGATTTCGGCGGAGACGATTTCGGCGGCGATGATGCCGGCGACGATGATGGTGGTGACGATGACGCCGGCGGCGACGATGGCGACGATGGTGATGATGGCGACGACGGCTCAGATGATGCCGGGCTCGGTGATGACACTGGCGACGACTCTGGTGCCGATGACAGCTCTCAGGACGTAGACGACGGCCAAGACGATAGCGCTGGAGACGACAGCGCCGATGCCGGGGACGACGGGGACGACGGCAGTGTTGACACGGGCGACGACACTGGCGATGACTCTGCTGACTCTGCGGATGACACTGATGCTTCCGCGGATGGTGCCGACACCACCGACGACAGCGCGGATTCTTCGGACAGTGCTGACGGTAGCGCAGACACGACCGACACTACCGATGCGTCTGGCGCTGATTCCACCGACTCTGCTGATGGTTCCACCGACTCCACCGACTCTGCAGACGGCAGCGATTCCACGGACTCGTCTGATGCCACTGCTACTCCCAGTGCAACGACCGACGACTCGGATGCGGCCGCTACCCCCAGTGCAACCATAGACGACAGCGACGCCGCAGCCGCTTCGACCACCCCGGACTCAACCAGCGACTCTGACGCGGCCGCATCTTCCAGCGCACCAGACGCAACCTCGTCCGCCGATGCCGCCCAGGCCACCCCTCCTCCCGCTGCAGCGAGTTCCAGCCAGCAGAGCAACACCTGCGCCGCATCCGCCACTGCACCCAACGCCGCCACCCTCAACCTCATCAAGCAATTCGAAGGTTTCGTGCCCAGCCCCAAGCCAGACCCCATCGGCCTCCCCACCGTCGGCTTCGGGCACAAGTGCGTGCAATCCGGATGCACCGAGGTCCCGTTCAGCTTCCCGCTCAGCCAGGCCACCGCCACGCAGCTCCTCGCGCAGGACTCGGCCAAGTTCGTCAGCTGTCTGCAGAGCGCCGTCGGCAAGAACGTCGTGCTGAACGACAACCAGTTCGGCGCGCTCACGGCGTTTGCGTTCAACCTGGGCTGCGGGACCGTGCAGAAGAGCACGCTGCTGAAGCGCTTGAATGCGGGCGAGAACCCGAACACGGTCGCGGCGCAGGAGATCCCCAAGTTCAACAAGGCGGGAGGCAAGGTCCTGGCTGGGTTGACGAGGCGCCGTGCAGCTGAGGCCGCGCTCTTCCAGACGCCGTCTGACGTCATTGCTCACCCGTTGTGCGCCTAGTTGCGTGACCATGGACTCGTAGCTCGTAGGACTGTTGTTTATCCCACTACTTACCTTTCATTATCAAAAAGAGATGGACTCTAAAACATACCTTCATCTGAATGCATCATTTTCTGGCCAGAAAAAAAGTCAAGGGGAGGTTGAGTCTTTAGAAAGAACGGCGCGGCATTAGAGTACTTTTAAGAGTGACCTCTGCAAATCCTCCGCATAATGTGGCATATTCTGCCTAAGGGAGCAATAGCGAGCAAGAGCAAGTCCCATCGCTTCCCGGCTCCGAAGCGAGGTCTTATAAATAGCCCAGCGACGATGCTCATGAACGAGGTCAATGGCACCGTGAAGCAGCGCCTCAGAGGTAGATCTGTACGAGCAATGCACTTTCACGAACGAAGGCATATTGGGGTCGGCCATCGTGCACTGTACAGAGTCGTTGACGTGGTCTAGGGCACAAAGATAACGAGGAATGCACCTGATTGGGTGCTGAAGCACATCAGCGAGGCCAGACGCACCGGTGACATCGATGATCTCGGGACGGAAGAATTGCCCTGCCCGAGCTGAAAAGCATGGCGCCCATTTCATGACCAGGACAGGCAGGGCGCAGAAGGAGGCGACAGACACATGTCGTCAAAGATCGACGATCGTAATTAGGTTGACCGGGACCAGGGTAGAACAGTGCGGAAGCGGTCATCCAAGATAATTGACTTCATCTTCGAATTGTAGAGAGGGACACTCCAAGCCCAGGAAAAAGCGTCGGGGGCAGGTGTATGAGCTCCTCTGAAGCAGGTAGCACCTCCCAGTAAGTCGAGATTCAAACCTCGGAAGAAAACAGGAGAAACTGAAGCAAAACAGCTGGCAAAGGATAGTTGTGCTGTATGTCATATCGGTAATCTGCAAATAGTAGGAACATACCCGGGTCCACGGGATCTCACTCGCTGGTACATTTTCTTGCTGCCCGCTGGCCGTAGGGGTCATATGCTATGTGGTCGTTTCACGACGAAAATTTGCAAGGCATGACCGAAAGCCGAAGGTTGAGACCAAAGGAGGACTTCGCACGCTGGATTCAACATGGGTTGTATAAGAACTCGCACCATGCAATCCCGCTGCTCCCACACTTTGCTCCCATTCCGCTCGCCTATCAGTACATGGTGCTCAGGAAGACGCCGATAGCAGCCCCCCCGTCATTATCAATGACGCCAGGAGATGTTCTCCTCGAAATCGCTCTCAACCTCGAAACACGCCGCGATCTCCTCAACTTTTGCCTTGCAGTGCGTCGCAATCATTAGATATCTCGACATAATGATGCTGACGCTTTATAATTCTCGCAGTCAAAGCATACCTTTAACCATGCATCAGCGGTCCTCTACGAATATGTCGTTCTCGAGTCGGTAGACCAATGTCTGACAACGCTGGGAATGCTTGCCACAACACCGGGCATCGCGCGACATGTGCGCGAGCTGGTCGTACGGCCGCAGGGGAGACAGCCGTCGTATCTGAGTAGGGAGGACAACGCGATCGCTTCTGCGGCAATGCGCGAGGCTGCTTCATCGAAGAATCTGGATGCGCTTGTCAAGTTCCACTGGGATGCAGATCAACTCCCCTTCTGTGATGACATGTGGTTTGCGTTACGTGCAGGGTGCGTTTGAGAGGAACCCCTCTCTGTCGGAAGCCACTGACATTAATTACAGATGTCCACAAGTGCGGTACATTGGCACCTCAATAGGTTCGGAGCTGCCCTTCCTTCATAGCCATGTGAGTTTCAGCGCATCGGCTCCTGACTCCCTGGTGTTCATATATTTTATTCTTCAGCTATTGGACTTCCAGGATCTGAAAGGGTTTTACCTGAACCTCAAGCATGGTTTTTACGACAACCACACCGACCTCTTCATGGACGAAGACGACCCGGTTTTCCAGAAATTCTGGGGGATGCTTCTCCACAAATGCCCCAACCTGGAAGAGCTAGCAATCGACGGCTATTCCTCCGTGCCTGCCGATATCCGTTTCCTCGTAGAAGGCCGATGGCCGCAGTTGAAGAAACTCTCACTAGGGGACGTCTGCGTTGACTGGTTCCCTCGATCTATGGACTCTGGCGAGAAACGCCCCTTCATCCAATTCCTCGAGGAACACTCTAGCCTAGAAAGCATAATCCTCTCGCGGCACAATATCCAGCCTGTCCACCTCTCCACCCTGGACACCTCCGCACTGGAGAAGGTCACCTCCTTCACGGGCACGCACCAACAGCTACACAGCATGCCGCACCTACACGCGCAGATTACCGATGTGATGTTCCGCGACCCCGTTGAGACACGGGACATCAGCGCGCCGACGGTGGCGAGCCTTCTGCGCGATCTGACAGCGCTCACGAGCCTGAAGATCTCGTTCACGCTGCACTCGATGTACGACAGCGGCAATCTCCTCCGCTCGCTGATCCACTCCTGCCGCACGCTGCGCCACCTCGAGCTCACATGCGCGCACAAGCCGTCCTTCCAACTCGTATGTTGCTTTGGCTCTTCAGTTCTACATCCACCGGTACTTACACAAATTCTTTATTTCTCTCCAGGACACATTCGCAAAAACCATCCGCGGCTTCCCCAAACTGCGCACCTTCAAGCTCGCCGTCGTCAAATACCCAGGCGACGACACGCTCGCCGCCGGCGCCGTCCGCATCGCGCGCGCTAACCCGCAGTTGCGCCAGTTCCAACTCAGCTTCATCCCGCCCGTCTACCCCGTCTCGCTCCCCTACGCCATCCCGTACCGGCACATCCCCTTCCCGTTCCCCGGGCGCTCGGTGGGCGTGTTCGAGGTCGCGTGCGACGAGCACGGGCTCCCCGCGATCCTCTCCGGCGCGGAGTACTTCCGCTTCGTGTGGCCGTGGGGGCTCGGCGTGTCGCGGCGCACGACGCGGTATAGCAAGGACCTGCGGCCGCTGGGGTACCCCGGTGGGCGCAAGATGAGCTGGCGGGGCTTTGCCACGCTGTTGGTGGAGAAGTCGGCTGCGGGCCAGGAGACGCGGATTATCTTGTTCTGTGCGTTCCTAGCGCTGCTTGCGCTTGTTGGTGTCACGGTGAATGTGGCGGGTGGGCGCATGAAGCTGGTGATGCCGCCCCGGGAAGAGGCGCCTTCCAACGCCATGATCACTGCATAATTTTTTGCATTCACATACTACTTACCACAATCATACATTGCATCTTACTACCATCATCTAATAGCTGTATCTTTATCTTTGCATTGCATTTGCTTTCCACTTCGCTGTTTTCTTTCCGTCGCACCACACTCATTGTACATATACATGTAACCTCTTTTTTGCACTACCAATGTATCCTTGTCGTCATCAACATGAATGCCATAAAAATAGTACAATATCACTATTTCCAAGTGCTATCTGCGCTCCGAAGAACGGCTCGACATTAAGTGCGGGACAAAGCTCAGCCACTCATTCTTACCCGGGGTCGACTGCCCAAGGGTTCACTGTTCCAAGGGTTCACTGTTCATAGTCATCTATGCGACGACCTAATCAACACAGCCATGATGAGCTATCAAGCAGCAAAGGAGATCTAGGAACACTGACAGGCCAACCCGACGAGAAATCCAAGCGGTTGATACCGAGCTAAAAGAAAGAGTCAGCTGTCTGTCTGTCTTGAATGACGAGGCGCGATATTATGAACCTTGGAGCCACTTGAAGTGTAGTAATCTGAGGAACAAAATCAGTTGGAGAAAAATAGCACAGGGCGGTCTATAAGACGTACGGTAAACGAGAATAGGACCGTCTCCATCAGTGAAGACGTCTTGCCCTCCGGGTCCGACGACCTATTTTCGCGATGCACAAATTTAGCAAAGGGAAAAAAAACAGAGAACGTGAACGCGAAAAAAACATACGCTTCCATGAGTGCCCAGAACTAGTGTTCCACCACCGGCAGTCAGATCTACTCCGTTCTTGTCCTTGTATCCACCAGTGACCCTAAAAAAACGAAGTGAACCAGCATTAGTCCGGCTCAGTCACTGGTGCCTTCACAAAGCCATTCTCGACATACGAGGTCGACCTCCCAACGCGAATATTATACGTGCTGGAAGTCCCTTGGCAGCACTTGTCCCAAGACGTGAAGAGGTAGTAGTAGTTCCCGTATTTGTAGATGGAGCTCGCCTCGACGGCACCACCGTTGTTGGGCCGGTTCGCAAGGGAGTATAAATTGGAGTTCGTGGGTTTACCAGTCGAAGGACTGACGCTGAGGGGTATTATAAGGAATAGATGTGTTGAGAGGATAACTGATTAGCAAGGGCACATGAGAGGGCGGTGGTGGTAGAGTTGACGCACGTAAGCATCTTGATACCGCTCCAGAAGCTTCCGAGCGACAAGTACCAATTTCCATTTTCTAGGTGCAATAAGCTCAGAGAGACATAGTCACCAGGGTGTACGAAGTTCGAACATACCGACGAAAAGGCTAAGAAACGGCCGGGTTATATTAGCATTCGTACCCAGAGGGAACTGGAAAGCGTGCATTACTTTGGATCGATGGACTATGAGATACAGAGATTCAATTTCTAGTTTAGGAAATAAATGGATAGGGGCGTCACATACATTGAAGTTGCTACTCGTCGAAGTAGCGTAGACTTGGCCCTGATTGGAGAACGAACCTAAGAGCAGCGTGCATGCGAATTAGCTATGGCAATTTCTCTGCGGAGAATCTCGAGTGGAAGCAGCGGCTCACCAGGTGCTCCGGTGCTGGATTTAGCCAGAAATGTGGCAGACTGTCATAGACGAGAGAATGACTGTGAGACGGAGCCAGCGGACAGAATTTTGTCTTAGAAGGATTATAATATACCTTCTGGGATCCGAAGCTCGATGCAGAGTAATACAGCTGAAGGGGAACATTGAACCCGTCGTTGGTCATACGAGAACATGTAACGTTTAACACTTGCATAGAACTGTCCGTTGCTGTAGTAGCATTCAGGGGCCCAAAGATTCCTACGTAAACGGTGGATCCAAGATGAGTCCGCGCTACAAATTTTGGTGCAAGCAACAATGATACTGACGCATTGCTAGCCCCGGTGTACGTTTCCGTCCATGACGCGCCGTTGGGCCAGACTTTGCCCACGAAAGTCCAAGCAGTCCTGTCTGTCGAAGTCCTGATCTCTATTCCTGGAGCTGTTGCTAATTTTTCGTGACGCAGAATTAAAACCCATTCGAAGTGACAGCCTCAGGATCAAGAACCAACGAGAAGTTAAGGATAATCGATGACCCACAGAAGAGGAAGTATTTGCCGCTGTTGTCTTTGCAAATCGTCGGGTCGTGTACGTTGACGTTGCCTGTTACGACGCCGGGCCCGACTTGTGCTGTGACAAGGCCAGCGAAAGTCGACGCAAGCAATAACAGAACATTGGATAACCCACGCATGTGTGATAAGCAACAGGGGAAAAGCAGTCGCAGCAGCACCACGCCCCCTCTTTATTGCCCGAGACTTTAAGAAGCACCGTTTGTTGCCAAGAAGAAACGGGAATGAGTTGTCAGATCGGGTTCAATTTCAATTAGGGGGTTGAAAGAATACCCCGAGATGTAAAGCGCAATACGTTTGGCGGTGGTGCGGTGGTGAAGTCGGTAATACTGTGGTGTCATGAGGCCGGGTTTGCAGGTCATAGATCGAGTCTTCATTGTCACAAACTGACAATGCACCCCTGGGGCTGAACTGAGCATGAATAAACCTCAGATTGCATTTTTGTTTCGAGCGAGACTGAAAGCGTGGAAGAGAGTAGACGGCTTCTCTAATTAGCAGTTGCAGCCAGCAGCAGGGTTGTCTGGACGATAATCCGGGAGGCAATGCGACCACTCAGGGGGACTATAACTACCCAGACCAAGCGAAATGGGTTATTGACTATCAAGACACCAGGCAATATCAAGCCAATATAATACGTTTGCCAAAGATGGCGACATGAAATAGTACCATTGCACATGCAGACAGGTGAAGATTCAACAGGAACTGTCCCCCGGGTTATTTCTTTGCGCTCGCATATATCCCGGAAACCGGGGGATTCTCGTCCACATGGGCATTCTAGTCGAGAAACCAGTGACAGCAGGTTTGCGCCGCGCATGTAGGGGGGAAAGAAGAGCACTCAATATGTATTCGGTACCTGGAAGGTTTTGGGCAGGTTTTGGGTATCCGGCGTGAGTTGGAGTTGGGATGAAGACAGATGAAGTTGTTGACAGAGAAAGCTGGAAGAAAGGGCATGTTTGGTATTTGATAGCATCAATGATGTCAAATTTGCACAGCCACAATAGTATCATATGGCGATGGCTTTCGTCACCTTGAGGCTTGGTGTCACTTGGATTGTGGATACACAGCGTATCAGACCAAAAGTGCACTATGGCGAATTGTGGGCGATCTCCCACAATCCCATCAAAATTTGACTGTCCATAGTGCAATCTCGTTGCTTATGGTCACTTTTTGGAGATATTTCTGAATGTCCTTACAATGGAATGGCACCTGAAATGCAATCGCAATTAGCTGAACGGACTCCATCCTGCAAGCGTATTTCGAAAAGTCTACTTTCCCCAAGAAGCGCCACAATGTGATTGGAAGGGGCACTTTTATCAAAATTCGTGGCTATTGTCTCTTCGTTCAGTCCACCATGAGATCCTAGAAGCTAAAATCCAATCTAGCATTAAAAATGGCTCGACATTACACCAGATTCTCCCTCTAAGCTCGTTGCGGCAAGTTTGATAAATTCTATTCTTTATCTGGTTCCTCGGGAGAAACAATGTCCATACAGAATTCAGATTGTATATTTGCATAAATTCTTCTTGGTCATTCACTGCTGGGGCGTTGACCCAGTGTTTCTTTCATACAGGACATCCTTGTCACCACTTTCGTCGACGAGTGCCTTGAATTTACTATCGTTTTTCGCAAGGAGAGACGAAGGACTGTCGTATTCGGCCTTGTAGTGAGAAATACGAAGTCAGTAGTAGCTTAAGTCCAAATTTTGGAGACTTACAATGCGCCCTGCGTCGAGGACCAACTGCAGATGACAAACGTTAGGCATGAAACATGGTATAATATTTGTTCAACGTACAATTTTGTCAGCGTCCATGATACTCTGAAGGCGATGCGCGATGGTCAGAACAGTCACGTCTGCCGGGATCCGGTGCCTAAGTGTCTCTTGAATACTGGCGTCAGTCTTGTAATCTAGATGCAGACGTTAGTGGCCTCATGAAGGTTTGGACGGAGGATGGTGCACTCACCTACGGCAGATGTAGCTATATAACGTGTCTCGAGCGTTAGTACGGCCTATAATGCAAATGAGTCATGACCGCGGCAAACCTTCATCGAGGATAAGGATTCTGCTATGCCGTATGAGAGCACGCGCAAGGGCGATAATCTGACGTTCTCCGACAGAAATATTAGCTCCCCCAGCTGAGATATCGCTGTCCAACATGAGCTTCTTTTCGCCAAGCTCTTCTTGCAGCGAATAAAGTCCGACATCCTTCAGGGCATTGTTGAGGGTTGGATCACCATATTGACCGAAAGGGTCGAGATTTTTTCTCAGGGTCCCTGTGGGTCCACAAAGTTAGAAGTCCGCTGATGTAATTAGAAAGGCTTACGCACCACTCATAAGCTCGGGCTACGTCACAAACGAAATGAGGCAAGCGGATTTTAGCAAATCTCATAGTACTCACTGTTTGTGGGATGATGGTGATGTTAGCTCTCAGGATATCGAGATTAATCTCGTCCGTTCGGCGCCCATCGAATAACACTGTGCCCTCCGTGATAATGCCGCGCAGAAGAGAAAGAGTCAATGAGCTCTGTCGCAATTCGTTAGTTGGGATATTCAGAGGTATTCCACAACGTACCTTCCCGCTTCCCGTTCGACCGACTACAAAAATCAAATAGTAAGAAGTCTGAGATTGGAATGGCTGATACCCACACACCTATTCCAATGCGTTCTCCGGATCTAACATGAAAAGAGATATCATGCAATACTTTTGGACCAGTCTGGGTTTTTCTCGGTTAACGTGTCAAGACATGACCTATATCAAACTCTTACCTTTGAATATCGTGCTGAGAGGGCCTCAACGCAGAGGTTGCCGCTAGTTGGCCATGCAGCAGGCGGTATTCCTGACGGTTTAGGCAGTGGCTCGTGTTCAATATCCAGGAAGCCTTGTATGCGTTCTAAGCTGTGAGATGTTTCCTATTAAATTTGCCCAAGCAAAGTCATATCGTTAGCTTTATTACCTGTTAGCTTGTATCTCCAAGCTATTGAAGAATGTTAACCACGATAACAGTAGCGTGCTGAAGTCAGTGGCCACGTTTAGTGTGAAGCCAGTATTAGAGGCGCCAATATATGGCCCATATAGCAGATAGCATGCAAGGCCCGTCAGGTACAAATTGCCCAACAAGTCGACACGCACACCCAACCAACGGAATAAGCCATTCACAAGACTTCTGATCCGTGAATGACGATCAATCCTGGTGCGGGCCTCAGTTTTCAAGAACGCCTCAGCACCATAGGCTCGAATTGACACTATGAGCAGGAAGACAGTGTTAGTGTCAAGTTAATATGAATTTGTGAGCTCCGGCCGACCTATCCCGGCAATCGACGCAGTGATATGAGCAATGACGGGGGCCTTGGCGTTACTTGGGATTGGTAAGGCGTAAGTTCCTCCACAAAAAAAACCATATGTTCACCTCCTTTCACGTTGCGCTGAAAGCTGCGCTTTCACGTACAGATTGCCAACGTAGAGTCCTATAGCGCCAATTGCCAGTCCAGGGAACAAAAACAGAGGGGCAAAGAGAAGGACAATGCCCATCTCCGTCAATAGGGCAATGGTCATCATGCCGAAGGTGGAAACCCCATTGGCCAATAAACTATCAACCGTCCCCATATCGCTTGTGCACCTAACAATTATACGAGAAACGGGAGTCTCGTCAAGCCATCTGTTTGTCGCTAAATATATAGACTAACTGAATTTGTGTTTTTTGACATACCTGAGCGTGCTATTGAGCACTGACTTGATCAGAAGCTCATTAATCTTCTTCGACGCTCTCATGCTGCCGAAAGCGTAGAACGTATTCGATGAAGTGTCCACCAAGACTGCTGCAAGCACAATTCCGCTGTATACTGCCAAATGGCTATCAGGTTGAAAATATTAGCAAACAAGAATCTTTGAAATGCAAAAGACATACAAGGTCACGCTAACCTCCAACGGATCTTGTTTCTCGTACTGCGACCCCCAGAATCCTAGGAACCATTTCTGGGATACAGAGAATACCTCCGACATAACGAAACCGAAGATGCTGACCGCGAAAAAGATTAAAGGGTAGTCCCCAGCAATAGACGAGAGGAACAGCTTAATAGCTGTCCAAGAGACGCGTCCATGAGTAACTTCTTCGGCAATAACGAGCTTCCCGTTGGTGGTATTGCTTGTGGCCGCGTCGCTTTGGATGGATTCGTTGCCATTATCAGTAGTCCCTGACGTATGTTTGATATCTAAGATTTCGGGCAGCAAGGATGTATCAAATTTCGATGCATCTTGCACCGTTATTTTTCCGGATGTATCGATAGTCACAACCCGTTGTGCGATAGGTAGCACCACCCCAATGCTATGAGTCTAGTGCGATTTGAGCTCGGTCTTGAAGCTGGCAAACCTTCGTGTCCGTTCGACGTACCACCAGCAGGACAGTACGACCGTCAACCAACTCTCCTCTCAAGCAATTATCAACAATCCACTTGGCCCTGTTGTGAACTGGGGTCGACATTACTCTAGTTCAAGGTCCGAGCAAAGACCTTACGTGTGAATATCAAGAGCCGATAAGATATCGTCGAGCAGTAGAATCTGAGCAGAGGAGTAGATGGCGCGAGCCAACGTTACCCGAGCCTGGGGGCAATTTAGTAGTCGGGTAAATCATAACTGTATTAGGGAGGAGATTCGTACCTTCTGGCCACCACTTTGCACCCGAGGCTTGGTAATAAGTTTGGAGTCTCAGAGAACGATTCAGAGAAACGAGTACCTTAAAGTTACGCCTTTTTCGCCGACTTGGGTCTGGTCCCCAGCTTCAAATAGTTCCAGATCTACAGTAAGCGCACATTGGTGAATGACTTCGGTGTGCATTGAGCCGCGGATCAGTACTTTGTGTTAGGGACTCAAAGTCACCAAACTGCACCTTTCTTATATCTTGCTTCGTCATACGGCTTATCGAAGAGAATATTCTGACGAATGGTCTCATTCTGAACCCACGACTCCTGCGCTGCGTAAGCAATGCCGCCATCACGCGGCAGGTTAGCCCATGAATCAGGCCCATGTCGGATGTAATGCATTTCGCCTGCAGTGAAAAGAAAACCATTATATGGAAAAATTACTGACCAATTACGTCCTTGCACCCACCCAGTAGAGCCATCAATACTGCTGTCTTCCCGGAGCCCCTATGTGTCCGGATCGGGAAATGAGCGTGATTCCATCACCCGGCTAGCAATCCTGTCGTGCCACTCACGTTGGTCCTGTGATCAGATTGATACTGTTTGGTGTGAAAATTATTTCATTCGGGACTTCGAGCCTGAACGCTCTGCGGGGCCGTACTCTCGACAATTCTGCATCTGAATTGGACCAAGTAAAGGTCACTTTCCTTAATCCAATGGACATTGCTGGGTTACTGGACACGAGCGGTGATGCGTTAACAAAGCGGATATCTGTCGAAGTTGTGTACGCATCCAAAAGCTCCGTGTTTGTGAGAAAATCGTTGAGCCTGTCCAACGATACCTTCCCTGTAGTAAACCGGTTGTCAGCAATGACCATCGTTGAAGAATATTGTCTATAGACAACGCACCGCGCGTTGCCTCTCCAAGGAAATGCTGAATGTTCGAAAGTTGACTTCGCAATCGATCGAAGACGGTGAGCGATGCGAATATTACAGAGGCTTTATATAAATAGGTATCAGAGAGCGGAAAATAGAGCTGATCATAGGTCAGACTCACGCGTCAGCTGTTGCTTCATGATTCCAGTGTATGTAGCGTAGGTAACAACCATCGTAAAGGATGGGATGAAACGGCTGCAGCCGAAATTTCAGACAAGGCCATGGCCGCGCCGGAGAGCAAGCCTGGTACGTACTTGACAATCCCAATGCACAGATTGAGCACCTATATAACGGCTTGCTTTGTTAGCAGCGGTTCATTCGCCCGACGGTAAACGTTCACCTTGAACTTGAAGATAGCAGTAAGCTCTCTTTTTCGAGCCTGTTTTATGTCCGCTGCCATCCTTTCCTGCCACCCAAAAAGTTTCACCATCCGTATCATGGTGAGGACTGTAGGTAGGCGACTTTAGACCCTGTACACAACACTCATTCTGGAAAGCTCACCCTCGGTGACTTTTTGCACACGAGAATCGGACTAGACATTTTTCTCAGTGGGCAATCGAATGTGTTGCGTCAGAGCACGTACAAAATCCATTTTCTGTTCCTGTATTGCGTGTAAGAGCTTCGTACCATACCCTGGAACAGGCAATAGTAGGACAGTTGCAGCAAGGCCAACTAAAGCGCTATTTGATGGAGATGCACACAGGTTTATCAGCTAAGTACATACAACAGCTTTCTTAAACAACAACGCACCTCCAACCCAAGATCTGATATAGAAATACGATTGATAAGGTTAGTTGCAGTGGAACTTCGATGACTAAATAACATAGCAAATCTCTTGATGAGGCTTGTGATCAGATAGACGAAAGTATACGTACCGAGGAATATGGCATTTTTGGCGACGTTAATGGTGTTCACATCTGTCGTCACAAGATTGGCAATTTTTCCATAGAGGTTCTTCTGCTTTTTCAACAGTTCGGATTCCGAAGGTTGTGTCTGGGCGCTTTCTGGACCAGTCGCCTCTTCTCCCTCGAGAGGCTCAATCTCGGCAGGACTATCGGCTTTCACGCGCTCAGGCCCGTCGCCTGCAGTAGAACGGATGCGGAGACTGTGTTGAAAGATAAGTTGTGTAAGCAGCGATTCCAATTGCACGGTAATAGTATTGCCATGGAACATATAGTTGGAATAGAAAAGACTCCGAAACAGGGCGCCAGTGAACATGAAGATGACCCAAAACCAAGGTCTAACAATGTCCTGTCCAGCACCATCCTGCAAATAGCTATGATAACTTCGATAAGTGTTACAACTTCAAAATATGAGAAAAGCCCTTGCCTCAGGATTCGGTAAATAGCTGTAGGTGAGAAGAAGGCGAAGATCCCGACACCAACAAGGCTGACGGCCATCTTGAGAAATTCCTTTCCTGGAGAGTGCATAAGCACTATTGCAATAATGCAGCCGGAAACGGCCTACTCACTGAATACTCGTGCCAATCCAAAGAAGATGTGTCGCTTTTTCCGGCTTGCTAATGGGTCCAAATGCTTTGCGGGCGTCAGCACGAATGCCGATCAACGGTGAATTGCAGCCTACTGTAAAAGACTTCTCCAAAATGGCTGAGTAATCTCTGTCGACCAGAGGCGGCATCTGCTCGGGTGCAAGGTGGCTCACGCGAGCGGCGACTCTGATAACAGTGTCAAGATATGAGACGAACAACCGTTCGAGCAACGAGCAAGTCAGCTCGGTATTGAGTTCAGGCATGGGCTCCTGTATTCTTGAGTCAGTCAGGCTCAAAGAAGCAAGGTTGAAGCAAGGCGCGGTAACAAACCTTTGAATTAACAGGTACATATTTTCGAGGAGTGCAAAGGGGGACAGCTACAGCTGTAAAAAACAGAGTAGATATCTTGAACCAGAGTATACGGCCTTCGCCTTCGTCTTGCGGGCTCAATGTGTATGTCGCTAAGGGCCACAAATCCCTGTAGGCAAAGACTGTGAATGTAGCAAATAGCAAAGCGCTATTGCACCATGCCGCGTGAGCAGCCCACGCAGTTGTCGACAAAGATGCAACCCCAAGCACGGAGGAGTAAATCTACGGAAGCGTGAGGGAACGAAAAATAACAGTGTGGAAGATATCGGGTACCGTACGTATGTGAGTGTTAGCCAGGCGTTTGGACAGTCATATAATCTGTCCGTTCCAGGGTGTTCCAGCCCAAAGCAACTTGGAAGAGAGAAGGCGGATATAGAGACGAGCGCCAAACAACCAAGCAAGCGAGACAACATGAGCAGAAAGCGCGTCCACCCGCCGTGGTAAATGACCACGTCTTCTAACGACTTGGAACGCGCATTGTCGTCTGCGTTGCTCGTCAAAGACCGACGAGACTGCATCACGTTTGTTATCGCATATGAAGTTGACACCAGAAGAAAGAATGCGGCCAGGACAGGTGGAATGACGAGAACATCTTGAACAAGCCTAAAGACAAAAGATCAATGGCGCGTCAAAACGCGTTGATTCTCTCAAACAAAAAAACACACACCAGTCCATATGCTTGGGGAGAGACTGAAAAGAAGTGATAATTTGACCAGAATCCCAGCTGCTCATGGTCATAAGCAAGGATTAGAGCAAAACGAGAGTAAGTCAATGGAAGATGACCTCGATTTGCTTATGTATAGGAGAGGGGGCACAACGGACTTGCAGTGATCACGGTAGTGTAAAAATAGTCGCCAGTACATTTCCACGCTTCGCAGACTCACTACTACCTGGGGGTTGCAAATTGCACGTCGATTCTGTCTAGAACACACTGGAAGCAGTCTCATAACGGATTTATTCGCCGCGGATACACAGACAGAAGTCCCTTCTCTGCAGATTCTCAGCGCTGATTGAACAATACTGAGTGCTTGTAGGTACCTGCTCCATTAATTATCGGGCATGGCAGCCCGGCAGAATGAAAAATACTCTCGGAATACCTCCATGCTCGCGCAGGCATCGTTCGCGAACGACACGCAAATAACTTAAGTCTCACAGGGGTTTTGTATGATTTATGTCCACCGGGCCAAAGATGTCATCTGGCTTCAACACCGATGAATATTCGCTTTCAACAAGGCCCAACTTGTGCTACATATAAGTAGAGGAGATTCCTGACAAACTCCTGATTGTAATGGCTCAAAATCTGGGTGTCCCACTTGTATTTTAGTCAATAGGATGGAGAATTAGAAAATCTAGGTCTGGCATTAGTGTACACGCTAGTAACCCCGTATTCTACATGGGGGTTACCACCATACGTCGACTAGCTAATCTATTCGAGCTTCTCTGTGCACGTCTCTGGATTTTATTGGACATTCCAATTATCCCGATGGACCGCAATGTCACTATGAGACTGCACGCTTGTAACAGGTTCTGCGATACGGAAGGCAATGGGTATGGGTGCTATCCCTTGTTGAATCATGACCATTACCATGATGTAGCACAACATAAATCAAATTATGGAGGAACCGTACGTACAACAACATGAATTTGTATCGCGTTCAGGTATTTAGCCATTGGTTAGATCTGAGTTGAAGACGAGTCATCGAGGCGACCAACCCGACGGTGATGCCGTATATACCATCTGACCATACTCGAAATATGAAGCGAAGGTTATTTATGTTGTGGATCTGTAACACACCAGAAATCACCAAATCCGGGTGTTCCGCTGATGAGCGCGCTCGCGGTACCATGACGCTCACGAAAATTGGGCGGGTACGGCATTTGGCACGCTCGCGTTCCGCACACTGGCGGACAACCGGAAATAGCTTTGAAGTCTCCATACACCCACCTTGAGTGATGGTATGAGCTGCACGCTGTTGGAACATGTTGGTCCTATGGTTCCCACGCCTAGGCGCCCAATGTCCATTTTTGCCTTCGAATCTGTACAACATACTTCACTCATGTTTCGATTTTCCTAGTCCTTTCACATATATCAATCTTCTTGTATCTGATTATTGTCCCGGACATCGTGATATGACGTATATAACCCTGGTAATGAACTACCCGAGCTCATCCCCTCTGAGCCCGTTTTCTGTTGATGATCATTCAACCATTGTGTTGCGCCTCAATTAGAGTCGGTAATAGACTGCGAGAATTCAACAGGCTCCTCTCCGCTGGGCTCCCCAAACCGGATAGTGGATATCCATGGGCGCAGAACTCGACTGTTGCTATCGGTCTGGCGGGGGGTTCTCATGGCACTCGGACGAGAATGTGGGCTCGTTCTGCCACTTGTTGCGGTAAACTCTGTCTGAGGGTCCTTATCTGCGATGCGAAAGGCAATAAGTGTGGGTGCTATCCCCTGTTAAACAATTACCGTCAAGGGGCAGAACGTAAACTAACTGTCTAGGAGCACGTACAACAATCGGAGTTTGTATTGAGTCAAGGTATTTGGCCAACTGGTAGCCAAACATCCCGCTTCGAGTACTCAGTTGAAACGTGTGGAAATAGGTCACAACAGCAAGGATTCCTTGAGCCAACAATATAATGGACACAAGGGCAGCTGACTCGACCAGAATCTCTATGATTCTTCCGTATGAATGGCGGATGCGGCTTTGGCGAGCCACAAGAACGATTTTCACTATGATCAGCAGCGTTCCTGAGAGCGTGCAGATAGCGCTGATAAGAGTGGGGAGACCCCTAACCGAATATCGCGTATGACTCTGCCATGTATGCGCATCTTCGAGGTCAGTGGCAGTAAATGCTGCAGAGTATATGTCAAAATTTAGCACTGGCAATGGATTAGGATGGACTTAACGATGCTGTGGATCCACAGCAAAGCTTGGATAAAAATCGATGCTGCAGCATATATATCAAATGTCAGAGCTTGCACATGGACACTGTCCTAAGATTGCGAGTGGTTGCACTCACCTGGTGTTGCAATGAGCACCATAGAGAGGATGGCAGGGATATACCTTTTACGCCACAGCATACCGCAGCGCCAAATCTACACGCTGAAGCTGTCAGGGACACGCTTTTTCAAGTGCCTGGTAACACACACCAGTATACCATCGGCAATAAGTATCACCAATAGGTTGGGGATGAAGGGAAGCGGAAAAGACACTTCATTGACTGTCGTAACAACACTCATGGGAGAGGTATTGTTGACCACAAATTCACTTCGGGACATGGTCCAGTTATGTGTGAAAGAAATCATGTTCAATGTCCACAGGGTGGCCAGTATACTGCAGTAGAATGCATTGCGAGTCTTCTGGTAAAGGTTCCCTGGAGAAAAAATTGATTATTGCACCACTTCAGAAATACATCGGGAATTATTGAGAATGGAGATGTACATACATGCGGCCTGGAGAAGGAGCAAGGTATATAGGCCTGTTGGGATGCAAGAAACTCTCAAGCAGTAGGCAGACAATGGCAATGAATTAATAGCTACCGCATAGTATTCCCTCGACGATCATTCCGTTGAAGAATGGATCCACGTATTCATTGATTTGAATTTTAGTAATTGGTTGTGAGCCCGACATTCTAGACAGAAACGGCAAGTGGGCACACAAGGATAGACAAAGACAAATGTCCGGCACTGCCAGTGTGCTCAACGAGAGAAGAGAGTAGAGGCATACGAGTCCTATGCCCATGATTATAACCAAAAAGCTCCGACCACTGTCATGTCAACACATCACTCCATGTAGATCCAGAACGGAGCCTTGTATGACTTGCCGCAACGCTGCGGCGTCGTCCAAGTATGGTCATTCCAGTATTCAGATTCGAGCTAATGATACCCCTCTTTCGGGATCATCGGTCTTCCTCTTTATAGTATCATCTCAATGTCAGTACGGTGACATCAGGAGGGAAGAAAAAGGCGACTCAGTACCTAGAATCAGTGTGGTGTAAAAGAGGTGAACTAGCATCTGGTATCATACTGATGCTGATACCAAAATGCAAAAAGAGGCGAACTAGCATCCCGTATCACTGCACTACCAAGATAGAGCAAGAGGTAAAATGGTCCTAGCATTCTGTATCAGTGTGATATCAAGGGAGCCTCAGTTGAGGGGAACCGTCCTCAGAAGCCCGTGTCAATTTATGAACGTTGGTGATTAATATGTGGGTTTGCCTCCAAATATTCGGGGATGGAATTGTAGGGATTCGGCACCCCCCAGAGGTTCCAAGGAGCTATTGAAGAGGTGCGGAAAGAGGCACAAGAAGAGCACTCACAGTGACGGTCCGTGGCGGGCCGGACGATTTTCTCCCTCGTCGCAATTCCCGGATAGCTGTGTCGATGTTGATGAGTACACTGGATTTAAAAGCAAGCTTTCCGCTAGCACTACGTGCTCAGGAGGCGTGGGTCTAGGAGTATAACATTTTCTACACGAGAAGCACAACAAAGCAGTAAGAGGGATAGGTGGCACAGATGTCAAAAGGCGTTGTCATCGTCGGAGGCATAAGGAGTGGCATGAGCAGATCGGTGCGGGGGTAAGGGTGATTGTAGGTAGGGAAAGGATGGGCGAGAGTGAGTACGAGGGGAAGGGGACGTAGCAAACGTTGCGGGGAGGGTAAGTATGTCAAGCGTGGTATTTGGTGGCAGACGGTAGAAAGCGTTGATAAATCAATCAACATATCGTGACCATACAGTTAATACCTATAAGATTAAGTGATATACATGCGTGGATCAAGATCACGAAGAACCGCGGCAATCCGATGAAGGCATGAAAAAGAGGTGATATGAGGTGACGGTAAGAGCGAGATCAAATGCGACGAGAGCACGTTGAATGCGGTGTAGTAATATATGACGGGGTCCCATAGTTGAGGATGGTATGCAATGCGTGAGGCAATTTTGGGGGGTGTGGTGGATGGCCGGGGTGTCGATATGAGTTGTTATGCGGATGGCAATGAATAGCAATGAAACCAGCACGATCGAGGCGAGGGAATTCAATTAAGACCTGACAACTGATTAGCGTACGTTCTTGTGGCGACATCGACGGAGTGCCGATGGTGAAGGAACAGATATCTGAGAGAAGAAGGATACGCACATTTTGTATTGTACAGAGTTATCTTGTCCGTCGCTATCCTTGTACTGGATGTTGATATCGAGGTCACGGTTATTGCGCGCGTTGGGCGCGCAGGTGATGCGACCCTCAATCCTGTCGCCTTGATGTACAGTCATGGCGTTGGGGGTGTAGAAGACGGTTTGTCTGGGGATGATTTGGCTTAATCCTTGTTACGAGGACGTATGTTTGAGTAAACTCACTTCCAATGGGTATATTGGGCGTGAGGGCCGGTGGAGAACTTGACCTTTTTGTGAGTACAGTCGAACGAGATATCGAACCATGCGAGGAAAGCATGGGCGTCTATTCCAAACGGAGATCAATCAAGTCCATAATCCACAACCGAAAATCTAGATTGACTCACAATCGTCACGCGTGCAGTTGAGAGAGAAAGGGACATCGAAGGTGAGTTGCTCCTTAGTCACGGTAAGGAGGTCGATGTGCTAAAGTACGCGTCAGTGCAGTGCCAATGGATAAGTTATCGTCAACTTACCTTGATCATACAAGGATCAGTCACCACTGCCTTCAGCTCTACAGTATCGACGAGAGGCTCGCGAAGGGCAATATCCTTGATGCATGAATAATCAAAGCCGTAAACGTTGTCCCAGACTGATGTAATGTAAATTTAGCAGAGGAAATATATCAATCAACCGACGATGCGTACAGTTGATCTTCTCTTCCTTGTACTCCTGGTCCTCGATTGCGGCAAGGTACATAGTAGCTTGATCAGGGAAAATGAGGCCTCCCTTTTTGAGGTACTTGTCACGAGCGACAAGAACGGTGTCAAGCATGGACTCATACAGGAGGAAGTAGCCCATCCATTCCGAGATGATGATGTCGAATTCCTTGATGGGGAGCTCAACCTCTTCGAGCTTTCCCTTTACGAGGGTGATGGCTGTGATGCGCGTTTAAGACTTGCGAGTAGAAGAACTTGTAGACCGCTTACTATCTTTGAAGCCGTTGGCCTCGATGATCTTTTGTGCCTGATCCAGGATGTTGGACATGTCGATCTAAGCGTTTGAACAGACGATTAGACGCCAAGGGCAATTGAGGAGTGGAAAACCTACTCCAACTACGTGTTTTGCGCCTGCCTTTGCAGCGAACATGCTCAAGATACCGGTTCCGCATCCAACATCGAGGACGGTCTTTCCTTTGAAGAGATGCGGGTTGTTGATGATAGCGGAACGGTATGAGCCTGTGCGGACCGTATCCTTCAACATCTCCTCGTGGATACCTAGGGTGAAATCTATCAGCACATGAAAACGTATTTTCCATCGATAGTACGCACCGAAGTGAGCATAGGAATCAGCATAGCTATAATCGCCTGTAAGTATCTGATATCCAGCGCTTTGGTGCGAAATAACGCACTAGTCCCGGGAGGTCATGTCGAGGGGATTCGGGGAGTCATTACTGGAGGACGCAGGGTTCTGGGTCGTAGCGGCCATTGTCAAAGATGGTGGTCAGATGGAAAGAGGGAAACCAAGTCTGGTACCCTTTTCAAAAATATCCAAAAACTATGCAAAATAAAAAACGCGTCGCGGCACGTGCCACAGATCATTTACGTAAATAGCTCCGTCTCACCTCGCCCCACCTCGCCACTCACCCAACACCCATCATCCATGTAACTCCAACTATGTACGTTGGAACACTAAACTCCTTCCAACCATCATTAACCCATAATTGAATCATGAAATATTTTGCGCCATTGTCCTGAGTATCAGTTCTTGACTTTGCTTTATTCAGACCTTTATCAAACCTTCGTTAACATTGTTCAGAAATACACTGCAAGACACTCACCATAGGGTTCAGTATTTCGTACTTAAATATATGGTATACTGAGAGATATGACACTTTACTCACAGCCTTCAAAGGGTGTTCAGACGGATTGATACAGCTATGCCCGGTATATGTACGTGACCTATCAATTGCCTATTCTGTCTTTATTGTTGGAATTGATGGGAAAATCGAAACGACCAAGAAATCACAGCACTCTGTTACCTTTCCATCCACTGATCGTCCAACTACGACTCCCACGCAAGTACATTCCACTATCTCTTACTAGCAGAGTACTCGTGCTTTGTCGCCTGCCATCGCACACAAAGTTCCCCTGCTCTTTATACGACAAACCCAATCTTCGATGTCAAACACACAGGAACTTGAAAAGGCGCAAAACGGTTCTGACAATTACGAAGAATATTTTTTGATATCGGAAAACGCTCCAATATGGTCTTTATACAACGACGAATCGTCCAAGATAGATGCAGCTCTACAAGACATGGCGAACAAAAGCATTGACGTGCTGCTGGTCTTCGTAAGATACACTCATCATATCTGCTGAAGGACCTTGATCTTATCAATTTGTTCACTTAGACTGGACTATTCTCCGCTGTCCTAACCGCCCTCATTATCTTTGTATACCAGTCAAGCACCCCAGGCCCCCTCGATCAATCGAATGCCCTCTTGATCCAGTACTTTCAAGCGCAGAATATCACTCTGAATAATTCAGCGCTGAGCGCGTCGCCCCCTTCCAGCGTGATTTCTGGCCAAAAGCTGGCTTGGGTCAACGCGATATGGATGATCTCAATCGCGCTCAGTCTCGCGGATGCGACATTCTGCATCCTTGCGAAGCAGTGGCTGCGGTTTCAACCCATCATCTCTGGTAGCCCGCGATTCAAGGCGCGACAGCGGCAGCGCAGATACACACAATTTGAAGCATGGCACGTCATGACGGTGGTAAACACTCTGCCGATCTTTTTGCATGTCGCCATCTTGCTCTTCTTCATCGGCCTTGTCATCATGTTATGGGGAGGCAGTCTCTCTGTGACTGTGATTGTCCTCATTGCCGTAGCGTCAGTCGTTGGCTGTTATATTGGGTCCATATGGCTTTCACTCCTCTACCCTGATTGCCCGTTCCAACATCCGATTTCCGAACAACTGAGGTTCTGGAGGAATACTCGCTCAAAGCAAGGATATGCTGATCTGGAAAGGACATCGCGTATCACTTCCTCATTTGAAATGAGAGGCATGTATTCTCACTTTCGCTCTATGGAGATGGGTTTATCTAATCAATTCTCTAGCATTCGATAACGGTGCATACGATATGGACGCTGATGACAAATTGGACGCTTTGGCTTTGGTTTGGCTACTTGAGAACTGTTCCAGTCGTAGCACCCCCGTGTTAGGAGCCTTGCAAGCAATCGGACAACTCCCGTCTCACTTTACCGCGCTCTATTACCTTCAAAGGGCTGGGGCTATCTCGCTTATTCTCGAAGAATTTCGAGCATGCTTCCGCTTTGAAATTCAAGCGGACCTTTTTGTCGACCATCGCGATCAGTGGCGCGTCGTAGACTATTATAACGCGGAAAAATATTGCCGGTCGTGGATGCGACTAACGCGAGGCACAACCGCGATCTGGCCTGCAGAACTCGTTCCTCTCCTTGATGCAATAGTGGCCGAATCGTCCAGCCATTATCTCGATGTTCAATCAGTGGAGCCAATATTGGTATGTGTTCGTACAATCGTCGCCTCAACAACGCATGATAGCCAGGATGCAAGGCTCGCCCTGTTGGACATCTTTCCCAAAATGTTATCGCATTTTCGGATCTGTGGCCCTTATGCCGAGGAATGGTGCCTAGAGTCTTTTTTGAGAGCTTCCTTCCCATTCCGATCCTCAGCTCGACCAACAAAGTCCGTTCAACGTCAAGCAACTCCAATCCTACTTCGTCTACTCCGTTTAAGAAAGGCTTGCATGACCCCCACCGCACGACAATATCTTGCACTTTCCCTAAGCTATCTCACCGGAAACTTACAGGAGTACGACTTTCTGCGAACTCGCAGATATAGTCAGAGCTACTGTTGTTCTCCCATCGTCGCTGCGCTGGGTGTTATAATCGAGGACGACAAAGATGTGTATGGAATTGACGACTCGCTCTTGGACTTTTCAGCTACCGAATTTTGCCGCATATCCTCAGCGGTTGTAACTTCCACACATCCGTCAGAACAAAGAGCGCTCCGAATTATTCTGCCTCATGTGCTGCTTCGAATGTATCAATATTGCGTTGCAGGGCGTCTCAAAACTGTCTCCTTCGACACTTTGAGGTCCTTTACTGTAACTCTCTGCTCAGCCAACCAAGGGTATTCAGTGCATTTGGAATATCTCCTTCGCTCCGCAGAGAAGACCCCGCCTAAATATGCTATTGGCCGAGAAAAGTGGCTGTCCCATATTGCAGATGCTCTATCTACACGAGATCTGAACCAAGCTATTATCGGTCATTTCATTGCGCTCAATGGATTGGAGGTTCTACTAAATGCATATCAAAACGATATCGGATGGTGTATCGGAAATAGACGGTACTATATCAGCATAATGAGCCATCTCCACAATGGTGCCGCAACTTACTATGCGTCCGAATCTTTGATGCCCACTTCCAACTCCATAGACAATCTATTGCAGCGCGAAGCATTTTTCCGTTTTCCACGCCTTCTACTTCGAGATACACAACCCTGTGACAGCATAGATCTTGTCCAATCATTGCTTGAATCTCTAATCAGCCTGTGTCGCATGCGGCCCCATCATGAGGAATGGGCTGAGACTCTCTCCAATTTCCAGGACTTTGCTACTACTCACTGGAGTTACATGGAGCATTGCGACAACGGAATTCGGAGGGATATAAAGATAATGGAAGCCCTTATATCATCTTCAGCAACATAAATACAAAAGTTCGAAAATGATCATGATTGTTTTGGTATTGATGGACCCAACAAGTGCAGCTACAGCCTGGCAACTGCAGGCCTTCTCCATTCATAATTTCATAGTGTGTTGATACTGGACATTTTTATAGTTTAACTGAAAACAACCAACTTACAATGACCCGGCCAGAGAAACCTGTCGAATATTTAACTAAGAGATAACCTATCTAATGCTATGACACCTATGGAATACTGTACCATTTCGAATTATTCGTCAGTCACGGATCACGGAGGCCCTTGACGGTGACGAAATCCGCACATGTCACGGGTCACGGAGGTCAATGATGAATGTGACAAAGTAGTAGAAAAACCTGCTTTTTAGGAGCCAAAAATCGCAAAAATTGCTCTGCAGTTAAATGATAATCTACCTACGTGCTGTTGTAATCCTCTTCATCGGAGGGAGCATTGTCGTCGTGTTTCCAAAATTGGGCATACCGAGTAGGACACCTTGTGCGACGCTTCCCACGGCCAAGCTGATACTCATCGCTGTCTATTCGTGAGACCACTGCCTCTTGACCCACATCCTCAGAGCTTTCAGCCATCGTAACCTTGTGCGCTACTATGCCACCATTCTCAGCAGGCTCGTATGCAGTATCACTGCCCGTCTTTCTCAGCCCAAATATCTCCTGACGAATGACACGGGTCAGGAGCCTAAGAGATGCACGAGCTAGTAAAGATGGGCGCCTATGTCACAGTTGGGAACTTGGGACATGATGTTAGGTCGCTGACGGTGACGAATTTCGTTCGGTGTCCTGTGTCCCAGACTATGTCCACAGCAAATTGACGAATTACAAAGTTCGTCAGGCCGGTCACGGGTCACACCCCCTGACGAATTATTCGAAATGGTACAGTACACAGCAGGGATTCAGGCGGCTATTGGGTGAACTTACTTACTAAACATTCCCACGATCAGGCCTTTATCCCCAGCTTGTGATCGATGACGTATGCGCACCCTCGTCGCCTTTTGCCCACATGGTTTGCACACGGTCTCTCGTCTTTCCAAAGTCCTGCTCTTTGGTGTTCAGAGTTATTCTTGATGTTACTTTCTCTAGACTCCCCTCGGCCACCACTGACCAGCATGAGTTCTGTCTGAATCCCAAGGGATAGGAATCCAGACAGGTGTGAATGAATGTGCACAGCCTCCCCGCAGTCTCTGTGTGGCCGTAGCGACTGTACATTCTGCGCTGCGCAGCCACACTGTGTGCTGGAAGATGAGTTATCCAGCCATTTCGGCCCGCAGCACTTGGTTTAGCGGCCCTCTATAAATACCCTCAGGCTTGTTTCTTTGCAACCACCTCGTTCGTCTTCTCAATCATCGCTTCCTATGGTGAGTCCACTTCACAAATGGCTAATGGAAGAGGCATATACTGACTCCAGTATTCAAATCAGGATCACGATCAAAAACAACCACTACTCCAGTCCAACTCAACTTCGCCAGAAGGACCACCGGCCTATGACTATGGCACACGTATGTGTTTCTCACTACACACTTGAATAGCTCACTGACTTCAAACCGAATAACAGAACCACCTGTGGATAAACCAACTCAGCCACAGGTAGCATGCCATGAGTCGACACAGGTACTCATCGTTCGTTGCGACTCCGCAGGACCTTCCGGGCAATACACGATGCAGCCGTCTGCTATTCCTGCGCCTACTGTGTTCAACTACGTGAACGCGCGCACGGGCGAGACCGTTGTCTCGTTACTTCCTCCCAACCATCCCGAGATGATCTGCATCCAGACGGGACATGAGAAGGAAACCCAATATGGCTTGCTTGGTGAGTTAGCTACCCATCAAATACCTGTGCATTTGGACCTTGACTCATCATTTTCTATAGGCGTGCTCGCTGCTATCATTTGGTTCCCTCTGGGAATTGGCCTCTGCCTGCTCGACAGGCGAGTAAAGTGCAAGCGCTGCGGAATGATGATTCAAGACGGTGTTTGTTCATGAACGTATGGACTGATCAGAAGGGAACTGCGCATGTATCTCCCGCCAGATCTGCTCTTTTTTGTTCTTTCTCCATGATTCTGCATGAGTCATTCGCCTGACTTTACCTCGTTCTGATACACTGCCCGTCATTTGCATGTATTTCTGTATTAATTGTACATTCATTTTAATCCATCCACACTCTCCTTCTGAAATTCATTCTCTGTCCAAGAAATCGGATTCTGGGGGTTTCTGCCACTGACAATTATAATTCAGTAATTCTTGTGAGCAAAGTCAAGCGGAGTGTCAAGTGCTAGTTGCCTGTTATACAATGTATCCTTGATGGGAGGAGGCGATGATGGGCGGCTATTTTTGTTACACAATTTCATGTGCTGCTGCCCCACTTTCTTGACAACCACCAAGTACACAACATCGGGAGTACAGCCTCTACATGTCATCCTTCTTCTCACCTTAGGCGCAATGACACGAACAAGATCTGCCAGGAGAGTTACATACATATACACCTTATACTAGGATGAGGCCTCGTTCCCTTCAACCTGTGCTTCCCATCTTCACCTATGTCCGAGCCCAAAGGAGACGACAAACGGAGAAGATCCGCCCCATGGCCATACCACCTACAAACGTCCACATCTGTGAGTGTACTGCCAATCTTGCTTCATCCACAACTGAACGTTGACATTCCAAATCCAGGGATTGCTGGTCAATCTCAGCCCCACCATAGCGGCGGTACACAGTCCAGGGCGCTTCCCGCCTGAAAGCGAGACAACCAGTCTGCTAGCTAACGGGCAAACTATGCAATGGGACGAAGTCGGCGAAGAAGCATCCGAACATGCCGCCGTTTGGCACATCTATAACGATGAAGCAGGAAAGACTGATATGGCCACAACAGATGGCTTCAACCGCGGGATAGATGTTTTGCTTGTTTTTGTACGCATTCAGATTACTGCTGAAGCATACATAGAAGTGCTAATTTGGTTCATTTGAACGGTAACGGTAGACGGGATTGTTCTCAGCTGTCCTGACCACATTTATTATCCAATCGTACCAGCAGATGCTACCAAACGCTTCTGATACGACAAATGCTCTGCTCCTACGTCTCATTGACGACCTTCGTGCAGCGTCAACGCTCAACATTCCCCAAACTCCTGTCATTTTACCAATAACAAACGAAGATCTCATCCCATCTGCCCATGAAATTCGTTGGGTAAACGGATTGTGGTTCGCGGCTCTTTCCTGCAGCTTGTCTGCGGCTCTCGTTTCCATGCTAGCAAAGCAGTGGATTCAGATGGTCCCAAACGTCTCTGGCTCACCGCGTTATCGAGCAAGAAAGCGCCAGCGCAGATATACGCAGCTGCAACATTGGCACGTCTTTGCTCTGATAAACGCACTGCCTTTGCTCCTCCACGTTGCGCTGTTGTTATTCTTCGCCGGGGTGATTGTCCTCCTTTGGTCGGGGGATACAGCCATTACAGCCTCAACGTTTACGACAGTGTCGTTGGCATATATTTTTTATATCGGTTCAATGATTCTGTCACTCTTCTACCCCGACTGTCCTTACCAGCATCCGATCTCCGAGCACCTTCGTCACTGGATAGAAAAGAAAAGGCGGTCCGTGGTACCACAGGAATATTTAGACCTCGAGCATGGGGCGGAGGAAGAGCTGAGGCCGCGGTAAGCTCAGATGAGACGGTGCATGACAACAGTCGCTGAATTATGCCGCTTGACAGGCGAGTCCCTATGGCGTCATCAATATCGAACCCCGACGATTACGTCGACGCGTACGCTCTGCTTTGGCTTATTCAACAGTGCCCCAGCGAAGATATAGTCGCCACCGCCCTCCAGGCAATTGGCGGTCTACCCAGAGACTTCACCGCCTTCGGCGTGTTCCGAGATGCTGGTATCATACCCATGGTTCTGCAGCGATTTAGCGCTTGCTTCCAAAGGGAGCTATCATACGAAGTTCGATGGGAAGTTGTCCACCCGGACATCGCTGAACGGTACTGCCGTGCTTGGATCAGGCTGACACATGGGACCTCCTTGACATGGCCATCGGACCTCCGTTTGCCACTTCAAACGCTCAAAGACGATATAACCAATCCACACGCCGCCGCCATCGCCGCCTGTACAGTTGCTTTGAATGTGCTTGAGCGACGAGCGCCTCATTTGACCATAATCAAGCGTCTGGAGACAATGATTGAAGGCGAGGCAAACCTCTCTCAGCTTACTCGAACATGGCTCCTGGAAACCTTCTTGGAGTGCTCAAACAGCTGGGAACTGCACGCAGCCACCGTCAACAACATTGTGGCCCACAGTGTACCCATACTCCTGCGGCTGCTCGAAAAGGCACCAGATGCACCTACTAATCATGTGATCGCGTCAATCCTTCAAACATTGACCATTGGTAGCAAGTCCCAGCAAGCCATTTTGACAGAGGTTCAAGAGGATTTTCATATCATCATGGTTCCCATCCTCGCTGCCATAATCGACGAGCCCCAACGATTCGGACTAGGCGATACTCACGTGAATTATTGCGCTATGCAATTCGTCCAGCTTGCAGCGCCTGCCTTTACGCATTCCGTCCTCCAAGTGAAAGGCAATAATGTTGTAATCCGCAGGACCTTATGTAAACTTTTCCTAGAAGGTCGAATTGGCAGTGAAGCGGTGCCAGCTCATCTCCTTGCTGATGTCCTTCAGATCCTCCATCCTCTGATCATTACTGGGGACCAGCAACCAGCCTTTGTGAAGCGGTTATTCCACGTCTTGAGGGACGCCAAGAGCGTGAACGTGGCAAGTGGCTGCATTAGGCTCCTGGAACCCTTGCTAAAGAGGTATCGAAGGGAGACCATACAGGTATTGATTGAAGAGGACGGGATCAACACTCTCTTGCAGACTGCACGCACAGGCGACATGGATAGCCGCCGTCTGCAGATTGAGTGCATACGCACCATTTGCGTCGTCATCCAGCACAGCACCTCTTGCTACTTGCAGGAGACGGCCCTCTGCCCATCACACACAGCTGCTCTGAGCAGACAGTTTGACGACATCTTCCGCTCGACTTTCTTCCCCACACTCATCTCCGTTATAGAGATGCATATCTGGTGGTTGGGGGAGATCGCTGACGTCTGGGTGCCTTCGCTCCTTGACCTATGTCGAATAAAGCCAGAGGAGCCTATTTGGAAGAGGGTGTTGACGGTTTTCTCCGTCTTCGAGAGGCATAACTTCAACGAAGAAGGGTCTGAGAAGATGTCGATGGACTTGGAAACGATGCGATCGATTGTCGACTTGTCAGGAGTGAAAACCGAGTGTATATCGTAGCAATCAAATATGCTTCTTGGACGATCATGCTTTGGAAGAAGACTTACTCCACCAGTCGTTCAGATCAAGGCGGAGGAGAAGGTGATACAGTGCAGAAAGTCCACCTGGAGGCTGTCGTCCGCCTCCAGAGAAGTTCTCAAGTGTAAGCTTGGAAGATGACGACCTGTCAACAAGACCCTTGAGAACCTGGGTCTACTCGACTGCATTTAGTTGGATACACCATGAGAGCGGACGAAAGCACCGACCAGAGTTGTCATCTTCTTGCAAAACCTCCTGAAGATATCCTCAATCATCAACGCTGCTTGATATTCCTGAACACGTCCACGATGCAGCTCGCCCACGACAATGATAAACTCCAGCACCAGTTCCAAGCAGTGCCGCAGAACGTCGCCTATGCCTCTTTGCCCCGACCTTAACAAACACGCGCTCAAAATATCATCCAAGAGCGCCGAATGCCGTTCGGCCACCTCAAAGACATCGGAGAACCCATGCCCCTTCTCGTTGTCCGCCGACAGTCGGGTGAGAAAGGGATCAAAGTTGCCACCGATTGCAGTGTCGAATATGTATCCAGAAAGGCTGGCCACGAAGGATTGGGCGAGGAAGCGGAAATGAAGAAGTAGCTTCCTGGACTGGGTCAGTGTGGGGAACAGATACGTCGCGATAGCTCGGTGGCTTGACATTCGGAAAAGAGACTTGAGCGCACATTCCACTACGGTTGACTGTCAGATTTTGTCCGCTCTTTATTGGGCTGAGAACGCACCTCGAAATATCCTAAGAATGAAAGTAAACATCCTCTGATACTTAGATAAAACATCAGGAGAAATTAGAATTTCCAACGGATGTGGAGGCTTATAATCCATGTACAAGAAATCCAGTGCCTCAATGCCTGATAATAATAAAAAGCGTCGTCAGTGACACTCTGACATTCTTAAAAGGCTTATACGCACACAAAGGATCCAACCACCTCTCTCGCCCAGTATCAGTAGGCAAGTCACGAATGGCAAAGCCCAGCCTCCACTCTGCCTCCTCAACGACCTGGCTTCGCTTCGCCATACCTTCATCTAACTCTACCTCCCGGTCTCGCCCGGTCTCTAACGAGTCCACGATCACAGTCCGCAAGAAGAAGCTCAAATCGGCGCCTACAGGCGGCCACATCTCGCGTTCCAGCAGATTGGGCGATAGACCAACCGCCCATGGCTGTGACTTGCTCGCCGCTGCTGCCTTCTTGCCACTCGGCACTCGTTTCCTCAAGGACCTGATTGATATTCCGTGCGCGGTTTTATCCGTCTCATATTCTCCCGCATCGGAGAACAGTACATCTATCAATCGCATCTTGAATGACGGTGCGGCGACGAGGAGATACGAACGCAGAAGAACGAGGTGGGACTGGAAGTTGAGATTACCGGGAGATTTAAGGAAGAGGGAAAGTAGTGATTCCGAGAGCGTAGATGCATGGCTGAGTAGATTCTTGAATGTCAGAGCAGATAGTTCAGAAAGTGTGGGTGTAATTGGTGGTAGCGTCTCAGGGAAGTCGTCGATGAATTTCTGTAGTGACGTATGCGAGTTGTCCTCCGTTTGACCCTCGGGATGCGGAAGCAAAGTGCCTGGTTCCAAGTCGAATGCGTAAAATGCTGCCAAGTCAGGATCTGCGGGAGCAGAAGCGGGTCCTGTCTCTTTCGCCGTCTTGATATCAGACGTATCTGAATTGCGTGATATTGGACGACAATTCCAAGCGGCATCAATATCCTTTCCTGCCCAAAGCCAACGGATGCTCGGATCCTGGACGGGAGAAATTAGCAGAGGATTGTCGGGTTGGGCAGTGCGGAACAGAATGAGTGACTTTTGCGCGGCTGGGAGAGCCTTGACGACGTTCGGAGGGAAGAATATAGGAAACGCCGTCTCGATTTTGCTAAGGACGTCAAAAATGTCTTCCTCGTCCTCTTCTTCGTCATATATATTCAGCTCTTGCTCTTCGTTCTGCCTCTTGCTGAGCTTCTGTGCCTTCGGAGAGCCACTTCCTCCAAGGCCGATGGAATATCCTACGTCCTGAATGTAGTCTTGAGAAGTGCTTGTCAAGATTGAGGCCATCATGGCGCGTATGATTTTCGGTGATTGGTGCTCGAAGTGGTGAACGAGATGTTTGTATACGCGCGAAAGCAGCAAGGTGGGCGACGAGTCCAGATGCTCGTAGGAAGAAGGGGATAAATCATTACTCTGAAAGGAAGACATTAGAGCAAGTAGGCGCGCACAGGTTGACTGAGTAATTACCCTGCCAAAGAGAGAGGCCAAAGCGTCCAGAATTTGTTCATAGATGACATACTCATTCCATATTTCGAGCAGCGGGAGGTTATTCTGTTGCGTCGAGAGCTGAGACCTGCTTGGCGGACATCGTGCAATGAGTTCCCTGAGGTAATCAAGGGAAGTAGAAAGCGAATGCGCGAGGGCGTGAATGGTAGGGCCTTCCTTTGCAGACCTAGCCCGTAGATCTAAAAGAAGGGATTCTAGCCGTCGAATAATGGTTCCGATTTTGAGAAAACGAGCGATCCAGCTGAAGCAGATATTAGAAAAAGAAATCATGTAGTGATACTTGGGCTTACCTGGAGCTCACGGTATCGTCTTTGCCGTCGATATGAAACCCATCATTGTCTCCGGTCTGCTTAAATCGTTCTTCATCTGGGTCCCACATGTGGTATCGCGACGAAAATCCAAGAACAACCATTTTGAGAGATTCCAATAGGTCAGCTTCAGTCAGCTTGAGTGGAGTGCGTATTGGTTCAGTCATATTTGGCTGTACGTGTTGTCTGACAGATGCATATGTCGATGCTTGCTGTTCAGAGAGATATGGAGTCGGCGACGCTTGCTGTGAATGAGAGGGTCTTAACCTATCCCATGACAAGATTCCATTCTATCTCAGAAAAGTAATTAAATAGAACCAACTATTGCACAGGAAAAAACGCACTTTCGCCCCTTTTCTTCGTTGTAAGGCATTGACCCAGAGCTGTTCCACTGCCGTTGGCGACCGTGAATCCTCCAAATCCTCGGGCAGCGTCAGAATTGCCAATTCATCCGGCAACTTCTCTACTCTAAGTGCTCGCAAGGGCAAATTGGTGTTCAGGTTCTCCAGCTTTAGACTATCCATTATGGGGTTCTGAGGCTTGTTCTCCAGCTCGGGAACAAAGAAACTTGGCGCGATACGGGGAAGTTCATTGAGGGGGTCATGAAATCTAATCCCAAGATCTTCGGAGATATCCCAGGTGTCGGACCACATGGCGGCGAGTGGCCACGATATCGACGGGTATAAATTGTTGATGGTGGTCCAAGTTCAACAGAGTCGCGAGACGCGTCTGAACGCGTCGACTGATCCCATGGGTGTCCGGGGTCTGGAGTCTGACCCAGTTTAGATTGGCGGGCCGGCCATTACACTCTTCTCTCAAAAATTCACGACGACGATGATGCCCGCACAAACCTTCGACGAACGCAGACTAGTCGGCGTACATGCTGAGCGAGTGACAAATGTGTCTAGCAGAGATTTCCCTGGACACTTTCCTGGCGAAGATCATTCTTGGGATCTCGAGAAATTCAAACAGGTGCCTAGTTATTGGTTCTGGTCCGGGTTTGCATAGGCTAATGAGACTGTTGAATTCGCGGGGCTACAGAACCTGAAGATCAAGGTCCAGAGGCTGTCACAACACTCTATTGACTTTGATATGGTTGGAGTGGATGCATCGATAGCAAATGCGTTCCGGAGGATTATGATAGCAGAGGTGTGCTCACAGATCTTTCTTGTCTTCTTCTCGCGTTGCTGACCGCTGAGCTATGCTATGGACTCTCTAGGTGCCGACAGTGTGCATAGAGAATGTATTTGTGTGGAATAATACCTCTGTAATTGTCGACGAGATCCTGTCACACCGACTGGGCCTGGTACCTCTGAACATAGATCCCGCTCTGGTCAAGATGAAAGCAGGTGCGTTCTGTTATACTATATCCAGGAAATAGAAACGCTGATCTGTGTATTGGCACACTCAGACATCAACGAGCCATCAACAGACCGAGACACCATCGTTTTCAAGCTCGAGATTACATGTGAACGCAACCCAAAGGCGCCTAAGGGGTCCCTCAAGCCGGAGGAGCTATACATCAACCACGAAGTCCTCTCATCGCATCTGCAGTGGTCGCCTGTCGGAGAACAGGAGGATGTTTTCAGAGCAAAACCGCCTGGCCCGACGAACCCGAACATCGTCCTCGCGAAACTGCGCCCCGGACAGTCTGTGAACATGGAAATGCACGCCGTCAAGGGTATTGGAAAGGACCACGCCAAATTCAGCCCTGTTGGTGCGTATGCATATATCACGTCCTGTACTGATCTTAATTGCAATTGTTCATGGACCTGAAATTTCTAGCCACTGCCTCATATCGTCTCCTCCCCCACATCAAAATCAAGAAACCCATTCCCCCTCACCTGGCAGAGAAATTCCAGAAATGTTTCTTTCCTGGCGTCATCAAAATTGACCCACGAACACGGGAAGTTAGCGTCGACGAGAAGGGCGTACGGAACGACAACGTCAGCCGAGAAGTACTGCGGCACCCAGAATTCGCCGACTCAGTAGAGCTCAGCCGTGTCCGAGATTATTTTCTGTGTATGTTTCCTTATACTCGCTTCTCCTTATACGATCTTCTCGAAGAACTAAACATCTGGCATCTTTTTCTTTTCTAGTCAACGTCGAATCTGAAGGCCCCTACGCCCCTGAACGGATAATGGTCGAAGCGGTGAAGGTCATGCGCGAAAAACTGTCAGTAATCCGCGAGGCAGCAGAGGCCCTCCGGGAAAAGTCGACCACTATAGATAACGACGTCACTATGGCAGACTCATAATTTTGGAGTCAAAAGCACAAAACGCATGCTCAGAATCCGATGAGCGCTTATTTTCTGTTGTATATATATCCTACTGTGCAATAATGGAAACAACTTGTAGATGGGTACATTTAGCGATGATCGATGAAGGGGTATGGGAATGTGAATGCAGTCCGGAACCGTAAGATACTAGTCATGTCATGATTCATTGTTGTGTTGCAGCATCTCTGGGGTGGTATTGGGGATAAATTGCTCCTTAGGATCCACATGCTGGATTAGTGGTGCGCCCTCTGTGTCCGAGTCAACTGATATTGGTGTGACCTCCAACGTTTGGGATGTGCCGTCAGTTGGCGTGTCCTTCGAGTTCCCAGCGGTTTCTTCGGTGGTGGTCTCATCATCAGCCTCTTCTCCTTCCAAATCCTGCACAACCACATCTGCAAAAACTTGGCGAAACACCTTCACAGTATCTGGCCCGAGAATAGCGAAAACAAGGGTATCAAACACGCCATGAAATTTGCCCCCAGGTACCGCCAGGAGGTCATAGAAGATCCTTGCCACCATTTCGACCTTGTTCTGGAAGACACCGGTGCCAAAGGAGCCTAGAACTAGGTGTTGTGCGCCGCGGATGTAAAAGAGATACAAGAGGCGTGCGATGCGCTCTTTCATTTCGTCTTCGATCTCTTTTTCTGTCTGTGCGAGAAGCTCCTTGAAGGAAAGAGGTTTTTCTTCTGGGGGCGCTGCGTCCGGGTGTATTTCTGTGGAAAGTGGACGCTTTGAGGTTGGGGAATTCATGACAGGTTTCGCTGATGTCGTACTAGCGGGGTCTTCTTCCACTCCAAGTTCAGTAGACGTCGAAGGCGGCGAGGGTGGGAGAGGAATCGATGCGGGGTCTGTCGCGTCGCCCATTTCAAAGTCTTCGCCGTTCCCTCCCGCTTCAGCGAGCCTGTGCTCTTCCGCGGCTCTCGCACGCGCAGCAGACCCAGCGTTCGACAACCTCTCCAAGTGTTGCTTTCCCTCTTTCTGCCGCTGCGCCTCCTCCGCCTTGCGCGCCTTGGCCTCGTTCTCTTGGAACACCCTGTATCTCGCGCGCACATCACGCATCTTGACCTGCCATTCCACCTGTTTGCGGACGTCACCTGCATTGACTGCCGCGGATGTGAGGATGTCGACCTCTACGGGAGGAAGCCATTCGCCCCTGTCGTCTCGCATCAGGACAACGCCTGGTGAGTAGACCATGGCGTGGGTGTACATGTGGTTATCCGGGTCCTGCTGATAGAGGTCGTAGAAGGGCTTTGCTGGTTCGCTCAGGAGAGAGTAGTATAGCGTAGAAACACGGGCAATGGATTCTTCCTTCAGGATTCGTTCAGTTATCGAACGAAGCACATCCATGGACATTCAATAAACAGCTCACTTGTGCTTGAGAACCGCTCAGAAATCCTCCCCCTGGTTTCTTTGCTGAAGCAAAGTTGAGCACGCCAACTGTTGCTGTTTCCATGTCATGTGTGGAATAAACATATTCATGCAATTTCCTCGCGCCAACCAGCGTTGAATACTCCTTGACGATAATCCGCGTCTGCCTAGTTGGGAAATCAACAGCTACCCAGCCTGCTATTTCCTCGTCGTCCGGCGGATAATACGCCGTGTCGCCATTGGTGCAATACATCCTCTCTAGGAGATCGTATGGCTCATCATAGCCTGGTGGCAGATATGCTCCCTCGTCGAGCACAGTAAGGGTTGTATCTGCAATCTCGCGCAGCTCATCTCGAGATAGTTTGGTAGAAGGCGAAGAGCGGCGGGCCTGGTAGCGTCCACGGGAAGACTGACGGAATCCCGGTGGTTTCTTCTCACTCTGAGATCGTGTTGAGGGTGAAGATGAGGAAGAAGGTGCGTTACGCGACGACGATGGTGGTGATGGCTCACGCCGATCGTTGGACGGACCGCTACCGTTTCCAGAGTTTGTAGTTCCAGAGTTTTCAGGTTTGAAGTATTTGCTCAACGTTGCCTGCTTCAACAAAGGTTGCGAGGACTTCTTGTCCGGATTGCGTCCGGAGTTTCTGTTATAAGCAAAAGGCGACAGTCAGAGGGGGCGGTACCATACAAGTGGTGGGTAACAGACGAGGACATCTATACGACTCGTTGTAGTACGAGCTCCTGAAGCTCGAAGATCAGGTGTAAGGCTGGCTTGATAGGTACCGCGGCAGGTACAATCACGATGATGGTTCAAGTAAAAGAGATTAAAGGACTACAGGCACGAGTCGTCCATTGACTAATTAAGCCAGTGAAGTGAACAGGGTGACAAGTCTTAATCTCGTCATTATGGCGAACGAGGGTTCAACAACATCATAATACAGATGCTATAGAAGAAGAATGGCTAAAGGATACATATGTAGTCCCAGAAACTAAATACAAATAATGTAGGCAATAAAAATAGTCATTAAATGTCGATAATTGAACGGAAAAGTCCTAAGCGATGTCCTGTCAGTCCACAACTATAGTGGAGGTTCGCGACGGCGAAAGTAGGCTCTTCATCTCACTGAGATCGCGGAATAACCGGTCGTGGCCATCCTTCCCCTCATTGCGTCCCGAGAATTTCTCCAGAGCAGCATGGAGGCTTAACCAGCCCGTCTCTCGTGGACGCAGGCGGCACAGCTTCAACAACTCAGGCACCCACACCTCTACAATCTCAGGCAGCCACCAGCGCCTGCTCGAGACCATTGAATGCAGCGTCTGGAAGAAAGCATCAAACTGGAAAATATAATCCAGGATGGCGTCCTTTGTATTCCCGACAGTGTTGAGAGCAGTTGAAGGCAGCGATTCTGGCGACACGCAGTAGTCCGCGGCACCACCGATAAAAAGGCAGAGATTGCGCATGCAGTCGAGCTGCAGGCGGCGACTGCTAGTGTCTCCCGTTTGGGCGGCATATGTGAGAATTCTCAAGCCATCCCCGGCGACAAAAGCGTCAATCACGGTAGGAGAGGCGTCCTCTAGAATGGGCTCGAGGAGACGCAATCCGGGCGCGATGAGTGTGCGAGACTCAACGGAGGATCCCAGACACTCCAAAAGATTGCTGACAAATTGTGGGTAATCTGTCTTCTTTAGTAGTTTGTCTGCTGGGTATAGAGTCGTAATTATGTCCTCCAGAATGTCGATGGGTACCTTCTTGATGTGTCCTTGCACAAACAGTTTCAATAAACCGCGTTGCGCAATGGGCCGTAGTTTTCGTCTTTCTGGAGCGTTGGTGTCTGTAGGGGTGAGTGCTAGAGACACCAGGCGACAGAACTCGTCGGTAATAACCTCCCACAGGTGGTCGACGCCGTAGATTCCATCCTCCGAGGCCTCGATGATGGCTGAGAAGGCAGGGATGATAAGTCGATAGAACTGGTTCCTCCGTTCTTCTTCGTTCCATATCAGCTTGCAGTCGTCCATGTTCCCTGTGATGTAACTCAGGGACAGGGCAATTGCACTGCGTGCATTCGACGCCATGGCGTGCTTTGTGAGCTGGAGGAGTCCAAGCATAACTGGGACAGCTTCCTTCTGTATATAGTCCTTTGGCCGGAACTGCAGTTGCGACACCAAGGAGCAACGCAGGAAGGAGTCCAACAGCCACTGTTGCACGCCGATGCTGATATCTGCGGACCCCACGATGTATCTTTCGAGATGTGACAATATCGCAAGCCTGCCATCTTTGTTGTCGGATTCAGCTCGCGCGACGGCCAGAGTGCAGCTAGCTATTGCTCGTACGTTATCGCTGACCGAAGCGCTGATCAAAGTGTCGAGAAGTACATAGAATGATGATGGCCATTTCTTTGACGTCCCGTTTGTCAAGCGCATCCAGGAGCGGCAGTAAGCCTCGGCGTTGTCGGCGTCCAAGACATACCAATGCGAATCGAGTGTCGAGTCCTTATGAAAACAATTTTTGAATTCCCCTAGTACTTGCGGTATGGCGTCACCGTTTCGAAGAATGTGGAAGGCAGTAAAGCTAAGGGGTAGCCCCCCAATGGCCTGCAAAGCAGCCAATTTTGGAGAGCTACCGTTTGGACAATGTTCCAGTAACCAGATCAATGATGATGCGTCAAGTTCATCATTGCGGTGGACCTGATCTGGCACAGCATCTGGCTCTATATAATGTTGTTGCATTAGAAAGAATACATATGGTAGAGGTCATCTGCACACACCTTCGATTTTATAAAGATTGGTTATCAACAATCCTTGCTCGACATCCTTCTGACTCCGCTTCTTGGCCTTATCCTTCCAAAATCGCATCTGCTCGGAAATCGGATGCTGGTATGGGCAGTCAGGATTTAGGAGGGAAAGCCACATAGAACCAAAATAGCAAGCGTAAACAACAGCCACGATGATGAAGGTCACAACAGTGACAGGGACACTGCCTCCCCAGAGCATGACAATGAGGCCGCCAAAGAATAGTAAGAGCGTAGCATGGAGGAGGATGGGCAATGCATGTATCACAGTCAAAACATGCCATGTTTGGAATTGGAGATACATCCGCTGACGCTGCCGGGCTCTATGTCGAAGGGATCCCGAGATGACGGGGCTGAATTGGAGCCATTGCTTTGCGAGCATACAGAACAGCGCAGCGGAAAGGCTGAACGCTAGTGCGACAAACCAAAGGCCGCTAACCCACTTCAGTTCCTCTGTGGTGGGACTAATGCTGGATGATGGGCTGGGAGGCAGGGTGATATTCTTGGACACAAGTAAAATGGCCAAGAGGGCGTTTGCGTAGTCCGAAGGGCCTGGCATGAGCAGTTGGTAGACCAAGATGATGAATGTCGTCAAGACGGCTGAGAATAAACCTGTCTGGAAAGAAAATATCAGAACACTGTGTTCATCGGAGGGGACTATCATACGCACAAAGACGAGGAGAACGTCGATACCTCTGTTGGACGCGTCCTGCATGCTTGCATCGGCTTTTGTCGTTTCTTCATTGTAGAGGGCCCATACGGCCGAATTCTCGGTTGTCTCTGAGTAAATATCTGAAAAATTGTTAGGAGAATATATGGGCAATTACTTATATTGCCTTACCATTACTTTGTTCATGAAAAGCAGATACAACCCCGACCGATGCATTGCGAGGATTCCTATGCTGTAGATAAGAACTACTCGCATCATGGCGGGGACTGATTGGTAGTCTGTTCAGCTCAATAGGCACTTCCAACGGCAGTGGCGACAATGGACTAGCGAAGAACATGGAGGGTTATTTGGTGCAGTACATGAGGGATGGTGAGGGATTCTGTCTTGAGGAGTATATATATCGTTGAGGATTAGGGCCGTGGCGCCTGTTCTGCGTGCGCCTTGTTCGTCTGTGATGAACGAATCAAGTCAAAATCCCGAGGCGGTGAACATGGATGATGCTTCAATACAGTGGGCATGCGGGCACGCAGTAGTTTTTTTGGCACTCTTGAGCAACCAACACAACGACTGCGCTGAACCAGTTCAGGTACTCAATCAAAGTCTAAGTTAGAATTTGATTGACCCATTCATTGCTTAGGCGCAAGACAAGTAATGACACGAGCAGCCTGGAGGGGTACAGCCCAGTGACTCGTTGACTGACTCATTTGTCTGATGAGATGATGGTGGTCGGAGATCAAGATGTGTGCGCAGCTGGCGTACGGCCTCTCCGTATCTTTCGTGGTACACCTCCCATGCTTCATTGAATCTTCAACCTGGCCTCAATGGTCCCCGCATCTTCCTCGGTCTGAACGCGTAGCTTGGCAACTTCAGTAGTGCTATTTGAACTTTGCGATCTGGTTTATGGTGCAGGTAGGTTGCTTTGCTGTGTGACTGTCTCAAAGCTCCATACCTGGTGGCTGCCTCATGTCTGGTGCTTCTAATTTGCTACAACCACATACCGGATTTTAGGATGACGGCTACGCATTGGTCTACCCGCCAATATCATGTTACTGCGCTCGCAGCACCAGTCATTCCTCTTCATCCAGTCAACCCATTCACCACCGGGCACCCGGTGCGCTCACACGCAACGGCGACGAGGCCTTCAACGCCACAAGGACCACAACCACATATGCACACTTTGCGACGTTCTCCACGCCAGCATTTCCCGCAACAGGCTAGCTTTTCACAAATGTATCAATCTCATGCCGATGGCGGACCACTGAACCAAGACCAGCCTGAGCAGCCTCGGAATTCGTATGAACGACCTACAAGTCGCCAAAGCCAATACAATGAACGGACTACCAGTCGTCAGGGTCACCATGAACAGCCATCGAGTCGGAATCATCACAATGTCCGACCGGAGAGTGGTCAGTATCAAAACACGCGACCAGAAAGCCGGCAGTATCAAAACATTCAACCGGAGAGTCGACGGCCTCAGAATGTGCGACCGGAAAGTCGCCAGTATCATCACCAAGGACCTGAGACCCACCAGGTCCAACAAATTCGGCCTGGAAGTCGCCTGGAGCAATATCTCAACCAGGCGGTCGCTCATGATATGGCGCAAATTCGCCCCCCCAGTCGATCGACTCGACCTTCCAGCCGCCCTCCCAGTCGCTTAGATGGCTCTGACCCAGTTCCGCCGCCTGGTCGGGTGTCCGAAAGGCAGCGTAGTCGCCACACCGATGCGGAAGGACGGGCTTTCCGAAAGGATATCGCGGAAACCACCATCGCTGCCATCAACAGGGGCATGGATGGGGTGGACTTGCGCAGTATCAAACGATACACGAAACTATACTACGAGGACGACAGGGACCTCATCAACTGGACGCGCCCTCCACGCTCGTTCTTTGGTCCGCCAACGACGATGGAAGTTAACATCGTCCCTCTCTCGACGCTCAAAGGCACGCGCTTCCTCACTGACACCCTGAAAGTGCGCGGCAAAATCGGCGTGCTCAATTTCGCATCTGCAACCCTACCAGGCGGTGGGTTCTTAACTGGCGCGCGGGCACAGGAGGAGTCCATCGCACGCTCCTCAACCCTCTACGTCGGGCTCACCACCCCCGCCGCGCGTCCTTTTTACGCAGCGAATGCTGCGGACGATCGCCGGGGGTTCTACACACACAGTATGATCTATTCCCCGGACGTGCACCTCTTCCGAGACGACGACGGCGCGTGGCTGCCGCCCCTCGCGGTGGACGTGCTTACAAGCCCTGCGGTCAATGCAGGCCAAGTGCGCCGTCAGGGACGCAGCACGCCTGCGAAGCTCGAAGAGCGCATTCAGGCCGAGATGCATGAACGGATGGGCCGCATCCTGGCCCTCTTTGAGAGGAAGAAGGTCCGCAATCTCGTGCTGGGCAGCTTTGGCACCGGGGTCTTCCAGAACGACGTCCGGGCTATGGCGGCAATCTGGCATGAACTCCTGCAAGCGCCTGGCGCCAGGTTTGCCGGGTCCTTCGACCATGTTGTTTTTGCGATTCCAGATGAGTCGACAGCGAAACAATTTCAGACTGGTTTCCGGGGTAGAACCTCTAGACATGAATGACTCTCGGTTCTGACAGGAGGCATCCTTCTCCTGTTTCTTTACTTTCTATCCACATCTCTATGATTGCCCAGTGCCCCCTTGTTACATATGCTTTCGATAACTATTGTAGAACAGCTACCTGTCTAGTCGTCTATGCTGCTGTGGTTTGTCCTTTAGTCTATACCCCATTACATATTGATGTACCACTCCTCTGCTAGCGCTTTGTACTTACATGTTGACCACCCTTGTATTACTCTGTATTACATGTCTCCACTCAGATTTATTCAGCCCCAATCACACACTGATAGTTATAATATCATGGAAAGCATAATGTAATTGATGGCATACAAGCATAGCAGTAGACGAAGTACAACAGTATGTAAGTAAAAGATCATTAGTACTTACAGCAGACAAGCAAAGGTAAGATCAGCGAATGGGTAACGAAAATGAGAGGAGGTATGTGGGAGAGTTCGGTCAAGCAAGACGATTTTGAGGTCTCAGGTGAGCATGAGCTCAGCAGGAGGATGAACACTCCCGGTAGGAGTTGTTAAGTCAAGACGACCAGCATTATGCCGCAGGTGCAGGGGAAGCAGGGGCGCCTGCAAGAAATTAAATTGAGTAAGAATTTAAACCGGAAACGCAAAAGGAGATGAATATTAGTTCTTACCACCTGGAGGGCCACCACGGCCGCGTCCGCCACGCCATTCACCGCCACGGCCTAAAAGCAAAAAATCAGTCCGCATTTTTGGAAGTTGAGCATATGGTCTGCGTACCGCCACGGTCACCGCCGCGGAATCCACCACGACCCTCGCCGCCACGGTGCCCTCCACGTCCCTCGCCACCGCGGAATCCACCGCGTCCCTCACCACCACGGAATCCGCCACGACCCTCACCACGGAAGCCACCGCGACCCTCACCGCCATGGAAGCCACCACGACCCTCACCACCATGGAAGCCACCGCGACCCCTGCCTTCACCACCGCGGAATCCGCCACGGGGTCCATGACCACGCTCGCCGCCACGGTGGTGGCCGCCACGTCCACGTCCACGCCTCTGAGTTTGGGTGAAACCATCATCTTCAACAGCGGTGGCGTCTTCAGCAGCAGCAGGGGCAGCACCGCCGTTCACAGCGGGAGCATGCGCCGCAGCCTGGGGGGCAGCTGCAGGAGCGGCAGCAGGCTCGGCAGGAGTCACAGAGCCAGAGGTACCGAACTCGGCCTGTAGACCAGCAATTGAGGGAAGACCTCCCTCATCATCGGCAGCCCAGTCAATAGGACCGTTTCCGTTGGCCTATATTTATACTTGAGTAACGGACGCGTGTAGTTCCGATTTATACATACCTCCTCAGTAGGGGCAGCCTCCTCGGCAGCGTGGCCATTGGCGACTCCTTCGTGACCAGCCGCGTCGGATTTCTCAATCCACTCGGCACCCTCCTCAAACGAAGTAGTCTCAATCTCACTTGCTTGCATGAACCGGAAACCTCCAGATGTAGAAGGAGGGACACCGGCAACTGGTGTCTCAATCTCCACAATGGAGTTTTCGATGGTGGCAGGCTGCTCCTCAGGAGCGTCTTCTTCTTGAAGAGGAGGTGTGGGAACGCGGGGAGGGTTGAATGCGTGTTGGGCAATTTCCAACAGGCGCTCCGCTAGAGAAGGCAATGTTAGTTGTGAAGTATCGTGTGACGCGTGAGGACATACAAGAAACACCGTCAATCTCTTTTCCAAACAGAATGCAGTTGAGGGCAGCCTCTTTGCGCTCCTGATCGTGACCGAGAAGAGCATCGGCCGCAGAGAAAATGGCGTTACTTTCGCTGGCGTCGGCCAGACTGGAGATGTCAAGGACCCCAGCAGCAAGCGATGACCGAACGCGGAGAAGGTCGACAAGCCCGTTGGCTTTTGTGACGAATGCAGCCTAACAGTAAAGAGGTGTCAGCTGTGGTCTCCCATGCACGCAACAAATAACATACCTGAGCAGCAGAAACTGCGCCACCAATGCGCGCCTTTTCGGCCTTCTCCGCTTCCAGGCGCTTAATGGTAATTTCTTGAACAAGTTCCGATTCGTGGACCTAAAAGCAGTTTGGGATGATTGATTCAAAATGGACTATGTATACCCACCTCAATGGCTTTCTTGACTTCCTGAAGCTCCTTTTGAACAGCCTCCAGCGTAGGCAGGGTCTTGAGGGTGCGCCTCTGATCGTCATTGAGTTTCTCGACATCCGTGGAAGCATAGACAGTTATCCGTGACTACAGTGCAACGTTCAATTACTTGAAAGGGAGATATAATTTGAAACTCACAATCTTCTTGGATGTAGCCTTGAGGCGCTTATGGACGAGGTCGACAATGGGGCTGGGTTTGAGCAGAACATCCTCCTCCGGGATGGTCACGCCCTGGGAGTCGGTCCTGGCGATAAGTTCGGGAGCCAACACGCCCTCCTCGACCTCAGAGGGTTCAGGGGCCGTCTCGATGAGGGCGGCGGAGGTTGCGTCAGCGACGGTAGGGGTAGGGGTAGTCTCCTCGTTGTCACCCTTGGCCTTGGTCTTTCTCTTCTTCTTCTGGCTTTTTGAGAGGGGGGCTGGAGGGGGAGCTCCGGGGACGATGCGCTGGGTAGTAGGCTCAGACATGGTGTGCTGGGATGTATATGTGGGGTTGGAGATGATGAGCTGGTTGGAGTTGAAGGCAAAAAAAGCGACGCGTTATTTCTCACGACCGTTGAACCTCTTCATCACCTTCTCATCCACATCTAGGCCTTCATCGCCCCCCGCCACTGCAGGTTTCACGCTGACATGCCAGAATATTGTAATCTTGTATTTATGACACTAGTTCATCATGTATCTTTTCTCTGGTTGTCCTTGTCTTCATGACTCGAAGCATGTCACGACTACTCAGTGTCTTTTGGTCGAATTGCAAGAGTGATATGTGAGTCCCATTTGCCAATATTTCCGTGTTTGAGAGCATGTGGCTGATACCAGTACACTTCAGAATATGACCACCCTGGTCAGCCGCCAGGTTATGGCCCTAAGATGAGACGCTGCTGTCGCCGTCTTCTTGCAAGCCTCCATGGATGACTTCAGCACGAACCGCCATGCCGATAGTCCTGTCAAGATCCCTCCTTTGCCGTCGCGTCACCCAGACCTCTGGTTTGCGGACGGCAATATTGCCTTGGTCGCAGGTGGATTCTATTTCAACGTCCATCAAGGCCTTCTTGCGCGCCATTCGACTCCTCTGGCCGAAATCATACAGGCATTAAAGGCAGAGGAAAAACAAGCGCGTCTCATTGAGGGGAACATTGTCCTTGAGCTCGAAGACAAGCCTGTCGACCTTTGCCGCTTCCTCGTTGCACTATATGATGGCGTGTAAGTCACCCACTTTCACGACCCGAATAATTTCATCAATTCTCCTTTGTAGATCCGGAGTGAAATACGATACCCATAACTTTGAGATCGTTTCTTCTCTCCTGCGGCTGTCCACGAAGTATTGGGTTGAACATATACGCAAGGATATTCTCCGTGGGATGGCTACTATCTGGCCCAAGACATTACCAGCATGGGAGCTCCGAGAAGCGGATGCTACAGACGCAACGGGCGTCTACAAGCCGCGTACAATATACCCCCATCCGGTGTAAATATGATCTCTGTCTTACTTTGCAAAATTCACCTTCATTCACCTTCGGTCAGACTCGTAATCAACCTAGCGCGAGAAGTCAAAGCTCTCGAGCTCCTTCCATCCGCTTTCTACGATCTCTCGCGCTGCGCGGCGAGCGAAATATCCTCCGGATACCTCACCCCAGGCCCCCCAGAGCACGCCGAGCTGCATGTCCTCTGCGACGAAGATCTCATAGGCACCCTCCGCGGGCGCGAACACGCCTCGCGCTTCCTCTCCACCTTCGTTGTCAACGAGCTCGAAGGCCGGGAGCCGTCAGTCAACTGCGTCCACCGCCACGACCCCGACGCCTTCCGCAAGCGCATCTGCCAGGCGACGTTCGAAGCGACGACGTTCGAGATCCTGCGCGACGTGAACGGCGTCGTGTTCCACCGTAGCTCCGACCCGCTCTTTGCGATCATGGATGCAGATTTGATGCAGACGCGCAGCGACGCGACGGGTGGCAGGCTTAATTTGTTGCACCGTGCATGTGAGCATTGCAGGTTGGAGTTTACGGCGACGGTGGATGCTGCGAGGGAGGAGTTGTGGCATAAAATCCCGGGATGGTTTGGCCTTCATGTCCCCACTTGGCCTTGACTCGTTACATTGGGATGCATTTGTCTTTGGAAATGTTCATATCTCCTTTTCATCAAGTTGTGTGGTTGACTGATGTTCCTGATTGACGACGATGGCATGATCAACACCTTGCGAACGGAGCTATATCTTGGTGATTCTGTTATGAAGACTTAGATAGCAGATACAAACTATTGAGCAACGAACTAGATACACAAGTACATGCTGCTAAATTGAAGAGTCGGGAACCAGAATATCTAACTCGAATAATTACAAGAAGAATAGATGGCTACAAACACGACAAAGTGGATTAAAGCACCAGTTAAGCACGGGTACGTACGAACTGAAGCTCCTCATTACGGGTAATTAGCGGATGGAGAGGGACTGTGAAGTTATGGTCAATGTTATAAATGTCCGCTTTATCATGCACCATCCTCAAAAGACCTTTACTCCCTTCCCTTAGGATGAAAGTTGGACTTTCACCACCACTAGATTTCCCCATAAAAACCTCTTCAACCGATGGAACCGTCAGAAGTGCTTCGCCAGACAAGCTATCGAGCACGAAGATGTGGAGTAGCTCCTCCGGGTTGAGGATTGGTTTTTTGGTGCTGGTGTAAAGAAAATCTATGGCAATGAGGCGCTCGGCCTTGTTTGAAGGCCACATGCGCATGGTGATATCGGTATTGGGCAGTGGACTTGTCCAGACAATGGTGTTGCGCCCTGGTTTCAGCTGCATGGATCAGATATAATGTCAATGTCAATGCCGCATAATAATGTGAGTAATATAACCACTCACGCCCAAAACATCTGAGGCAGGGACTTCGAGTACTCCTGCTGTCTGAATCGCCTCAAGCAGCTGTTCACATGCTTCCTCTTTGCTACATTGATTCGCTGATGCGTATGCCGCGATCTCTGCATCAACAAACTGCGTGCAGGAGTCCTGGTCGTCGGGGCCCTGGTAGTTTGACAGTAACAAAACGCCGTCAAGGGCATCTCGAGGGGTGAAGTTGGGAAACTTTGTCTGGAGGAACTGAGGCAGGGCAGCCAGATCGCCCTGATACTGTGATGTAGCCATATCTCGGTAAATTCGTCAATGAGACTTTGTCGGGTGGATTGGGAATGTGTCAAGAAATAGGCGCTGAGACTTCAGTTGCACGGGCCGAGCTTTCAATTTGCGGTCACGCATCACGCCGCGTTACACGCGTTCCGTCTGAGTGTATTTAGGCGCTTATCGGACAAATGGCGCTCCTCGATGGCCGTTTTCTTTTGAGGGTGCTGTAAACAGCACTTGTCCCAAAGACCGGTCCATGACTGTACATGTACAGACTTCAGTGAATCGTGTGGGCGTTAACATGGTTGTGTGACGATTTTGATTGACCTTCCTGAATGAGCCTAAGTGGAATGATGGCATCATTGGCACCTTTCGGCCATATCTGTGACGCCCCTGAACGCCTCTTGAACCGAACTCGTCACACCCTTCCACAACACTCCTACATACCTTTGAGAGCTTCCAGTACTATGCCCTCTTTTCTGACAGAGGACCAGGTCAATAAGGTACCATCATGCGATCGCTGCTCAGGTGGATTCATCTAAAGCAACGACCTAGTTTCAAGCAGATGGGTACGACCAGACTCGCTTGCCATACCCAACATGTCATGGGTTTAACGATTTGTTCAAGATATCTCGTCATACCCGGCTTCCTGTCTACTGAGGAAACCAACGCCCTTCTAACTCGGTCTAAAGAGCTTCTGGACGAGTTTGACGTCGACAACCATCCTCGCGTGCGTCCAGCCTTATATCACAACTTTCAAAACTCTCAAGCGCCGGTTCATTTGTCTGTGATCATGTAGACCAAATTCACGACAAGCGACAGGGACCACGTCGGCGATGACTACTTTCTCAACTCCGGAGACAAGATGTGCGTGCGCTTACACCTCTTTTGAACGCTTTGGGCGACTAACCTCTTGCGATATCATCCAGTCGTTACTTCCTGGAGGAAGATGCGGTGGACTCGGCAGGCAAATTGACCAGGGAGAAGCAGAACTCTGTGAACAAGATTGGCCATGGTGCGTGCATCTGATTCTTGTCACTTCCCATCATGCAAACTAACATCTAGCATCCATGAAGCTCTTCACGAACTGGACCCAGCATTCCGCAAAGTCACCCTGGAGAACGAGAAGCTTAAGACGCTCGTGAAGGACTTGAAGTTCCATAAGGATCCAGTCGGTATGTACGTTACATGGCCTAACTCAGGAAATATCCTAACGGAACATTGTCAGCTTTGCAATCTATGGTGATTACGAAGCAGACACGGATTGGAGGAGAAGGTCAGTGTATCTTAGTTTTATCAGATTTTTCCTTCACTCAACGCTACTTCATGGTAGTCCCTGAACATAACGACTCGTATGTCCCTCAGAAAGTACTCAAAGCGATTGCTCTTCTAACCTCGTCGCCTGGTAAAACGAAGAACATTCTTGGTGCGCATTTTGATTCAAGCACGTCACTATGCCCACTAACTCTGACTCCTGTATCGTTTTAGTACACTAACCCACCATCCGCATTGGGCTTCTGGATTGCTTTGGAGAAGTGCACGGCAACGAATGGCGCGCTCTCTTTTCTCCCTGGCTCTCACCTCACAAGTCCTATAACCAAACGGTTTGTTCGCCTTGGAAAGAGCACGGGCTTTGAGCAGCTGCCCTTATCTCCCGAAGAGCAAGAACAGGTGAAGACCGGACCGCAAGGAGAATATATCCTGGAAACTTGCGATCCAGGTAAGTGGTCGTTTTAGCATATAGGACATCAGTCTGTATTGACATCGATGGCAGGGGACCTTGTTCTAATCCACGGCTCGGTCCTACACAAATCTGAGCGCAACACCAGTCCGAAAACGCGGTTTGCTTATACTTTCCACATGATAGAATCGCCTCCGTACGCGGAATACGATAGCAAGAACTGGTTACAGCCTACCGAAGAGATGCCGTTTTCGAGGATTCTCCCGCAAGCCGAAGTCCACTAGTATTTTTGTGTATGCGAAGCCTACAACACAATGTATCCAGTATGTATGAAGCATTGATTTATTCAGTTCATGCTTGTATCAGAAGATAGCCAGGGCGCTGACGGCAAATGTCAATTCTCTGAATACTGATATCGTCTGAAAGACTCACTTTGGTGGACTCGCGATTCCGTTCACGACATTAAGTGGGCTTGAGGTGACGAAAAAGGAATACCTCCCCAATTCTTTGCAGACTTTACTCAACTCTTCCAGATCAAAAAATTCGCCTATGGGCGTCTAGCATATATGAAAATCATCAAGTTGAGTTTATTTGTTTCTGCAAGTCTGTTAGAAAGTGCTTACACCCCACAATGGCAATAGGTAATCATGCAAATTCCACTTTTCAAGTTTATTGGGGCGAACTTCAAACGCTGGTGTATCGGCCGCGACTGCCGCAAAGTGGTGGTCCCTTGAGCCGCATGATTCAAAAGAATTCTCCTATGCCAAAAAATTTCATGGAGTTCACACACCACAGCCATTGCACCTCTTCCATCCCCTGGCGTAGCCCGACTGCCCTCGTCTGCCCTCCAAACGCGTCTCTTGCCTCCTGCGTCGCATTCTCGTACGCGTTGACAAACCCCATGCGGATGAAAAGGATGTCGCCCTGCTCAAGCACCACACCTTGCTTCTTGACGCACTCGTCGAGGTCGTTTGCTGTGACCTCGTGGTAGTCGTTTGGCACATAGGAGATCCCTTGCTCCTGTGCGTAGGAGTAGTAGTCGATGAGCACCCCGCGCCCGACTATCTTGCCTTGGAACGCTGTGGAAAATGATACCTGTAAGGTGCTCATGGTTCCCGAGTTTTACATATGTTTGATCTGACCATGAATTCCGTTGCGCCCAGCCTTCTCAAATGCGGACACCTTTCCTACACCAGCAGAGTCCACCACTTCGTCCGAGGTGAGACCATTATAAAATTGTCCTGGATACACCCTCATTAATCGATTATCCATCTCAACCCTCAGAGTCGCGAAATCACATCAACCTACCCGTCTCATAGTAGCTACAATGGCGAAAGCCATCCCACTGCGAACTGCATTGCGTGTTGAAATGCACCTCGTCGTCCATAATCACTGGGTGCGTGATCGCAGGCATTTTAAACGTCTTGTGTTCCAGGCCCTTCCGGCGGTAGCCCGCTGGGAAGGGCTTGTGCAGCTCCCAGTTCAGCGACACCACTCTGCCGTGTTTCACTTCATTTCGCGACGCGTGTAGGATCCGCGATGGGGTGAGCAGGTTGAGCGAGCCGAGCTCGTCCGGGGTGGGTGAGGAGGATAGGTGTTCGTAGAAGCCCCATATCGCTCCTGTGATAGGTTGCGTTTATTGTTAGGATGGACGACGAACACGGGTGCTGTCAAGTTAAACCTCACCATTTGGGTCTCCGGTTTGGAATGGTAAATCAGAGAGTGCAGGAAATTTGACGTCGTCGAAAGGAGATGGAGCAGCCATCAGACTTGTTAGGCAGGCATATGTTTGGTTGGACAATTTATACTCGAATCTCAGTCATGTATCAATATTCACAGTTGTTCTTATAGGTCTGGATGTCCGTTATTCTTAGGCTCCTCTATTTGTGACGCAACTTCTCCCAGCCCTGAAGAAATTCTCCAACAGTGATGGAGTTACCGGACCTTGACCGGACCGGCACAATCTACCACCAATGGATAACCCGTGGATCTCTGTTGCGGCATCGTGAGTTTCCTGATAAAAGTGAGTCCACTGTCCAGTCAAGTGCGAGGAGAGTTTCAATATTCACCCCTTGACATTGATATCAGAAGATAGCAAGGGCGCTTGTAACAAGTGTTAGTTCCCGCGACGTAAACAATGTCCAAAAGCCTTACTTTGGTGGACTCCCGATTCCATTTACAACATTTAGCGGGCTAGATGTCACGAAGAAGGAATATCTCCCCAGTTCTTTGCAGACCCTGCTCAATTCCTCCAGGTCAAACATTTCACCGACGGGCGTCTAAAATTCCAATTTCAAGGTCAATACATCCAGTACATCGGGCCTGGCAACGAATACTTACACCCCACAATGGCAACAGATAATCATGCAACCCCCACTTTGCAAGTTTATTGGGCTGAACTTCAAATGCCGGGTTATCACAAGCAACTGCCGCGAAATGATGGTCCCTAGAGCCACGGAACATTGGACAGGCTACCATACCTGTAAATGAACCATACGCACCATAACCACTGTACCTCCTCCATCCCCTGGCGTAAGCCAGCCGCCCTGGCCTCCCTCCCAAAGGCGTCCCTATCCTCTTGCGCTGCATTCTCATATGCGGTAACAAACCCAGTCCTGACGAACAGGATATCGCCTTGCTCAAGTACTGTGCCTTGCTTCTTGGCGCATTCATCTAGGTCACTCGCCGAGACTTCGTGGTAGTCGTTCGGAGCGTAAGAGATACCGCGTTCCTGTGTGTAGGCATAGTAGTCAAGAAGCACGCCGCGCCCGACTATCTTGCCTTGGAATGCTAAAAGAAATTGCTTTCAGACGCTCAATATGCTGGAATTTCTTATGACTACAATCTTACCATGGATCCCGTTGCGCTCAGCCTTCTCAAACGCGGACGTTTTACCCACACCGGCTGCGTCCACTACTTCCTCTGTGGTGAGGCCATTATAAAATTGACCTGTACTTCCCCCGATCAGGCCATTGTCTACACAGATCCAAAATCACATCCACGCACCCGTCTCACCAAGGCTATAATGCCGAAACCCATCCCATTGCGAGCTGCACTGCGTATTAAAATGCAGTTCGTCGTCCATAATCACAGGGTGCCTAATCGCGGGCATTCTAAACGCCTTGTGCTCCAGACCCTTTCGCTTGTGGCCTGCTGGGAAGGGCTTGTGCAGTTCCCAGTTGAGGGACACGACCTTACCGTGCTTGATCTCGGTTTTCGACGCGCGCAGGATCCGCGCCGGAGTGAGCAGGTTGAGCGAGCCGAGCTCATCTGGCGTGGATGAAGAGGACAGGTGTTCGTAGAAGCCCCATATTGCGCCTTTGAATTAATATTGAGGCATTCAGCAAGTCATCGTTATATTGCTCGCACTAAATATCCACCTTTAGGATCGCCATTCTTGAATGGTAACTCAGAGAGCGCAGGAAACTTTACGTTGTCAAAGGGGGATGGTGCAGCCATTGGATTTGCCAGGTAGGTATACTTGGTCGGATAACTTATGCTCAGCGTTTATATAGTATAGTATAACCGATTCTCAGGTGTTCTCAGCCATGCATCTATTCAAAATCAAAGTTCTTTTTATGTCTTTCTCTGCAATGCGCTCGTCTATTTGAGGTTCCGCCCTCCCAGCCTTGGAGTTGATGAGCGAAAGTAGTCACTGGACCCATGCGGTAACAGGTCTCTTACCACCGATAACCAACCCGCGAATCTCTATCGCGGCATTGTACAGCAGGTGACCAAATACATCTTATATTTGAACCAACTAACATTCATACCATAGAACCGGGGTGGAGCGCAGCACCATGAGCTTGTTTGCGGGGCATTGCCTTGCAGAGGCCCTTGTATGGCTTTCTTTTCTTTCTCTTACTACTTGGTGACATTTCAAAGCGTATTTTTCGTCTACCAACTTACTGGCAGTAACTTGGGGCCATCAGCGTGAGCGAACAGCCACCCATCACTGACCATCAAATATTTTTGATTGAGCGCTTCTTTCTTTCCGCTTTTGTTCTCCGAACCTGCAAGATGCCATGCAACCCTCTGAGTTCAAAGCCAAACCAAACGATGTCACGGCCAAGACCCTACGAGAAAGCTTCTATGCTGTTTAAATCTAAATCATCGCGAAGTGCAGCATCACAGAGGAGGCAGACCAGTTACCAGAATGATCAAGTTCAAAGTCCCGAAACACCCTTGTGATGTTGCCAATCCGCAAGCGTCAGTCGTGTACGACGAGTTGCATTTCTCGTTAGGCAACTAATGCATAAGATGAGTGGTGCTACACATTGAATATGTTATGATGTTTCTTCGTCGTAGCATGTATTGCTACCCAAAATCAGAAGGTCATTCTAGGTCTTGATGTTTCCAATATTCTCGTCTTTTTCTGGTTCTACCCCTCCCAGCCTTGGAGATGCAACCGGTCAGCGAATGAAGTCCCTGAACACATGCGATTATGAACCTCTTACCACCGATAGACAACCCGCGAATCTCTATCACGGCATCGTGGGTCTTCAGACGCAGCTGTGTAGGCTCCAAGTCCAGCGTCCGCGAGAACCAGCTTTGCGCCGACTTCTTGAGCTGCGTCAATGGCAAGGCCCATATCTTTCTTCATGAGCTGAACCTAGAGACAAGGCCGCAATCGTCAACCACAAATAAAACCAGGAATCCCCGGAATAGATACCTTGAACCCTCCCTCATACCCCTTGCTCGTAACCGCATCAGGACAAACCCCAGGAACAGGGTTCACCGTATCATTCACCCAACTGCCCCCAGAGCTCGTGCTGAACACCCTCTGCAGCGTCCCCGGCTCGATGCCCAGCCGCATCCCGAGGTTCATCGCCTCGCTCGTCGCTAGCGCAATCATGCCGGACAGGTAGTTGTTGCTCAGCTTCGCCGCGAGCCCGAGCGACGGCCCGCCTAGCGTGTAGACGTTCGTCCCCATGGTGGACATGATCTGCTTGAGCAAGGGGAGGTCAGGCGCGTCGGCGGCACACCCGAGCATGATGGTGAGAGCGCCTTTGGATGCGCCTACGGTACCGCCTGAGACGGGTGCGTCGAAGAAGCGGGGTGGGTTGGCGTTGTTGGATGCGTGGCTTTGGAGGTGGTGGTCTTGTAGTTTGCGTCCGACGAGAAGAGATGTCGCGATGTCGATGGTCGAGCTTTCTGAGGTTGAGTATCGACGAGTCATGGCGCCAGCATAGACTGAGCGGAACGTACCAGTCGATGAAGAGTTTTCCGGATATGTCAGACGCGGCGACAACCCCTGAGGTGCTGTCGAGGTATACTTGGCGGACATGTTGCCCTTTAAGAGTAATCGTTCAGCTGATTGCGGATGCATATATACTATCCTCTAATTGCCTTCGGGGACAATGGTAATCACACATTCCTGGACGAGCGGTGTTAGAATGACCAGTTGAGAATGTAAAATTCGTTTGGCGCACCGACTTATCTGTGACCTCTTTGGCTGAGCGGCAACCAACAGTATCGTGTACTGAGCTGCTCATGAAACTGTTCACCGCTTCATTGTTTATGTCGTAAACGTGAAATATGGTGTCTTCAGGGGCTTTCTCGTCAAGTTGTAATGCCATTGGGAAGCCCATGGCGCCGAGTCCAATCCATCCGATGCTTTTTGGAAAATCCATATTGGGCCAGTGGACGCAGAAAAAATTCCTGGAGAAACTGGTATAAGAATGATACACTGCAGAGCAAGTTGTGCGCCGTTTCGTCAATCGTCCTCTGGTGGGTGCACCCACGATATCTAAGTTTGGACTGACCATCTATTTTTGGACCTGTTGCCGAATTCTATTCCTGGATCTGTGACGCAAGCAATCACACAAGATAACGCTTTGAGCCGTGCCTGTTATGTTGATGCTTGACCTCGCGCACTGCGCTAGACGCCCACAACCCATAAAATGCGCAAGACGCCTCTGTAACTAGAGCCCTTACTGCGTCGGCCGACATTGGGATTCTCAGGGGTACTAATCACCGATACACAGATGGGAGCGGAGGCCCGTCTACTACCGTCTGGGAGGGACCGCTCAGCTGACTAGATTGTGGAAGATAAAAGGTGCGCGGGTTCGCGACTTTTCTCATCTGTCAACCCTCTTCCTGAAAGCAAATATTTCACGCAGGATGTCCGACAAACAGAATGCGGCGGCCCACAAGGAGCTCTACGATGCTGGACTTGTCGTAAGGCGCGAGGTCATGGTATGTGCAAGATTTTAGCCATGAAAAACAAGACGACGTTGATCAGATTCGACGGGTAGGGAAACGCATATGTGGATAATCAGCTTGCCCGGGTAGGTGCTTGGTGCATAGGCCAGCATATAGCAGTGAAATATTGATAACAAGAGCGCATATATTAGGGGACATCCGAGTTTATGGAGCCTATGCAAGAGCTCGCTACTTCGGTGATTAATGTCTTCGCGACTATGTGGATGATTTTCTCACTTATAATCGAATAGGCTGCTTGGGGTACCATTTGGACCAGACCAGGTCTAGAACGAAAGCAACGCAGTCTCATTGTCATTGCGCTCTTAGCTGCGCAAGGGAAAGAGGCGGAGGTCAGTAATATCTCGGTCCTCGCAGCTGGCCGCGTTGTTCATTGTGACTGAACTACTTCTACGTTTCTGCTCATTTCTATCTCCTCCATTCCACAGCTCACTGGTCATATCAGGTATGTAGTCAGCACAATGATTTGTTTCAGGCGGTCGTTAATTGAACTAATCCTCCCTTGTAGAGGCGCAGTCAACAACGGCGCTACAGAAATTGAGATCCGTGAAACGCTGCTGCAGACGGCGACGTACAGCGGTATACCCACTGGCATGTGGGCTTTCAGAGTTGGCGACGCTACTATCAAGCAGCTGAAGCAGGAGAAATTACTTCCTTCGTAAAGCCAAGTTATCAAGAAATATCATTGCTTGTTTGAAGAGTCAAGTGTGCCTGAGAGTCATGTTCGGATTAAGAAGATACGCGCTCCAAATCTCAGTTTCCCCGGATCTCAGCGCCGTCATTGGAGAGACGATGTGTCAAAAAGAGCTGATGTTGGCGCTCGCCACAGCCAAGAGGAGGAGGAGGAGGAGCGGAGGCGGTGGGTGAGATCGACGTCACGTTTCCACGGTCCGCAAGAATTTGAACCTTGTCTCTGGCGTCATAGACTTGTTTCTTACTCCAGACCTTATAAGGCCTCCGTGTCTCTCCTCCATTCACTCCGTTAACCTCGTCGCCCCGCCCCACGCCAGTCCCCTCCCTACTCCTCATCCCACCACCTGAGCAATCATGGCAGCCAAATCAGCCGTCCCAGGACTCCTATTCTGCTTCGCAGCAATGACGCTGCTGATTTTCGTACGTCCTGCCCGCGATACGCCCATCGATGAGCAAGACTGACATCGGTGCGTCCGCAGGCTAGCGTTGCAGTGCCAACTTGGGACAAGGTCTCGTTCCTCAACGTAGGCAATTCAGGGGCGAATCAGTTGAAGTACGGTATCTTTGGGTTCACGGGAAGCAAGACAGGCATTGGCTACAACTTCACGTTCGTTCATGACGCTTCATTTCTGTTCGCCGACGTGTCTAAACCGCTTCTTGTTATTAGCAATGATAGTCTCAACTCTAGAGTCCTTCACAATCTCACAAAGACCCTCATTCTCCACCCTATCGGTATGTTCATCTTTTGGATATGGTGTCCGAATGTCGTCAACTAACTGCTACTTGTGTAGCTGCTGGTCTCGCTGGTCTGGCATTCTTCGCTGGCCTTTTCGGCGCGGCTTTCCATCGTGCAGGGACTATAATGATGACCCTGCTTGCTGGCCTGGCCCTGCTCACAACCTTCGTGATCTGGGTAATCGACATGATCCTCTTCGGTATCGCCCGCCAGCGGTATCGCGATGCGGGTGACAGCGCACAGTACGGCAACGGCAATTGGCTTACATTAGGAGCCCTTGTCGCCCTTCTCCTAGCCTTCTGCACTTCGGCGTGCGGTATCTTCGGCCACTATAGGCAACGACGGGACTATGCGTACTAATTTCTGTTCTGGACCGCCGCCTCTTCACCCTCCCTGTAAAATTTAACGGTGTCACGAAAATAATCCAACCCCTCACGATATTCCGACGCCACTAACCAGGACTTCAATATGTACTTATTCATTCTCTAACGACCCTCTACGTTCAACGGAATCCTACACCACTGTATCTTTAATAATTTGTAGTACTGCTTTCTTCGTTCTTTCCTATCTCACTGTCAAGTGGTGGGATTTTTCTCTTGTTTTGCACGCTGCTTTGGAAGGGGCGGCTCGCTCTATTTGCTTGAGACTGTCTATCTTGTCGGATATTCTTAATTTCCTTTCACAGACATTTCGTCCTCATGCCCAGTAATGCACTATTTTGTGTAATTTCCGTTCGACCTTCCGTTGTCAGTGCAATGTATTATATAGTCAAGTCCAAATTTCAAGCTCGTCTCCAGTGTGTGTAGCACGCGAAGACACGGTAAACTGGAAGCAGAGCGCTTGATCTCGGCAAATTGATACACATCTTGACCTACAACTTTCACCTCCTCGAGCCTTTTCTCGGTAGTCTTGAATGATGTTCATGCTCCATATGGCTCGAAATCATGAGCAAGACGCTCGGGGATTACTTCACCTCAAGACGGCCGTCTTACGGAATTTTAATGCATGACAGCAGGTCGGGCTCATGTAATTTGATTGGGCTGGGCCCGTGTAACTACAGGTGCACAACGACCGCCTCCTCTCACAAAAATAGTCCCCCCTTCTCAGAACCGTCAGTGACTTCTAGCGGGCGCCGATGAAGGACAAGAAGCCTGTTCTCAGAAAAGACATCACCACTGCTCCGGTTCCGGCTCTCTTCCAAACCAATCGTCCTCCCAGTGATGACGAAGTGGCGAAAATCAAGCTTGCAATCACTCGCGCCGAGGGAGAGATTGAACACCTGTGCGACCTCTGGGTGTGGAACGTGGAGCTGGCGGAGCGCGAGCAGAAGGCAGTCGACAGCCTGCGGAGGCAATATGAAGCATTCATAACGAAGCATCAAGGTCTATTGTCGCCCGTCAGGCGCCTACCGACGGAGATGCTGCTGCTGGTCTTTGAGCAGTTCAGACTGGAGAACGAGGGCTTTGCGCTGCACCACCGGCGGCCACCATGGATCTTGGGCCAGGTGTGCCGTTGGTGGCGCGCAGCGTCGCTCAGCATGGCGGGCCTGTGGCGGCACTTCCCCCCGATATACGTGGCCTGGCCGAGAAAGAGCCCGCAGACGGGCGCCATGGTCACCGAGCTGCTCGCGCGCTCGAAGACGGAGCCCATCACCTTCCTCCTCGCGTATTCGGAGCCTTGGGACACCACCAACGCGAAGAGGAGCCCCGTCATGCACGCGCTGCTCGCCCACGTGGCGCGCTGGGAGCGCGTGTATCTGCGGTGTGCGGAGTACACAGAGGCGCTGTGCGAGCTGTTCAGGCTCGGCGGGCGCATGGACGCGCTGCGCGCGCTCACGTTCGACGCGGCGGGGCTCGACGAGCACCCGGGGAGCACGACGCTCGACCTCTTCGCCGCGGCGCCGCTCCTGCAGGCGTTCACCTTCATCGGGACGCGCACGTTTGACCATATCGTGTTCATGCCGCTGAACCAGCTGACGCACTTCGAGGCGAGTGATATTGGCAATATTGCGCAGCTGCTCGTCGCGCTGGGGTCGGTCAATTCGTTGACTTCGCTGGTTTTGCGGACGCATCGACGGCAGCACGATGTTTTGATGACGGCGAGCTTTGGGTCGTTGGGGCATACAACCCTCCCTTCCCTGGAAACCTTGGTCCTTGAATGTTACCAGACGCGAGATGAAGAATATCTCATGGCGCTGATGCCCAAGCTTCATGTCCCCAGCCTGAAGCATCTTACTGTTCGGTTTTTTCCTCAGTGGAAATGCACCGATTCCCTAATTTCTATGTTAGGCCAATCAGGATGTCGCCTCAGTTCTTTCGTAGGTCATTACCGACCTAATCTCCTCATTGCCCCGGAAGAGTTCATCTCCGTTCCAATCTGCCACAGAGACTCGCGCAGGGCGTTCGCCGATCTCGTTTATCTCCGGGTGAACGATCCGGACGACTTCATACTCAACTATGTTCTTTGCTGTTCTGACGAGGCCTCGCAGTGGGCGTACCTGCCCTCATTGAAACGTGTCGTGCTGGACATCACCTTCGATCGCAGCAGGAAGAATGGCCATGAACAACATGCGGGCGTATGGAAAGCGGCGAAGAAGCGATGCATTCGCTTGCGCAGCGGGAACGCTACACTAGTGACCGATTTTGAAGTCTCGGCGACGCCTGCCATGCATACCTGGTATCTACAAATGTGCGATGGCGCTGCTAACGTATCACCTGTCTATGACCTGCTTTCACGCTGCCGTACCCAATATGATGCGCTCATACGCACCTTTTCATGTGCGCCTGGTATCGAGCCTACTGCCTCTGAGCGGAAAGCATTTTACAAGGCGATAGAGAACCTAGTTTCAAGATTAGAGAGATTGGAGTTTGACGAGCACAATATCCCTGTGTTTTATGTGAGTTTCCCTAAACTGTTTAGTATCTGGAAATCACTGATAGAGGACATTGATTACCATAGTACGCGGGCATAGATCATCTCCTGTGTCGCATGATCTTCGAGCAACAGCATTGGCTATCTGCTGTCGACGAAGGCTTTCTTCGTCGCCGCATCAGGGACATCGTGGCGCGGTGGAATGAAGTCCTTTATCTACATCATTCTTCGTCGAGCAAAAATGAATTCCGGTGGCAATGGAATACCCAAGGCAATTTGGCCTTCGTCATCAAGGACTCTAGTAAGTGTGGTGTATTCTTCCGAGTGAGTCAGCTTTTGATAATGGGTTCTCCAGCATCTATTGTCCCTCCGCCGACCCGTTTTCTGAGCGTGATGGTCGATATTGCGAAACAGCGGACTTCCTTCGAATCAGTAGCAGATTATCATTGGGTTCAGGCCCTTTCGTCGTACGAGTAGCCAGTCTTCTATTATCATATTCTCTCGTATTAATTAATGTGCTTTAAATAACATAGGTGAGGACGTCAATCCATGTGTCAGCAGGTACGGGGGGACGGGTAGATGTGGGCGATGCTTCAACTGCACCGCATTGCGCATGACGGTCCGCCGGGTCTCTGAGCTCCTTATAGACATGCTCTGCGAACGATGTACGACCGCCCCTTCCGTCCTACCACAACCACCCGACGCAGTGTTCGACGTTGATCAGCTATCTAGGCTGGTACTGAGTCAGTATACTCGCGACTAAGCCCACACCCCTAGGTGATCACGACGTAGCACAATTAACTCGCCTTCTGCACTCGCCTCATTGACGCTCCAAACCTCCCTGTTTCAAGACTGGGCCGGATCTAAGTCACTGTGGTGAAAATGGGGGAACTGGAGCTACCCTCGATGTATTCAGCCCTACCCCAGCAAGGCAACACCCGTGACCCCTTAGGGAGAGACAGCAGATATGGGGCGATACACCATGGCGTATATTCGGGGATCGAGCGTTTCCCACCAGAAATTATGTCCCTTGTATTCTGCGAGTTTGCATCCGATAACGAGGAGTTAAGCCTTCTGTACCGCCGGCCACCCTGGGTCCTTGCACACGTCTGCCGACGCTGGCGCGCCATCGCGCTTGGGACGCGAATGCTGTGGAGGCATCTTCCCCCACTCTTCCTCGACATTCGTAAATTGCCGCGACAGTACGAAATGGTGGAAACAATGCTAAAACGCTCGAAGATGGCGCCACTTTCGTTCCTGTTGACGAAATGCCATGATTTCCCTGTGGATGACAGTGGGGATGCGCATATAGATGCGCTTGCATCTCTTCTCCTTTCCCACTCGCACAGATGGGAAACAGTTCAGCTCGACCTTGCGAGCTTTCTTGCCCCAGTGGTTGCTGGGGCTGATAACGTGCCAATGCAGGGACTTAAGTCTCTGACATTGGACGCTTCTGGCATCCAACAAGATATCTCTCCCCAGGTATTTCAAGACGCCACTAGATTGCACAGGGTCAATATCATTGGACATGTTGACGCGCATGTGTCATTGGGTTTTTCATTGGCTGCGCCAATTACCCGCTATGAAGCAAACGAAGTCTCTGATGTATCCGGACTTACCGCGCACCTCCAATCTGGCATAAGGTCCCCAGAATTGATTCTAAGGACGAACCGACAGCGCGAGGGGACCTTGGATCTATCTACTCTCGCCACGACAAAGCTTCTAGCGCTCAAATCAATAACTCTCGAATGTCTGCACCTGCGAAACCATGCCTCCTTATCCCTCGTTCTCACAAAACTGATCACTCCTAATCTCCGGGAAATGACCTTACGCTTCTTTAATGACTATCGTTTCCCCCCTGCGTTTGAGACTTTTATGCACCGCTCTTTATGTGATATCAATAGCCTCGTTTTCCACTACTATGCTGGTCATGGATCACTCTCTGGACACGACACCCTACGCTACATTGTCAAGATTCCACTAAATTTCTCGTTGACCTCATTGAGGATTAATGATCCTCAAGGCGGGATGATAGTTCTCCTGTGCCAACGGACGGACAATGAGTGGGAGGTCCTACCTAATCTGATTGAATTAACTGTGGATGTTACCTTCCGAAGAAAGACCTCACCCCACATCCAGCGGCTCGCCCATGCCCGATGCAATCCAGGGCCTGATACATCAACGATGCATGCGTCGATGGCACCATATACAACTGTCCAAAAATTTCAAGTATCAGCGACCTTGCTTGCTCAACTGTCTTATCTCACCTTGATGACCGACTTCAGGTGTTCATCGAGCCTCGCGTCGCCATGGACTCAGTCTGTCATCCGCCTTCTAGACAAGTTTATCAAGGAATATCAGCAACACGTTCTCATTCCTTTCTTGTCCCTGACTATGCCCAAAGACCCTTCGGTGCGCTTGGAGTTCTTTGGGAGAGTGGAAAGACTTGTCGCCAGGATGGAAAGGCTGGACTGCAACCCGGACAATGTCATAGTACTCTATGTGAGCATATCTTCGTTCAACTTGATTTCATCTGTCAGCTGACGTCGTTCCCCACAGTGTCTGGGGATAGACTACGTTATTGAGCGCATTTTATATGAGCGGCAGCACTGGCTAAATCCACGAGAGCTGCGATTGCTCAAGCTTCGAATATGCACCGTTGTGGACCGGTGGACCCACGTCCTTCACCGAATCCCGGAGGACAAGCTACCGCATTGGCAATGGACTGTCCATGGTAACCTGGAGTATACACTCGCAAGCAGAGGTATGGCTTCCTCCTCTCAGTGCGGCTTGTCGTTACTTACGAGGTTTAAATTACTACCTGCCTTAGGCACACCGCAGAAGCGGCTTCTTCAGTTTCCTAGTACCAATATCGACTTTGCCGCCCAAATTTTCTTATTTGCGTCTGCGAACGATTATTACTGGCCGGCTTGACTACAGATAATGCTTGAGCTACCCTTAGCCATGGCTGTAAATGTGGGGTATAGTTATCAGATAAGGAAAGCGCGCCGAGATGTTGAAATCGGTACACAATGCTCAAATTAAACGTGCCCATCATGGCCTAACGGAGGAAAGACATGCAAGTCAGTGCAAGAAGCGATTAGACCAAATTTGAAAGCTGCAAGGTTATTTTGAAAGATCACAAGTCAAGTTGAAGGCGCGTTGATGACGTTTTGTTGACGCGCTGACTTGACATCAAGTATCACAGTCAAATATCGGGGTGCATCATTGAGCAACAAATCTCCCGTGGATTCCTGCCTTATTCTCCCTTACGATGAAAGAAATCGACTATTCCTTATATCTGGTCACTGGAAGGGACCTTCTGCCAGCAAACAAAGTACTTGGAGTAGTAGTCTTTCTTGCTACCCATTATCTGATGGGAAATGTCGACAGGACTACTTGACATCCTTAGAAGAGGTAGATAAACCCATATCGCCCTGAAGATCACATTTGGACCATTTCCAGTCGCTGCAAGGTGGTGTAACCCTCGTGCAACTGCGAGAAAAGGAGTTGGACACGCAAGAGGCAAGCAGATCGGTTGCCGACATACGAACGATCCTAACTTAAGCAGTTCGTGAATCTTGCTAGATTGACCAAGCAGGTCTGCGACAAATATGGCGTCCCAGTCCTCATCAACGACCGAATTGACGTCGCACTCGCTATCAACGCCGACGGAGTGCACGTTGGCCAGACGGACATGCCTGTCGTGGAGGCCCGTAAGTTACTTCCACCTGGCTCCATCATCGGCGTCAGCTGCAACACTGTCGCGCACGTCGAGCAGGCAGTACGCGATGGGGTCGACTATATTGGCATCGGCGCGGTGTGGGGAACTCAGACGAAGAAATTGACCAACCCTATCGTTGGTGTGAGAGGCGTCGGACCAATGCTTGCGGTATTAGATGGAACCAATGTCAAAGCTGTTGCAATTGGTGAGCTTAATTAACACTGGTACTGAACTATTCCAATGGTAGCAGGTGGTATCAAATCGACAAACCTGTACCGCACGTTGCATGGAACTGTGTCCACCACCGACCACGCTTTAGACGGTGTCGCCGTCGTCTCCGATATTGTGGCTTCACCTGAGCCAAAGCTAGCATCCCAAAAGCTGAAAAGCGTCCTGACGCAGTTCCGCCACAATATTGCGCGTCAATCAGATGCTCGCTCGGCGCAGGATATCTTGTCGAGCGTCGTAGGGTTGATGAAGGAGATTCGCAGCAAAAACCCTCTTGTCCACCAAATCACCAATACTGTTGTGGGGACACAATCTGCTAATATCACGCTTGCAGTTGGCGCGAGCCCGATAATGGCAACAGAGCCTCTTGAGATGGAAGATATGGCGCGTATTGCAGGAGCGCTGCTCGTCAATATCGGAACAATGCGAGCAGAGAATTTGGAGGGAATGGTCAAAGCAGGTATGCATTGACACGCTCTCAAGAATGTAACGGGGCTGAAAGTGCCCAGGTACCTTCGCCAACAAGTTCCAGAAACCCATTGTATTCGACCCAGTGGGCATGGGCGCAAGTGTCTTTCGCAAAAATAGCGTGAAGAGTAAGTCTAAAAATAGTCCTATCATCTTCATGATTGTAAGTTATCTCGGGTAGCGCTCCTCGACACATGGCAGGCGAGTGTCATTAAAGGAAATGCCGGTGAACTAGCCACGCTGGCCGGTACGAACGAGGTAGGTACCTCCAAGGAGTCTCTACTGATGCTCACGGTATCTACGCAGGTCGAGTCGAAGGGTGTAGACAGTGTAGGGTCGGGCTTCAAAGATGCTGCAACGTTCGTGCGGAACCTTGCCAAACGTGAAAGTATGACTTTCAATATTTAACGGTACCACTACTAACTTATGGCGGAATAGGATGTGTTGTCGTTCTGACTGGCCCTAAGGACTATATATCTGATGGTACCTTTGTGGCCGTTTTGAGAAACGGAGACGATGTTCTCGGACGCATAACCGGTTCTGGATGCATCCTTGGTAGCATCATTGCCAGTTTCTGTGCGACAGCCTCCCGAATTGCCAGTGCAGATACCTCGAAAGCGCAAAACTCCGCAGAGCTGTTCCGCGGAGATGTATTTGCTGCAGCCATCACTGGGTAAGTCTCCTCAAAGTCTCTCAGTCAGACCCACTCTTCGCGGCGCAAGCGCCGTCAGTCTGTCATTTTAGTGGCTTCGAATACTGATGAGTGCTATTTTTAGTGTGTTGGTCCTCACTGTGGCATCACAGCTGGCTGTTAAGCGAGACGACGTCAAGGGACCTGGAACGTTCCTCCCAGGCTTAATTGATGTTCTCTGGACTCTCTCGCCCGGAGATGTCGAAGGACTTGCTGATATTACCCTCCTGTAATCTGTACGTTGATCATATTTTTGGCTTGTCTGCGTGCATCGAGTCAGTCTAACCTGTGACGAAGATCTTGTATATTATAGCTACGGAGAATACACGAATGTTTACACTAGACGCGCCGCGGTCCTATACCCCTGCCCCCACTCTAAAAATAACAGACAGTGAGGTAAATGATAGACTTGGATCAGTAAGTCCCGAAGACAGTGTACTTCTTCACTCAGGGTTGTGTATACATCATACCCCTGCGACTAGCTCTATAAAACGGCTGGACATCCTCTGATAAATATCTGGGTTTGCATCTACCACTCCAAGCTACGCATCTTGGTCCTATTGTACCAAAACAATGCCCCGTTTCGTCCAGGTTCTCAAAGACACTTCCCCCCCTCTCGTCTGGTCAGACGGGTGGGTCGGTGGATCATCAGAGGTTGACCCAGCGTTGGACAAGTACGTTTTCTTGTTTCTTCATTCTGTCTGCACACTAATAAGTCAATATTTGAAAGGTACTCGCAGGCAACCTACACGACCACAACCACAAAAGGCGCTACCATGAACTTTGAGTTCAACGGGACTTTCATCGGCATCTACGGCGCTAAGCGCCCAGACCACGGTCTCTACCAGGTCAAACTCGACGGCCACCTCTTCCCGACACTCAATGCAAGCTCGAGCGTGCCGCTCTTCAACCAGACGCTCTTCAACTTGACGCTACCGAATGGTCTCCACAAGGTTACGTTGATCAATGCTGGTACGACTGCGCTTGATGTCGACTATGTGAGAGATTATCTTGTTTCCTGTGGCAAAATAACGACGCTTATGATTGTCTTTGGCACTGTAGATTGCATATCAGGGAAACATCGGGAAAGACACGGAGCCCATGGTTCTGAGTACCTTCCAGGACAATGATGATTCCTTCACCTATCATCCAGCGTCATCGTGGCAGCAAAGCCCAAGGCCTGGGACGTTTTCGGGCTCTACTGGAACGTGAGGCACTTCCTGATGGTCTTTAGGCCATGATTCTGAACGTCTACGACTAGAATCACCAATGATCCTAATGCGTCACTGGAGTATAAATTCAACGTGAGTTCAATTTTCTGATCTCCGAACAAATGTATATTAACAGCGCATCCTTAACCTCATCAGTGTAAGGCTTCTTCGATTTGCATGTCTGATAATTCATATTGAACAAATGCAACGCAGCCGACATGATTCTTCTCTATGGCACCGTGACTCCCGCTTCTGCCGTGAGCTACCTCGCCTCCGTCGATGGGGGCCCTTTCCGCCAGTTCTCAGCCAAGAAAGCGTCTGTGCGCCCTCACCAGGTCCTCTACTACGCTTCCAACCTCGGCCGCGGAACGCACACCCTACGCATCAAGTTCCCTCCGACAAACGGCACGATGGGTGACTTTGCTGTTGATTTTGCGAATTTGTATTCTGCCAAATCGCTCGGCGCGCCAACGTATGTCTTTGAATCTCATTATGTGAGGGCAATACTAATCTGGGTATCTTGCAGGCCCAGGGTCTTCTCATTCGAGTCTAGCAGCGTTCAGGCTTCCAGTACACAGTGAGCTCTCCTCTCTGACGCGATGCATTGTTCACAAACTGGACTAATGTGTGGAATTCCCAGACATGTACCGGGATCACTCATTGCTGGCCTTGCCCTTTCTTCTACATTTGCACTTCTTGGGCTCATCGGCTGCATTTTCTTGCTATGGCGCCAACGCGCCCAGAAGCTTCAGTTTGAAGTTGTGAATGCAGATAGCAAAAAGAAGATCGAAAATACGCAGTAATGTAGAGTCATCGAGTATTTATTGCCTTTGAAGCCTTAATGTATGCAGATTGTAACATATACAGCTGGAAACAAGACATTGACTTGATTCTCATTGATTCAAACGGATGTGTGGGGCGTTGATGGGGCGCCCAAAGGGCCATGGGCGCTTAATTCGGCATGTGATCCCATCCTTACGGACGAATGACTGCGCAACAGATACTCATACGAATATACGAGCTCTCCTATCTCAATTCCTTATCTACTACAATGCAATCGTACGAGCTTATAGTTGCAGGTTCTATGCCGAAAAATTCTCACATTCATACACGATATTCTGAACGAATTATCGGAACATACTTGCTGTCCCACCATTGTTGTTGCTCAAGGAATCCCGACGGAATACTGGGCCTCGTTTATCTCAATCAGCGCGTGTGTGTGATTAGCGAATTTCTGACCGCGTTTTGATAAATCGGGAAATAATCTGCGATTGTCCCTCTCGTTTCTTTTGCACTACTTCAACCTCGTAGAATTTTAAAAAGTAAGGGAACCCCAGACGGTGTATTTTAGGGCTTTTAGTCGATAATAGACGGCGGCTTGAGTCTGTATCCGATCGGAGCATCACTGCCCTTGCCAATTTGAATCAGTGGCGTTTCTGATACGTTGATCACATGATGTACTGCATACATCCAGTCTGCACGGAGCTAAAAGTTTACAGTTCGCCGCCTCTTCCTCCACCATCACCACCAACGCCGTCGCAGCTCCTGGACTATACCCTTCCCTCTCTATAGGAGAAAACCCGCTCATTTAATGCCCCCAGCACACACTATCAGACCACATATACAATCATGACAACAGCGACAGAGGGTAGCTCGGCGAACTCAGCGCAAAGCAGGCGGTCATTATCATTCATTACCCCTGAAATTGCCTCGTATTTTGTTGGTGAGTGCCTGCCCAAGTAGCGTGAAACAGCGGAAACCTAAATGCCCTATCAGCTGGTGGATGCGCAGGGGCCGCCTCGCGAACGGTTGTCAGCCCATTGGAGAGGCTGAAAATCATCCAGTATGTATTCTTCTGACACGGTCATTATTGTTGTTGTTAATTGAGTGAATTGTAGGCAAGTGCAACCGCAGGGAAGCAGTGCACAATACAGAGGCGTTTGGAGGAGTTTGGCTAGAATGTGGACAGAAGAGGGCTTCAAAGGGTTCATGCGAGGGAACGGGATCAACTGTCTGCGGATAGTACCCTACAGGTGCGTAGTTTGAGCTTTCCTACGAGCTAGTGCTGAAGGGCGGACTCCAGCGCCGTACAATTCACTACCTATGAGCAGCTAAAGAAGGTTTGTCGTGCGACAATCTTCTTTTGACGTCATTGACCTACTTTGCAGTGGTTCACGCAACACGGCTCAAGAGAGTTGGATACCCCAAAACGCCTCGCGAGCGGCGCGCTCGCAGGCATAACCTCTGTCTGTAAGTGTCCGGAGCATGGATTGCGCATACAAAACACGCTCATGATGTTATGCAGGCTCGACATACCCCTTAGACCTGGTCCGGTCCCGGCTCTCAATAGCGACAGCTTCGGTATCGCTTATCGCCGCGCAGCCGGCAACAGCTAAGGCTGTCGTACAGAACGCGCCCTTGCCATCTGTCGCAGGTATCCAGCCACAGGCGAAGCCTGCACTGGCTTCCGCGTACCACACTTCCTCGTCCCTGTCCACCGCCGCTGCGCTGAACGCTGCTGGGTACTCGAGGAGGGACCTGACGATCTGGGGTATGACACTCAAGATCATGCGCGAAGAGGGCGGCGTGCGCGCCTTATACCGCGGACTCGTAACAACCGCAATGGGTGTAGCGCCGTACGTGGGCATCAACTTCGCGGCGTACGAGTTTCTGCGAGGCGTTGTCACGCCTCCTGGCAAGAGCAGTGTATGGCGCAAGCTCAGCTGCGGAGCTTTGGCCGGTGAGTGCACCTGTTCGATTTCCAAGCCTCGAGGCTGTTTGACCGAGGTCTCTGCGTCGAGGTTCCATAAGGGATGATTACTGACTCAGAACATGCGTCATAGGCACCATTTCGCAGACGCTCACCTACCCTTTCGACGTGCTACGGCGCAAGATGCAAGTAGTGGGCATGAGGGATGGGCAAGTGAAGTACAACGGTGCCATCGACGCCTTGACCAGCATTTTGAGAACGGAGGGCGTGGCAGGAATTTACCGTGGTTTATGGCCGAACTTGCGTACGTTTCCTCATTAGCGCCCATTTAATTGTTGTATTGACAGTTGAAACAGTGAAAGTAGCACCTAGCATTGCAACTTCCTTCTTCACTTATGAACTGGTAAGCGATCCTCGTTTCTTCTGCCCCTGTTTACTAATCGACGGCCTTCTCATGCTTACAGGTCAAGGAATTCTTGATTCCCGTATAACCAGCATTCAGTACCCACCCTCATCTGGAAACGGAATTCATTTGATTAGACTGGGTGTTGAGATCATGGCAGCATCTCATCACCCTCAGATTATAGTAGCATACAGCAGACGCCGACAGCATCACATCTATGATCTGCTATCTGCATCACCTTAGAAGAACGAACGAACACCGTCTTTTGGAACTGGATCTCCTGGACTGCGTCAAGCCTTGGACCTTTGCTTCCTGGCCTGGACCCCTTACTATATCATCATCCATCTTAAATGCTCTCAGCGCATCTATCCAGTAACTTTTGTTTGATTAAGTAGTGCTTATCTATGTATGTATAGTACAGACTGGATCTATGGCTGCTTGTGGCCACGAATGATACTTTTAATTATATTGAATGAAACGATGAAGTGATGTGAGTAGCGGAATTTTGGGGACGATTTATTCGTCAGTGTGTATTAATACTCACCTTGAGCACGACAGCACAGCAAAACGAGTCGCCGTCTTCAAGTTTCAGGTGTGCTCATATTTCACTCACGAAGAGCTTCTTGAGGAACTCAAGGATTACATGCCATTTTGAGTAATTTCTTCTTCCCATGACGAGTGTAGCATACTTCTTCGAAGCACTGGTATGGCTACTTTTAGAACATCAGATTTGTAGCTATTTCCTATAAATAGACAACCAACCAGAGAGAATCCATCTTCATAGAAATAGTAAAATGAAGTATGCCATAGACCAAACAATCAGAACACGGAATCTTTCAAAGGAAATAAAAAGCGTTACAGAACTGCAATAATGCCGACGAACACAGAAACAATATCGAAAGAGAACCATACTTGTATTCCTTCATGCGGCAGGGCTTCTCTGATACTGCGGCGGAGGTGCCATGAGATCGCTTTGCGCGCTGGAAACGCTCATCGGAACGCTTGCAGCCCTCCTTTCAGGTGACATTGCGGGTGCTAATCGCCCAGGCTCATGACTCTGTACAGTGCCTTCAGAAGTATGAGTATCTTGAGACATAGCTGCAGTCGCGTTTGCCACGGAAGTTGGAACTGGCCGCGCTGGGCTGGACGACACAGACAGCTGGGTATAACCCTCGCGCATCTCCATACGACGCACTGCAGCTGCATCACGGTCCATATTTGCGACATGAGGTGGCAGCATTAGCTGCGGCGCGCGCTGAAGGTCGGGTCTGTATTTCCCATCAATAGTGTAAGGGATCGTGACAAGCTGCGACTGTATGATGTGGTAAGATCAGAATGCGAGAAGCGTTTACTTAGAAAGTATGCTTACGTCTGGTCCGTTTTGATCAAGCGATAGCAGCAGGTCTGGGGACATAGGCCCGCCTGCTGTGGAGTGATCTGCAGATGATGAGCTTATGGTCGACTGCATTGGTCGGACGACGAGCAATTGTTGAGAGCCTCCGGTCAGAGGAGACCCTGGGCTGGGCAGATCATAGCTAATGGGTCGATTTTCGAAGGAAGTGGGGATCGTGTTCATAGTCTCTTTCGTGCTGTTGAAAGGCAGGGAGAGCTTCCCAAACTTGGGTGATTTCCTGCGCAGGCAGTAAAAGAGAGCGAATATGAGGGCTAGCAGTCCAGCGAGTGTGCCTAGTGACATGCCGACGATTGCACCCGTCGATAATCTAAGCAGAGATTGTTAGGGTTTGACTCATGGGCTTTTGAGCGCTCTTACCCTTTGTCGCTAAAACAATCACCGTGAGCTACTAGTTGAATTGAAATTCAGAGGGTGTTAACGACATACTTGGATGTTAGAGCTTGTGTTGTGTAAACCTGTGCATAATCGACGGCAAACTGCATCGTCGAGTTCTTCCAGGCCTGCGATACAAGCCGCACTTTGTGAGCACCACCGCCCAGATGGCCTGCTTGAAATAGGACAGTCTGTGGACGATAGAACTGCTTGTTCGCAGAAAAATTGGTAGGAGGGTTGTCGTCCAATTGAACTGAATAAGGTGCGCCATTCGGACCAACCGGACCAAATATTGCCACGGCATCCCCTAAAACAAGGGACTCAATCAGTATGGTGGTCGTGGAATACCACATGATGTATACCCTGTGATTGCGGTCAGTTTGGATAATGATCAGAGAATACAATGAACGCACTTCGAAGCTGTACTCAACCGCGGCGCCTGCTGTTTGAGTAACACTATAAATAGTCTTGAGTACACGGGTTATTGATCATGTGTACACTTTAGTAGCACTCACTGCGCCGACCCTCCAGAGAACATTCCTGCGTTGGTGGGACTGAAGCCCCATGCAGAAGCAGGGTTGTACGCGAAGGAAGAAACGGTGTCTTGATCAGTCCACGTCAGGAGTCCCTCATCTGTCTTCCCAACGGGCGTCTGCCAAGTAAGCTACCAAGGGGCCATACAATCAGTTGATCATGGAGACAGCATCGTGGATAGAACGGAATGATGAATGACATACAAAGTCAATATCCAACCCCGCACCCAAGTTGGCCATGGTAACAGTGTGATATCCCTCATTCAAGGCGACTGTCGAAAAGAGAGCCGTTTGAAAAACTGGGTTCACGGAGGCGCCATTTTGAGGGGTGTACACGAGCCCATCGATGGTGATTTGGAATGAGCCATGTTGCTGGCGTTTGGCGCCATAAATCTGGACGCCGGTGCCGTAGAAAGAGAAGGACACATTCGCGTTGACAACGTTGGTTACCATGTAGCTGCTCTGCGAATATCTGCAATGCGAAGATCATTCACCGTAAGCCCGGATGGTCAAATTTCATGTAAGATAGCAGAAGGAATAAGATAATCACTCGTCAATGGAAGAATCGGCCTTGGAAGTACCCGCAGTCCAGTCTCCACCTCCACTGCCGGAGTACACAAGTACCGGCGCTGAGTCCTCGATGGTGGTCGTTAGAAGCGGCATGTTGCTGGAGTTGTCGTAGCAGCTTGTTGCACTTAGCGCCCTCGAGGAGAGATGGTTTATGGTCAGGAACAAACCACTAGACCGCTGTCCCCCCGCTCGAGCGCCCTGCTGGCGCCCTATATAAATTACGTATACAGCCTCCCCACACTTAGGCTTCCTTATGTGAGTAGGTTTTCTGCGAGGTGTCGTCGCCTATCGGTTATGTACGTTAACATCATACAACCCTTGAAACGCTTTCAACTATAAGGCGCTTTGCAATACCCTTTGGTTGTGCCAAACTCACATTTCTCAACAGAATGACAAGGAAATGAGTGATTAAAATATTGCTGAAAGCCCTTGACACTGGAGGAGCGAGCGAACAAGATGCCCGCCATGAGCGCTTGAGCCACGGTACTGCGACAAGGATTGAACCTTCTTTGACGGGCTCTTAGAATCAAAACGCTCTCGAGACCTCATCACATCCTGCAAGTACACAAGGACAACCAACATGGTATTAAAAGCGAAGGGATGTGGGTCTCAAAAGAGAGGCTAGCCTCTCATGACTACCGATCTCTGAGATGGTTTCAGGAGTCTGCTTCATTCGCGGTGTTCGGAGAGTAGCAGAAGCTACCGAGGCCACATGCTGCTCTCCTGATCGAGAATAATCACTTGTCTATGTACCGTCAGGTAACACGCATTCGGGGTATACATCAGAGATCGAGTACTCATATATTATATAATTTGTCTGTCTCCCCAGACTCAGAAATGGCTCATATGAGATCGTGGCAGGATATTGCAGTTAGCTGGGCATTCAGGGTGCACATGAACGCGGAGAACTAGATGTGGAGTATCCTCTACCTGAAACCGATTCAATGGTCAATGGAGACTCGTGTAGAAGTAATCAAGATAGACATCCGACTGATTCGAGACCTGTGAGTAGCCAGTGTACCGGCTAGAGCCGCTGTAGCAGAGCACAGGGAACCTTGGCTTAGAACTGCGCACGAGAATGAATGCATTCTCTGTACATATTCCACGCACCAGTATTGCATCGATACTCATCTTCCGCCTGCACGCAATAAGTTCGTACCTATGCCACGTTGTAACGCCACATAAATGTAGAGCATCAATATTCTCTGTCAATCGAGGAGCTTCTGTGAGGTTTCTCTCCAATGCTTAGTGTAACAATCAATGAAGAGACCATTCACAATTGAGATTCTTGTGATTGTCAGTGTGTGTGCCATCGTGGATTCCCTTTTTTAGACGCTGTCTAAAAATAGAGCCGCTTCCCTTGAGGACGCCACACGATCGACAACGGGATAATCGATAATGCGCTCTCTCTCACTTGTCGCCCAAGCTAAGATTGATGACAGGATATTTTTCCAGATTTTAAGAGTCTTCACTACTGGGTATTTCCAACGAGATCATTACCGGGTATTTCCAGCAAAATGTAACTTTGTGTTTGATTGACAGGCTTCTTTAAGCGCCCGTTCTCATGTGTAGCCGAACATGAGGACAGCTTGATGTGGGTGATAGAATCGCGGCAAGCATTTAGTAAAAATTAAAAATTGTGCTCATACGGACTCTTTTATTTTGTCTGCCAAGGGCCTGTAGACATTCTTGGGCTCGTGGTCGTACGTCCCTCCAACGAATGCATGGTCATATTCGATTGATGTACGGTATCTTGAGTCAACGTAAGCTCGTCTGAATTGGGGTCATTAGATTGTAGTCATATTGCAGTCGGATGGGAAGGTTTCACATCCTACACTGAGTGATCAACATGAGGCTCGACTTCTCTGACATTGAGACCTTGAGTAGGAGGAAATTCGGACCCGACTCTCGAGTTGCACCGAAATAGGCTGCCTCGCTCCAGCCTGTGTATGGAATATACATTTACGGCACTTTTATGCCAATATACGGAGATAAGCTGACAAGATGCCTGTTGGACAGACTGCCTCGTGGTTGACTGCATCCTTTCAGAGGGAGAACTACGCTTCATTCCCGCGAACTTCGAATGCTAGAGGAGCATTTGAGATTCCGGTGATCTGCGACTTGTTCGGAGAGTGGTGTCGAGGCACCACTAAATGACTGCGAGGACTGTCCCATTCTTACAATGGCCTGTGCTTGCCGAGGCTTTTTCAGAGGTGACACATACAATCATCACCCTACGCGCTCTTTCGTAATTATAAGACTGACTGTCAATCAACACCATTTTTTTAAGATGCTCAGCAATAGAGTGAACTATACATGGCCGTGGCAGTCTGATGCACGCAGATGTCAAGTGGTTGAGGTCACCTGCTATCGAGACAGCGAGGTGAATCGTCAATCCCATGTATATCTGTAGTTCGTTACGCCACCGAAACTTAAGAGAAGGAAGAACTTGGTTTACAAAGACTGAGCCAGATTTCAAGTCTTTGTTGTCTCATTCAGACACGGTGATCTGTAAAGATTGCACGAACACCCTGAGATCTACCACCTTTGGAATGATGAGCAACTGACGAGTGTTGGGTTCCCTTGAGAGATAGAAGGCCCCAGAGTGAGGGAATGTAGACCCCGAGAGCGGGTAACATAGTGATCTAGGCTGATGCTAGCAACCGATGCGCCGGAGTAAACCGAAGGCGGATCGTTTGGCACTGCTCGAGCCGTTGGCGGGGGCCTTGTTTTTCACCACCACCACCACCATCCTCATTCTCACCATCTCCCTCGTCCTCGTCAATGCCATCGACGGCGAGCACACAGTCTACGCTATCCTTGCTATAAGTGAGTTCATGTCATATTCGTCTCAACTCCAGGGTCCCCTGTCAGTGGACCTGCTGGCGTTGTATCCATACATAGTACCCTTCCTAACTTACGCTGTTCTTCTTCTAGATTATACACATTCTAATTATCTAACGAGACGTATCGTCCTGTTCAATTCTCCACGATGTCGTACACGCATTCCCATCAGGCCAACACAACCCACCCTGTTGGCGTGGCCCCAAGCCACGCACCATCAGGCGTAATGCCACCCTCGTCCTCGTTGCAGCCCTCGAGTGGCCCGCAACCCGCAACTTTATATGCCAGTTCCGAAACAGGCCAGTTCCCCTCTATTTCAACCTCCTCTTCACCTGTCAACCAGCGGCAGCAAGCAGGTGCTTCCACCGTTGCACCCCGTACCACCTCTCTCCCTTTCACCTGGCAAATGGGATCTAGCCAGAGCAAGTCTTCGGCCCCGGTACCACCGCCAGTCGCGTCCTCCTCGTCGACCGCCCCCTCGACACCTTCCTCAAAAGGTTTTGCCTCGACAGTAGCCGGCGGCAAGCTAAAACGTGCCTTTGCTCGACGCAGGAAAGATGCAGAGCCTTCACCTCCCGCGCCGTTGTCCAAGGGAAAGGAGCCCGACTTCAAAGCTAAGGCTGTCCTTTCGTCGCCTTCACTGCCGATAGACAGGGTGGCCAAGTCCTCGCCTTCTTTGGGACCTTCGCAACACTCGTCGCCACCAAGGGTGCAGTCAACCCCACCCCGTGTTGTAAGTACATTGTAAGATTGATTCTAGTGCATATTGATAAATTTGCTATAGGTTCCTTCTCCAAATCCCCGAACTGCCCCTACGTCACCGTCGCAGGTGATAAACTCCTCTCGACCCCCTCCATTGCCCAAGAAAGATACCCCCGTCCCCACCCCCCTGTCAGAAGTTCGGCCGTCAAATGATGTTCCCTCTGCTGGCAGCAGGAATTCCATCATGCCGATAAGCCCCGGAATATCCTCAGCGGTTACATACATATCTATGATGGACCAGCAGCAACAGGGTGTCGCCAACCCAAGAGAGGCAGACAAGGAGAACGTGAAGGCGGATCTGCGAGAGGACAACAAGGAGAGTTGGAGGAAGAGCGATTCCACGAACAGCCATCACACTGTGCGACCCGGTGGGTCAAAATCGTCAAGGCCCGTCTCGTGGGCGGAATCGTTCCAGTCCAGCCATACTGTGGTTCAGTCGTCCAGGCGCCGTAGCGCATTGGTGGGCGATGCAGACTTTGGCATGGCGGAAGAAGAAGAAGAGGAAGTCTTGCCGACACAAAGCCCCAATTCATCGCCGTCCGCTATCAGAAGTCGGAATCGGCGATCAATGTCGTTGAACATCGACATGACAAGCACTACCAAGTTTGTCATGAGCCCGCCGCCACCCAGCGTGCCCGTGCCTGACCTGAAACGTGCTTCGCTCTCGATATCCGAAGGCGTAACACCTGTCTCTCAGCGTGGTCATGCTCCCTCCTTATCAGATTCCCAGCCCTACATCGAACCTCAGCCATCTCGGTTCATGACGGCGGACCCAAGTGTCAGCTCCTTCAGTTCTACGCAATTGCCCCCGCATGCAAGGAACCTGCAGTACGCCAAGCCTCCCCCTAGCTCGTTCCTCACACCTCAGACCCCTGCGACTGCACCGACATCCTTCCGCCAAACCGCGATAAGTATTGGCGTCGGGCCGGCTGCCGCTGGTCTTGCGAAGCGGGCAGTAGAGAAGATGGGCAGGAAGTGGGGTATAAGCTCGAGTACCTCTGGCTCTGGCGCATGGTCGACCACCTCCACCTCAAGCAGCGCAACGACTGGTGGGCCATCTTCGTATTCCGGCTCATCCCACATGGGCGAGGTTCTCGTTCGCACGAGCTCGAACCAAAGTACACCGAGCGTTCAGAGCTTCTTCTCTCCCAGCAAGAGCTCGAGCGGGAAACATACACGCACGGGTGGGGCCGCAGGAAGCATTTCGTCGTCTGACATGGAACCAGTCGGGCCAGTGCTGGGCAAGAAGCTGCGCGGGGCCCTGAGGTCGAAGAATGGCGTGCCGGTTGCGTCAGGTGTGTTGTTTGGCCGCGATCTGGCGACGGGTGTACGGGAGACGGGCATTCATGTAGGAAAGGTTCTGGGCGCTGGGGGACCGAAGAAAGAGGGGTTGTTTGGTGAATTTGAGGAGAGGCGTTTAGCAGCGGTTGTGGTGCGATGTGCGCAGCATTTGTTGCGATGGGGTGTGCAGGAGGAAGGTCTTTTCCGGTCAGTTTATTTACCTCCCTGAATTATACACGCTGATTTAATCTGCCATGCTCAGTGTCAATGGTCGTCCTACTCATCTGTCTAAGTTACGAGCTGAGTACGACTCCGGTGCGTTGATGTCTTCGTATGTATGGAACCTTGGCTGTATACTGACCGTGTACTGTCGTCCAGGTGCTGATTATGACATGTTGGACTGCTCGCCAGGCGACCTGGACCCTCATGCAGTGTCTTCCGTTTTCAAGGCGTACCTCCGCGAACGTAAGTCGTTAATGGTCTTTCAGTAGCTTATAGTCCACTAACAGAGACGTGTTTAGTCCCAGAGCCCATTTTGACCCACCGGCTTCAACCATTGTTTGATGCCGCAGTGAACGAGGAGGCCAAGGTCAATGCGCCTGAATCCACCGGAACCTCTCGTCAGTCCACTATGATCCGCGGGCAGGGCCTTCCCTCCGGCCCCAAGGCAAACTTTGGAGGGCTACGAAAGCCACCCTCATTGTCAACGCTCGCTATGCCCTCATTCCATGGCATTCCCCCAGCTTCCAAGGCTCTCCTTGCCACCCTACGCGGCCTAATCAAGCAACTACCGGAGGAGAACCGGGATCTCGTGCGAACGGTGGTGGATCTCATTAAGGAGACTTCGAAGGTTAAGGAGACAAAAATGCCGGTGTCGAATCTGCTGGTCGTATTTTGTCCCAGTTTGAATCTGACTCCCCCGTTGCTGAAGGTACTGTGCGAGGCAGAAGGTATCTGGAGCGACCGGCCCGATCGCACAGACATGGCCGTGATCGATATCAAACGCGCTGTGGTGCCTGTCCCAATACCTACCAGAGAGGACGATGCTCGCAGTGATACGACGAGCACTACCACAGAGTCGGACAGTCTGTTGTCGATGCGCCCCTCTCTGGATGATCCTAGCGACTACCATGCATCTGCGGAAGAGTCGATCTATGAAGGGCAGGTTATGCAGCGACCACGAGAAGAAAAGTACGAGCGTGCGGAAGTGCCTACAGTATATTTGGACAGCAGGAGTCAATACACATCCAGCTCAGCCTCTTTCCCTCGCGAGCAAGCACCCACTCCAGACAGACTTCCGTATATGCAGCATGCTGGGGACAATGGTTCAATATCCTCGGATAACTGCTCAGTGAACGATCTCCAGTCTATTTCTCCACCCCTTTTGTCGTCCTCGGCAGAGTCGGTTGCAACGCCCATTACTTCGTCAAATCCATCATTCTCCGATATTCCAGTTCACTCCACTGAGAGGGTCCATGATCCCAGCGAAAAGCCCCAGCGCTATCGGAGCGCGAGCGCGAGTGGACCAGAGATCGTATCGACGTCATTGGAACTACGTCCACAAACAAATAAGCGGCCCAAGATCAGTGAGCCGATCCCTATTTCTGGTCCAGTCAGCTTCCCTGTTTCGCCCAAACTGGCGCCAGTTGCTGCCAGAAGACGGTCTATCCCATTGTTGTCCAATATCTCTTCAGCCATCCCACCGCAGCTTGGGGGCTCGCCATCGGAATCGCCCGCCCCGTCTCCAAAAAGCCAGGCACCCCAGGAACAACGCGCGAAGAAACCTTCGTTGAAGCTCCTCTTCTCAAAGAAGTCGACCTCGTCGCTGAGCAGCCTTATTGACCGCTCGGCACTCGGAAAGGCACAAATCTCTGGTCCATTTCCTGCAGGATATTCTCCTAAGGCAGGCAGCGACTCTTCCGTCTCGACTCCGATTTCTGCTGTTACGGCCCCTCAATCAAGCGTCCCAGGCTCTGGAAGCTCCTGCAACTTGCCCCATATCATTGATACACCAATCGATGAATCTGCTTTGAGCCTAAGCTTAGGCCTCGATCTCAGCACGCCTGCTACAGCAACTTCCTTCGATAAGCAAGCTGGACCGACGACCAATACGCCAATTCAGGCAGCCTCATCCAGAGTCAATATGCCTGAAATCAAGCCGTTGGCGATCAATTCGAAGAGGACGATCAAACCTGGCGAAAATCATTTGAGAGCAAAGGCGTCGACCTCCAACATGTCGGTCGCCTCAACAGCTTCGTCGCACCGTCTCAGCCTGTTTGAAGACGACGAAGACGAGAGGATGGAAAATTGGACACAGAGTGTCCTGCTGGCTGCAGACGCAAAAGGCACTTGGACGATCCAAAAACCTTCCTCCTCTGGAACAAATGCAAAGGCTTGAGACCTGAAGCAGGCCTTCGCGGTCGCCGGCGGCCGCAGTATCCGTTACATCTGATACTTGGGCTTGTTTCCTTCTCTCTTATTCATTCTTTATTCTTATTTCTTCCATGATCATTTGCCATACACTGCTTGGAATCTCATCCCACATATTTTCTTCTCTCTTTCCTCCACACGGACCATGCTACATCAATATACCCGCCAATCATTAACAACCCATGCGCGACGGTTTGTCTCCTTTTTCCCCTAGCATCAGCAATCACCCCATCTCCAATTATCACAACCTTTCTTCCGGTTATATTAGTGCTTACTATCTTATGTATAACACGTCCATCATGCCATTGATGTCTCTTCGAAGATTCATATTTCGTTCGATAACGATCTGTCCTGTTAAAGCTACCTATATCATACAAATCCGCCAGTGTTGCTCCCACTGTTTAGTTTCACTTCAATCATGCCGCCATGCCAACATATCTAAACATGTTTTTCGCAATCCAAGTGATCAGTATTGTAAGTCCCCCAGCGGTGTCTTGTGCAGTGCCTCTCTCAAACGAATAAACGGCCATTGGACTCATAGTTGGAATAGACTGTATGCTCTTACACTCCAGGTCCATCACTACGCTTTTGTCACTTGTTCCATGCTTCTTCTTATGTTTGCAGAAATCTAATCGGAGTCGCGAGGATATAACCCGGATTCTGGAGAGTACCTTTCCCCCTTGTATTCCTTTGAAAGATCGGTTATGGCAGAATATATTGACATCATAGTCATCAACAATAAGACTTCTGGTACGTGCCACACTCTCAATGCTCGTTTGATTTCCAACTTATGACTCAATCGGTTTTATGCGCTGAAATGTGGGAGGCATTTATGATAGCTGCTTCACCGTCAGTGTCCAGGGGAAAACATTACTTAGATATCTTTGCGACGAATACCAAGGGTAAATCGGGCTTGTGCACGTTATCATCTTCCGTATGTACCCAATATCCATCAGGGTCCCCGGGCTTTTCGAATCATTAACACGAGCATCTTGTCTGGTCTTGTCCTTCTTAAAGGCAATACCAGCGCCGCTGTGTGGACCTGTCTGAGGATGTTGCTGTTAGATTTTTGGCTTGGAGCTCGCTTGGCGGTATGCCACTTATCTTATCATTTACATGTGATTATTTAGTGGTATCTACGTATATAAGGGTGCTACTTTGTAATCAATGCGGCACTCGTTTGCCACGATATTTCTCCTTTTCACCCCCGTCGCGAGATAATTTCAATAGTTGCAAGGAAGGATGAGCCTTGTAATCATATGCACCCGAGGGGGCTGTGCCTCTGATCTGCACGATGTTGACATACATAGCCGACAAGCGACGAAAGCTCGCAGGAATCGTCCTCAAATAAGTCAGCCCAGTCCCTGAGCAACATATACGTAGATTAGACCAAACCCGGAGGTGTATAGGTTTGTTTACGACCACAACTACTTTCTCTCCTTGCTCGAGAGCGCTGAGCGCAACGGGCTGCAAGCACAACTCTAGCAACATGGCGATTCTAACGACCACAATCGAGGACTCAGCGCCTGTACTCATCTACTCCGGCACTGGAGGTGGAGACTGGACCGCAGGTACATCCAGGGCGGATACTTCCATTGACGAGTGATTATTTGATTTTCTCTACTATCCTTGAGGACTTTTTGACCACCGGGGGCTCACGGTTCGTTGTCTTCGCGTTGCAGGTATTCGCAGAGCAACTACATGGTAACCAATGTCGCCAACGCAAATGTGTCCTTCTCCTTCTATGGGACAGGCGTGCAGATTTACGGCGCCAAACGCGAGAGACATGGCCAGTTCCTAATCAACATTGATGGGCTTACCTACCCTCCTCAGAATGGCGCTTCAGTAACACCCACCTTCCAAACAGCTTTGTTCTCGACGGTTGCTTTGAATGAGGGATACCATACTGTTACTATGACCAACCTGGGTTCGCAGCTGGATATCGATTTTGTATGCTATTTCGTCTATCTGCTAAGTATGCTGTGTTGATCAACTGTCCCCATGGCTCCTTGCTAGCTAACATGGCAGACACCTGTTGGAAAGACGGAGGAAGGACTTCTGGCATGGACTGACCAAGACACCCTTCCGTCCTTCGCATACATCCCTGCTTCAGCATGGAGCTCCAGTCCAACCAATGGTGGAATGTTCTCTGGAGGGTCGGGGCAGTGAGCGCAGTTACCAACGATCAACGACCTGTTTATTGAAGGATATTATTAGCGTCACTCAAACAGCAGGCGCTGCGGTTGAGTACAGCTTCGAAGTGCGTCCATTGTATTCATTGATCATTGTCCTAACTGACCAAAATCACAGGGTATATATGGTGTAGCATCCACGGCTCCACGCTGATTTAGTCTCTTGTTCTAGGGGATGCCGTGGCAATATTTGGTCCAGTTGGCCCCAACGGCGCACCATATTCAGTCCAATTGGGCGACAAACCTCCGGCCAATTATTCCGCGAACAAGCAGTTCTATCGCCCACAAAATATCTTGTTTCAAGCAAGCAATCTAGGAGGGGGTACCCACAAAGTTCGGCTCGTTTCACAGGCTTGGAAAAATTCTACGTTGCAATTTGCTGTCGATTATGCACAGGTTTTCACAACATCTTCTTTGACATCGAGGTATTTCGTCAACTCTTCTTTCATTTTCGACTTCAATCGATAGCTAATGTTGGTTCGTCTAGTGACAACGGGTAAGGGTACCCGCCATTCTGCATGGTCATTTTAATGATTTTTTTTTTCTAGGCTATCCATGGGTGCAATCATCGGCATTTCGTTAGGTGTAATTGCTGCACTGCTAGGTCTCATATTTGCTCTCTTTTTCTTCTTCCGCAAAAAGTCTCCAAGGTTCAGGAAGATCTTCCGCCCGTCAAAGAGGATGACGGACCCTGTGAACACGGTTCCCACTTCCTTCGAGTACAGGCCAATAAGCTATGATGAGTCAAGTCCTTTACCACCAACAACCGCAAGCTCTCAGCAAAGGCTCCTCCCTCGACACACCCACTCAAACCCGAGCTCATCCGCTGAAGACCAGTGGCCGAGTACAGGAGGGGATGCGAGTCATGTGTCTACTTCCCCAGATCTTATGCTGTCGCTCGAACAAAACGGAGCAGACGTGTGTCTATCTTCCTAACTCCACCTACTTACATTCATTAATCGGGCCATCATACAGACACAGCTCGTCACAATCCCATTCACGACTAATGGGAAGTACCGGCCAGACTTGCAACGGGCACCTCAGCTCATGCCACCTCCCCAAGGGGCAAACCTGCACCGGACACCATCTCCCAGCCGTGATCGCGACGTCACAGCAGCACCTCGTATACAAGTGCGCGAGGGATATACGCAGTTACCAGCTTCATCCAGCGCCGTGGGACTCATGCCATCTACCGCGGCAGGCGGCTCAAGCTCTAACTCATACGGGAACTGGAGTAACGCAGCAAGCGGAGCTGGATCTATGACTCCGAATACTTTTGACGTTGAAAGTACTCCACGGAATCAGGGCCTTAGGCCATTACCATTGGCTATGCCCATGAGGAGGGCCCCCAGTGTCCCAATGAGTGTTTCGAGTCAGCAGAGCGACCTCATGTCGCCTCCGCCCCAGTATCAGAGAAACCCTCTTGCATAAGTGTTATTTTCTTCTGTATTGGCTCTGTACCGTCGACTTGTCTTTCTTTTACAGTTCACTGGACGATTATGACTGGACTTTAATGCTACGCTTTTGCCTGGACAATCTCGCTTCAATTCTCCGATGTTGTATTGTTCGCGTTAAAAATCTTATGTATCGTAAATACTATCTTTTGTATTTCTACATATATCCATGAACACTTGTCTGTACGATTACTGTACGATGCTAGTCGAAGATAGACGCCACAGTCTTCGTTGTCTATTTTTAGAGGCTTATACTTAGCACTATGATCTAAAATAAGTACACCGGCACTGCCTGCCACAGTGACCAACAGAGTATATTCACTCAGGTGCCAGCCTCCTCATGTTCATAAGCTGATTAAATCCTATACTTTGCAAATTAAGAAAGTCCAAAATGAGCTATCCAAACTTGTGATTCCACAAACCTATGAGTAACTACAAACAATTATCTACTGCGAGAATCCAGTTATACCATTAAAGTTTGTGATTGGCCCAGCAACACCTCCATTAACCGCGAGATTCGACCAGTCCCAGGTTCCGGTGCACGATCCCTGGCCACAGTTGACGGCAACCTTGTCGGCACCGCTGTTAACAGTGAAGGTCGATGTAGGAGCAACGAAGTTGACGCCCTAATGATAAGAAAGCAGCCGCAAGTCGCGTTCAGCGCTCTAACTGCAAAGAATATAAACTATTGGAAAATTGGTACTCACGGACAGAATCACGCCGGTGCCTGGTGTACCGAGTGTGTCGGGGTAGCTCTGGTCGATGAGGACGCCAAATTGGCGTATGCCTGTTGCGGTGTTACCCTATTTAAAACCGAACGCTGTTAACGCATAGAAGCACCATGTGTCACAATCGATACATACGGAGTACGTTACATTGCTAACTTGGCTCCCGGATGCAGAGGACTTCATCTTAATTCGGAGGGCCTGGTCACTGCAGAGACGAATTCGGGTGTTAGTGCCACCTTCAAGCGTCGTGCGTAAGTTTGCTCACTTGTCGATGATGGTATTGCCGGAAATAACGACGCCGCTAACGGTCACATCGGAGTCAATGGATCCCTAAATGCAAAGTTACAAATTCAGCCACGGACCACATGTGCAAAATATGTTGAATGACAGACAATGGAAATACCATGTCCTCCAGTGCACGAGTTACCTTGAAACACGATGTTTGTACCTTTATTAATTGCGAGGCAGTCGTCCTGGTTGTGAATGATGCTGTTCAATGCGAGAATGCTCAGCTGGCATCGATGATGCAAAACATTGCACAGTGCATGAACACATGCACATACCTGTTCTGGATGGTGACATCGTTCGCACTGACGTCAAATCCATCGGTGTTATGCCCTGCGGGTAGTCCTCCACTCATGGAGTTGGGTGCGTCTCCTTGTGCTGTACACATGACCAACAGCGTCAACCGGGTGTCGTTTCAGATAGTATCTAAATGTACGCACAGTTGTCGATGGTTAGACCGGAGAGGAGAAGAGGGGCTTTATTGCCGATGGAGAACACGCGACCAGGAGAGTTGACGACTTTCACATTCTCAAAGGTGCCTGAGATTTTGACTCTATAAAGCACAATTACCGTGTCAGTACACTTATTAATCTGGGAAAGAGGTCGGATAGGAAGATGTGATATTGGATACTGACTTCATCATAGGATCAGGCTTCGTCGTGCCACCGTTGATCCCTAAACCGTCCCAGTAGAAAGGGCCTCCGCCGTCAAAGGTGTGGCCATTGCCGTTGACTTGAGTTATCCATGTAAGCCACAGGCTTGTCGGGTCACAATTTATCAAGCTTACAGGTCACCCCCGTACCACTGAGAAGTAAAGACTTTCAGTGGCATTGGCCAAGAGGCCTGGAAAAGTCTGACCTTATGGTGAAGAGTGGTCCTGCCCAACTAACATTTCCAAAGCTGATATCTCCAGCTAAAAATATCTGGGAGTTAATGCCCGTGATAAAGAAGACGGCGGAAACTTGAAGGAGCTTACCCATGGTGACGGTGGTCCCACTCGCGAGACTCAGAGTCAAGCCCTGACCAGCTGGCACTGTGAAGCCATTCAAAGTGATGGAGGTGCACTCCACAGCGGCAGCGACGTCTGGAAGGCAGCAATGTTAGACCATAGACCTTGCGCAAACTTTCAAAAAATTCGAACGCACCAGACAGCGAGCTGATAGTCGCAGAGCATGCGGCGTTGGCAATGGCGGCTGTAGCGAGAAGGAGGGCTGAGTAAACTGAGATCATTTTAGTCGTGCAGGGAGAGTGCGGTTGACGTTCTTTATATCTCAGTCAATACCCTATATTTGTCGCCAGGGAGTAATTGGCACTGGAGTGGTGCCTCCATTCGACCTCAGAAGGCGGCCCGCCGGAGCGAGAGCTATCAACAGCTGGAGAGGTTTACACAGAGTTTTTCCTGGGGAAAAATGGACAGATATTGCCTAGAGGAAAGACCGAGTTTATTCTTGAAAGAGATGTTTTTCATTTAGAAGGTAGCTCACCTGTTTGACGAAAATAGCCGGTAATTTGGGTAGAAGTGTACCCAAATACTTTGAAGGCACCCAAGGATGATCATGGAGTGTCATTCAAGTTCCTCGTGAAGACTGCGGCCAGCGAAGAACCAAGGCTAATTTCGTCTTGTCGTCTGAACTATGTATCCTCCAAAAATATCCAGGTCATGAGGAGCAAGACAAGGAGGTTCGCGGATCTTATTCAGGAGAAATTATCTGGTATGCTGGACCTCGAAAGTTCGTTGCATCGCACAAGAGAACCAAGCAGAAAGTTGGATGTGTTTTGCATAACCCAGAAAACCGCGCGTTTTTGCCTTCAAAAGGGGCAGAATGATACAGAGGACCCGCTGGTAAGTATAGCCTGCTGAGATCCAGAATTGGTTGCATGTTTCTTGCCCGTGCTTTCGCTCTCAGATGGTTTCTGAGAATATCATGTCGTCTAGTGCGATAACCCGTTCTTTCCAAGTAAATGATGCATTCTGAGGAGATAGTGCGTCGTCAGAGGTTTGAGGCACCGTGCAAAGCGTTCCTTGATAACGAGAAACCTTTGAGGAACGTGGTCGTCGTTGTTGGTGAGAAAGAAGAATGTCGACAAGATGACGCGCTGTGTGACATCCTGATGTAATGACGTCACATGCATGATATCAATACCCGTTGGGCCTACGCGTCAACTATCGCCAACCCATCGCGCTTCATCGCGTCTTCCTCCATCTCCTCCTCGTCGTCGTACTCGACGAGCCACATACCAATCCCATGGCGACCCCAGCGCAGAAGGCGCAGGAAAAAATATTTGGGCGATCTAGTGCGCCCATAGATGACACGATACCACCACCCTCAATGGCGTCCCAGCCTCCGACGCCCTTGACAATCAACATCCCCAAGATGCAGACCACGCCTTCGGTAGTACCGCCAAAGAAGGCCGCGGAGATCTCACCAAACGGCGATGAGGAGGCACGCGCAGCAACGCCCCCTCTTCAGCCTTTCCGCGAGCGACTTGCGCAAAAGCTAGGAGACAAGTACAAGGGTGCTGAGAAATATCGCCTTGAGCAAGATAATAACCGGGAAAAGCATTGGAAGAGATGGGGCCCATATCTCAGTGATCGCCAATGGGTACGCATTTTTAACCTCATACTGCCCCCGATTGCTGAGGTTGCTGCAGGCTACCGTTCGGGAGGATTATTCTGCAGATGGCGATGCCTGGAGCCATTTCCCCCATGAACACGCCAGATCGCGCGCGTATCGGTGGGGAGAAGACGGTATCGCTGGTGTCTCCGATAACCATCAGCGCGTTTGCCTTGGTCTGTCACTGTGGAACGGCGAGGATCCCATTCTGAAAGAGCGCCTCTTTGGAGTGACTGGCCATCAAGGAAATCACGGCGAGGACTGCAAAGAACTTTACTATTACCTCGATTCGACTCCGACCCACTCATACATGAAGTTCTTGTACAAATACCCACAAAGGCGATACCCCTATGAAGAGCTTGTCAGCGAGAATCAACGGCGCGGCCGCGATGTGCCAGAGTACGAACTCATGGACAGTGACGCGTTCGACGAGGATCGCTATTGGGATGTCTTCGTCGAATATGCCAAAGACGAGCAAGACCCTGATAATCTCTACATCCGCATAACGGCCTACAATCGAGGCCCCGATCCCGCAACGCTTCACATTATTCCCCAGCTGTGGTTCCCTAATACATGGTCTTGGCCCACAGAAAAGCCCCCGATGCCGTCGTTGACCGGGTCCATTCGAGGCAATGATAACATTAGAACTATCACTGTCCGTCATCCTAGCCTGAAGAAGACCTACCTTTACTGCCTTCCATCCCCTCCCCCAGTAGGCCCGACCAATGACTTTGAACTTGATCCAGAAGTCGATGTCGTTCAGCCCGAGCTAATGTTCACAGAGAACAACACCAATTTTAGCCGACTGTACGGTGGGACCAACGAGACGCCCTACGTCAAAGACGCGTTCCACGATCACATTATTCCTGCTCATTGTCCTCCCGACTCGGAATCTCAGCCAGAAGGCTTCTTCAACACGCGCATCCGCTCCCGGACAGCATCCTCCTTCGGGAACGAAAAGCCTGAAGTTCCAGAGGAAGGGCCCTGTACACCATTCCCTGCTGGCCCGTCCTTCATCAACCCAGATGAGCGGGGTACCAAGTCCGGCGCGCACTACACCTTCACTGATGTGCCCGGACATGGCGGATGCGCTGTGGTGCGTCTCAAGCTGACGCCCTCCCGCATCGGCCGCGATGTCAGTCTCGAGGACGAAGTCGTCTTTGACGACGCTGTCGAGGAGCGCCGACAGGAGGCAGACGAGTTCTACAGCTCCCTTGTCTTTGGACCTATCAGCGACGATCTGAAGCAGATCATGCGGCAGGCATTTGGTGGTATGCTTTGGACAAAGCAGTATTATCGCTTCATTCAGAAGGAGTGGCTCGAGGGTGATCCGGCGCAGCCGCCTCCCCCGCCCAACAGGAAATTTATCAGGAATAGGGTATGTTTCCTGCGTTGCGTGGAGATATATGCCCCTTTTCTCACGTTTTGCGATTGTAGGAGTGGAAGCATATGCACATTGAAGATATCCTCTCCATGCCGGATAAGTCAGTAAATTTATCTAACCCCCTTCATCTCAATGCTCATGTTCGTGTTAGATGGGAGTATCCGTTCTTTGCTGCCTGGGATACTGCATTCCACTGCATTCCGTTAGCAGTCGTCGACCCTGCCTTTGCGAAGAAGCAGCTCGATCTACTTACCAGGGAATGGTACATGAAGCCCGACGGCCAGATCCCGGCATACGAATGGAATTTCAGCGACGTGAACCCGCCCGTGCACGCCTGGGCCACCTTCAGGATCTTCAAGATCGAGCGCAAACTTCACGGCCGCGAGGATCTGCCCTTCCTCGAGCGTGTCTTCCAGAAATTGTTGTTGAATTTCACTTGGTGGGTCAATCGCAAGGACCAGGGCGGGCATAATGTCTTTGAAGGCGGCTTTTTGGGTTTGGATAATATTGGAGCATTCAATCGCTCCGAGCCGCTTCCGACCGGCGGTAGCTTGCGTCAGGCGGATGGGACGGCGTGGATGGCTTTCTATTGCCTGAATATGTGAGTGAATGGCGATCTCGGATCGAATAGACTAGTGTGGATGATTGACTGACTGATTCTGCCTTTCCAGGCTTTCTATTGCGCTGGAACTTGCCAAGCATAATCCGGTGTATGAGGATATCGCATCGAAGTTCTTCGAGGTGAGCTACTTCCATCCCCAGGTAATCGACAAAATTACTCACAAAAACACATATCACAGCACTTTATCTTCATCGCCGACGCCATGACTTACCATTCAGGCGATCAGGAGCAGTCTCTCTGGAACGAAAACGACGGAATGTACTACGACGCCATCGTCTTCGGCCCTGGTCACTCCGTCCAGCTTCCTGTTCGCAGTCTCGTCGGCTTGATTCCGCTCTATGGTACCCTCGTGCTGGAACCGGCAGTACTCAACCGGTTCCCCGGCTTCAAGAAGCGCATGGAGTGGTTCATTGATAACCGCCCCGGGGTCTCCGCCAGGAACATGGCGAATATGAAGGTGGGCGGTAAGGAGCAGCGCAGGCTCTTGGCTTTGGCGAGTAAAGAGCGCCTGGTGAAGATTTTGGAGAAGATGTTGGATGAGAATGAGTTCTTGAGTGAGCATGGAATCCGATCGTGAGTTTTGTTCCTTCAGCGGATTTTCAATGGTGTGTCTAGATACTAATATGCCTTGTAGACTGTCGAAGCTTCACGAAGAGCATCCTTGGGGCATGGATGTCCATGGTCAGCGATACGAGGTCGGGTACTGGCCTGGAGACTCAAAGTCTGGCATGTTCGGCGGTAACTCGAACTGGCGTGGCCCTATCTGTGAGTTCGAACCATAAAGTGATCGATTCAAGCCCGTGCTGACCTCGACCAAGGGCTTGCCACCAACTTCTTGCTCATCGAGAGCTTGCAAAGGTTTTACCAATACTATGGCGACGACCTTCAAGTCGAGTGCCCCACTGGGAGTGGCATGTACATGAACCTCGTCTCGGTCGCAGAGGAGATCCAGCACCGAGTCATTCATATCTTCGGGCGCGACATGGAGGGCCGTAGAGCGACGAACGGGGGAAACAACAAGCTGGATTACGATCCCCACTTCCGCGACTACGTGTGGTTCTATGAGTTCTTCCATGCAGATAGTGGACGTGGACTCGGAGCGTCTCATCAAACTGGATGGTCTGGGCTGGTCGCGTATCATATCTTGCAGAGTGGTGTGAACTGCAGGTTGCCGAAAACGCCTAGAAGTGAGTCCTGTTATCTTGTATGATCAGTGCATGTACTGACTTCTTCTGTCTGTAACAGCCCCGAGGAGCGTTCTTCGCCACTACTTTGACGACACCATTGACTCGCGATCTGAATTTGGCGAAGATGGACCCGACTTGCGCTCGGAATATGGAGACGACGCCAAGTCTGTCAGATCCGCCAGCGCGTTCAGCACCACGAGCGCATACGAGAACTGGGAGCTCAATACGCTGGGCGATATCTCCCCGGATGCCCTTTGATTGCGTTCTTCTTCAAGTTTCTTTGATTCTTTAATGTATACCTGCGCTCCCGTCTCAGCCATGATTTCCTTCTGTTTGGTTTATATAGAATGTCTGACACCACATCATAAACAATGGGACCTTGACAATGACATCCATAGAAAATCCGGTGTATTTGCTACATAGTCATGCGCGAATTTTCAGAATACTGGACAACGTGGCACAAACGGTGATAAAACAGACTACGTCAGCTTGAGGTGTAGCTGTGAAAGGCTATTATGTCCCATTGCGGTCATAGAGCGAGCGGTTGTGCAGTTACATCATTGTTGTCTCTACAACATGGTACAGCCGCCCAGTATATGCAAAATAACCAAAACATAGAGACCACTCTACTGAAGGGGTTTCCTATCGTCGAGTATATACAACACCTTATTTACTTTCCTATTCATGATCAGGAAATATAGGCCGGGCCCCGCTTCATTGATCATTATTTATATAAAGACGCTATTTTGAGAAACCATGGACCTCAAGGCCTCAAGACGCAATGCATATTTTGCTAAAGTGGCGCATTTTTACTTTGGTCTGCTTCCTCTACGGTGATATGAGTTGAATATGCGCCTTCTTACTCTGTCATGGAGAGACAGACTGATGGTCAACTGTATTGAAAACTGATTCTCGGAAATATCTTGGCTTATTGAAGGACTATAAATAGAATACGATCGCTTGTGTCCGCACTGCGTTTGTTAATGACGCTGGGTTCAGTAAAAACCTGCCAGGTAGTAACCCTGTTAGCTATGCCGAATCACGGATATACTTGCTTGTCCCATGATTGGTCGTTTTGACCGCACGGCGGAATGGGTGCAAAATTTATCTTTCCTCAGAACGATACCCTAAACACACTTCATACCCGGCGGACCGCTCGGAAGTTGCATGTAACATTGGCGCTCGTATAAAATCATTGAGTGTTGGACGCTGTCGACCATCCTCAAAAATGCTTTCTATCGCGTCGCTTGTTGCTGCTTCGGCTCTGCTTTCTTTCTTCCCCCAGGCTTTTGCCCAGTCTCCCGTGTACGGACAATGTGAGCTGGATGCACCACGTCTTAAAGATTCACGTCGCTTACTGTGTTCATTCCAATAGGCGGAGGAACAGGCTATACTGGACCCACTACCTGCGCTGATGGGCATGTATTTTTCGCCTGTCTAGTGTCGCTGGTTTGCTAATTGACGATTCGGATAAACAATGATACAGATCCGTTTGCACATACTCCAACCCATGTAAGCCGTTTTCTCTGATTCCGACTGCTCACGAGCTTGACATTTGATATTCTTCAGACTACAGTCAATGCGTCCCTGGGACAGCTTCCTCGTCTTCGAGCTCGACCACTAAGACATCTACGACAACTACCAAAACGTCCACTTCCACGACCAAGACGTCCAGCTCTGCTTCCTCTACGCCGACATCAGGCGGCTGTGTAGGAACTATCTCCTCTCTTGATGGTCAGAAAACCGTTGCAAGTCGAGTATAAAGTCGCTGGTATTGACAATGAATTTTGTTCACAGATGTTGACAACGCGGTCAAGTGCACCACAGTGAACATCAATAGCTTCACCGTCCCTGCAGGTCAGGGCTTCACACTCAGTTTACAAAAGGGTTCTACCGTCAACTTGAGTATGGGTTACTTGTGAATTTTGGTGCCTTCAAACTCATTTACATTGTCGCGAAGACGGTGACATCTACTTCGGAAACAAGACCTGGGCTGGACCGCTCTTCACCGTTAGGTGAGTCTATGATCTTGCTTGAAGAGATAAATTACTTAGATCATCCTGGATACCAGTGGTACTTCAATCACCTGTACGAATTTCCGCCGTTTGAATTTACGTTATAAGACCTGATGATAAAAATATCTCAGTCAACGGGAACGGTCACAAGCTCGATGGCAACGGACCGTTCTACTGGGTATGTATAGCGCCTCAGACACTTCGGTCGCGTATTTCAGTCTTACTGTTTATTTGATGTGCTTTAGGACGGACAGGGTGGAAATGGGGGTGTCACCAAACCCGCTCCGATGATCAAGTACGTGGATCTATACAGAAATGGCTTCTCGGTCTACTAACAAGCCCATTTCTGTAGGATTAAAATGTCTGGAACATACTCTGTAAGGAATTAATTGCCTCGCTCTGTTAATTACATCCTCCTAATAAATAATGTAGAACGTCAAAGTCGTCAACTCTCCCGCTCGCACATATTCAGTGTCCAACCCCGCCACCTTGGTCATGACCGACCTCGTCATCGACAACTGTAGGTCCAATAGATTCGCTTGCGAGACGCTGAAATCTGATTTTCCGTTTAGCTTTAGGAGATCAACCCAATGCGAACAGCGGTGGCTTGGCGGCAGGTCAGAATTTATTTTTTCTTGAAAGGGTTTGCGCGGGCGGCGCTAATCAAAGTGTACACCTACAGGGCACAACACTGATGGCTTCGACTGCAGCACACATGACCTGACTATCCAGAATAGGTGCATTCAATTTCGCTCGCAAAAAGGGAAGTTAGATGCTAACGGCTTCTAATTTGAAGTCAAATCCACAACCAGGCGAGTCAATTCAATCATGACCGAACCAGTTTTAGAGCTCAATGGAATCCCTACTGACCAGGATGACTGCCTCGCCATCAACTCCGGCTCCAACATCGTTTTCAAGGGAAACACATGCACAGGTGGACATGGAATCTCCATCGTGAGTCCCAAATCCCAGTCACCATCTCAAAATTGTGACTCGCTACTGATCACAACTACCAGGGCTCGATTGATTCCAACGTCGTCGTCTCTGATATCACCATCTCCGGCAACACCATCGTCAACAAGTAGGAGGGTTATCTCAGATGTCGTATTTAAATTGATTCGCCTTGCACAGTGATCAGGCTCTCCGCATCAAGACTAAATCGGCGTCAACCAACAGCACTGTCACTGGCATCACTTACTCCGTACGTCCGAGATACCCCAATGACTTCTTCCCGCCCCTGGTGTTTTGATGCTGATGGATGCGATGCTTTGATCAGGGAAACACCGCTACTGGCATTCGCAAGTATGGAATCATTATTGACGAGGTAGGTACTTGCATTCTATGCGGATGACTGTGCATGGCTTTGGTTTCCTAATCCATCCACCTCTCGTTTGTAGAGCTACCCAGACACCATTGGTACCCCAGGAACGGGTGTGATCATCTCTGTAAGAATCAGAGACCCTCTTTTGACTGAATTTTGCGGCGCTAAGATATCTAATCCAATTTGACCTGCTGTATATAGAACGTCAACTTTGCCGCCCCTACCTCAACTATTGCCGTCGCGAGCTCCGCTCAGCGTGTCGCGGTCAACTGCGGCAAGAACGCTTGCACAGGTATGACTCCCCTCTCCTCTCTTGATTATGTATAGGTGCTAAAGACACATGACATGATTACAAGGAACGTGGAACTGGTCCAACTTGAAGGTGACTGGCGGTGTCGCCGGGAAGATCACCAACTTCTCTGGAATCACTGGATTTTCGCAGTAAATGTCGATCAAGGGCAGGAGATAATCACAAAAATCGATATTCCGCGTCTTGGAAGTACGGTCCTCAGTATTAGCCACCGGTTTGTTTGTATATTGCTACATGCGATTGAAGCTGTGTTTAAAAACAGTCACAATCTATAAATGGAAATACCAATGCCTAATTAGGGTTGCTCGATCATATACGAAGGCCAAGCCAAACAGCGAGTCATGGTGGCGTTTCTAGCGCAAGCACTACATAGCACAGCACGGGTCGTAATGACAGGTATCCATAGTCGTGAACGTCAATGTATGTAAACTCTCTCAGGAGGCCTAGGATATCCTATTATCTCTTCTCTGTGATGACAATGGTGATCATCGGTTTTTTCGTAGTTATGAACGGGCCACACTCTTTATATGTATCAGGAAGTGACTTCAAGCTTTGAAGGCTAGTGAGTCATTAGAGCAAGTTATGTATAGGAATGAATATTATCACAACTTGAAAGAATATTAGTGTTATCAAGTGTAGATGGCGAACTTGTTTCCTTTGAGGCTTTGAGAAAGGTCGAGCTCCTCGCTCACCATGAATTGCTGAGCATATGGTCATCAAGCTGTGTATAAGACGCACAGCTGCCAGATGAACGGATGGTACATCATGCTCCTTCGTTGAGTCCTTGAGTTGAATCAGCTGATTCGGTCGCTTCTTCGGGAGGACTGAGACCGGAATACAGTAACCTAAAACATAGAAGACCACCACATGTACTTTGAGCGAAAGATCAAGTCCCTATGAGGTTATTATCATGCCAGCTACAAGAACATGCATGTGTACAATCATCGATGAATCGTGATGACTTGTCCACCGCGCCATGGATTGGCCCCGTACTACTGGCGTCAGTTAAGAATCACAGAATGACGCATTGAACCTTCAAGATAAGCTGATCAGTCGCCTGGAATCATTCACCGAAGCCCTTTCTGAGCCGTCATGATATACATAGGCAGATTATACATGTAGACTGAGAGTTACGCCCGAGGACCCAGCTTTCGAAGTTTACATGCTAAGGACTGTAGTGCAAAGCGACAGAAGCAGGTAACCGTCTTTGAAATCTGCCCGAGCAACTGACCGAGTTTTGAGCAATAAACTACTTGCGAGCGCTTACATGGTACCGGTACTGTGTGCATCGTTTCAGCTGAGCTGCGGTCGCCATTGGGGAATTCCTATCATCTCAGCGCACTAGAATTGGAACGTGGAATGTTGGAAATCAGTGAACAGCCAAGAGTAGCCAATGATGAATTGTAGATGTTGGATTGGTAGATATCCTCCAGAGTTGCATCATCTCGGTTTTTCATCAGTTCCGATGTGCTTGAAGCAATCGAACTGGCTTGGTCTCGGGAGGGAGTCGTTCTGAGTATGTGGGCTTGCGACATCTTGAGACTCAAGTTCAAACAGCAGCCATATATTTTACATCAAATAGCGTCACAATTCACAATTCAATAGACTGGACTGAGAGATGGAAACGAAGCATGTTATTTCTCTAATTTATTATACATATACGGGAACCCTCCATGAGCAACACAGGCTGCCTTGCCAGGGCAAATGGATCCAAGGAAAAAACCAAAACAACAGCTAGATAGGGAGCGAGGCAAATTTATTGGTGGGGGGTTGGTGGAGGAAGAACGAGGACCAGGACAAAAGTTTCTCGAAAAAACAACACATTTGAGAAGGAGTGGGGAATTTTCGGGTGAATTATATGAAATTGCCTCCACAGAATATTGAAAAGATCCACTACAGTGAGGGTGTAGGAAAGAGAGGGATAGGTAGCGAGAAAGAGAGGAATAGCCAGAGGAAACGGAAATGAAGGAAAGTGGCGTGTAAAGGCAAAGTCGGTAGTACATAAAAGGGCACAGGTGAAAGAAGAAAAGAAACACAACAGGAAGGTGTGTAGACTACTAAGGAAGGTCCCTTGTGGATTCAGATATGATGATATGCGGCCAAGACGATTGAGTATGCGTGTGGGGAGCTTTTGAGGTGTAGGCTGGCGGAATAGCGTGTTGGCGGATGAGAGGAGTTGAGCGACAAATAGAATTGAGGATATGATAAATGCAGGGATGATAAAACTGTTAGATGAGATGCAGCGAACGAACGAAGATGGCGATAGAAGGCGGGCACAGATACACAAGACCAAGGGAGAACGGAGGGGCTTTATGTGACGAAGAGCGTTACCTGCCCTCCCGGTCGGTACTGTTCGAAGGCCATCTGCACATCTTCCGTCGACCCCACTGACACCATGTCACCGTCCTCGTCCCTGTACTTCACCCGCAGCGGTCCATCCTCCCGCCGAGGACCACACAGACGAATCTTCCGTCCGACCTTCTCGACCAAATCGTCATACTCCGTCGACCGCGGCACCTGGATCACGAATATATCTTCGTGGAAGTGCACCTTCACCTTGACCGCTGGCCCAATTTGAGTATGAGAATACATGCCGCCTCCGTCGTGCCCGTTTATATCTCCGAAGTTTTGCTGAGACCGCGAGTTGCGGATGCCCACGCCAGTGAGCGACGATTCACTCGAGCCAAACGGCGTGATCGGTGAGCTGCTATTCGGCGAGTAGTCTGAGCTCTCCCCAGTCGACTGACTTGAGCCGCTGCCGCGCTTCCCGCTGGGCACATTCGTCGGAACACCGCTCATCTGGCGATGTTCACGGCCCCAGTGCTGCTGTGATGACATTGAAGGGTTGGAAGGAAGGGGTGGGGGTATCGGTTTGGGTTGAGCTGGGATGTATGCGCTGGGCTGGCTCGCACTTCGCGATCGGTTCATCACTGGTGGAGGAGGAAGGGCATTCATGGTAGGCGTCCCTGAGCGCTTGCGATAGTCATTGCTCGATGCTGATGCAGTGTTAACGACATTCGTTGGGACACCGTTTGGGGAATCATATCCGCTCCGTAGCCTCGTCGAGCTGACATGGGTGCGAAGAGTCGGCCGCGACGATAAGCCATTACCAAAGCTTGCATCTGACTGATAGCTCGCAGCGCTGCTGTTCGTCGGCATGCGTGGCGTGATAGGCGGCCGGAGTTGACTATTTGTTGGCTGCGCTGAAACAGGAACAGGGGGCAATCCTCCACCCTGTCTCCACTGCGACATCGTTTGCCCATCCATGCCTTCAGTAACAGCACGCGGCCGGTCATATCCCGCACTGGATTCACGATCAGCCGGCATTGGCATACTGAGCGAGTTCGGGTTCCTTCTCGATACAGGAGTTCCCCGTCCCGAGGTGGAATACGAGCTCGTTGCTTGAATAGGATAGTCTTCGAGATCATCCTCGTCTGGATCCAAGTCGAACCCATCATGGGGTGGATATCCGTGTGGACCTGCACCGTACGTGCTACTTGAGTTCCGTAGTGTTGAGTCGTCGTCATATGGGCTTGGTGCGGGATACGATTGACTCGCCGAGTAGCTCGGCCGATTACGGACTGTCCCGCCTTGGGAGAAGGTAGAAGTTTGGGGGACATGACCTGTTGAGTTGTAGTGTGGCATAGCCTGCAGGCGTGCGTGGGGTGAGGGATTGGTGCTATTCGCTGCAACAATTCGGGACATGGACATTCCAGCACCACCGCGCTCTGCAGCACGGCGCTGTGCGGCCTCCTTGATCAGGCGGTTAATCGTTGACTCCCATTGACGCATCTGGTCTTCTCGTCTGCACCTCAGGGTGAAGTATTCCAGATCATCGTCACCTTTCCACCAAACAGCTAGTGGGAAGTGAGCAGGAACGCCGATGCCTGTATAGGGAGAACAGATTAAGTCTAGGGGCACAAACGACAGGAGGATTCAGAAGCTTACCGGGTAATGCGCGCGATGGTACTGGGACAGCTTGTGTGACATTTCCAAGGAAAATTCGTCCTTTCAACAGTAAAGGAGTGTTCTTTTGTGTAGTACCCATGCCACCAGGAAGCTGCAGGGGAGGGGGAGCAGGTTGCTTTTTGAGAATAGAACCGTTCTTGCCCACTCCTTTTCCACCTTTAGCCGGCTGAGCGACCGCTTCCTTGCAACACAAGATGATACGCTCGAAGAGGAAGACATGATACTCCCGGTCGATGTCGGATTTCGTCACGACAAATAAGTCGTCGAGGAGAAGATCGCCGAAGTTCTCGAGATGGTGGCCCTTCCAGTCGTCAATTCGGGAATGCAAACTCTTCACTGTTTGCTCATTTTCGGCGCGCCGTTGTGCCTCGTTGATCTTATCGGTTATGCGCTTGGCGGCATCAGATCCTCGCTTCAATTCGTCAAAGTGGGAATATGTCGCTGGTGAGCATGCCTTCAAGAGAGACTAGAAGAGCGGTTAGACAGAATTTCAGAAAATTAGCAGATAAGAACTTACGTCGAGGAGGAGAGGATATTTGCAGATACGTTGAATCGGTTTGATAAGCAAACCGGGCAGCTCGCCTCTCACGTTGATCAAGTAGTTCATTTGCTGTTGACAAATGTTTGGTTAGCGGAAATTGCCGGACACGAGTTGTCAGGGGGATTTTGAAGCAGTTGTTGCGGTGAAACGAACCAAGATCCATCTCACAGAACAAGATGATTTGGAAAAGGCGCAAAGAGACTTACCGAAAGACTTTCTTCGTTTGCAAGCATTAGTTCCGACGCGTTCGTGTAATTGGCGCAGTACGGCTCGTAGACACTGAACTCATCCTCCTGTAATACAAGGGCAGGAATCGATAACGGCGTGAGCAGGAACAATGGAATCGCCAATGATAGCAGATGGGAAACTTGATGAACGCACCATTTCCACGAAGTGTTGACCCCACCGTTGGTCTTGCCATGCCTGCTCTGCTGTGCTCTCGAGACGGATGAGGAACTTGCGCTGAAAGTTGAGGAGTTGGTTGAGATTGGGGAAAAGAAGGTGGATAGTATCTTGGTTGATGAATTTGTTCTGTGCGAGTTCGGTGGAATATTTCTAAGGCACGGGCGTCAGCGCGGAATCAAACAGGGCGTTTGAAATGTTGTGAACTCACCTGCATGATTTCGAGGTCCTGCACATACTTGCGCTCTGTCTCTACCATCTCTCGCGTGATGTTGCTCTGAGCGGATCCCCCAACGGTTGACGCGGTAGTTGAGACCAGGGTGTCGGACAAGGACTCAGTTGAACCATTGTCCATTGCGGAACGTGGAGACGGCGGAGACTCCTCAAATGAATCGGGCGGTAGATGGTCGACGATGGCGGTGACGGTGTTAACAACCTTCAGAAATCATCAGGAGTGCGGCTAAGGGACAGGGGGATATGGTGCTCACCTTGACCAGACCATTCGTTGAATTCCTGTTCCACAGGTCCGAGATAGTGAACTCCTCGAGGCCCGGGAGTTCCTTCATGACCTTCTCCGACCTTATCCGTATCGCAAACAGCGCGATAGCATGCTTCTTCTCCTTGTCGGGGTTCGCTTCGTACTTGAGTTCATTGAAGGATGAGTTGTTCAGTCTCTGGCCCCCGATGTATTTTTCGGGCAGCTGGTCAAAGATGTAGCAGAGGGAGATGCCGGACGAGAAGAGGTCCCACATCTGGTTTACGGGGTCGGTTGATTGGCGCGAATCGATATTTTCAAAGTATTGGGCAAAGCCTCGTATGCGCATGAGACGGCTTCTGAGCGCTGAGCATTGCTGATATAGGGAGGTCGACTGGGTGGCGGGCTTGTTGAGGAGGGTGTTGTTTGTGTCGATAGTAGAGATAATGGACTTCTTGCGGCCAGCCACGGTAGCCATTCTGTCGGGGAGGGGAAGGGGGAGGGGGAGGAGGAGGTAGTGCAAGACTGAAGCGGAAGGATAACAGTTACTTGATCATTCCTTGGCTTCCAACCATTTCAAACTCCGCCCGCCGAATGCAAACATCCTCCTCAAACAGATCACATCTCTATTGTTTATTTTTCTACACAAGGTCAACAGCCTCCTATCTTCTATCTTGTCCTTTCTAGTCCTACTACAAGCTATGGTCTACCTCGCTCGCCATCGTCGCGTCCAGTGCCCGCCACAACATGCAGATATTGTGATTTGATACCCGACAACACGGAGATCTAGTTCAAGTCCTCATGTGGCCCGTTCAGTTATCGCCAGAGTACCCCGGAAGGAGCCCCGCCACAACCCACATGTCCATCTATCTCTGTCTGTACACCGTCGCAGTTGTCTGTCTGCGCGCCTCGACAACCACCACCTTTCAACGTCCCGACACTCGATCCGGGTGTACTTACAGCTGTGATTCAGGCGCTGTGCGACCCCAATCAGGCGTGGGCAGGGGTTACCCCAAGCGGCTCCAAGCCGATCTCATCATCATCTTTCAAGATCTCACCAAACCGACCAAAAGAAGTCGGCAAGCAGATTGGAAGGACGCTGATTATTTTTACAACAGTGCACCCGAAACCCAGGGCCTCTGTCCATACCTCATTGTGCCCATTGCACCGCCTCTCCCCGAAGTTGAGCGCATTTTTCATCCCGGGCCTCCCTTGGGCCCGCATTACAGCGTAAGAGCGCTGCTTCTGCACGCCCTTGGCGTCGTTTGTACGGGTGCGATGCGGACGCTGTAGCGCTTCTTGAAGTTTTACCACATCACCTCGCGTCGGCGTTCATCGCCAAATACAAGCGCCCGGATCCGAAGCCCACTCAAAGGGCACGTTTATCGTTCTCAGCCTGTATCTCACTCTTCTGTCTCGTGCTGCCTCCACTCCGGTGCTTTGCCGCTTGCTTTCGGCATGTGCATCCATATGTATTGATCTTCTTTTGTTGTTTTACCACTCCCGCACAGTCCCGCACTCGGTGTCCTTCGGTGTCCCACAGTCTTATACTAAACAGGGTTGTTCAACAAAGTTGGCCACAGTGCCCTGTCAATTCGCGTTTACCCACCGATGCCGGTCTGTGCAATTTCCTACATGGGCATTGTATATTCGTATAAAGGGATACCTGGGTTTGGTGGGCTTCAAATGTCCTTGAACGCCCTTACTCGCCTTCTTCCCTTGTTCCCTACCAGGAAACACTTTTTCGATGGCCTATGACCGTCAGTGAACACTGACTAGTTTCCTGCTGCGATGGCAATGGTTGCAACCTGCTGTACCGAGAAGGAAAATCTAAGTACAAGTACTCCACGGATCCGGATGGCGATGATTCTTGTAGTAGAGAAAAGATGGATGACAGTAATAGCTCTATTTGGAGTGAGAATGGAATTTGTAGAGCGTCCGGATGCTACTCAAACTTTTGGTGAGGTATCCGAAGCGATGCCCAGGTGGGTTCAGGTGGGTTCAAGTGGGTTCCGGGGGGATGTATTGAGCTTGGTGTTGAATTCATCAGCATCATTTGCACTGGTCTAGAAGATCGCATTGGGAATGCTCTGCCTCCACTATTGGATGCATGAAATTGTATGTTCTGCCAATTCAATGTGTACATTGCTTCCGATTCAAGATACAGAGCAGTCCTCAATCTTTACGACCTGGTCACAGCTGTGTAATTTCATGAGCACCACGGTTTTGTGTGAACTTGAACCGTAATCTGGCGCCTTTCCAGTGTGAATCCTTCGCTCAAGCGCAAAGCCTCAAGGTTGCACGAGCGCCTTCAATCGGCGAGCTTCTGGACGATCCTGATTCCTCGAGCATTGGTCGTCCATATGGCACCTCATGGCATACACTGGAGGCACTGTCAAACATATAATTTATGTATACAAACATTATCTTCAAGAATTGTGATATTCTCTCTGAATCCGAGCAGCCGCCACCTCTCGCCACATCTGGCCGGAATTTGTCCACCTGAACAAAAAACCTCAGCCATCCCTAGTTGGTTCAGTTGGAATTCACATTCCTGGATCAAACGATATCCATTGTGATTACCGCCCTGAAAACATGTAAGAGACGTTCTGAAATGATAAAGGCAATTTCTTATTCGCTCGCTATTCATGTTGGCTGATCTGATGCACCCGAATTTCGCTTCGAAATAATATCTCAGTATGCAGATATTTCGCCTGACTTCGCGCGCGTTCTCGAGGGTTCTCGAGTCTCGACTCGAAGCTATCTACCCCACAAGAGCCCACAGGCGCTCATGTACTTGGCTCGAGCACCGCCTTCGATCGATAAGCGCCAGACGTTCTGATGGCCCATCATTCTTTGATGCGATAGGCGCTCAATCATTCATTTATGCTCGAAGCCACTCGAGTTTGCTGACATCGGGCGCAAATGAACGCCTACATTTGACCTACATTCTACCTACATACACATTGTCTAGAGAATTCTGCAGAGTTTTCTGCTTACATATCTCGTTACATTCACCGGAGGAAAGATGTGGCCGGAAATCAATGGTTAAGCGCTTGCCGGGACACACTTCAGACACACTGTATGTATGTGACCATGGGCGCTTTCGGTTGGTTTTCGTGTTCACCGCAAAACAAACTATTCGGAGTGAACTGGGAAACTTACGGTGTATGTACAAGCCTTGCCGAAATTTCATTATGACGAATTCGGAAGATGCGACTGGTACGAATCCGTATGATTGACTTCGATAAAGTATGCACAAGGACCTCCATATTCAGGCGCCTTCGACCAGCTTCGAAGATGCTAATTAATAATTCGCCTGAAGGTGTTGGACTCGCAGCTAAAGCGCGACCTAAACATACCTGAAAAGGCAATATGAAGAAAGATTCTTGCGACCTGAAGCTCAAGTGCATAGCACGAGTGCATCAATGAAAAGCGCAGTTCGTCTGATTTAGCTATCAAGCCCTCAAACGACGCAATCTAGCAGTGCAAGAATGTCCACGAGGAATCTCAGCCTTTCCTCCAGTTTCCTCCATATGTTACGATCAATTCGAATCAGAGAAATCTTGTGCCATCAGTATCACGAATCATGCAAAGCACTCTAAACTAGCACTCTTATTCAATTGAAGGCTCCCGTGTGATCCGTCTGCATCAGCGTGGTCTGCTCCCTGGAACGTGAAGCATCACGCCGCGTTGATTTGGATTTTAAAAAACTACAGCTCTGAGAGTGAGCCACACCGACACTCGCGCGCGAGGCAGCTCACGGGAGGCGCCCTCGCGGTTCTTCTCCCTCGAAACTTTGATAATTTTCGACCTTTTTATACACCGGGTGCAGTGTCTTTCACGCGAAGGAAAACGTGGCATGACGATTTGAATTGCGGACGAAGCGCAGGGAGCCGCAGGAAGGCGGGCGTAAAAATAATCGTCTAAAAACACGACGCGTTCAGACTCAGTGTTTAATTGGGGGTAAAAGCGCCCATCGAAGCTCGCGACTGTATTGCATGGAGAAATGTCGCCAGCAAGTGAGAGTCCAGAGGAGTCCGGCTTTACGCGTGCAAGAAAGGAAGGCCAGCCGGGCTAGAACGAGACGCCATGATGGGACGGCTGAGCTGAGAAAAATCAGTCAAAAACAAGACGCGTTTTGAGCGGGTGCGCCGCGTCAGACGCGTAGCTTCCTCGGGAATCATGGGAGCAGAGCGACTTGATCTGTCCTGGCACCCGGCAGAGTCTTGAAATTTCTGAATACATGGCGCTTAGAGTTATCTACCGTGTGCTCCCTCCTCCTCGCGTGCGCTTCCAATACTATATACAAAAAGACCAGGATGGTATGGTCAATCTAGCCTTACAGAGCCGTGGTGCATATGGCTCGCTATTCGCAAGGAGTTTGGGCAGTTGTGTGACGTGGAAATACGCGTTGCTCTGGTTCGCAATCAGGTATACGTGTCGGTGACGCAGTGGCTTTGTAGCCACTTATGTAGTAGGCGCGCAGATCACCCAAGGAAAGCATAACGGACCCACACTCATGCTCAGGAGCCTCTTCTCGACTCTTGCATAATCCTTGCGGATAATTGAGCTTCTCAGAAATTTCCAGAACAGACATATTGGTCTAAGCATAGTTATTTCGCCACTTATCAGTCATAAGATGCAAATAAAGTACGTCACTCTTTCAAGTTTCAGCAATCCGTCGGATACCGCATATGTATAGCTAGCTCCATCCACGCAAGGGCAGCGACTATAGCTCGGACTTCAATCATGTCGAACTTTGCTTCACGCCTAAACACGTAGCATGAATGTATATGCCGCAGTCGACCGGTCCGATGATGACGAGGGTCGAATTTAGTGAACATGCATAGACTGAATATGTATGCCACTCATGCGATGGTGACGAGGAGAAGGTCGTTTGAGCTCAAGCACGGAGACAAAAATAGGCCACCGGGATGATGTCGTTTCACAGTCTCAAAATATTTAGCTAGTTGCGTGGTGTCCTAACTCCTTGATTATGATCATTTGCTGGAGGTCAGTGATATCCTGTATTCAGGCAGGTGGGTTGACCCAGCACCACTGTTCAATGCGAGGGCTTACATGTCACTGATGGTTTCCGACTTCAACCAATGTACATCACTATCCCGATTCCCAGTGGCGGTTGATGAGAGAGGCATTTAACCATGGAGAGAGTGCTGATGTCCCGAAATGTCTTTGGTTCTCAAGGCCAGCTACGCACTTTCTCATTCCCTGAGCATTTTACTGGCAGTGGGACATCCGAGATGTATAAATATAATCTGAGCTGGTTTGCGCTTTTATTGGATCATCCACTTGTGTAGACATTGTCAATGAACCTAAATGAACCTCTCAGGAGATTCAATTTAGGACATACGCCATGTTCAGACCCTGATTGGCACTGGCAATTTGTATGTACCTTTGCTATAAAAAGTCGTGACGGGCGGTCGGACTAGGGTCAGGAGATCGGAAGAGAATGGTCTCAAGTCTCTTGAGATACTTCCCAGCTCGAGAGCTCACGTCGCTAGTGAATTGAGGAGACTGGTCTAGTGTTGTCATCTGGATGAGTAACGTGTGTCGTCTCCGGGAAATTGCAGTAATAATAGCGTGGCTGGTGGCAGCATCCTTCCAATAAATCACATTGGCAGTGAATATACACGGTGCATGGCTTAACCGCCACTTCCTAAACCGTGAGTATGTAAACTAGATACCTCATTTGCTTGAAAATCAGTCCAGAGGTCTTCGACGGACGCTTATGATCAAGCTGTAGTGAATGGTTTGCATTTCCTGCTTCAGCCCAGAATGCTTATTGTGACCGAAAGATCACTTCGCGAAGCACCAATTCTCCACTGGCCTCATTCCTCTGTCAGGCATATGATAATGCTGAATTCTTTCGAAGCTATGAGATACATGGGGGACATCACTGATGGACATCGTATGGAAACAAGAGTATTGATGATCTATCATCCAAGTGACATACTTTCTTACTTGTTATCTGCGCAGTGAAAAACATACCCAGAGAATACAATCCTGATTGCAGATAGAAATAGGAGACACATCTTACCGTAGCCTTGAAGACATCTGATAATGGCTTCGTATGGGCTTTTCCCAATCAGAACGGCTCTCCGGATGTGCACTACCTGAGTCAGACGGAAATGCTATAAGGCTTATCAAAGGAAGCATACTATTAAGCGCCTGTCAGAGTCGTTTTACTGAAATAATTGGCGTTTATGCCCCTAGAGAGGTTCTATTCCCCGACAGACCGTGGATTTATCAAGAGAATCTGAAATAAGCGCCCAAATCCTATTCGGGCGACAGGGTTTGGATAGTAACCAGGACGAGTAGCCGTTCTAATGGGTTAATTTTCTTATACAGAATATTTTTCTGGGACATTCATTGTGTTTATGGCATAGCTGCATCAGTTCCTTAGTCTGAACATCTTTTCCAGCTTCAAGAAGGGGAGTTGGGGGGGGGGGAAAACCGGAAAGCGGGCCGGACATGCTTAGTCATAGAAACTCCGCTCTGGAGGTGTGGACTCCAACCACCACTACGCTCAGGATAATACCAAGACCCATGGCACCAGTACGCACTTCCGCTCGTCGAGGAGGCCATCCAGAATCCTCTCCAGTCCACGATGCAGACACCAACGACCCGACTGCCAACAAAACCCTCTTCCTCGACCCCATGATGGGCACCCCGCTGGCAATGTATGTCGAGAAAGACGTCGAGGAGAAGGACGTTATTACTGAGATGATTATAGTGAGTACCGACGCGTCCTCCACCAGCGCGCTATCTGACGCGTCATAGAACCATGGAGGCACAGTATCGCAAGGATATAGCGGTGTTACTTACATTCTAGGTGAGATGCTCTTTCTCCACGGCCCCGTGAGGCAAGCTCTGCGTCAATGTTTGTGGACATGAGTCCAACTCGTTCAGATAAACAAAGGAGGCAAGCCATCATCCATGTACCATGCGTATATGGGCACTATCGATTAGTTTGAAGCGAACATGTCTTCATTTTGGACGACAGTCGTTTTGTCTGGCGACCACCAGCCTCAAGTTTCAGGACTGTCACTGGATATTGGTCCTCTATCAGTCCAATGGGCCAGACTTCGGCTCTACTTCAATTATATATCAATATCCTGGCTTCTTTGAATTTACGCAAGGAGTTTAAACATTCTTACCGCCTTTCATCTCTGCCCGAGTTCTTCCAGGCCAGTGACTTTTAATGTCCTTGTGGAAGAAAAGAACCAGCCAGTGGTCCTGTCTTTCCCTAATTGATTGATCTTGCACTGATTTATGCATCGTTATCACAATCATTCCCATCTCCTGCATCTTCTTCTATGACAAGCTACTGACTCCCTTGTAGTTGATCCGCACAAGCCCTCTGGCCAGAATCTGTGGCGGCAATACTCTACCAAGAAAGGCAAGGTCGTACTGAATGCCGAGTGGGTACGCGAATGTGTGAAAGCAAACCAGTTGCAAACATATCATAGCGACTGGGCTGGGTGCAAGGTTACAGGGACTGAGACGTAAGTACTTAACTCTGATCAAGAAAGGACCGTGTTTCAATTTTTTGCAGAGTATACCAAATCGCTCGTCCGCCTGCGGAAGAACCCCCAGCTCCTTCAGCTCCTGCTCCTGCTCCTGCTCCAGCTACTGCTTCGTCTTCTCGACCGATGCAGGCTATCCATCCGCACGCACTGCAGGCCCCGATGCCTCCACCGCCTGTAGACACAATGAACCCGTACTTTCAAGTGTACGGAGGTCCACCGAGAGGTATGCCTGGGGCACCGCCACCACCGCCCCCACAGCAATGGCAGGTCCCAATGCCGCCGCCGCCACATCTCCATCCCCAGCCGCCCGCGCCTGGGGCCCCGCATCCGCACATGATACCGCGGCCCTCACCTGGCCCTTCATCGCAGCCGCACTATCGCGATGATACATGGCAAGGCTACAACCCCCCAGAGGATATCCCTGGCCAGCCCGCGCCATATGATTACCGCTACCGCGAAGAGCAGAGCGGCTGGGTACCAGGCCCTGGACCGTACTATGAGCCTCAGTATGAACCAGGATATGCCCAGCCGCCGTATATGGACGAGCAGCAAGAGCAGTCGTCTGGCGCTAACTCTGTTACAGGACAATCTCAGATCCAGGGAGGATCTGTCCCGCCTGCAGGGCCTAGTGGTGATACCACTGATAAACCGCGAGGAAGGAGACGGACTCGCGTTCAGGTAAGTATCGAGTTTCTTCATCATCTTTTCAATACACAATCCTGATTCAGTTGAAATAGCCTGCACCTGCCGCTCCAGCCTCATCTCTGGTCGTCAGTAAAAACCCGCCAGCGCGATCACCTACACCACCCAGTAGAGTGATCAAGAGCACTTACGGTGGTAATTTGTTCACAGCAGACGATGTTCTGTATCTGAAAAAGTACATTGAGTACTGTCAAGATCAATGTCTGGTGTTGAGGTAACCACCCCACCATGTCTTGGCCTGTGCTTGTTTTATTAATGAAACCTTCGTATTCCTTCTTTTATTACAGCTTGAGGGAGATTTGTGAAAGGATCGCCGTTAAAGCACCCCATCACACATTCTACTCATGGCGGCGGTACTGCAACAAACATCAGATACGCTTGGGTGGCTATGCTATGGCACACGACCGCTCAGAGTCCCCAAGCATGAACGACGATCTTGGGATGGATGTTGATGGCGAAAGAGGTATGGGCTCTAGGGCTGCTGAGACCAGTGGCCCCGTCGCCGGACCATCTACCGTTCGCTTGGATATGGCTGCTGCCACGGCGGCCGCTGCGGCGGCGCCTCGACGAGATCGGTCACCCACGCCCCCACGAGCGCTCTTCCGGAGTACTACAGGGAAGGGTGTTGCGTTCACTCAGGAGGATGTGATGTTCTTGATCAGGTTTATGGAGTATAGGAAGTGGGTGGATCCTCGTTTTCGTCGCCGCTTTTTCTTGATGTTGTTGCCACAGATCGCGGGGTGATTTAGACATGGTGGCGTTCTGGAAGGATGTCGCAGTCAAGGTATTTTCTAATATTGCCTCTCTCCAGTCATCTCTGAGACTGACCCGTGTTTGCTCGCAGGCGCCTCACCACTCTCGAGCGTCCTGGATGAAGTTCTGGCGACGGCATAAACACGAGTTGTCGCCAAATGAAGGCGACGAGCCGCTTCCAGCTCCGCCCGACAAGAAAATGCGATACAGCAAGGAGGATGATGCATTACTCGCAAAATACTTCTACAATAAACCAGATGGGACATCGGACAAGATTTTCCAAGCCTTCGGTCGCTTGGTTCGTCCATATTCCCTTTCTATTCGTTGTATTAAACATACGCTTATTGGCGTTCTGTACCACCACTATAGAATCCTCACCACCCGTGGAAGGGATGGCAAGAACACCACCGCATTCACAAGACCAAAATCGAGCACTTGATGCAACTTATTAGCCAGGGAGAAGACATCGACGCTTATGTTCAGAATGAAAGCTAACTTATAGCGTCCCGCCCCAAGTTGAACTCACATTAGATCTCTGTTAAGCTATATCATTTTTAATATTAATATCATTGGGTGCATTTCAAGTTGCAAAGGCAAGGTGACGATGCTTCCTTGCTTCGGGGAAAACCACATTAGAGAGAACAGCATGCAACCTTGCAGTGGAGGTCAGAATTATGCGCTGTGGCATGAGGTGGATACATATTCAAGTGCCTTCTCTTTGGCATATGCACACTTGGCTTAGGGTTCGTTGAAACATCTTCGGTTCTTACACATGAAGTCATCCGGCCCTCTGTGCTTAAGTGTTGGGTCTTCGTTGGCGTCATTGACCAGGAGACCTCCATTCCATTTTTGTCATGATGATGCACACGCTTACGCTGCCCATTTTTAGCCTCTCCGCTACTTTGCTGGAGCATAAATGAGGTTGACAAAGCTCTCAGAATTTGAGCTTGGACAAGTTGAATCCCGAGTAATACCTGTTCGCAGTATCATGTTTCACACTCACTTTCGCTCTGCGACCGCCTCCGGGGTCATGGCCGTCCTCGCTCTGTTTAACACTGCAGTTGTGATGGCGTTGCCATCCGCGACGGCTTGCAGCCCAGTCTTCACTATTTCTGGTATCTCAGGCGGGTTCTCTACTCATACTTTGTTGGACTTCTCCACCCAGAAGGCTGGGGGAAACGCTGCAAGCTTCCTTTCGTGCGTTTCGTGTTACAACTCTGCTTGTGCTGGCTCGTCCTATCACTTATGTTCATTTTGATGATACTTAGGTCCCATGGAATTATGATCAGCGACTATCCCGTAGGGTCCACTCCTGTCGCGCACGACTTCTCACCATCGGCAGTCAGCTTTGGTCAGGGCGCACTAAACCTGAAAGTGTCGGCGTATGTGTCTAGCCAAGGCTCCGTGCACGGTGCGGAGATCGTGACTAATTCGGAGTTCCTGTATGGATCCATGCGCACGGTGATGAAGTCGAGCGCTGTACCCGGAATCGTTGAAGGGATCTTCTTCTATCGTAAGCTCTTCGTATCTATTGTTGCTCTTAGGGAAGCTGCTGAACTGCAATTTGTTGTTGCAGACAATGATACCCAGGAGACCGACTGGGAGATATTGACCAGCACGACTCTGAAGGCCAGCGCCGATGTTCCTGCTGGAATTTGGACAACCAATCAAGTGTGTTTAACAGAGTCTTTTTAATACGGAAACAATGAAGGTTAACTCCTAATTCCACTAGAACTTCGTGCTGAACCAGCCATCAAACCACGAAACTGTGCCTTTGTCTTTTGATCCTTCACAGGGGTTCCATGGTGAGTTCGAGAGAATTTATTTGTGAGAACGGTCTCTAATGGAGAGTATGTCCGATAGAATACAGAATTGATGTGAGTTCAAAGCCGAAAAGCTCACACATGCCCTTGTAGTCTGATCTACTACGTGTCTCCAGTGGGTACCAGGCTCGACGACCTTTTACCTCGATGGTGTACAAAAGACCAAGCTGACAACATTCGTGAGTCCTCTGATCCACCACAATAACCTCTCTGCAAACCATCTGAACTTTTGATGCGATGACAAAGACACCCGTTGTTGCCGCTCATCTCATCTGGAATGTCTGGAGCAGCGGCGACCCCGAGTGGTCCAACGGTCCGCCAACGTCTGACTCTGTAACTCAGATCAGGAGTATAGAGTACTACACTGGTTACTGCTCTTAGTACATGTCCAACACTCGTGATAAATCTTCCTCGAGCAGTGACTATTGATATTAGTGACCACCTTTGATAGAGTGCTAGTAGAATGAGTAAATTGCGAGGAACGGTGCATTGCTTAATCTTGTAAGTTCTTTTTGCCTAAGCATTTGGAAATATGTTTTTTCCTATATATATATCACTGAGGTGGAATGAGCACTTATGAGCCTGCATAATCTCGGCGGATCTTGCACAACAAGAACGGCCGTGAGAACATCATCCAAATATGGTAACTAGGGCGCCCATATCATCCCACGCATCCTCGCCTCTTCACGCACACGCTCTCGGTTGCTTTTATCACACTGGGCGTGTAACTATCTCAGTGGGTGTAAGTCATTAAAATTACTCGTATGTTTGATAAGAACATTTAGAATTTGTTAAATGGCGACCTGTGGCACACAAGTGTTTCTTGGCTAAGTTGCGAGCTGACTACACATCTCCGTCACATGAAAGATTTGGAGAAGGAATTATCAAAGGCATACGCTTCGACAGAGAGCGAGCTTTCAAAAATTAATGAGCTAGCATGACTTCTCCGCGAGTATCCTGGCGCAGTAGACTCGGAAGTCTTCACTCAAAATTTTGCACTTATAAGTTAGGGGCATATTGCAACCGGAGTTCGGAGGTTCGGAATTATCACTGACGAGCTGATACATCTCTGAGATCCGTGTGATAAATTAGAATACATGAGCCCTTTCTACTGACTTTCTCGCTACCCCTCTTCGATAAAGCTACACGAACACGGACAATACCCCTGGAACCGGACTCTTGATCTCCGTACGTTTATTAATCCCTCAATTGTACTCGCCTCCTTCTCCTAACTAACTCTAACAGACCTACACAGGACGAGAGCTATGTCACGCTTACTTCTTCTGTTACTGTTCCCAACAATTCACAGGGTATTGCGGATCAACTGTCCAGCAAAGTCAATGACCTTTCCTGTCCCAGTCCAGTGACGCTTAGACTAGACTGGAAAAGCTTCAGGTAATGGATGACCTCGGCTCAGTGCGTACCGGTTGACAGCATTAAGACGACATTCTCAACACATGAGAACATTCCCTGTACAAGCACCAGCATCGCACACTGGAAAATGGAGGCACTATTCGGAATGCCTGTCAGTAATGTAAATGTCACCTATCTGGGGTTATGTACCAGAAAATTGGTATGCTGGGTTGACACTTTGTGCTTCTCGTCTCATCAGTCGTTCTACTTATTTCTGAGAGCCCTGGCTGTCTGCCAGTTGAGCCTGGCCGAGACCACATATCCCACAATTTTCTGCGTGTATCATGTACAAATGAAGTCTCGACGAATATGTACGTAAAAACGCTGCTCATAGATTACTTTGTCCTTCAACAAAGGATACGTAATACAGCGAATCATGGAATTGTTGAATCGCGCGCGGATAGCGGATTTAATAATAGAATTCATAAATTTAATCTGCTGGTATCTGTCATCTTTCTGGCTTCGGGATATCTGACATGGGCGCCGTGCATCACATATTCCTGTTTACTGCGACTAGTACGGAATATTTTGCTCGGTTTCCAGGAGATATTTAGGCTCTGTACCCGAGCCACCCAACACTTGCAGAGAAAGGCATCGCTAATTTATAGTGGAGAGCGTCAACCAACGCGCGCTGATATGTGCACTCGACACGCGATGGACATGTGCTTGACAGACGTCGAGTGCGTCGGGAGGCAATAGTCGACAGGGCGGCGGCGGTGGTTACTGGGTGATTCGCTGGGCGGCGGGTGACGGCTCGACCGGATTAGACAGGCTGCCTTCCATATATGGGTGTAATTGATGGGGTGATCTCGGAGCCAGGGGACGCTGAGCGGGCGGGAGTCTTTAATATCCTCGGCGATTAGCCGTCGTCGTTCTGCAACCAGATATACCTCTCTTTAACCCCTTCCTCATCGTTCCTCCAGCTCTCTACGGCGCTCTCCTTCGCCCCGTGCTCTACTCTATGGCTGTTCGCAGTGCCGCCGAGCCCAGGATTTTCGAGAGCCCGACATCATTATTCTTCGCAGTGCCGTTATGCATTCTGGTACTCGCTACAATATCTGCAGTGAGACGTTTTGCGCAAAGGCGGGGTCTACAGGGTCGGGAAGTATACCAAATATCGGGGCAGACAGGAAGGCTAGGTATTTTGGATGAAGGCGACACTAGAACACGGAGGAGAGAGCGTCTTGCGCTCTATGCATATCTGTCAATACTCGCCCTGCTGGGCGCCATATTACCCCTATTTTACTGGAGGATATACACTGCCGACGGCTCGAGATTCGGCGCCAAGGGAGCAGTGGGCCTTCGCGCGATCCTTGGGTTTTTACGTGCGTTTCTAGCTCTCTTTTTAATGACTTGTCAGATTGACTGTAGTCCAAAATATCTCGTCCAAATTCACTTTTACGACCTGTCCAGTCGGAGTTCCAGTTTTATGCTTCGCCTCTGCGATATCTTTCTCTACTTTTGACGGAAATGCGGCGATGTATCGCAAGCACAACTCGATACAGCGGGGAGTGTACATGGGAGTTCTTGCGATTATACTAGTTTCAGGTACGTCTACATGACAATCTGTGTTAGAAATTAGGCGCTCATTAATTTATGTTCATTCCACTCACCTGCTCTGGACGCCTAACGCTTACTTCTGTTCCATTGAATGTCAACTATACGTTCATGAATCACCACGACCGTATGTGGTATGCATTTTTTACCTCTCCCTCAACAAATCGCCTACGAAACCGTTATGGTCCACCGACACCCCTCAATCACTTGGATTTGTATTCGGCGACGTTCTGGAACGAAATACTCCAAACCAACACGCATATAGCCACTGTACTCGCGACCATCCAGGCCTTTTGGCTTCCTACTACAGGCACTTCATCACCATCTACAGCAGATCATGCCGCAGAAAATGCGGCGACGATCACGCTTCCACCGTACCTGCCATCGGTGCTTTTCCTCCTGTTCACACTCTTTGCACTACCGCAGATGATTTCAGTCATCATGTGTATCCTCAAGGATAGGACTCACAAGCACGCTTGTAGTTCTGCCTACGGCGATGTCTTTGGTGTTGATAAATCGGACGCTCCAGGTGGGCTTCGTGTACCTCATCATTCCGGGCGGACTGGCAGAGCCGGGAAGAAGGCCTCTTCATGGCGCGCATCATTCTGCTCGAGACCGATCACGATACATGTTGCAACACACCGCACGTCTTCCGCAGAGGGGGATGGGTGCCCACGCGCAAGGTACCCTGGTAATGCAATCCCCGTGTCGCTTCCTCTCGGGGTTGGCGTGACGCACTGCTACGGCGGCGGAGTCGATTCGGACACACGCAAGCGACCGTTGGAAATCAAGATGAGGAGCTTGAGATCCAGTGCGAGCATCAGCACGATTGAGAGCGTCCCCGAGCACGAGTGGATGTCCACGTCCAAGCGGCCTTCATCGTCTGGGATGGCAATACCGGAGGTGGTTCGTACAGGACCTGCAGAAACTTACAGCCCGCCAGAGAGAAGCCTCGCACAGGGTTTTGTGATAGATTTACACGTAGACGACCACACATCCAGGAACTCGGGCGTAGAGTTGGAGCCTAGGAGCCGGGAACACGCATATCCACCAGGATTCGAAGGCTATAACCAGCATACGCAAGCTGGATTGGCATCAGCACCACCTCAAGATCAGGGCCCGAACATTCACCCATATCATCCCAGCCAAATCCAGAATCTAGTCAACAGCGCAATCCAGATGCCCCCAATTCAAGACCCAGCTGACCAAAGTACGAGTACGGACAACATCGACAGCAATAGTTTCGACGTGCACGGAAGCGGAAATATGAGAGGAGCCGAAGACAGGGCGCCACACGGGAGGCATACTCGACAACAGGCACACTATACTAACCTGGTCCACTTGTCGACCCTACTCTGGATCTCCGCGGCGCAGTTTTCGCTCGCTTGTGCGTATGGATGTGCATGTGCCTTGGGTGTTCGACAGACCAGAGCAGGAGGACCCCAGAATTCCAGCAATGCTTTGGAGATCACCCAGACAGCCTTTACCGTTCTGGGCGCGGTTGGTTCTACCGTGGCGTGTTTCGGTGAGTTTCGTTCTTGTTCGGTCTCCTTTTTATCTCTCCTTTCTTTTTCCCTTTCCTTTTTGCTTCTTTGTCCACCCTTTTCTCGTCCGTTTGTTTTCCGAGTCTTTTTGCTTCGAAATTCAAGATATTGCGGTGTTGTGATTGCCCCTTGGATCGCGTATCCTGTCTTAATGGTCTGCCTTTGACTTTCGGACGTGATGGTCCTATCGGTTCTGGTGGTGCCGGACTCATTGGTGCCGGTGCTTGTAAAGGCGGTCGCGACGGGTAGCAACGCGCACTTTGTGTCATACTCATTGCCATCATATGGGACCCTAGTAGCCGAGCCGAGGGCACACGCCCAACGTGTTGTTTGGGTCGTTTTCTTTCCTTTCTGGGTCGTTTCTTTTCTAGGCATGTTTCTTGTTTGGGACATGTCAAGACCGCCCTAGTGGGCGGCAGGACAATGGTTGGCGTCCTGGCTGGTGTTACTTCCGGGGAGCCACTCTGTTCTCCTGCACAGAGTGCCGTTTTGGCTACATGGTTGCGTCTGCGGTTTAACCTCTTGCCCTGATTCTGCTGTCAACTGAGCGTCCGCTACTAGCGTTGCCAGTTGGCGGGCGCCACCGCTTTGCAGGCGTCCGAAATGTAGGGCTTGAAGCCGATGAAAAAGGGAACTATGGCACGCTCGCACTGCCTATATTACAGTCGTTCTACATGGATGCGCAGAGTTCCTCGAAGGTCTCCTGGCCGGGATGGTCCTCGATTCAATTCATAAAGGGCGATTTTCGACATTTTGCCTCGTGCTCTCTGTGATAGGGGTGATTTTCCATTGTGCGCTGCGTGCATTGGAAAAGAGGATCGCGTTGAAGGCGATCTGGGAAATTTGCTGGGGACTTCCATCAGCGATTCGAAGTCCTTCAGTTACCAGCTTCTCCAACTCGGATAGACAGGTGACGAGAAGCTGAATCTTCAGGCGCTTCTATCAATGCTTCCTTTCCCGGATTAATTTTGAGTGCTGCTTCGGGAGAGATATTTCCTGTTCATCCTGGTTGTGTGGATGCGTTTGGTGGAGCCTGTGTTCATTTGGCCAGTCATTCATTTTCATTAATCGCGTTCGTCCCGTTTTTGTACACATCCCATTCTTTCATCCTGCGTCCTGTCTCTGTTGTCGACTCCCTTCATTCGCACCGTCCACTCGTTTATCGCTCTTCGTTATCCATCGCTCATTTGCTCCGTCGCATCTGAATTCGTCTTGTCCATTGAGTGCGACAAGTTTCTTGAACCATATTGCCATCGCCGTACCGCCAATCGTTCTTCCTTTCTTGACGGCATTCCGAACGTCGTAAACAATGGCGCTAACCAACTTCATCTCATACCCTTCAGTGCATACACGAAGCTGCAGGACCAGCACTACCGCCACCAGCACGACTAATTCCAGCATCCTTCCGAGCCGTCAGTCCCGTAACTGGGGTTTTGGATTCTGTATACCCTCAACACCTAAGTTTGTAAAGCGGAGAAGTAGCGACACTCACAGGTTATCCACAATGCTGAACACCACGAGCACCACCCTCCCGTCGTCATTCCCAACATCCGCCATCCGCATGCCGTCAACCCCGGCGTACGCAACTGCAAATCCCATCAACTATGGGTTGCAATTCCATACACCCACCACTCCGACCTATAACCAAAATGACGATCATCTCTATACTTCGATTTTCCAACACATGGCGCAGCCGGGCGCTGTATATGATCCCATCGCTTCACCGACGAAATCTGGCATTGTTGAGCTAGCTTCACCGCGGGGACGCCGTGAACGGGTTAATGCGATTCGCCCTGGCGTCGTCGCGGCTGATGTCGTGCCAGAGATCCCTCAGTCGTGCCATGGCAATGCATCGTGGAACTCAACGAGCGAGGAAGAGGCTGACACCAGCGTCGAGGCTAGCATGGAAACATTAGAGGTGGATCACTTCGTGCGCTCGGATGATGTAGAGCTATCAGTCATGCCAGGGACAAGGGGATCGTCTCAGTTGTTGCGGTCCGTCTCCGCCGGGAGGAATGTGGCCACGGAGCGTAGAGGAAGCATCCACCGTAGCCGTACCACTGGCGGGAAGGTATGGACCAACAACAAACTATCAGAGACCACATCCTCGCATAATCACACACAATGCTCAGCACCGGCGTCGCCCACTCGATTCTTCGGATGGGAACGTGGATGGGAAGCAGCAAAGGGGCTATCGGCGAAGATGGGAGGTGTTACTAGGGAGGAGGATGCGAGTGAAGCGAGCTTCTGGGATTTGGAGGGTCGGACTGGCCAGGGGCGAGGGCAGGGCGAGACCCACGGAAGTGTGAAGGCATCATCCACTGCGCCATCAGCGTTTTCGTACGGAGTGCCCTCACAGGTTGTGGTGAGGGGGTCGGACGAGGGTGTTCCAGGCGCGCCGAGGAAGCTTAAGAAGCGGCCCAAGTCTGCTTCGGAATCTACCACAGGGGCTACCATTGATACGACATCACATCATCGCTTTTCTGCATCGACGTTCATTAGCACTGCGACCACGGGTACCGGTGCTACCAAGGCCTCGACCCTGCCTTCACCGCCGTCATCACCGTCTTCGCCCTCCCGTCGCAGATACAGTCTCAGTCGTGGGTTGCTGCGACATCGAAGAATCCAGTCAGTCTCTTCTGGAACCGGTACCGCAGAGAACCGTCGCCACTCGGGTCTCAATGACACCAGCAGAATTGCGCTGAAGAGGAGCCTTACGAACTTCAGACGGAGTGTGGGTCGGACTCTTGGGCCGGGTTTGACACTGGCGGTAGCATCGAGTGACTCGCGTAACAAAGTCCAGGAAGGCGAGGATGGCTCACGTTCTGCGATGGGCGCACCCTCGGCGTATACAGTGAGCCCAGTATCGGAAGCGAGCACCGCGACACCGACCCGAGAGAGCAGCACAACGCCACGCCCTGTAAGACCAGCTGTAATAACCATCCAGGCGCCTACACCCCCATCGTCAATATCACACCCGTTCTTCGATCCAAGTCTTCAGCACAAGACCTCTTCAAGCACATTTAGAAGTAAAGAGCAAGAGACTGTCGTGGAGATCGAAGATGACACCTTTGAGCTGGAACGCGAGATGGAGGATGAGATACAGGAGATGAGGAGTGAGTCCGGGAGCTCAAATAATCACAGGGCCTTGGAACGATTCAATGCGACCCTGAATTCGGTTATGCCTTCGTCCTCGGAAACTTTGTTTGCCAGGTATCGAGACGATGAGGTGAGCCCATGGGGTGCGTGCGTCCTTCAGACTCGCAATGCGCTTTCGTCGCCTCCGATTCCTAAATCCGACTGGATGAGAGGGCCGCCAAGAGCTTCATTCTTTCATCAAGGTCATTCACCACCACTTCCTTCGACAAGCGCTTTGCCTGACGTGTTTCAAGAGGGAAGCCATTCGCAGTCTTCTCCAAACACACCCCGTCATGGTTCGACCTTACGCCTCTCCTCCATTACCATGGGCAGCGTGCGCAGCGCTTTTGCGGGCGTCGGGGCAAGGATGAGCAGCGCGACTTCCCGTATGAGTGTCACCAGTGCTGCGGGCGTTTCGATGCGCAATGGGCAGAGGGCTGGAGCAGGTGAGGGGACGGACGATGATGGAGACTTTATGGACCTGCGGGATCCGTTTGCCTCACCACCACCTGCTTTTGGTAAAGTGAAGACTCACGGCACCGTCAAGAATTCAAATTTGTTCGCACCCTCTGGCCCCAAGTTTAGTGAAGACTTTTTGTCGGTCAATGAAGTTCAAGGAGAGGAGGAGGGTATGACGACCCAGAAGGAGACGGTGATAGATGGGAACGATCGGAGAAGGATGACCGCTTGGGGACGCCTGCCCATGCCAGCACGGCAGATTAGCGCCGCAACGTCAAATAGGAGCAGTTACACCAGCACATCAAAAAGTAGTCGCGCGACAGGCAAGACTAGCACCGTGAATCGCAAGCAGAAGAGAGAATCCAGGGAGAAGCGGACGAGGAAGACGAGCGCGTTGAGTACTTTGTCAAGAACAGCCGCGGGCAGTGCTGGATCCAAAGGCGACACTGAAGATGTGGATTTCGGTTTGGAGGAGGCTCTTCTCTCGCAAAGATTGCTGAGCCGGTTAGACGCCATTGCATGGGAGTCGTAGTTCCGCCGTTGTGCTTGCTTTGCTTCTTGATACCCCTTCAAAACTGGAATAGCTTTTTTATTAATATTATCCGTACATTTTTTGGGTGAGTGAGCTACGCACCATACCCTCGACCTTTACTAACCAGGATTTTGATAGAAAGAGGCACTCTGAGCAGCCGCCTTTGCATATGATTAACACCATCTCGCGCTTCCAACTGAAATTTCAATAACCTGCGCACTCCATGGCGCTTCCACTCCTTTCAAGTTCGTTTCAGAAACTCTTCGCCATTTAAACACGAGAAAAGGTTCCAACTTCAAAGCCCAAATGTATGATTAGCCTTTGCGTCAAGTTCAGTAATATTCAGCTGCGTACTTTCTCTTCTGCATTATTGCATTATATTCCCCTTCTTGTGGCATTCATCGTCTCCTCACACTCATTTCCCTGGCTTGTATCATCTCTTCATTGACCATGTAGAGTATTGTAAACTTAGTATTCCCAATGCATTCGGATTTCGTTCCCTTTGTCGCGCCGACGTTTTACTGACAGGTTCTTCGTGAACTGCAATTTAAGAAGGCCTATGCTGATACCATGTATATGTGGAGGGTTCTGGGGGCGGAATAGCTTTGTACGTGGCAGGATGAAGATGAAGCAGGAAATCTGAGTTCCAGGCTCATGGTCAAGGCTGGTCAAGGCCGTCGCAAACACGTGAGGAGATCGTCATCCAAACGACATCACTCAGCACTTAGCCGGCGGAAGGTCGGCGCTAGATAAAACATGAGACGGCGTGAACTTTGAACGCTCTCTCAGCACCCTCTCAGCCTCTCACCATGATTCCCTGCTCGACACTTTCCAAACGCTTTGTGCGACTTGCAAGCACCAACGCTGCCAATAAATACAAAATTGTTGTTGTTGGTGGAGGTGAGCAACTTCTCCTAATCGAAATGTCGCCCGGACTGAACGCCCGATTGTTCAGGAAGCGCCGGAGTGACTGTAGCCAGTCAAATTTACAATAAGTTTGCTGCTATTGGAAAGCCTCTTAGCAATGGAGATATTGCAATTGTCGACGCAGCCCCTTATCACTACTACCAGGTGAGATTCACCCTTTCACTCGTGTGATCGCCATTTGACCCCTTTCGCGTTCGCAGCCCGGATGGTGCGTCCACGGCCCACACAGTACTCATTGTATTAACGCAAAATGTTTCTGAAGGACTCTCGTTGGCTCTGGACTCCTCGACAAGGAAGACACGCGCAAGCCCATGGGCGATGTCATCCCGAAGTTCGTCTCCCACATTCCCGAGAGCGTCAAGTCGTTCTCCCCGCAAAAGTCGTCCATCACCACCACGACGGGCCGCGACATTGCATACGACACGCTCGTTGTGGCGGCTGGTATACAGTCCAATTGGAATGGCATTAAAGGGCTGTCTGAAGCTCTTGCCGACCCCAAGTCCGGGGTTGCGTCGATCTACTCTTACGACACGTGCAACAAGGTCTGGGACGAGATCCAGAGGCTCAACGGAGGCCAGGCAATCTTCACACAGCCTGCTGGTGTCATCAAGTGTGCTGGAGGTGCGTTTTCAATAAATGACTCTGTACAATGTCTGATTTAGCGTGCACCGTTGCTTTTCAATTATACAGCGCCTCAAAAGATCATGTGGATGGCCTGGGACGAGTTCCGACGCACCGACCGCCTTTCCAAAAACAAAGTCGACTTCTACACCGGCATGCCCTCCATGTTCAGCGTGAAGAAGTACTCGGACGCGCTGAACGATATGCGCCAGGCGCGCGGCGTCGGCGGGCATTTCCAGCACAACCTCTCCGCGATCGACGTCGCGAACCGGGAGGCGTCGTTCACCACCGCCAACGGCGCGACCGTGAAGGCGGCGTACGACCTCCTGCACGTTACACCGCCCATGGGCCCCATGGACTTCATCAAGGGCTCGCCCATCGCGGACGCGGCGGGGTGGGTCTCTGTGAACCCGGCAACGCTCCAACACACGGACGAGCGCTTCCAGAATATCTTTGCGATTGGCGACTGCTCGTCGTTGCCCACGTCGAAGACCGCTGCTGCTGTCACCGCGCAGGCGCCCGTGATGACGGAGAACTTGGTCTCGTTTATGGACACCGGCAAGGTCGCGGATGCTTCGTACGACGGATACACCAGTTGCCCTGTACGTTTCTTTAGGGCTTCGAATTGCATTTACTGATTCGGTGTTGTAACAGCTCTTGACTGGTTACGGCGAGCTTATGCTGGCCGAGTTCAAGTATGGTCTCGAGCCTCAGGAGACATTCGGAGCGTTCTGGGACCAGTCGAAGCCCAACAGGTACGTGTTTTTGTTCTTCTAGCGTTTCTCTAGCTCATGCCTGTTTGCGAAGGTTCTTCTACCATCTCAAGAAGGATGTTTTCCCCGCTGCGTACTGGAACCTCATGGTACGTGACTGCGCGCGTTTTAACGTCTAATTATTCTGGACCTAACACCTTGTCATTAGTTGCAAGGAAACTGGTTTGGAAGCAAGAGCATCTTCCGTCCCACCTTCAACAAAAAGTCAACATGATAGAAGAGGTGTGGTATCATTAGCAGCTTATTTATCCTAAAATTACATACTTTTGTATATATGCCTCCTAGCGACAACACCCTGGAGAGAAAGATCATAGCAAGGTAGATAACAGGTAAGTGGACGATCATAAGAAAGTGAAACCTTTCCGTCGCGTAAAGTCGGTGAAGCCTTTCAGCTGCTCGAGGGTGAGGAAGATGAGGATGGTATAAGGTTGAACCCGGAGGAAGGCAGGGAGAAGACCTTTGAACATGAACATGGGACCTTCTTGTCTCATGGCATTGCGAATAACGGCGAGGGCAGACTAAAGACAAACAGAAACTAAATCATAGAATCGATGCCGTACAGAAAATGCTTACATTTGATCCTTGTCCTGAAGCGCTCATGATTCGGTTCTTAAGAACATCAGCAGGGGAGCATATCACTGTCGCTACAGTTCCCGACCCAAAGCCAGCGGTGAAATGGAGCGCCATGTTGTCCTCGAAGTAGGCGGTCTTCATCAGTCTGGACTTGAAGAAATCGTAGGAGGCAAGCTGAGTAGAGTTGGCAACTACAGAACGGAAAACATTGGGTCCCAGACCACGAGTCACTGAGCTCAGCCCTTCTTCCCGAATAATCTGAGTATGATAAGCCAATTTGCGAAGAGTTGAGATGGGGGAAAACTAACTCGGAATAAAGAGTCGACAGAGTTTTTGTAATTGAACCTCTTTGCTGGTGGCCGCGCGAGGTCGCCTTGCATGCGCACGATGACAATTTCTGATCATATACGTTGAATACGCATGATATTCTCGAAGAGCAGGGACATACCTGCAGGGTTCCCGACAAGACCAGCAGCAGCGCCGGCTAAAAATAACCCATTCAGCAAAAAGCTTCTAAAAGTAGGAGCAGAGCTATGACGCACCCATACCCCCAGCCAGAGTCAGCTTCCAGATAGGTGCATTCTTCTCCGTCGCGCCGAGTAGTTCCTTGCTCTGGTCGTACGCCCAAAACCGACATATTGAGTAGCTCAGCTGCCGCATCCATGTTGCAGAGATTCCGTCGAACAGACCGCGTATACCTAGGAACAGACGTGTTCAGTCGGCCGGCATAGTGCATACGCAACCTGGGTTTGCGTACCTGCTAGCCCTACAGTCCTGCGTATGCTCGCCACCATGCCTTTATCACCCATGGCCTGCAGGCGGACCTTCGTCAGATCCAGCGGGCTGTGGAGTTGGAGTTGGTCAGGGAAAGCTGCATGGGACGCTGAGGGAACGGAACGCACTGGGTGATCGACGCGGCAAATGTTGCAGATATGCCTAATAACACAGCATATACATAGTGAGCTCAAATCTGCCCGTTCACCAGTCGCGTTTTCTGACCTCCAAGCCAGAATGGGTAGGCTGCTGCGCCTGTAACGACGGCGGTGGTTGTAGTCATTTGGTGACGGGGTCGACTCTCAGGAGGAAAGGATATAGCGAGATCTTGAGAAGGACGTGGGGCCAAGATACATTGAAGCTCCTGTTGGTGGTCGTGCAGACCGGGAGGAGCTCACGGCGCCTCGCCATGAATTCGGAATACGGGGCATAAATTATGCGTGGGAATTTTGAGTTTGGCAGGGGCCAGTAATTAGCTTGAGCACCAACTCCTCTCTCTCTCATTCCGCTCCCACTTGTTGCCCAACATCATATATCCAGCTACAATATCATGCACAGCACCGAGTTCTTTTGAGACCACCCTTATGGCCGATGTAATGACCTGCAACTACCGCAGCGGCCAGCTCCGTTCTAGGCCTCTCTCGGCTGAGGAACGATTTCCGAATTGTTTTCAATCCTCCACCGTGACCACCGGATGAAGATGTCTCAAATACAGGGTACGGAGGTCTTAAGCCTCTCTTTGAACACTCATGTTGAGATCATATCTACGCGCAGCATCCACTATTCCTCAGAGGTCGCTGCATCTTTCGCATACCAGCATACGACGCTCGATCGCATGCAGGACGTGCACCCCACCTAGGGGACGAGCTTATGCCACCACAGCGATTCCCCAGCCGGGGCCCAACTGCTCCGAGAACTTCCGTACATTTACTGGCCAACCAGGAAAACCAGATATCTACTCTTTCTGGGAGAAACAGACGTGTACATGGTGGGTAGTGCGATGCTCTTAGGCAATCTAATCTCTAGAAGCTGAAACAGTCAACGTCCATGCAGGCAGTATGTCGTCGCCGACCCTGTTACGTCCAAAGCCTTGATCATCGACCCTGTACTCGACTTTGACAAAGCCAACGGAAGGGTATCTACTGAGACGGCAGACTGTATGCTTGACTTCATCGAACGGCGCGGGCTGAAAATCACACGGATAATGGAGACGCATGCACACGCCGACCACCTCACATCCTCGCAGTACCTCAAGACGAAGCTCGGAGGTAACGTCCCTGTTTGCATCGGCAAGCGCATCACCAAGGTGCAGGAAACATTCGCGCCGCGGTATCACGTTCAGCCTACCGAGCTCCAACATACATTCGACGTGTATCTGGAGGACAATGAAGTCTTCAAGCTTGGCGACCTCGAATTCGAGGTTATGCATCTCCCAGGACACACCCCCGACCATGTCGCGTATCGTGTCGACTCGTGCGTCTTCACCGGCGACAGCATCTTTGAGCCGGACGTAGGCTCCGCGCGCGCAGATTTCCCCGGGGGCAGCGCAAAAGATCTGTACAAGTCCCTTCGGAAGCTCATGGGTCTCCCGGGGGACTACAAGCTGTTCGTCGGGCACGACTACCCTCCTGAGGGACGAGAGCCGAATTGTGTGTCGACGGTGGACAGGCACAAGGCGACGAATAAGCATATCAACTCCACGGTGGACGAGCCGACTTTCATTAAAGTTAGGGAGGACAGGGATAAGTTGCTGGCTGCGCCCCGGTTGTTGCATCCGTCGTTGCAGGTGAATATTAGAGGAGGGAGGGTTCCCGCAAAGCTGGTGGATCCGGCCTCAAAGTAGAGATGCGTGTACACTGTAATATATGCTATACTACCTCTTGCCTCTGCCTCTGCAGGACTTCTATGAATCGCCGATGTCTGCTGTACTGATGTGCTCGGGGAGCCAACACTTCGGGAGCTAGATCAAGAACGGCTATTGCCGAACGCCAAACAGGAAGCACCCACAAGTTCACACAACCTTCAATTGCACCACCACCACACACGACCGTCACTCATGCACCTCCTACCCGAATTTGTTTGTGACTTTGACTCTTTGATTGAATCCGACTTCGAGTCTGAAGAACAAGGGGAAGACGAGGAGGACCAAGTCGTTGGCTCTGATATCGAGATTGACTTCAATATTGCTAGCTCCAGCCCTATCCAACTGAACCAAGCTGAGCAGGCCTTGGAAGAAACTGGGCTACGAGAAAATGGCTTGGTAGGCTATGGGCACATGTATGCGCCTTGCGACGCGTATAGAGCTCTAGCGCTGGAAGACGACGACGACGTTCTCGAAGTCATTGACATTGATATCTTCGACGACACTGGATACTACACTTACGGACTCGACGAAGACGACGGCTGTGATGCGGACGTGTCCTCAGAGCTAGATATCCTGGAGGCGGACGCCAATATCGGGGATTCATCTATGGACATTGACACCGCGTCGTCTACGGGTTCTTGTGCTGAGTTCAGACGCGCCTAGGGACTCTGCATAGGCCGCTCTCGCTAACACGTCCCTGTTTTTGTCCCCCTCTTTTCCGTTTTACACCTTGCAGAGTCCAGAATCACGAGGAAAGAGAGGAAATAGAGGACTCGGAAGAAATGGAAGAAATAGCGGACGAAGACGACATCGACGCCACTACCTTTCCAGTGATAAACCATATCGAGGACATGGTCCTTCTCTTTTTGAAGCAGCTCGCCATGCCTGGGCGCGCTGACGAAGACACAGACACCGGAGGATCCAGCGTGGACTCGGATGCCTGCGACGACGGTGACGAGAAAGAGGCTATGAACGCCAACAACGCACGCAAGCTGACGCGAGCGGATTATAAAATCGAGATTCCTCTGGCTGATAGGAGGAAGAGGGGCCGTGATGGGTGCGCATATACTCACTTTTCTCCATTCTTGGACGCTTCAGGACACCGTTTTGTAGAAATGACACCAGCGTAAAGGTGTTGCGCTACCCTCGCAAATGCAAATCGGGGAGTGTGCAGTCTATAGGTGAGGAAACGTCGCCGGAAGCCCACGAAATGAAATTAACTGCTCTAATATAGCTAAATTGTTTCGGGTACTAGACCTTGCTCATGAGTCGACGTTGAACGGCGTGCCTGCCACCAAAAGGCAAGCAATCCCTGGTTATTATTGCGACGAGTGAGCAAGGGGAAACTGACAGATCGCGTGCAGAGACATTTACTATCGAGACGTTTCTCTATTTAAAAGCCAGCGTGTCGTAGATGAAGTATCAATCTACTCCTGCTTGATAGACGTTACTCCTATTGACCGAGAGAACCACAGCTCGTCGACGACATAGCAGCCACCTTCGACGTGGATCGTTCCGATTTGAGCATTGTTAGTCCTTGTCATTTGTCAATCCCACAGACTTATTAGATACAAATGTGCCCAGAGATCCTCATCAAAAGGCCTTGTGTGCAGTTCTGGGCTGTCCATCGAACTTCTTTCTGGAGAAACCATCCAATGCAAAGACACAGAGGTTTGTTCCTCCAAGGTCGTTATTCGCGCGCGCGCCTGTCTCACTCTGCCTGAATGACAGGGCTCGTTGATTCCAGCTGGCGAAGATATTGTATCTTTCACGGTTGATGAAGACATTTCGTGGGTTTTGGTTGTAGAAAAAGAGGCAGGAACCTTTCGTATTATCTTGCGCAGCCAATGTACTGATATTTACACTCAATACTTCCAGGCAGTTTTCCAGACGTTATGCCGCGTGAAGGTGGCAAGGCACGAAAATATGCCTGGGTCAGGGATCATTATAACAGTACGTATGCGCCTCAGATTTCAGCTAGCAAGAGGCGTTGTCAGGATTTCTAACGCGACTGTAGGGAAAAGGATATCCGGACGTTGCAACGCGACACCTCGTGAAATCTCTTGCTGACGCTCTTCCCAAAAGGCATCATCTTGCTCGGATGTCTGCTTCGTTTGTTCTGATTCTGATTTTCACGACTTAGTATCCCTTTCGTTGCCCTGGTTGATGGAGACCCATACGGATTAGATATACTTTCCGTGTACAAGTACGGAAGTCAGAAGATGAGACACGAGGGGGGAAGACTAGCGACTAGGCGGATTAAGTGGCTCGGTCTCTGGGCGAGTGAACTTCAAAGGTCCATTTAAATTCTAAGCCATAAACTTGGAAGGCTGAAACCTCTACAACTCAGCCTAGGGATAGGCAAAGAGCATCTTCTCCCAATCAATAAACACGACGAAAGAAAGGTCAGTGTCGGGATTTGCTTTATTTCGAGAGTGACTGCGGAAAGATGATGAATTTGTCACAGGCTCTGGCTATGCTCTCCCGGCGAGACGTCCCCCTTCCTGGGAGATGGAAGTCGGTTTCTTGTTTCATGTTCATGCAGATGCTTAGTAGCTCCTCCGGTCCTATAGGAAAGAGATGCAGTACATGCTTCACAGCCGCCGCAAGGCTGAGATAGAGATTCTGTCGACAAAAATTTCGGATCAAGGGCTCAAGTCACCACTTCAAGCTGCTTCTGGCGTCGAAAGCTTCATCTCGAATGACACTAGCCTCGAAGCTTCTCTGGTCGCCGAATCTAGTTCTGCCCCGACCGCCATGCTAGATCGCGATGCAGCGCCTTTGTCGGTTCACTCGCCCACTGCGCTGTTAATGCGGTACTTGAGCACCAAAATTGCGGATGCTATCACTCACAAAATAGCCCGAGAGGCTGCTAGAGAGGACGTCACATTGTAGGCTTGTTCGAAAATGCAAAAATGAAATTGAATGTGTGTGTGGTATATCCATGAATGAAATGATATGGGTAAAGAACAAAAGAGATTAAGTGTTCCAAAAATTAGGGATTGTACTGCGGTGGAGGATCGTGCACATTCGCCCCTGATGAGTTGGCTTTATTGCTTTCATCTTCCAACGCTTTCTGGAAAGCGGCCATGGATCGGTGCAGAGGGGAGGCGTTGGGTGATGCGGCGGCGGCGGCGACAGCTGCTGCAGCAAGCGAACTGCTAACGCCCGCACCTCCATGTGCTGAAGATGCTTGGCTGGCATGCCAGGATGATAACGTCGCTGTTTCGTAGGGCGAGGGTAGAGGGTGTCCTGCGTCGGAGCTGATGTCTGTATAACTAATGGATGTGCGGCGCGCAGAGGAACTGGTAACACTGGGTGCGATACCCGCACCAGCCGAAGGAAGAAGGGGGGTTGACGATGCAAATGTGGAGGTTTTGCTGCTGTCGCTGGTAGGATAGTAAGTAGATGAACGAGGATATGGACCAGACGTGGCTTGAGCAACGAGGTTGGAAGATAACACAGGACCGGAGAACTGGGTCTGTGACATTTCCGTCGTTGGAGTTTGTGGTCTAGTGGATGGGAAAGATCCAGACTGAACGAAACCTCTCGGGCGCTTGCGGGCTTTGCGTGACCTGTTGATGCACTTGCTCAATAACATTAGCGCTAAGCCCAGGATGATAACTGCAACGAATGATTAAATGAGACGATTCCTTGTGAAAAAGTACATCCACGTACGAGATCCCAAAACCGCACCAACGATACCCCCTGTCGTGATTGATGGTCGTTTAACAAGGTCGTTGTTGACTCGTGCAGCAGTAGGCGATGGAGAAATTGAAGGAGTCGAGACCGTCGGACTGGTGGGCAATGGTGTCGGACTGGTGGGTAATGGTGTCGTACTGCTCGATGGCTGACCTGACGATGTCGGTGGAACGATCATTGTCTTCGTTACAGTCTGCGTTTTGGTGGATGGTGGATGACAATCTGTGTCACCTTCCTCGCATCCGCCACCTCCTTTACGCGGTGTAACATTTTGACTGGAAGCATGAATTTAAGGTCTTGAGTAATACAAGAAGAGACGTGAACCAACTCACACAATGGCTACCCCGTTCGCTTGGGCAAGCTGGACGACGAGCGTCGCAAAAAGTAAACCTGGGCATACAGCCGCGGATGACATGGCCAAGAGCAAGCGGGTAGTCAGTTAGTGTGGTAGCAGGTAAAAAGGGCCGCCTTGAATAGCCAGAGTACAGTGGGCAACTGATATCACTGCGCTGCGGAAGAAAGGGAAAATCCCCAAAGCTGGGTCGACCGTGGATATAAAAGGTGGTCGGTACATTTAGACATATAGTCTCCCGGACTATTAATGGCTCTGCATTCCGACGTACAGCTTCGTGAAGCCATGGGAGTTCTCAAGCGTATAAGCTTGCCATGGTGGATATCCCGTCCCCGAGGTCGGGCGTAACGGAAGAGGAAGTGCACGTAGGAAATAGAGTGGGAAAATGCGGCAATTATGGATTGGCCGTGTGCCGGATAGGACTGGATGGGTATTGGCGGTGAGATGACACTAAAACACGGGCGCAATGAGGGGTTCAATACAGTTGATGAGAGTCTCCATGCAAAAACGACTCCACAATGTACCAGTGGCAATGCTTCATTTTATCTTGTGAGTTTGCCTCATTCTTCGCTGAAGAGGTACAGCCACAGTCGAAATCAAGCAATTGAAAAGTCAATACAGTGCCAGGATTAACTCGAGTTCGAGAGTGTAGCAAGGGCGCAGGACAAAGAAATCTCGAGATAGTACACGGAGTGGAGGAGTCTAAATATGAACGGTTTCAACCCACAGTCAGCATAAAGATAACCAAAAAGCCCCCACAAGCAATAGATTTATACAAGTCGTACATACTCATTTACGGCGTCGCCACGAGGTCGACGCGAGGGCTTCTTCACCAGATACGCTTCACCATTGTGTATCGCGTGAGGTCTTCGAGCTTCACTCGTCCCTTTTTTCCACCTTCTCCAGGCCTGTTCTCTCCCATTTCCGACGTTCGAGGCGCATCATCGCGATCACTGTCCAATAACGTTTTCAGTTTTCTGTTGTAGGCCTAAATATCATAATAATCATCAGCAACAGGCTCCAGTGGCGGCGCCAAAGCCAGTACGGACCTGCTCCTCCTTTCCTTCTCCGATGGGGTCTCGGCCAAAATTGTTCACAGCATCTTGGACTTCCCGCGCTTCCATCCCCGCCCGCCGGCGAGTTGCGTAACCCACGAGCTTGACGCCCATTATAACCTTGATCACCACGAAGCTGTTCAAAAGACAATATTAGCGGCGTGACTCCATATGTCTCCCAAGAACAATACAAAAGACCGACCAAAGCCAGAAAAGAAGGCCCATGACCCCCCAGGTCATGTAATGCATGATTTCGGCATTGCTCAGCGAGCGTATCCTCCATGTCCACGGAGAAGCAAAATCGGAGCTCGATGAGAACATGAGCGCGATGGACTGCGACCCGACTAAAATAACCAGGGCTGCGAGTGGCAAGGATGCGAAACCCAGTCGACGAGCGACCAAAGGAGACTGATCAACGTAGGAATGCTACAGTGGGACTGATATAAGCATGTATTCCTGACAACGGATAAAACGGACGCTAGATATACAAATATACATACCTTTCTTGCTCCTCGTCGACCAACGGCGCTCATGCTAGCCAGATCTCGGCACAGCACATCCACGTATCGCTCATATACACTTGGGCGGATGTGGTTGAACTTGGTGATAAAGGCGTGCTTCAGCCAGTCAACGACCATCTCAGACGCCATCACTGTCAAAACAGGCTTTTGTTGGATGCAAGTATGTTGAGAAGGCGGAAATGACAGACAGAGAAGGAGCTTACGTATGTGATCGTCCACAGCACGTTGTCTCCCCGGACCCAGCCAAAGCTCTTGGGCAGACTGAAGCCGCCGGTAAAGTCAAACTCGCTTCCGCTGAGTTCGATAAGATTGCGGCAGGCGACGATGCCCAACATCAAGGTCAGTGTGAAGCGTTCAACGATGTCTGGAATTTATTGTCAAACATGGACCTCGTCAGAACATGCCTAACGACCTACCAGCGCAGGTAATCTGAAAGAGACTGTCTTTCTCAAACTTCTTAAACACGCTGCCTTTGATCTCGACGAACTGATTGGATACGAGCAAAGTGAGAAGAGCATGGTCATAGGAGTTGATGGCGACGTTCATTGAGATTAGCTGATAGACCATCACAAGGGCATGTGCCACTGGAGCAAATTGAGCGCTTAAAATGATGTTGAGACGAGAAAACTTACCATTATATGCCAACGCAAGAATGAAGAACAGGAATGGGCGAAAGGTGCGTGCGGTTACTGGCTGATGTCTCGATAAAGGTTCGAGTGTTGAGCGGGAGAACAAGCAGTCCAATATGTCTTGTCCGATGGATGCGCATAGGCGGTCGCCAATCTACAAATATCTCTTCAGTGGCAAGTTCCGAAAACAAACTAGATCAACATACCTCGAGAGCGTTGAATATAACATAGAGCTTGATGGTGTCTTGTCCACGAATCGTGTGGTATATTTTGCTTGCGTCCGTGAGTGGGTTCAGAATTAACAGGGAGGCGACCAAGAGGAGGGCACGAAGCAGGTCGGCTTTTTGTGATGGGGGCAGTGGTGCAGGAGCACGGCGGAACATGTTGCCTATGAATGGAAACAATGCAAGAACAAAACGAATTGGGAGGATGGTGAAAGTGTAAAGGAACGAATCGAAGCAGAGGATGAAGCCAAAGCCGATGATCTAGAAGTGCCTTCAGGGACGCGACGCGGACGTGTTAACACAAAACTCTCTGTCTCACCTTTTCCATAGCCACAGGCATGCTCAAGAAATTACTAACTCTCTCCCACTTTAGTTCCTGATGAGAGTCGAAGTCCGTTGCAAGGAGCTCTTCTCGCAAGTAGTCCCATAGAGAAAACGGTGTCTCTTGGATATCGCTACGCGTCTCCAACTCGTGCGGTATGTGCGACACTGGTGTCGGTGGGGAAAATGGCCGTGATGGATGAATCGGAGTTGGAGGCAAGGACGCATACGCCGTCGGTGGAGGGCGTTGTTCAAACAAGGGCCTCGCTGGAGACGTGGAACGGCCTCGAGGTCGCGACTGCGTCGATTCTGAAAGCGTGCGTGGTCTGTAATCTTCGTACTCTGAGCCATCGGTGAGATGTGGTCTCTGAAAGAGAAATGCGGTCCGGCCTAGCGGGCTTTGCGACACGGGTCGTCTGTTCGGTGACCTAGTGGGGGTTGGCGCAGAACCAAAGGATTTCGGAGACCCTGAAGGCCATGCTGGTGATCCTACGGAGCCTCGTCTCCGGAGTTTGCGAGCACGACGTGCGCTAGTGTGGACAGGAGTCATCGAAGGTTGAAAGCAGAAAATGAGGTAAACGTTTAACAGCACAGATAGCAGAAGCCTTAGAAGTGAGATTATGAGGAATCAGAATGACATTGCAAGAGCTGTGGACAGTTGTAACAGTCGACGTCGAGGTCATCGTCCTGCTCGGCCATCAACCACGTCAATACCATCACATGACTGACGGGCTGGGCCTCGATCGGACCGTGAAGCCATCAAATGGACCCACAAGGACCAACTTCGGCTGCCAATCTTCCGTTACCGGAGACTAAAACCCACCTTATAGCAGAGCAGAGGTAAAGGATGATGCGAAGACTTGAATTAGACATTTTTGAGTGATTTTCATCAGTCATTGTATGTTTTGTATTCAATTTCTACCTAAAACTAGATACGAGGGCTGAGTCGGGAGGACAATAACTTGAAAACAGAGTGCAATGAATGTTGGGTGTGACCACATCCGCAAGGAGAGAGCTGATAACAGCTATTTAATGAATAAACGCACGAGTGCGTATTGAGATAATGAGAGGAACGAAAGAACAAATAAAGAAAGGAATAAAATGAAAGAGAGATATACATTACAGTTGCAGTAATGAAAGTGGGGTGCACAGCAGATAGGACATATTTGTGGGTTAATATACCATTGTTTTTGAAAGCGCATGAGGGCGCATAAAAGAATGAACGGATAAAACAAAAGGGAAGATGAAGATGGATGTAGTAGTGATAATGAGAGTGGGTGGCACTGGAGGAACGCCAAAACAATGAGCTAATAGGTCGAATTAGAAGTAGTAATATGGACGTACCCAGGCCACATGGATATACACGAGCGCATAAAAAGAGATTGATATCCAGGGAGTGTGGTAGATCGACATCACCATATGAGATGTCGAGTTGAGTGGAAACAGCAATGAGTGTGGTGGCGCAAGCGACAGTTGCACAGCAATTTGTAGAAATACGCGCATGATGTTGGAGACGACGACAAGAAAGCAGAGAGCAGCAAAGAGCGTGTGTAGCATGCGAGATGATGCGAATGAGAGAAAGCAAGGAGCGGCAGAGCGATTGACGCTATGGATACAAATGAAAAGTTCCGAGTGAGCGAGAGAATGTGGTTGTGGTAATACAGAAAAGAGAGGCGATAGTTTAGAGCTGAGACACCTTCTTGCGGATGCGAAGGGGCGCGACGGGGAAGGGGATAGCAGGCAAGTCCTTGCGCTCTCTGCGGATGCGATCCTCCTCCTCCCGGATCATCTTTTTGACGTCGACGAACTTGCGAGGCTTGTATCCTCTGATCAGCTCCTCGTCCTCAAACTCAGGATCCACAGCCGCTGGGGGAGGTGTGTCCTTGGGCATGTTATCGATGACGTTGCGAGAGCTGCTGGCGACAGCATTGAATTGAGGAGCAGGGCGAGAACCACCGCCGAGCGTACCAGTGTTCGGAAGATGGATGTGCATGGGAGTCAAGGACGTCTTTTTCGCACGGGGCTCTGAAGCGGAAGGAGGATTAGAAGGGTAGCCGTTTTTCAAGGCAGCGGGTAGGATTATCTTCCCCACCGCGGGGGAGATGCAGTCTTCGTAGCTCCTCTGGACGTAGCCATGATGGGTGTGTGTCGTGGCCGACGAGGCATAGCCTTCGTGGTTCGACGAGGAAGTGGTGTAGCCATGAGTATTCGAAGAGGATGACCCATAGCTAGACGCAGACGACGTGCTACCGTTGACAGTGTGATAAACGAGGTGTACAGGGCGTTGTGCAGTCTGTACTGGAGCAGGAGACGTAGAGGCAGACTGAGGTGCAGGGGTGGTAGCTTCAGAGGCCGTATTAGTGCCAGCCGCGCCGTTACCCTGTGCTTTGTCTCCTGCCTTCGGGGCAATGCTCTCCGGCGTCGGGGGATATTGCACATAGTACGGAAGGGGGATCATGGTGACCTGAAGATCCTGTACATGCAATCGGGCATGTCGCAATTGATAGAACCCAGTTTCACCACCCTTGATATAGTCAACAGGAGCACTGATAGTGCTCTTGTCCAGAGGTTGATGATCTAAGCTGGAGTTGCTCGCCTTCCGATGGAGAACAGCGCCAACGAGGCCCTTTTTCAGAGCAGGAGGCTTCTCCTCGGCGCAGCCGGAACGCTGGGTGGTAGAGGGCGCGCGGCTGCGTTGCGCGGTCCCTGCGCTCAAGGACGGAGGCGGCCCGAGATTGGGGCGCGACGGACGAGGTCTTACGACTGTCGGCGCATGTCCCTGCACAGGGACAGGAGGAGCAGTAGAATTAGAGCCGGCAGCAGCAACGCGCACGCCGACGTTGCTCGGCGTAATGGGTGTGATAGGCAAGGACGGCAGCGGGTGAGCCGGCGGTTCGGTGAGAGGAGCGCCGGCATTCACGTGTTTGCGGACTTCACCCTTGGGCGGGCCGGGAGGAGCAGGAATATGCACAATTTGCGACTTGGACTGCACCATGTCGTACAGTTTCGACGCCGAGACACTCCTGCGGACGATGCGCCTCCTTGTGTCGGCCTGAGCCCGAGACTCGACCCTGACCCTTGTAGTGTCCTCGGGTTGACGCTCGCGACGCTTCTCCTGGGCCACAGCTGAACTGGACGAAGGAGCGTGACGCTTGGGCTCGGACTTGTTTCGCTCTCTTTGGTGCTCCCTCTCGGACTTGTTCTCGTGTCTATCGCGCTCGCTCTTTGGCGTACGGGTCGCATCTTCAGCCTGAGGACGCGAGGCCTTGCGCTGCCTGTGTTCGTCGTGGGGTTGGCGTTCGCGATGCTGCTCTTGGGTTCCAGTTGATGACGACGGGGGGGCGCGACGAGGCTTAGGCTCAGACTTGAGGCGCTGACGCTGGTATTCTTTCCCGACCTGGCGATGGCGCTCATCCTCGTTCTTGCGCTGGCTCTCTTCTTTGTGGTTCGCTTTCTCGGGTTTTGCAGGCTCACCATGCTCGTTCTTGGGGTGCTCGCGTTCACGATGTGCATTTTGGGGCTGAGGGAACGGATCTTGGGGCTGCTTCTGGTTCTTCTCGAGCTTTCTCAGAGCCTCGGCGCGCGCAGAGTTCCTGGCAGCTTCTTCCCTCGCAATTTCCTCACCCCAGGCCGTAAGTTCAGCCGCAATCATCGAGGTGGTCGCACCTCCGGCTGGCTGCGCAGGACCGCTGGAATCGCCATCCGGTGCACGGAACATGTTGACAAAAGTAGTTTCTGGCTTCATCGCCTGAGCAGTAGGAGTAGTAATTGAGGGGTGTCTGGACCGCGTGGTGAAGCGACCGCGCGAAGGCGAGGGCGGCAGGGGTATATCGTGTGCGTGCACATGATGTACGAGAGGCGGCCTGGACATCGTCGCGGCGTAGCTGTCGTCGTCTTTATGGCAAAGCTCTGAGCGAACGTCGGGAGCGAACTTCAATCCTAGGCACCAATTTACCGCCGCCTGTCCACGTGGCTTCGTGCCCTCTGAACCAGAGCGCCGTCGCTGAACTGGCCGCTGTGGGTTTGTGGCGCTCACCTCCATCGAGGGGATAGCGTCTGGTGGAGGCGGGAACTGAGAGATGAGAAAATCCGTGTCGCGTGTGGAGCGGTCGTCTGATTCAGTGGGTACTGGAGGAAGTGCTTTGCTCTTGGGACGCTCTACGAAGCCAGGAGGCTTTGGAGCCGGACGAGGGTTGAGCAATTCGCGGGAACCGAACTTCCTCTCCCAACGATACAGCTTCTGAGGCTTCTTCTTGAGGTGCCTAATGTTACACTTTGCGTCCCATTTTGCAAATTCCTCGTTGAACTCCTCGACAGTCATGCATGGGCGGAGGTCAGGGAAGAAGTCGTAGTACGCCTTTTCCTTCCTGTCGAACTCTGCAAGGTGCTCAGGCAGAATTTCAACATCTGGTGGGTTTTCTGCGTAGATGGCTTTGTGGCGAGCAGGGAGGGAGCTGGAGCGACGGCGTCTGGTAACAACGGCCTTGGTCTTGGGCTTTGGTAGGAGCTTCCCGATGACTGGGATGCGCGCAGGATCGCTGGACAGGCACTGTCAGGATGCAAAGCGACGTACGGTAACTGTGTAGACGTACTGAATACCGAACAACTTATTGTCCGAGTCGGGGTCCTTAGCGATGGGAGGAAGGCCGTAGGGATTATCATCTCTAAAGCGGTCCATTAGAGCTGAAGCCTGGTTATCACTTGGTAAGTGGAAGGGAACTTACTTTCCGAGAATTTTTTCGACTTTTTCGCGTATTGAAGACACCGATAGTTTACGCCCGCGGGTCATGGCGAGAGAGACCTAATGGTGTCGAACTTGCTAAGCGCGGAGAGTTGTAGGTGTAGGGGGGTATCGCGGAGGAATGAGGGAGGGGGTGGCGCGATAGGGATAGCTACAGTAATAAATAAGAGGTGTGGTGGTGGTTTGGGTTCAAGCGTAGGTTTGAGTGGCGTGGTTATGGGGGGGTTTAAATGTGGGCGGTAATCGTGGTTGGAAAAGCGCATTAGCTTGCAGGGCCCGGCCCTTTATATGTTTTCTCAAGCGGTACTCTCAAGCGCTTAGAGAGAGCGCATTCTGCGCAGAACATATGCGCCGCGCGGATCCAGAGAACTGTTGATGCGTTACTGACGCGCTGATGATACTGGGGATAAGATAAGATAAAGCGCTAAGACACATTGGGAATGTCACCTGCCTTATAGGGTATGGCATAGCACTGCCCAGCCGGTTCGCGTGCTGTATCAAGTGAGTGGCTACAAAACACCTGACAATTTTCACACCTGATACAGTTAGCCCTGCAAGTCTATAGAATTCGTACTCGACTCCAAAACACTAGGGCTGTGTCACAGCCGTCTTATATGCTAATTCGATGTTCGGGCATTTCTTCCAGGAGGGTAACATGCGGGGCGATGGCAATTCAGCGCTTGAGCTGAGAAATGCGAACTTGCAGCACAGCGACTGAGTAATTTACTCTCATAAGATCTGGTAGATCGATACGTTTTGCTCTTATAATCGTCAGACGAAGAGCACCATAAAATCTAAGGGATAAAAGCCTTGAAAAAACGTGCCGCTGCCCACATCAAGCGCTTTGGATCACGTGACTACTCCCAAGGCTGCATGGCTTTGGGCGCTTACTTCGTCGCCGCCCCCAGATACATCAGATACCCATAAACCTTGTCGATAGGGCATAGAAAGATGAATATTATATTTATGGAATAAAAATTTTGACGCGCAACGCAGCTCTCATAAGTCACATTGGTGACACTTGTCTATCGATGGTGTTCCGGATCAGGCAAGAAATTAAGGTCCCCTTGCTCAGTGATTCCCTTCCAGGACAATTTAACCTGCATGATAGAGCCTAAATTCCCTGCATTCATTTGTAGGGAATGATCACCTGTGTCTATTTGATCGAATCTGTCCAGGACGACGGCGTTTGGACGACTTGAAACGGTAGGTGAAGCAGCGAATGACTCCAGAGTCCGGAGTGACTCGCACGGCCAGAGACGGCCGACTTAGCAATCTCAGCCCCACTACTTATGACTGAAGCCCAATCATTCCAACTGAATACCAGGCTCTTCCACTGATACTTTCTCTGATCGCAATTTACATTCTTCGAACGCCACACTCCAGCAGCGCAAGTGTAGATAAGATGACGCGGCAAGTGTGGGAGCAACGGAAGCCATTTGGATCTGCGACGGCATGTGGCGGTTGGCTGGGCTAATTTTGCGCATCCGGCGTTACGACGAAAGCGCGGAGCTTGGTCGGTGTACGGTGCCACCGCAAGCTTGATTTGTGGTGCTCAGCTGGGTAGCTCCAGTGCGACCGTCTTCTGCGCTCCGTAGTTGGCTCTCTGCAGGTTCGGTGCTCTTACCTCGGTCTATTACCCGCGCGCAGGTATGCTCATGAGATGCGCATTTCTTTAAGCGCCCGTGCTTTGAACATGTCTGTGAAAATGTATCTATCATGAATCAAACTAATTTGACGCTTGGATTGAGATCATTGAGAAGGAGGACGTATGTAAAGATCTTGAACGCAGCAGTCTCACGTTTTGCTTCACCTTTCTGGTCTCATTGAAGATATATTCAGTTTGAATTGAGTAAAGGTAAGAAGTTATCTTTCGTCAGGAAGCCCAGAGTGCCTCAAATCCATAATTCCATTTACAAACTTATCGTTGTTGGCGCGTATTTCTGCATTATTGGCCAGAGTGTCAGTATAGTAGACCTCAATATTGATCAATCATACCAGTAGCTTACCAAGTGAGTGACGGGGAACATAGAGTATACGCGCCCAGCCTGAGATTGATGTTTGACTTCGACACCATATCCAATGGCAATTAGAACTATTTTGAATGAAGAATGGTCTCCACTTTCGAAGTATCCTCAACGCATGATTATGCACTTTTTTCCCGTTGGACTCCTTGATTGTGAAGTTATATGACAGGTGCATGAGTTTTACAAGCATGGTATGTAGGCCTGACATCTGGCTCAATGTTAGTGCTCAATACTGTGTGTGTGGATAGGTATAATAGTGGCATGTACTCACCATAATCTCCTGACAGTCCGCCGGCTCATATTTCTCGATCGTTTTGAGAACATCTCGAATGCGCTTCACGTATGAAGTTTCATGCCGGATGACACCGCCCATGCCAATACCCCAGGGCATTACAGCGGCAAGATGTGATGCAAGCTGCGCAAGCAAAGTATCGGACAGGTCACGATACCAAGGCTCTACAATAGCCTGTTGTAATTTACGCAGGGAGACGATTGTGTAGTCGGGAGCTTCAATCGTCAAGGCCATAACACTTTTAGCGCCCGTGTCATCAGATAATTCGCACCGTGTTTCGGCTAGATACACAATGGCATTGCCTTCCTCTCGCGACATAGAGTGCGTGGTGCTGAAGGAGCAGCTCACCAGGCAAGGAACAAGGCGATGGGGACTTTGCAAGGGTAGTGCAAGGTCCCGGAGATCAGCAGTGGGTGGTAGAGTTATATCGAGCTGAGTGAGAGTCAGCACTTTCTCCAATAAAGGCCGCAGCCATCCAGATCCATGTTCAGATAGGTTCGCTCGTATGGACATCATACTGATAGGAGGTAAATGGGACTTCATCAGCAACATGTCGAGCACTGCAAGGATATTCCCAATTCGTGCCCTTCCAGTGATTTCTTCCAGCACTGGGCAACACATGGATTGGCTCAGAAAAAGCAGCATACCATGTCCGGTGGCATCGAAATGGAGAGTTCGAAGCAGCGGGAACTGGACGGTCATCTGAGTATCCCATGAGTTGCCTGTTCCGATTAAGGTGAGTGTAGTAAGGCTGTCATACACTGACCCGCTGAATACGGGGAGTGAAGTTGTAATAATGTGCGTCAAAGACTTTGCTGGTAGCTGTAGAACTTTAACGCAAGGTCCTCCCAAGTGAACATGCCGCAACACAGGAGCGTCTAAGAACGTGTCGATTGGGCGAGGACCATGGTTTTGGGGCAGCCGCAGATGGTTGCAGGAATCGGAAAATGCAACCTTGAGTGTTGAAAGGAGTGGTAGATTCCCTTTAAGGGCCCGGAACCCTACTATGGCTAGATGAGAGCAATATATGGACAGTTTGAGCAACTCCTTCGAATGCGCACAAAGTAGTTGAATGATGGGGTGATCAGTGACAGGTTGGCTACCATCTCCACAATCAATGCTAATGTCGATGTAGGAGTGTGAACGCCGAATGAGTTCCTCGAACATTGTAATTTGCCTGCATGTAACAGAGTGATTGTCGGAAAGGTGTACAGAAGGGAATTGGCGCCATAAATCTGGCACGGCCAGTGCACATGCTCTCCATAGCCTGGAGATACGAGAAACACTCCATGTGCTTTTCTTATAGCGTACTGTGCGGTCCGAGTTCCATATTTCAAATGGACTGTACGAGTCCTCCATCACCGTAAAGGAAATAATGAGACATATCATCTCTGGTGGAAGCCTTCGAACAGGCGAGAGCACTCCGCCGAGCGCGCGAGCGAGCATATTGTTTTGGTCCTTCGCAAGTCTGGATGCTGACGACTTTACTCTTTTCTTCTCCAACATCGCATTTGTCTTTGCAACCTCCGTCAACAAATCCATCACCACTCCGACCTCTGAGTCTGCTGGGACATCGTTTGAAGTCAGGAGGTGTGCAATCGAGGCCTCCACATTGGCCAGGGTGCGAGGGAGGGAGATGTTGACATGGGTTCCAAGTCGGATAGAGTCATCATCAGGAGTGGCGGCAACCACACCCAAATCTTCGTTTGAGGGACTCTTCCTATGCCACGGCGCAATGAACCGTTTGAGGCCACTGGCGAGTGCTGACGGGGATTTATGGTTTCCTTTCACATTTGGAGATCCGGCTACAGAGTGTAGGCAAAATGAACCTCTTGTGAACCTTTGAACTCGGGTCAATTCGTTGAGCATCATACCTTGCTTTGACATCTCCAGGACTGAGCTAGCAAAGGTATGCCCGGGACAAAGGAAAACTACAGCAGGATGGTAGTGTCGCAAGATACGGTTTGCAACTAGTGTGGCTATGCTGTCGTTGCAGTCCTGATGCTGTGCCAAGGGTTTAGATGGCTCACAGGCAGTCAATCCCGGGATAAACTCAAAGATAACCTACGCCAGAGAAATCTACCTCGCGGCTCTCCGCCATACGTCACAGGAAGAATTTGACAAACAAAATATTGACCGACGAATTAGGCGCCCATCGGGCTTAGCGGTGGAACTTGGAAGTTCTTGCCGCATGCGTTCATTATCAATTGTTGGAAGTAGAAGCCTGATATAAATCAGCTCATAGCTCGGCTGATGGTCTGCGGGGTATTGGTGGGACGAAGGCGTCGATTACAGCCCGACTAGACGCAGCATACATAGCTGCAATACAGGATGATACCTACAAGGCGCTAATGACCAGTGCCATGCCAGCCATAGGTAATGACTCACAAACTACGGATTGAATATCTGGAGTGGTGTTCGAGCGCAAAGAGATAATTATGTCGAGGCAACGTCACGAATTCGGGCTTGTGCGTATGTGCTTGGGTCCTCAATGTTGACCCAGGGGAGATCACCCAGCGATCCCCTTACGAAGTGAGATCAACGAATCTGTAAACATAAACACGACGAGGACGTGCACTTTGACCTGGCGTCCAGATTCCTCATCATGGTGTCGGAGTTCGCCTCCAACTTGAACTGTGCATCCTCAACAACAGCCGGAACGACCACACACGGCACAGTGCACACACACTCAGACAAAGATTCCAACGAAATAATCATTCACAATCCTCATTCGTAGGCTAAATCGATATCGTATGTAGGTACTTACGGAGACATAATAGGCATAATACAACATAAAGTCGTGGTGGATACAGTACAGTTTTGGATTTATTTTGGTTTGTGCGGTTCATTGGTATGTTCGATGAAGATGGCGAGGATAGACCAAGGGATGGCGGCCGAGACCGGGAGTGAGGAGGTTGGAGCTGAGAGCCGAAGCGACACGCAGGCAACACGACGACGATACTGAGGTCGGTGTCGATGAAGACGGTGCAGGTATTGGTGATGACGGGTCTCCGAGAGAAGCAGTTCCATGGCACCGAGACCGAGGCCAAGCGAGCAGGGCTTGACTTGTCTGTTGATGGCCAGATGGAGGACGAACACAAAGAGAAAACAGATTGACAAATCAAATCATAGGGCAGAGTAAGAGAAAAAGATGAACGGGAATAGTATGTGGTGGTATGAGGAAAGCATGGTGGATAAAATGCATGGTAAGGGCAGATGTTATGATGTGAAGAAGAGGAAACAAATACGAGGAATGGGACACGGTTAAGTGAATGATAAAGAGAAGCAGAAGCGATGGTGGTATGCTGATCGATGATGATGATAATGAAAAGGATCCCGGAAAACATGAAAATGGAAAGCATAAGGGACAAATCCAAAAAGAAACGGGACATGGCGAGGGGAGAGAGACGATGATGATGATACTGGTGGTGGAGACCATATGATAGATATAAGCATGCAAAGAAATCAAGCCTCGAACGCGCCAGCGAACGCATCAACAGATGACGACGACGAAGCAGCAAGGGCAAAAGCCTTGACGTCGCGCGCCAGACGCGCCTTCTCGCGTTCCCAAATCCCACGGACCTCCTCCTCGCAGACATCGACGGAGGCATCGTCCGCCGATGACGATGGTGCAGAGTCAGTCACACCGAGACCGCGGAGAATCTCATCGGCCCATGTTCCTTCGACAAGCCTGACCTCGCCCACGGCGCCAGCTCCGTTCTTGCTGAGGCCAGCACCGAATGATGCAGAGCGGCTGAACGCCCGCTTGCCTTTCGGTGACGGACTGCTGGACCCAACGCGTGAGGAGGACAGGGAGACGATGCCGACGCCCTCGAGGACACCGAGGAGGTCGCCGAATTCGACGCGCGAGACGGGGTCGAAGAGGCCAGACTCCACGCGAGACAGGACGGCGCAGTAGTAGGAATGAAGGCCGCTGGTCTCAATGCCTACAGTGCTCTTGGTGGTCGATGTCGAAGGAAGTGACGCAGAGCGTTTCATTGGTGAAGCAGATGCTTTCTTCGGCGATGAGTTGGAGGTGCCATTGAGGGCGAGACCTGCCTCGACGCGGTTGGAGGCGAGAAGAATAGCAAGGAGGGCCATGCGAGCTTGCAATCCGAGATTGCGAATCTTGTTCACGGTTTCGCTGTTCGTTTGCGTCGCGGGGGGTGCAGCAGCAGAGGCCGAGTTTGAAGCAGTATGCGCCTTGAGCGCAGCCAGAATATGCTGTGGTGTAACTTTCGGCGCTGGGGGATTGAGAGGGTTGCTTTCAGAAGCAGAGGCTTTAGTTGAAGGTGTGACTGCGAGATCGATAGCACCTCGCAGAATCTCGAATAGGCTGCGGACGTCGCCAGTCAAACCAGCGACCTTCTTGGTCAACAAAGTAAGTACTGGGGCAGGGAGGAGTTTCTTGATTTCGGCCACGACTTCTTCGTCAGATATCGAGCTCAGGCGTGAGTCCAGAATCACTTGAAGTTGTGCTGGGGTATACGGTGCGAAATGTATTGTTTGTACCGTGCTTGATTGGGGTGAGGCGCCAGAAGGTGATGCAGAAGTAAGGGTGTGGGTGTTTGCAATAGCAACGAGTCGAATATTTGATGAAGCATCTTGAGGAAGGGAAAATACGGAAGAGAGGGACTGGGGGTCAGGGGTGATATGGTCGAGTTCATCGAGAACAAGGATACTAGAAACGTCGGGTCAGGTTTGGGTATACACGGCGGTGAAGAAAAGACGGACTTACTATTTACTAGTCAGACCACCAAGGATGTTTGTCACTGCATCTCTACCCTTCGCCTTTCGTGCAGTAGACTTTTTCTTGAGGCCAGCGGAAAATTCCTCAGTGAGCCGCTCCCAGAGAGCATCGACACTCTTAAGAGCCATGCAATTGATGGTGAGAACCTTCACGTCGGTTGCATCGGTTCCCAGGACTTGGCGAATGATGGCGTTGACCAGCGCGGTCTTGCCCGTACCAGGTGGGCCAGAGATGAACATCGACGTGGCAGCGTCATCGCCTGTAGTACCCTCGACGAAGGTGGTGAAGAACTCTGTGATAGCGGCGCGTTCTTCATCACGACCAGCTATTTCCTTTTGCTCATCGTTACATGTCGGGCGGAGGAGGGCGCGAACGCGAACATGAAGAGGAAGGAGGGCGACGGGGGGTGTAGAAGGTGGTGTGATAACAGTATCTTCCTCTGGCTCCTCGGTGGTGGGGGTAGTCTCGACGATTGCTCCGACAGACGCGTTGCGACGCGTAGCTGGGAAAATTGGTTAGCATCGACGAAAAAAAGACGCGCAAAAACTAATTACCTGGCCGTGCGCGAGGGGGTGTGACGGGGGTGAGGATCTCTGTCGCTGCGCGCCTGAGAGCGCGGGCAGATCTTGGAGTATAGTTTATGCAGTCGGGAGGGACAATGTTCTCCTTGTTGCTGTCGTCGTCAGGGCCGATGCTGGTGCGGGGGCGCTTGGGATTGGGGGTGGGCTCGGGGGTGGCGAGCTGCTTGTTGGTGGGGGTGGGGTGGCCGCGCTTGCCGAGTACAGAGCCTCTGGTGAGCATGGTGGCGTAGATGGAGAACAAGAGACGAGCGCGGGCAAACTTCCGCTGTTATATCGTCTCCCACACTTCAATCTCCGCCGCCCTCCTCGCGTCAACGCGTAACATCACGTGTGCGCGCGTCTCATTAGCCCCGCCGCGTAGACCGCGTCCTGATCGCGCCCACGCCCCTGTCTTCCGCCGCAAATCCTATCCAACACGATGACTTTTGGCCCTCTGAGCATCAAGGGGCCAGGAAGATACGCTATAGCCCATGTATGATTGGGGGCCCAAAGTACGGAACAAAGAGTCTACAGGGCCATTATTCATGAGGGCCATTGTCTGCTGTCATGCATACCGCTTGTACGTCACATATTAGGTAGAAACTTATTGCAGAATACTATCGACAATTAGGGTATAATACGTATATGTAAATCTGACTCATGCCACCTGCTGTTGTGGCTGTTTATTGCGCTCCATCCTCTTCTGTCGCCGCTTCGCCTCCTTCGCCTCCCTTTTCTGCCTCTGCTTCTCCGTCTCGTCTTTCCCTCGGTAATCACCCCAAGGTCCAGTCCCAAATATTCTCCGCGTGTTCACAGAGAACAGGATGAGTATAAACAGCCACTCGGGCACGATGTGGAAGACGTAAAAGGCAGTCTTGGCCCAGGCCGTGCTCAGCGGCCCTGGCACTTGCAACGAGTCGGTGCGCAGACGCATCACGGTCAGACGGTACACCCCGACGATTGACTGCAGATTCGAAGTTTCAGAGCGCGAATTCAATGTGAACGTGCATTGAGTACTTACAGTAAGAGAGATCAACACCATGAACACAACACACCCCATACGGTTGACGCGAGGCAGCTTGGTGTACCCCCACACCGCGCCATAATACGTCATGAGCCCGCTCAGAGCCAGCATGATCCCCGTGCTCACGTATCTGTTATGGTCAACAAGAAGAATCAGTATTCGCAAAACACCAGAAGAGTGGAAAGTCAATTCAACCCACCTGAAAATCTGCACCTCGTTCGCCCTCTTCTGATTATCATACCCCCTCGAAAACCAGGTACTCGCAAGGATACTCGTAACCGTCGCGCCTAGCAAGAAGCCTAACGCGCATAGCCCGCACCACCCGCGCACATCGTCGCGCAGCTTCTTCTTGTCGGGCGTCCCGGGCGGCGGGGGCGGCATCGAATGCTGCAGCAACTTCATCGACAGCGTGTCTTCACTAGGGTATAGATGTTGATAGTCCGATTCCGCATTGGTGTCGTTGGCGCTGCTATCAGTGGGATCCACTTCGTCGTCGTTGGTCCTCGCACCAGGCGCCTCGGGCCACTTATCCGACCCATAGGTGGGGTTGATGAGCAGGCACCTGAGGAGGTTGACGAGGTCGTTCGCGAGCCCGAGGAACCCAGTGCCGAAGCTGAGCTGCATGTAGGTCGTAAGGCCGCGGCTGATCGACTCGCGGCGCGCCTGCCGCGCGCGCAGGGAGAACACGACGATTCTGCCAATTCAACGACGAACGTTGCAAAAACATGACGTAAAAGTTGTGTATATAGTGAGAACGGTCGTTCAGAGGTTCAACAGATAAAAGGAACTCACCTCTCGATAGCAAAAATCGCACTGCCCAATAGCAACAGCGTCCTGGAGCGTCTATGCAGCATGCGGTACGCTACGAGGGGAAGGAGCAGGCCATAGAGCACCGCGAAGAGGATGGACGGCGCAAAGTCGTCGTTGTCGATCTTGCCGCCGATTGGCGCCGGGAACCAGACCGTGGACATGGCTAGCGATTGGACCAGGCCTCAAGCAAGGTAAGAAACTAGAGAAATTAATAAGCCCTGATGTACTTAGTTGTCGAGTAGCCTGAGGCTGAAGTAGATCTGTGGGCACTGGGCTCCAAACAAACTTGAAGCGGGAAGGACGGGATGGGATTTGCGTGGCGGGACCTGCAGACAGTGTGCTCTATATATACATAGCTTGGCTGTTAGTGATAGTCATCAATATATAGCGTTACATGTCAACATGCAAAGATCTTCAGAGACTGCTGGTGGGGTTCCTTTACCAAAGGAGCCAAAGGGTGATGTACCATTGAATGTGCGTGCACCGTAAATATGATCGTGGCTGCAACGCACAGCCTCGATTTCTGATTCTACGCCTCCAATTCAGACTCCCCGTCTTTGCAGGAAGAGAAAGAGAGACGCCGCCGGGCCTGCAATAATCGGTTCAGCGCACGCCGTTGGAGTGTCGGGGAGCGAGACGCCTGTATTATGATGCAGATGATTTAATACTACTGTAATATGTTATGTAGATATGGGGCTTGGCAGGAAGTACGTTGACTGTAAATCGGCTTCAAACGAAGAACGGGAAAACCAGGGTGCACCATGAGGATGAAGTTCCCAATGCCTGTTCTACACCCAGTATCATTTCGGAAAGTCGGAATAAACAGCGCCCGCAGAGTCGGATGGAGGTGTTTTTGCTGGATTACACACAATAGACCCCCGAACGTTGATATTCCGACTTCGAGACCGACCTCCTTCCCAACACAACAAAGAAGAGGCAATAAAATTAGAAAAAGATCCCATCCTAGTCAAAATCCACATGCAAAACGCAATCAATAAAAAGTGATATCCTCCACTCCGCCGACCTTCGAGCCCAACCTCAGCGCTACGACCTGCGTGCTCAAACTCGAGAACCCATTTCCAACAAACACCGCCGCCCTTCTCCCTAGCTCCACATCCACACACACAGCCCAGTCGCGCTCGCCGCGCCTCAACCCGACATCCGTGCTCGTCGTGACCCGGTGCATCGGGCCGCCCGCCCAGCCCTGCTCTGCCGCCCACCCGGCATGCGTGAGCGCCGCGGCGAGCTTCTGCACGTGCAGGTACACGAGCGGGTGGTCGAGCGCGCCGTCGTGCATGATGTGGATCGCACGCAGGTCCGGGCGCAAGCGCGCCTGTGCGGAGACGGCGGCGAGGACACGCCGCAGGGACGGGTAACAGTGTGCGAGGACGGTGCTGGCGTTCCCTGTGTCCAGAGCGGGTGGGTATACGGAGCTGGCGAGGGAGGGGAGCGTCGCCCAGGTGGTGAATCCGGTTTGGGTGCTTGCGAGGTAGGCGCAGTGGTCCTCGAAGTCGCCGCGGCGGAGGTGCAGCGCCATGTATGAGGTCAGGTTGAGCTCGGTTTGTGTCCTGTTGACAATTTGGAGGACCTGGTCCGACCATGCGAAGTGGTCGTAGATATATTGCTGGAATGCCGGCCATAGATCATGCAATGAAGGCGACGAGAGGTACCTGGGCGCCTTTGTCAGGGTTGTACCAAATGGAACGAGTGTTCACATACCCCCAATTGAAGATTTTATCTTCCACGACGATGCATCTATCCGAACCGCGCAGGACATCGAGTGCATGCTGCCACTGTTCAGGGTAGCCGACAACCAGGTTGACATGGGCAATGTGGGTGCCGCACACTTTGTCGAATACGGCTTCACTGATAGTACCCTCCGTTGGCCCTCGAAGAAAAGCAGATAGAGGAACCGTGGCTTGCTCGCCTCTAGGGCGCCAGATTAGTGGCTGGTATACATAGGTTCGGCCTGCCTGCAATGCCAAATGGTGGTATAGTAGTATTTCCTGGGCCTGCGACCCAATCGTTTAGTAAATCAGACACCCGTTGATACCTCCTGACGCACTTGATTATTGAACCCGGCGCCTTGCAGCTGCTTGAACATGACATAGGTCCGTTTAGAAAGATCTGGCAGGTCTACCGAAGCTTGGGTCTCCACATTGAACAAGTCGGCATACAGGTCGTTAGGCGGTCTGTAGGACACATAGAGGTAATACGCGAACAACGCTGTCGCAATCAGAGCCAGAAAAAAATATCGAATGGCGCGCCATTTCAGGTTGATTATGGCCATGAACAAGCGTACATTGGACTTAGGATGAGTGAGTTGACGAGCAAACTGAGAGGAAGGAGTATACAAGGTGGGGAAATGATGGTTGGACGCTGAGGGTAATATCTATTATGTAATCAACAGTCCAGCAAAAAATAGGCGCGCAGACACCAATTGCCCCTCTTCGACTTCTGCCAATTCCTACCAACATGTCTCTCAATCTTTCTAGGTCCCTTCTCCGTGCATATCCACGTATCTTTGTGCGCCCCTCTCATGCCAAGCTCGTGCCAACATGCACTCGAACCATGAGCAGTGTCAACGAAGAGACACCAGCAGCGAAGCCTCGCGAACAACCAAAACGCGTTCAGCCCGTCGCTGAAGGGACTTTGGCAGAGGCTTCTTCGATGGCCGCTGAACCCAAACCAAAGCGTACCAGGGCAAAGCGGATCGCGTCTAAGGCTGAGGAGGCACCCGGACCCACCTCCTTGGCGGCTGCTGAAGAGACGAAACCAAAACGCACAAGAGCAAAGCGGGTCCCTAAAACCGACGCGACTGATGCAGAAGCCAGCACACCGAAGACGCGAATTCGGAAAGCAAAACTGAAGGAGGATAATGAGGAGGGCACGGAAACTCAATCGAAACCGGGGAGGCCACCGAAAGCCAAGAAACAACCGAAGGAGGAAAAGGCTGCAGTTGATCATGGGGACGGGGTCGAGCTACCACCCATAGATCTCTGGCGTGACTATTTCCCTGCTGAACACCACAGTTTCAAGCGTGCAACCACCCGGAATCCGGAAACAGCGAAATTACTCGCAGAGGCTTTTGCTCCTGAGGGATCCAAAGACCTGGTCATTATAGAGTCAAACCCTGGTATGATTACAAGTCAATAGCGCCATTTTTGCACCTAATTTGCTTCATAACAGGTCCTGGACAGCTGACGCGTGCTCTGCTCGCTCTTCCCCGTGAACGTATCAAAAAAATAATCGTCGTTGAGGACGTCCCCAACTATCTCCATTACCTTCATGTACGATTGTCCTTCACCGCATGTCCTTTGAGTTCGAGTCTAAAATCCGTTTCCAGCCACTCGCGAAGCTTGACGACCGGGTCACTGTCATACCTCTAATGGCCAAACAATGGGCCAGCTACGTGGACATCGAAAATATGGGTTTGATGGACGACGTCAAGGTGCAGGACTTCGAAGATGGAGGTGAGTCGCATTCTTTGAGCACGATAGTCCAATCTAATATTTCCAACAGTACACCCTAATCTGCGTTTCATTATGCACCTTCCCGCGGATGTATACGGCGAGCAATTCGTGGCACAACTTTTGCGCACGGTACCCGACCGCCAGTGGCATTTCAAGTATGGCCGTGTACCACTTCATCTCATCATGACGGATAAATGGTGGAAGGTATGTGTATCGATATACATGAACACAACACCGTTAATTTTTTCCTTTCTTTCCTGCAGCGCATAACAGCTCCGAAAGGTGATAGAGAACGCTGTAAAGTCGCTGTGATTTGCGAAGCCGCTGCACTTACGGAGAATGCTGTACCGTTTGACGACTTGCAACCATATGGTCACCACTTTTACCCAACCAACATTTACAATACCGATCCAACGATTGAAGCTGAGAGTAAAAGCCGTTCATCGACTCGTTCGGCGCACAGGGCAATCACCATGGTTCCTCACGCGCACCAGGTGATGATTTCCGATCCGTCTGTCTGGACATTTGATTTCTTATTTTGACTGTAGGTAATCAAAGCTGGTGATTTGGAATACTGGGATTATGTCGTGCGCAAAATGTTTGTGCAGAACAACACTCCTATCAAGACCAGCATCAAGTAGACCTTCTCTCTGTAAACGTCTGCTTTATGCCCAGACTAACATCTTTCCGTTCTTCCTCGCCAGCGCACTCGGTCCTGGTGCCTTTAACTTGCTGCCCAAGCTTACGGACCCTAATCTACCAAAGGATCAACAATTGGATATCAAAAAATCATCCAAGAATCTCAATGTTGACGAGTGGGAGCTTCTGGTAAATGTCTTCAAGAAGTGGCCGTTTAGGCCAAAGGTAATTTTCAGTTGGTACGCATCACATGCACTATGCTGAGAGCCTTTCCAATAGGACCTTTCCATCGACGGCTTCAACACCAAGGGTGTACGCGAAAATAACAATAAATAGTCAGCGATACTTCTCCCTAAGTGGTAAATCGTGCCTGCTTCTACATGGGCAATATGGATCACTGAATGTTCGGCGCTCAGCGCTCGCCGACTGCTGATCGCTACATAACCATCTTACTTATATCCTTAGATGCAATTTACTTGTATGATAATATCAAGACACCTCAATTCACACTTGGACTAACGCACGCATGGAATTCTGATATTCTGTCTACGGAAAGCAAAACAAAGCAAGTTAAAATAGTAGCGATTACAGTGACTCCATGCCATAGATCGGAATGTGTAGCGGAAGAATAACACATCACAGAACCGCCTCAGACGGCACCTCCACATCCTGCATCATTTGCGTTTCGTCCCAATCAGGCGACCCTGCCCGAGGGGTTTCCTCTTCTTGGGTTTCCTGGGTCTCTTCAACCTGTGTCTCAAATGCACCCGCATCGCTCATCGAGATATCGTCCACAGGCTGCGTCTCCTCCACTGCGATGGGTATGGGAACTGTTTCCTTCGCATTCTTCTTTACCTTCGCCGCCTTGTCCGCCTTGGGCATCATACCAAACAGCGTCGCCTGCTTAGGGCCCTCTTTCTTGGTATCCTTTGACGGTGCCTTGCTTGCAGCAACACCACCTTTTTTCTTGGGCGCAGTTTCCGACTCGGCAGCATCGACTTTGTCGAAGAAGCTCTCGCTTTTCTGGATGGTCTTACTGCTGATGTCAGGTCTCCGGGCGAATGGGTTCTTGTTGGTCTCTGATGTTATTTTACGCGCGAAGGGGTTGGCCTCTGCGGTAAAGAAGGGCGAATATTAGATCAACAAAAAAGGGATGTATGTAGCACTATACACACTTTGCTTGGGAGGTGGCATGGAGAAATCGGAACTAGGGAACGAGTCGTCCAAATCCATGCGCTTACGCTTCTCGATCGGCGGGGGCGAGTCAGTCAGGAACGACGACGAGTTGTTATTCAAGCTGTCGCTTTCCCATGAAACTTGATCCGTGCTCATGCTCTGCGACGACGCCGGAACATACGACGTCGACGAGAAGCGCGTCGTCTCAATGACGGGCTTCGTGACACGCGTCATGCCTGGGCGTTCAATAACAGGCGGCGGCCTGGTATCACCCAAAGGGTCGAAACGCGCTGGTCCTCTCGTAGGCGGTGCGAGCTCGCGCAGAGGCGGGTCAGGCTTCATCCACCTCCTCCGCTTATTCCTCGCGACGATGAGCCTGTCCTCGCGGTCTTGTCTGTCCTGCTTGATAATATCGAACTTCTCGCGCAGGCCGACGAGGCGGTAGAAGTCAGCAATTTTGATAGCGTTGTCGATCGAAGCGAGGTTGTGCAGGAGCTTTACTAGCTCAATTGCGCGCGCGCTCGAGCCGGCCCTGCATGCCTGTTGGATGAGGGTCATGAGTTCCTTGTCGACTGCGAGCTCCCTGGAGACGACGGCCTCAGTGGTGAGCTCTTCCTCGAGGGAGTCGTAGACAATCTGGTTCCGGAAGAGTTCGCGCTCAATCCTGAGGATGGGTTGAGACGGGTGGTTTGAAAAAAGAAACAGCAGTACATACATCTCTTCACTTGAGACTGTGCCTCTAAACGGCATCTGCATGGGCAGCTCCTGCGGAATGGGCCGAGGGAATCCTGGATACGTTTGCTTCCCCTACTGCCGTCATCAATATCTTTTCATTCACTAATCATGGCAAGAATTCGTACCTTCAAGATCAAACAATTAAAGGTGCTTCCTGTAATTCCAACAGGCCAATAGGATTCATCTTTGTTCTGCCTTCGCTCCAGCAAGTTTGTGTCCATAACCCGCGTCCAAGACGCGTGATGAGGTACACGATGCTTATACAGGATGTGTACGCAGCCGGTGCTATCGTACATGACAGGGGCCTGAGCAACAAGAACCGGTCAATTGATTGGAAAGTTGAAGAAGTAAAGTCTCCATACACCATCATCCGTTACACCAAGCCATTTCAGGGTGTGACCCTTAGGTACGGGAAGGACATCGCGCTGGCGCACTGTGAAGTCGTCGATGTTGAACAGGCTGTAAGAAAGATTCTGAGAGCCTAGCAGAAGACATCGACAGGTCAGCACAAAACTCCTTGGACACAAGAGTAAGAGACAATCTTGCCATCAATCGTCGTCGACCCCGCTCGATGCACAACTAACACCCACTCCTTACTTGCTACCATCGTCACGAAATCACCCGACAAGGCAATGATCCTCCTTTCCCTTCCAGTCCCGGAGAGGAACGTCAAGTCGCCTTCGCTCGTCGCAACGACGACGTGGCCATACCCGTCCAGCTCCGCGTCCGCCGCGTTCTGTGGCGTCATAGGCATACCAGCTGCAGCGACACCAAGAACCCGCGTCCCTTGTCGCATCTTGTACACCCAGTCGCCTGTGCTGCCGGAGTTGTACGCCCGGAAGTGTACTTCCGCTGTGTGGTCCTGCTCAGGCGGGCATGCGAAGACAGCGCCTCGTTCACCTGAAAGAATGAAGGAAAACAAGTTGTATTAGAAATATTGAACGATTTATGATATTCCAAAGTGAGCCTCACCGAGATACCCCATATCGTACCTATAGTTATCTCGAAAGTTTTTACTCTTCCTTGTGGATTTGTCGAAAAAATCTATATTGACGACATTGTGCCCATCCACTTCGCTGACGTCGATTGAACCAAGCATGTTGAACGCTACGAGATTCAACATAATATACAGAGGGTTCATGTTAGTTACCAGTCTTAACAAAATTTTCGGGGGATAGCAGTCTTCCTCTGGAAAAGCAACAACCACATACCTAAAAATCGCTTCTGGTTCGCCATCGGTGTCGAGCCGGGCTGGAAAGGTGGTTGAGCCTTCGTTATGCTCACTGAACAGGGATGTTAAACAAGCAGTCCATTAGACAAGAGACCACCACCCACCCATCTCCTTCACGAAACCATCCTTTGGCTTGTCATTCAGCGCGCCATTCGTATCGTCCACAATCCAATCGTCGCCCAAATCCATCTCACCCACATCATCCAGGTCCACATCCAGATCCTCGTCCACGGCATCACCCGCCTCAGCCAGGTCCTCCGCGTCGTTCAGGAAGAGATCGAGGCCGTTCTTCAGTGGCTTGGTCTTTGTGGGGACAGTGGCGGGTGCGGATGAGGCAAAGGTGACCTTGACGGGGTCAGGATGTTTGTCGCCGATAGGTTTCTGCCATCGCGTGAAGCCGCCGTTGGTGTCGGTCCATGCGATGAGGTTCTCTGTAGGCGAGAACGCGAGTTTGGTGATCACGGCACCCGCTGTGCCCTTTTGACTGATGCGGGGATAGCATTTTAGTCGCAGAACTCAAAGATCAAGAATAAATTACGAACCTGGCCACAATCCGTCGAGTCTGTGCCGACCATACATACACTGTGGACTGGGACGCGGAGGCTACGTAGACACCGTTGGGAGAAACGGCAAGGGCTGTTATCGACCCCGATACCTCCTTGTCGGAAAATGTAGAGGATTTAGTCCAGTCCGACCGTGAAACAGTGATCAATTCTGGAAACCACGGTTCAGTCAAGACAAATGGAAAAATGAAGGAACCGATAGGTATGGCATACCATGGCTCTTAGTTGCTACGAAGAAGTACTCCCCAGACGGATGCCATACCACGGAGCAATCATACGAGAACTCAAGCGCTCTATTGTCAATGTCAGCACGGGTATGCCGGATAGCAGCTTGAGAGCTCTCACTCCGTATCAATAACTGCAGGTATCAAGCCCTCCATCGTCTTTTCGATGCTAGGTTCCTTCTCTTGCGAGGATGTATTCCAGACAATAACCTTACCATCACAGGTGCATGTCGCCTGAATTGGTATAATTTAAACGCATTGTTCCACAGATAAAACTCCAGGTGAGACTCACCAGCAAGTTATTGTTTGGGTGCCAGGATACACTTCTCACTCCTGCTGTGTAACCCTCTAATCGGACCACATTCATGACATCTTCCAGGTCAATGACCTTGACGAAAAGTTCACTGTGTTCTCTGTCAGCAATGGAAGCTTGAGTTCCAGAGGTTCCACGCACTCAGAAGCCACTGCTGCTCTTCTTCCTTTGCGGTCTATTGCTACACAGCGAACGGGAACCCCAGCGGTCGAAGTCAAAGGGGCGTCGAATTGACTGGTATCTCTTGAATATCTGCGAACTTCGGTGTCTTCACTGCTAGACAGCCAGCAATCATCCTTTGAGATCAACATTAACACAATGCATTCCAGAAAACTATGGGTGTGCGCACCGTACTGGCAACAGAGGTTACAGCTCCGTCGGCTTCAGCAGCTGTTACAGGCTCTTGTTCTTGTCCCTCATGAACATTCCATATCCGCACAATGCAATCTTGACCTCCCGTAAATGCGCGTCTGTAGAACGGCACAAGTTAGCTGCGTCGTGGATCTAGTGACCGAATGTAAATTAATTCCCGTACTGTCCGTTTGGTGCGAATGCGAGACAGGTGTATCCCTTTCCATGTGATGAGGTGGTGATGAGGTCCGTCATGGCGGAATAGAGAAGATTGGATGGGTGGGTGCACGAAGACAAGGTTTGCTGACGCTACTCGATCCTGCTCAAAACGCGTCAGTCAATACACGGTTGTCACATCACTCTCATAGTCATGTGCTGTGTGACATGACCTGAGAGTGACATTGAGTTCACTTGGCCAACTCTCATCTTTCAGCCCTCAGCTTGCTGTCGGACATTCCTAGAACTCTATCGTTGCTCTACTAGTCAACATGACACATTAGCACCGCTTTTCTCCTTGACTGAAGTACTCATTCGCTCGCCAGAATTTTGTGGAGTCGTCTGGGATTATTATCCCAGATCTTGTTTCTTCTTAGCAACTTCCCTGAAACACTTCTAGGCCTGACCTCCGTTCTACTGTCTTGGTAAACTATCAACGACGAAAAATGCATCCTGCTGCGTCAAATTGTTACTGCATGTAATCGATTTCTTAGGCAACTCATTCTGTCACTGCATGCGATGCAAGAATGCCCGTCATAGACGTCGTCGGCGATGCTCACAGCCACGTCCGCTACCGAACCACGCAGGGAACGACGACGACCGGCGAAAAACAAAAATAGGCCTTACTGATAATCATAGGAAGACTGGCGGCATTAAAAGCCTAACTTTAGAGAGCGCTGAAAGTCATCGCTGTGATGCATGAGGTGGACGTTCGCAGTCTAAAAATACCGACGACACATCTCTCGATGCCCACTCCAGTCATACTTATAGCCCAAGTGTCATGAATCATCTCCCAGTTCCCCCCCTTCGTTTCAATCTGGCCGGGACGCCATGGGCTCGTTCCAGCAGCTTTTCTTTACGCTTCTTGCCTTTTCACTTTTCATTTCAACTGTCGGCGTTACATTTTCAGGCCTTTCGTTAACCATTTCGCCCGTTGCGTGGATCATACCCATTATCGCCACTATAACATTCACGCACCACACCTACATCATTCTTCATGGGCACGCCGACACATACAGCTCGCCCCGCATTTACACACCCATTCTCTTTCGATGTACCTGCCTCCTCTCGTTCCTGTGGATGGCGGCCTTCGCCGCGACGGCTACGATCACCTATCTCCTCTTATCTGGCATAATGCGAAGCACGGATGATAAAGCCGAAATTTGGTTCCCTATAATGGCGGGGGCCGCCCTTCTGGAAGTACTGCTTTTGACCATCATCGCCATCCAAACCCGCAAGGAGATGAAGCAGGTTCAGTACAGGAACAAGTGGAAATGGAGGGTAGATGCGTATACTGGAGGCATGCCGATTCAAGGAAGGTTAGTCAATCAAACGCTCACAAATTATTGTCCTTCAAGCTCATTTGTCTGCATAAAGAATGTCACCTCTTGCTTGAACTTCACGCATACTCTATCTGGCTGCGACTCGTAACGCATACCATGCCCTTGACAGTCCTTTCTGTTTATACCCACATTCTTTTTCAAACTTCGCCAACTGCCCAACATTGTACTCAGTTAACACATTTGCACGATGCATCACTCTTTCTTATTTATATTCCGTACCCTCCTTTTGAACACGGAAATACCATGTCAGCTGCAACGCCATGTCGGATATCTGATTAAAATATACATAACGAACAAGTAAAGTACAGTAGATCCACAAGTAAGACCCTATGCATGAACCTCAATAGAAGTATCAACTGCCTCTTCCTCAACCTCTGCCTTCGCAGGCGGCGCTGAGTCTTCTTCCATCTGTTCGTCCTTCGCTGGGGCGTCGTCGGCAACGATGGGCTGGCCGGACACGAACGTCTCCGACAGAGATGTGACAGTCGTCAACGCCATATCCAACACAGCCTCGACCCGTTTCTTCAGCGTTTCATTCGAGCTATTAACAGTCTGCACAAAAAAAGAATCCAGAAAGCGCATCAGAATTCACAGACAGATCGACATATGAACAGGCAGATGGGGATAGAAAGTCTAAAACGTACCAGAGTGATAAGACTGATTTGGGCATCAGCATCATCCAGGCGCACGAGAAGCGAAGGCTGCTTGTCGTCTTCACCGAGCTCCTGTTCCTCCTCGTCGGATGCTTCAGGCATGTGCAGCTCGACCTCGCCGAAATGGGCCTCCAGGAACATCGCCAGACGGGCAATCCTAGTCACCGATGCAGACTCGCCCTCTGGGTCCGCGTGTGGATGTATGTGCTCTTTTTGCTCTTTCGAGGGGTCTGAATCTGAATGCGAGTGCGAGTGTGAATGGGAATTTGTCGTCACTGTGTGTAAGATCAGACATTGTCAATCAGTCAGTTAATCAATGCTTCTGGTTTCGGGGTTCTGGAGTAATAATAAACCCTACATTTGACAGAGGCGGGACTTTTGTCGATTCCTGTGATGAGGGCTAAGGTCGCGTCCGCAATCATGTCATTACTTGCGCTGGAGTCCCATTCTAGCGTCAATTCATGTTCCGATGTATGCTTGACGTCAATAACACCCATCACCTGCGCAAAGCGGAAATAAATCATCCGTCATCAACAATACTATAGAGATTTAAACTCACTCTCATGATGGGGACACCATCTTTATCCATGCCCTCTTGAATAGCGCCATACATGCCCTCGAGATGCCATTTCACAAGCAACCAACCAACTCCCAAAGCAACTTTCTGCCGCTGAGTGACGCTACAAGTTGTGAGCCCAGCAAAGTCGCGCAAATCACGTGGATCCAGGAGAGTGTAAGAATAATCCTTCGCGACCAACAGACCAGACAAGATGTCATTCGTCTGCGGCGGTTTGTCTGCCAGGGTTCCGATGGCCTGGAAACACAGTGAGCATCATAATGAAAAGCATAGCACACAGGCAGTGTTTTCACCGACCTTTGCTACCCGCTCACCGCGGAAGGACAGTTCCAATGTTTCCAAGTTGCGAGGCGTATGGAACTTGACATCCTCGTCGCGCTCTTTGTACCGTGCAGTCATGGCAGCGCGGAGCCTTGACATCGCCGCCTGCTCTCCATGGACCAATACCTAGATAAGAAGGGTTACTGTTATGACCCGATGTACGTTGCAGGAAGAGCACTCACAACGTGCTGGGCTTTCACTGCCTCGATGAACTCGGAGTTTTGTGAGTAATCGACATGCGCGCTGAACGCAATGTCGTCAACAGATATCTTGCGCGGAATCGTCGCGCCTTTCAGTGTCACGAAATCTTCTGGTTCAGACATAATATCCTAAAGTCCAGGAATTGAGCGATTCATGCTAAGCCGACCAACCGAAGAAGATGGAGAAAACAGATACATTGGACAAATATTATATACATGCAATCGCAGAGGCGATGATCTTGATACGTGACAGATGGGACTCACCCTGGCCGGAGTTCCTTCGATCGAATAACCAGTAATGATAACGCCGTTTCTCGAGTCCGGTGCCCATAGCTCAAACAGTTCTCGACTTGGTCCCACTTGCATGAATCCGGGGCTGGCAAGCACGACACACGGTGGGCCCTCCGCGATTTTCTTTTCCCAGCCTCTTGCTTGAGGAACATTGGAAATATGCCTTCATAAAAGCGTCAGGACTAATTATACGCGAAGATGGGGCTACTCACTTGAAAACAAAAGGATTATCACGTTTCGCGAACCTGGTGCGGATGCTGTTGTTCATTGTGTGGATATAGGTTTGGTAGACAGCCATGCATTTCCTCGCAAGACTCGATGCATAGTAGATGGGAACGTTGTGCAGGTCAGGATGTTTCTTCCAGTAGTCGTCGAGAATCAACAACAGTTCCTGCGCACGACCAAGAGCAAAAGCAGGCAGAAGGACGTGTCCACCGCGCCTGATGATCGAGTGGACCAGATTTGTGAACCGTAGTTCTTTCTCTTCCCGACCTTCCAGCGTGTGGACACCAAAGGTACTTTCTACAATCAATACGTCAGGTCGCACAGGCGGAATTTCTGCTTTGACAAGATGCCTGTCCTCTTCTCGCGAGTAGTCGCCGGTGTACAGAATTTTTAGGCCATAGATATCGATAAGGAACATGCAAGCGCCCAGAACATGACCAGCATGGTATGGCGTGAATGAGACCCCGGGGCAGACGGTGATGAGTTGGTGGGCGGAGATGGGGATAATGGAAGCAAGAGACATTTGCATGTCCAGTGGCGAAAACAATGCGTCGGAAGTCGAGGAACTGGGGGCCCAGTCAGACTATTCAAAAGAGGGGTATTCTCAAAACGCACCCCATTCGCACATAATCCTGCATCATGAACTTGTGTACCGCCTTCGTCGGATGCGTCATGTACACTTTTCCTTTTCCATCTCGAAAGTTTGTCTGCAAAAAAAATTCATACCATGAAACACGCGAGAACATAATGAAAGGTACCTTTTCAGTGATGTATGTCAAGGCCGCAGCATGATCTAAGTGGAAGCTTTACAATATCTTTCAGCCCCATTCACTGTACAAAAACTCAAGGGTTCTCACTGAGTAATCAGAAGGGCGTCCACAGTACTCCAGTCCAGCTCATCAATGAAAGGAAGCGAGGCCATCCCGCTGTGCGCAGGGTGCACACCGGCATCGCATACAATGGTCTTGCCGCGATATTGCAGAACGCAGCATGACCGTCCGACTTCTTGGCCAGCCCCAAGCATCGTTACACTCAGAGTGGGAGTATCAGCCATCCTCAAAGTACCAGTTGGTAGCAAAGAAGTATATCCGTTGGTGGTGGTCGCTGGTCAATGGGAATGAATTCAAGAGGCGCACGGCTCAACAAAGGTGACTTCGACCTGTTTGATTATGTCATCCATCAGCCGAAAAATATCGACCTTCCCGGTCAAGTAGGTTCCTTCAGATACTCCTTCACCATCCGTCATGGCCCAGTCAAAGAAAACGAAGCCTGCTGCAATCAAGATTAAGAACTCGGCCGCTGCTGCGAAACAGTCACTCAAGAAGAAGAAACTGCAATCCAACAAGTCGCGAAACGACGCGATTCGAGAGCAGCTTGACCGTGATGCTTCTTCCATCCTCAACGTATGCTCTTTCTTTGCCAACTTTCTTAGTATGTATTCTTACTGTTTGCACAGATCCACGGACTTCCGGAGCCTAATCTCAAACCTATAATCAACACCAACCGTCCCACTGATATGTCAGACTCATTGACAGACGTCACTACCATTCTTCAAGGACTGTAATATGGGACCGCAAGCTGGAGCCAGGATATTTCGGCTCAACAAGAGTGCGTGGATAAGGCAACGCGACAAGAACGAGCACCCTGCGTGTCTTGCGACTCACGTCGCTTGTAATTCACAAGCTGCTTCTCGACGTACAAAAGGCAACACAACCTGCGATTATAAACCCGCGCGTATGATCAAAGGCTAGCACGATTTACCAGCCAAAGTTTGTGACCCTTACATGCTATCTTGTCTCCGCCGACGCCGTGTCGTCCGTAGGCGCATCGGGCGAGGTACCATCGCTCAGTCCATCAAACACGACGGAGAAGATCGAGGAGTCGAACGACGGCGATGCGTGAACCTTCTGGCTCTTCGTCTCTCGTAACCAAAAATTGCTTGGATGCGACGATCCTCTCTCGGTGCCGTATCTAGAAACCTCGGTGATATCAATATTATCTCCTTCATACGATATTATCCTATCTAATCTCAACACAATTGGCCGACACCTCCAACATAAAGGCTACATGCACATGATTATGTCATTCCATAGCGGTCTATGCGTTCACGCTGCAATTCCTTTTTGTTGTAGTCACGCGTGCGTTATCCTCAAGACATTATTTGCAGAAGGAGTTTTTGTTCTAACATTTCACGGCCTGGTAGCATAATCCAGGTACCGCGGTCTGATGACACACGCTGCTCCATGTGCCCAAGCGTGTGCTTAGTCTCAATGCGTCAATGCTGTCTGGAAATCATCTAATCTCTTGAATGACTCAAGTGCCCTATAAGGCACCCTCTTGGAATGAAACGGAGATGTATCAGGCTGCTTTTTTGCCACTGTCGAAATCTTTTGCAGACATCGAGCTGAAATCTCAATTCCCTGTGGCCGAGGCTCCGCCCAAAGCACTTGAAAAGAACCGCCGCCAAGCGCGATCAATATACACTCACACGCATCCACAAGTACCCATTTGGCAACTTTATACGCTTGACTGTCTGTTCAAGGACACTCTCAGCCGCGTTTTTGGCACCTGCCCATGTCAGCGAGTGCTTCCCCACATGTACATCGTACGCCTGATCACAGCAAATCACATCTTCCCCGCAAATTCTGCGACTGTGACGTTCCGAGGCGGAGAAACGCGCTATACAACATCTGTACCTTTTCGCTCATTCGAGCTCCCGTGCTCATATACCCTGCGATATGTGGCCAATAAACACATGGGCATGCTGTTGGTCAGTCAACGAAAAGAAGCTTTGACGCAGAGGCATGAACGATGGGTATAAAACCTCTCAAGGCTACGACACTATCAGTCAAGGGGATCAAGAGTAACTACCCCTCCCAGCTCTGCCGCCGTCGACTTGCAAGCTTTCCTGACCCATACCCTCGTCGATATGCTGAGCGGAATATTCAAGTTTGCTCTTTCCGTCTGTGCGCTGACACTTCCTGTCACGAATGTGCTCGGCTCTCCAGTCGATGTCTCCGCCGCGGTTGCAGTCTCCGTCGAGAGTCGTGCAACTGGAATTGACCAGACGACGTACGATAACCTGGTGCGATACACAAAGTACTCTTCTGCGGTGTATCAGTGGATCTGCCCGGCTCCCTTAGGGAATACGCTCGTGGACCAGGTGAGCTGAATACTTGTAGATCCACTTGATTTTGCCACTCTGACATCCATTGCGTTTTTTTCCCCCCTAAGTTTGATATTTCGGGAACGCAAGGTTTCGTGGTCCGCGATGATAGCAGGAAAGAAATCGTCGTTGCTTTGCGGGGCACTATGGAATTGAAAGACGCCTTCATTGGTCCGTTTTACTTCAACCTTCCAATGGATGTTCACTCAATATCATTTCAATCTAGACGCTCAAATTATTCAAGTTCCACTGAAATCCACTGGCCTCGCAAACGTCGGGGACTCCTATGTGCACATCGGATTTTTATACGCATACAATGTCGTTGCATCAAGCGTCCTCAGAACTGTCAAGGCACAGAAAGCTGCGTACCCCTCTTACACGATCATCGTCACTGGCCATTCGCTGGGCGCCGCAGTCGCGGCTCTTGCTGCTGTCTCCATAAAGTCGGCATTACCATCATCAAATCTGAAGCTGTATACGTTCGGCCAACCAAGAACGGGCAATGCTGCGTTCGCGACCTATGTGGAGAACTTGATTGGCATTAACAATATCTTCCGCGCGGTGCATACCTATGGTGCGTGGATTTTTGGTATTTTACCTCGTCTGGTATTTAGCCACTGATATGTCTTTCCAGATGGTGTACCCACTATCCTGTTCAAGGCCCTTGGATACCGCCACTTGTAGGGAGACTTTCATTACTTCAATACCTAAAATTGTGCTGATATATAATGAACAGCGCAAACGAGTACTGGAACTTTGCCGAACCCGCAAGCGCCGCCAACACTAAGAAGTGCTCTGGAGGTGACGACCCGTCATGTAGTGACTCAATTCGTATGGCCATTTCACACCATTAGTTTGAAGTTTCGTGTTCACTGACAGTAACTTGGGCAGCATCGACGTTCATTAACCCAGCACATGTGAGTTACTTTGGCCAATGTAAGTTCTACTGCTTGAGTGAAGTTCCATAGCTGACTATCTTTTTGCGTGGACAGTGATGGCTTTGAATCCTCTTCTCTGCATTTGAGAGCCCTGTGCACATATTTCAATTTAATGTATTATATTATATGTCAAGGATGATACTGTATTTATTCTCTACCATGGCCGCATAAAACTTAAGAGTATGAATCAAGTTTTGTATATGTAAGTGGAAGCTTGATTTCAAGTTTCCCCCTTAATGGTACTCGCAAATCTGAAGCAATCACTGACTGCAGATTAAGATACACCTCGAATTTATGTTCAGAAACCATCGAGCATCAGTTCTACTCACAATTTTGTGGATTTAACGTCTTCCGTCCAGCCCTTTCAACCCAGCTCGGGACCTTGCCACAGGTTCTGGATCCGAAAACGTGGTCATAATGGGGATGTACGTATCTAACTGCCTACTACTAGCACTTACAATAGGATAATCTTAGTGTCAGGGAAGAAACGACCTTGACTGGGATCCAGCTTGGCGGTAAAGTACAACAAAAGAGCGCGAACAAAGCAATGTGCGTGATAGAACGTAAGTGGTATCTAAAGTAGACCGGGAAGCAGAGACACCTTAAAGCCCTGGGAATCGAGAACAAGCATCATACAGAGTACAACAGCCACGAATTAAAATGAAGCAAAGAGAAACAAGTCGGCGTAAGCAGATCCATCACTCCATTAGTGGAGGTCTTCCCATGTTGGGCGGGGACCTCCGATGGAAAGCTTGCCCATCTGCTTCCTCTGCTTCAGGTTCTTGACTTCGGTGTTGATGAGGTCACGGAGCCGTTCCAGGTCGACACTGCGTTCTGCGCGCGAGCCCATGAGTACATTGCGCCAGATACCCGCAGCGGCGACAGAGTTGTCAATTGGGAGCTGCAGGGGACGGTGGAGCCTGACCATCTTCTGCATAAGGTGGTCCGGACTGGGATAGGCGGCACTGGGCCAGGCGACGCGAATGGCGAACCACCAACCAAGAGGCTGCAGATAACAGGTCAGAGACAGCAGGATTTAACATAATTGAAGTGAACATACTCGGCCATCGGGGAGTGTACGCTCGGGGTACGAGTCGTATGTCGTAAGACTCCCATCGGGGAGTGAGAACCTGGCAGAAGGTTGAGCAAGTTTCAAGTCAAAAAGAGCCAGAAAAACATACCTATGGACAACCCAATGATTGGGCTCGTTCCTGTGCTTCGCCAAAACCACAATCAACCTCGGTGTACCTTCCAGTCCAAACGGAGTCCACAGCGCCTTCAACATGCCACAAGCGTCCCCGTGTCTGCCATTGAACACCGCATTGCTAATCGCATCCGCCATATTTGGTGGGACGAACAAACGGTCTACTTGACCCTGCGGGCTGTCAGTAAGGCGCGCACGCACGTAGCGCTTGTATGCCTGCGTTGACCAAATGCTCAACGCGACTTCGTCCACTTGTTGCCCGCGCGTCGTGCTGTTCAGCGCATGCTCGAATTCGCTCATTGGCCAGATGATCGCCCAGCTGAGCAACTTCGCGTGGATGCGCTGCCATGGTGGGAGGCGGCTCTCGTCGTCTCCTCCCGCGCCACTGTAGTCAAGCGAGTTCCATGGGCCTTGGGGACGGACGGCCATCTCGCCACTGCGCATCGCCTCGTCTGGCAACTCTGGCAGCGGCGGCGAGTCTGCGCGCTCGTGCTCGGATTCCTCGCCCCGGTCTTGGTATGCATCTCCATTTGTGTCTGGGATAGTGGGTAACCCGGACTGTGGCTCTTGCTCGTAGATGTCGTCCTGATCATCATGTTGTGCGACCTCCCATGATTTGTGGGACATGCCTGACTGGCTGCCGTGGGACCTCTGCTTGAGTTTGTAGAGCTCCTCTTCGAGGTACTGCTGTCCAGGTGAGTCGTCGCGACCGTTCTCTGACATTCCATAGGCACTGCGCGGCTGCGAGCGCATCGCCGACTCCGACTGGGGATGCAGGTGTCGGTGCTCTGTTTCTGTCCTATCGTCGAAGTCGCGAATATTGCCATCATCATCCAGCATTGTCTCATTCTCGCGCGCGTGGTACATGGAGTCTGCCATCATCGTGCCGGTGGGCTGCGTTTGGATATTGACGCTTTGAGTCATGGGAGTGCGCGTCGACTCATCGGGCTCATAGTTGAAGCGTGATTGTCCAGCGGTGAATGAGTGATCTGGGCCCCTCAAATTCTCGATCTTAGGTCCAAGGCTCTCAATCCGCTGCTGCATCACAACAAGCTCGCGTTTAAGATCTGCTGCCCATTGAGGAGGTTCCTAAAAACAGCATGGTATCAACATCTTTATATCATATTACCATTATGAAAAATATGATTGTACCTCGTAGGAATACTGCTGTTGCTGAAGGTGGACACTCGGGTCATGATCATGATACGACTTTCTGTACTGTTTAATCGACTGAAGAAAAGAAGGGTAATGAGCGATATATCGCAACACAGATGAACCTGGACTTACTTCATGATCATACTTCATGCCCAACTTCTTGATTCTCTGGCGCACTGCCTTACGCAGGGCTTTCTTAACAACATCATGCTGGGCAGGGTCGCTCTCCTGGTGAAGCAACACACAAAGCTCCATGTCGTGGAAATGCTTCGTAACATCCGGCTCAAGCGTCGCAGCATAAAAAGAGGTGCGGGGAGTACGCGAAGCCAGTGCGTCATTGATGATCCTCGTCTCCTCAGCGTCCAGTTCCTCAGGGGAATGTGGCCGGGAAGGGGTCGGTGTCAAGTCACCATTTTGCTGAGCCCTGCTTCCGCGTGATTGACGCGAAGCTGCCTGGGAAGGCGCGTTGGACGGCGTCTTAGCCAAGGAAATCTGGGACAAGGGCTTGCCGCCCTCCATCTGGGACATGGCGCGGCTTTGGGGTGAGGGGATCTTCGACGGTGATTTGGAGACGATTGAAGGTTCCTTTTCGGGTTCAGGGACTTCGGGGATGACCAGAGCACGTCCACGAACGGCAGCGTTTAGAAGATCCTCCTGTGTAGGAGCGTGCCTGTAGGGAGAGAAAGGCCGGCTCTGGTGCCCACCCCCTCCCCCACCAGACATGATTGATCCCGGAGGAGGCGATCGAGCTGCAAAAGCAGGAATATTAAGCGCCCGATCAGTATCACAAAAGGGGATGGTCTTACCACCGTTCGAATAAGGAGATTTCTGCGCAAACATATGCACTCTCTCCGATGCCTCCTTGGGCCTCTGCGACGGCGAGTCAGAGGGGCTAATCGAGGGCGCCTTCGAGCGTGCACGTGACATAACTGGGGAAAGTGGTACTTGAGTTTCGTAGTCACCCATCCTGCTCTCCGGCAGAGGTGGGTAGGCCGTGCCTTTCGGCGACAGAGCCCTCGATCGACCCGACATTGGCGACCACGGGCGTTGATCCATCGCGAGCCTACTCGGTGCGTGCGATGCTGGCTTGGGAGACTAAAGAGAAAGAAAGCAAATTGCAGACACTCAGTAAGACGAATGGAGGAAAGAGTAAGTTCTCACGCACGGCCGCGAATTCGCGTTGAGAAGCTTTGGAGGGAGAAGCAAGACCGATATGTGCGGCAGTCTGCCGAGGAGTGCCGCCATTCGAAGCCGGAGTTGGACCTGACGTCAACCCAGCGGGATAGGCGGAGAGACCACCCTCCGTCAATCCAGTGAAATTGCCTCCTGCTCCGTTTGGAGGAGACATCGGAGCATTGACTATTTGATTCCAGTTGGGCTGTCAATCAATTCCTTATCAGTATCTTCCAAGGTAGTCCTCAAAATACGACGTACATTCCATCCGCCGTAGGGATTCTGGGACGCAGGAGGATGGTCCTCACTAGGCAGGGGTCCGAGATTGCCAAACGATGGTCCAGAGTCGTAGGATGCATACTTGATACCAGGCGGGTCATTCGGCCCTGGCTCACGCTGAGGGAGAAATACACAGCATAACAATATAAGATCGAGTTTCAAGGACAAAAATATATGTTGCTGACCAGTGGCATTTCACCTAGCTCCGACCGCACCCCATCCTGCACATTCGACTGCGCGTCGTCTACGTCAACGGGCTGATCATGCTGGAAAGGTGGCTCTAGCAGCTGGTTGTTGCTGACTCTGCTACGTGGCGCGGGGGAGTAGATCGGTTGCGGCGTGCGCGCGCCGATGTTCGACCCTGCACGAGAACCTCCACGGATAGATTCGGGCTTTCTGGGGAAGTCGTCCGGGTCGGCCATCGAGCGGGGTGGGGTGTTGTCGGGTTCCTCTCCTGAGCGCTGCATTCCTTCGAGAAAGCTAAGAACTAGCAAAAATAATGAGCTGTGAGCACACAAAGATGACAGTAAGAGCTGCTACCTTTCTCATTTGGTGCTGGACATTCACATCAGCACAAGTAGCTCAGCCAGCAGAACGAGAAGCATACCTGGAGTAGAAGATCTCAGTTGAATGTGAGCAAAGACTCCTTGGTCTACAGCAGACATGGCTTGCTATAGTTGTGGGTTGTAGGGGGTGTCGCAAAGTGAAGTTGTGTGTCGTTGAGGTCGTGATGGTTTAAAGTGAGTGGGTGAAGGAGGGAGATAGCTTTGTCGTGTCTTGGGTATGTTTTTGAGAATAGCAAAGGATTTTATGATGGATATCGCGTGGCAGAGGAAATAGAATTGTTGGAAAGGGTTGGAGACTATCTCAACACCGACATCTCTCCATTATTCGAACCGTGCACAAACAACGGTAAATATCATATCTCGGAATTTAGGCGCCGTCCTTTGATCCGGTGCTCCTCTTCGCTATCACACGAACACGGAAAACGTTGCCTCATCGCCCCTTGTTATCTAGGTTTGATCTAGGTTTCAGAGTAGTTGATTATGTCGCTCAGCTGCGCTTGTGTAGTCTCTACTTGTTTGAATAACCGGGGTTCGAATGTTGTTGATCGATAACTTGTGATCCATGTTCATGTGGAATCTCATTCTACCTTTCGATAAGCCACCAACCTTCTGACCTTGACTGGAGCGGAAACATTTCTCAATTTTGGATTGTTTAGCTGAGTGGGTCCTCTAACCCGGTTTAGCAGTCGATCGGACTGAGACACCACTCTTTGTTGTACTATTGAGACTCTGTCGTCCAAATTCAGCAATATCCAAGGATGGTAACCGTGGCTTGCGTTCGCTCCACGGAATCAGCTTTTTGTTCAGTATGATTGCGTATTTCTGGCGGGATTCTGGTGGGAACTTGGGTTTGCGTGTTGACCCTGGTCAGAGGCAGGGGACAAGGTAGCGCAAGTCTAATTATGTCCAAAGAAATCCATCACGCCTTTCATTCCGAGTCCAAGTGCTTTGGGGACGTTGACTGGGCCCTAATCCAGTCAGCGATTGTGCTGCAAGTATCAGGAGCCCGGGGAGAATAACTCCATGGGACGTATTCACCGGATCCATGGTAGCGACGCATGAGCAACTGGCCTGGAACTGGATCGGGCACTTTAGTATCGGAGGACAGACGTTTGATCGGGGTCAGGAACTCCAGGATGCGCAGAGCGAGGACAGGTCTGTGTTTGAAGCCCGGGTTGTGCAACTCCGAGGCTGGATATTCTTCTAACTGCACCACGGCTCGTCCTATATGCTTCTTCTTAATACTAGATAAGTATCGGTGAACCTATAGCTGCTCACCGCTGAACACAGGAACGTTGGCATGTGCCTCGTTTCTGAATATGAAAGCGAGTTGCAGCTGGTGCGGCGGCGCAGCTCGCCGCCTAAGGTTGTGCAGATTGACAAGCTGGCGCCTGACAGAAAGGTCGACTTGAAAAGGTTGGTTGAGCTTGGTCAAAGGAGGAATTCCAGAACCTAGCATGGAATTTGGGACGCCTGGATACAGACTACGTTCCAGTAGGCCTTCCTCCACAAGATGTTCACAGATTGATTTGTAGTCATCTGTGCTGGCAAAAATACTCTGTGAGCTGAGAAACCACGGCCCGCCGTGTACGGAGTATAAGTCGCTGCCCCTTTCAAATTTGTGAATATCTGAGCAGAGTCGAAACCGTAGCTCCCCAAGTTGGGTTGGAGCACTCTGTGATTGATAGTAATAGAAAACACCAGTCGTATTTGGCGGAAATTTGGCGGCGCCTGAAGACCTCGTCGAGACATAGTGCAGATCGGAGCAGGTTTTCCCGCCAAAAGAAATCCTAGCGCTATACATTCCCGAAATGTTGACAATCCGCTGATTCATCGACGCAAGCCTTTGGGAAGATAAGGTGGAAATCAAACGGCCGTTGGCGGTAAGGTTGGGATCTATATTTTCTGGGGGGAATGGGAAACTCGTTTCGGAGGCAAGCAAGGACTGGGCGATATTTGCTGGGATTTCTCGCCATACACGCCAGTGAAATATTCCAAACTTTAGAGTTATGAAGCGTCAGATCCGCCCCCTTTTTGAACTCCTCTAATGATCGACATATGCGAGATCGGATTTGGAACTCGGTACTGTGGTGGTAAAAGACACCACTAGTATTGGGTGGAAAGGGAATGGTTGAGCGGTTGTTGTTATCATAATAAAATCGTATACGGACGCTGCAGTTGTGGGCAGCGTGATGAAAATCGAGAAGACGAGCATCCAGTGGTACCTGGAGAGAGACAGCACCCGAAAGAGTCAAGATAGGCTGGCCGACGGAGACCAATTTTTCTGGATCAAGAGTTCTGATGTGTTTCACTGGCCTGCCGCAAGTATTAGAGCATTTCTCAACGCCTTGAAGATGGATACAAGACATACCAACCAGTGGGCGACGTGGAGTAGTCTTTGGAAGACAACTTTGACGTTGCGCGGCGACTTGCGCAGATAACGGGAAGAGGACTGCAATCCAACAGTCAACCAATATCCTTCGTCATGGTGGAAGCATGAGCACCCTTACCTGGTGCAACGAGACATCGATCTGGGGCGGTGTATATTTGCCATTATTCTCCTCTCTCCAGTCTGAACTGTCAAGGTGCGAAAACCATACGCAGGTGTTCGGAAGCGGTGCACGAAGTTAAACATCTTGACTCTAGCAGGCCTCTTCGCAATCGTTTCTGGGATACTAGCAGGGTACCCGTGCTCCGCACAGTGGTGGTGGTTTTATGCATCAAATGTCTCCGTTTGATATCAATTTCTTCAATTGCCTGCACATGTACACAACGACCGGGAAGTTGTAAATTTTGTCAAGCATACTGGAGATACAGTACAGATTTCAATAGAAAAAATGAACTTGCCGCGTGCATGTCGCTTTAGTTCTGCTCTATACTACCAAACGTCACACCCATGGGAAGGGCTATAACATACGCAATATGAGTTTAATATGAATCAGGCAGTATTTAAGCGCCCGCGCTGTAAAATCCGGGTTGTACCTGTTCAGTTGCGCCGTTGGCACGCGCCATCTCTCTATGAGCCATAGATACGCTTACAATGGTCCAGGGAATTTTTTGCTTGTCCGAGATGGTGACAGGGATACGCGGCCAGTAGAAGAGCCAGATTCCAAGAAGCAGGTCCCACCCTTGTCTGAGTCTAAGGTTGGCAGACGCTCTTGTCATTTCTTCATATGTTACACGATTGCACGCCCGTTACTAAGCTCCTCGGAGCGCAGGTGGGTTTATAGGCGGATTTAGAGACATGATAGAGGTGTCAGTGGGCACGGTACTGCACGAGGCAGAGAGTCGCTGTTAGCGCGTCGAGTTAATTAGCGGAACAGGCAGAGCGCCCGTGTTCCGTACGGCGGGTGGCGTGTTACATTTACTGCATTCATATTGCTTAGAAATTTCATTCATTGACTTAATCGAGCGCGTCACAGCCATGAGGTTGCTCCCCGCCCTTTGCTCACCAAGGAGCACGCTTAAGCTTTCACCCTTCCACAGTATATTCTATAGATCCACCGCAAAAATTCCCCGTTACAGGTGTGCTACGTGGTATTCTTCCTGTAGTTTCTGGGGACAGCACGCCACACCCAAATTCCAATTATGAGAATTTGAAGTTTGGGGTGCTCATGCTTGACTCGAGCTTCTCACGGTTGTGGGGCTCTACATCTCCGGTGTTCTCGTATTTTGGCATTCCAATAAATAAATCTAATTCATTTGAGAGCCATCGTACTTGCACCCACAAAGTGCGAAGATATAGGTCTTGTATAGAATACAGCAGATATATCAATGGGGAGTTCTGTAGGGAAATTACACTGTCGTGCGCCCGTATCGACTTGGAATCGACAATCTTATTACACATGGGAAAGGCCATATGAGATACAGTGTAAGTTTAATGAAAATAAGAACGACAGTACTCAAGTGCCCGTGCTACCAAACCCAGTTGCGGTCATTGAGACGCGGCTACTATGTATGTAGCCACTGGAAGAGTCAGTTGAGTTCCGGAGAAGGACGTCCTTCCCGTTCATCAGAAGATACTTAATTTCTTCAAATCTCGCACAATCAGACACCCGCTGTAGTGTCTCCCACATCTAGAGCCTCATAAACGGAGACTCAGAGGCAGGATATAAACGTTGATAAGTCAATGATAAGTATGACGCCCCACAAGTTGCCCGCAAGCCTTGTCAGCTTCTCGCGTTCTTTGGCAGACCGCGCTGCGTGCCCGCGCGCCGACATCAAATTCCCTTTTTGAGACGATATCAGTCCTTTTTGCGACGATATCAGTCATATTTCGAATTTATCCAGTCTTATTTCAAAGTTATCCTAGCCGTGTTTAGAATTGTCCCGTACCCTTGTCGTTTCATTCTTTTGATAAATAAATCTGGGTGGGTAGACGCGACCAGAATGCACGAGTGTGGTTCCAGCTCGGCAGTATGTTCAAATAGGGTGGTGCTCAATGGTCGATGATAAGAATTTGAAGTACTTAGACCTGTTCAGGTATCAGCAGAGAGTCGCGTCGGAGTTGTGAGGAGTTGTGCTGCAAAACCTCACATCACATGACCGCTACGGGCGGACCGCTCATAGCCGCTTACACAATTTTGAATCTTCAACTCAACTTCAATGTTCTGTGAACAATTCTTGCCAGCGTCGTGGCTGCCACTGTAGGTTGCTGCGGGATTTCAAACGCTGAAATCGTGTTTTCTGTACCAGTACCGCCTTCTTGAGTACAGTTTGCGTACTTCATTCCCATACTTAAATTCATATCCGTACGGCGTAAATCGCCCTTGCGCAGCAATGCCTGTGCAAGATCAGTCGAGGGCTAAATAGGTCCCAATCAGTAGCTGCGTATTGCTGTACCGCTCCTCTGTGGCTCTCGGCCTCCAAAATCACTGACCTCATATGCTCGTCTTGAACAATAAGCTTACTCACTTGATCATGAAGCACAACCACAACGCTGGCCGAAGTTTCCACGACTTTGAGAGCTGCAAAGCTGCATGCAGTGCGTAGCGCTAGGTGTATTTCCGATTTCTGGGACTGCCACTCTGGGACGCATCGATTTCATAAATAAAAAACATGCAAGAGCCGTGGCCTTCGCAAAATGCTGTCACAAGCACCATCTATTCAATTGCTTGGCGCTAATCTATAAATAGGTGCAGTTCATGCATTCGCGTGGAGGAGAGACGTCATGAAGTGTCATGAACTGCATATTATTTTAATGAGGGAAGGTATGTACTGCAAGTCTGCAAGCATGTACAGAGCATGCAATGGTCTCAAAAGCCACGCAATATTCATATGCACAATAACCAACCATCTCGGAGTCGCAACAGCCTCTTCATGATAATAATATCCACAGGTATGTGCCAAGCGCCTACATACAGCACTTGATCATGATGACAAGTGTATACGAAGCGATCCCTTACAAGGATTTCTCGTATACGAGGGGGATTTCCTTTCACTGTGACTGTATAAATCAATGAAGCATCCATCTTTGTTTCTGCTTTGACCGAGAAGGTTTATAATATTGTTCTAAGCTATGTCCACAGCAACGGTCACAACACAACGGGCTGCAGAGGGCAACGGGTATTCAGTCAAAGGCTGATCTAAGAATAGAACACATCTTCTCATCCGTCCTGGCAGCATTTTGAGGTGCTGCGGGGGCGTAGACTTTGGCCTTGCCGAAGCGGATGAAAAAAGAAGGCTGACTAGAGATGCGGTGCGTGGGTGTGATCCTGATCCTCGACCTGGTGGATGGGAAGGATTGCCCGGTTGTCAGCAGTTCTTATTCCGTTCAGTCCATTCTCCCTCTTTTACTGGTACATACCTCATCCGAGTGGCTGCGCCACGTCCTGTCCTGTACTTGCTTACTCCACTCCCTTCTCTGACCTCTATATCATTCCTTGCTTCATTGTCTGTACTACTTTATCCCCCATCTAACGCCCCTCATCATGGCACCCGTATCATCATTTACCACTCTACCACTTGTGCTCCTCGTTGCGTCAACCCTATCGACGCTGGCATTGGCAGACCCCGTCCATGTACCTATAGCACGACGCAAGACTGCACGTGTGCTCGATCTCAACGAGGAGGCGTTCCGGCTAAGGCAGCGGTACGGAAAGACGAACGCTACGTCGCTACCCGTCAAGTCATCTGGAACGGGACGGAGAGCGGCACTTGCAGGCCTCCCCATTGGCGACCAGGTATGTGCTTGATGTGTTTTCCGATCCATGATGTGTTCAAATTCCAAATTTCAGGATAACGACTCGAGCTACTTTGGTATAATAAGCGTTGGGACGCCGTGAGTGACTTTTCTCATTTTCTCATCCCTTCTTGCACGCTTGGTGTCGTTGTGGGCGCCTGGATATGCACTGGCCTTTCCGATTGAGGGTGCTTGGCGGAGAAGAGATGCTCGTCGGTTGACACAGCGATCAACCTTGGCGTACTTGATTACAAACTACATCATCATTTCAAGCGACGTTGTTCATCAACTAAGCACCACCATCGAAACATCATGCTCACCTCTTACTTTCTAAAGCCCTCAACAATTCAACGTCATCCTTGATACAGGCTCATCTGACCTGTGGCTAGCAGGCGACAACTGCCAGCGGTGCTCTCCATCAACGCCCCTCTTCAAAACCAGCTCTTCCAGTACATTCAAGACCATTGGCACGAGCACTACACAAATCAACTATGGCTCTGGCTCAGTTGCGGGAGTAACGAGCTCTGATACGGTGCAGATGGGTGGTTTTAAGATTGACGGACAGACACTGCGTACGTTGCCATGCTTCAAAAAAGAATTCATTTGCAACGCTAATACAACACTTTTCTTGGTAGTGAACGCCAACAATTTGAAAACCGGTCTCCTCGATGGCGACGTCTCCGGCATCCTCGGCCTTGCATTCCAAGGCATTGCAGAAACCAAAGCTGTGCCCTTCTGGCAGGCGCTCATCACTGACAAACAGCTCACATCGCCCGAATTTGGCTTCTACCTCCGCCGCGCGCCGGCAACGAACAGGGTGCAGGACATTCCCGGTGGTGTGTTCACCCTCGGAGGCACGAATGGGACGTTGTTCAGCGGGGATATCGATTTTGTGAATATGCCTGCGACGGGGGCGGGGACTTTTTGGCTTTTGTCGATGACGGGTACGCTCTCCTTTCCTTTCTGTGCGCTTGTATTCGTTTGGTTAATGAATCTCTAATCTGCCTGCAGCTCTCACTTTGAACGGCCAGAATGTCGCTATCTCAACCGGGAACAACGCCCTTTCAGCGATCGACACCGGTACAACACTCATTGGTGGCCCCACCGCCGACGTACAGGCCTTCTGGGCGGCCGTGCCTAACAGCGCCCCTTCTCCCTCAGGTCCAGGATACTTCAACTTCCGTACGTATCACCCTCGTTCTAATTTTTTTTACAGGATTTTTAATGCTGACTTGATTGTATTTGATAACACCAGCATGCAACCAGCAGCTCTCTGTCTCAATGTCCTTTGGTGGAAAGTCATGGCCCATCAGCAGCCAAGACATGAACATCGGTACGGAGCAGAACGACAACACGCGCTGCGTCGGCGCCATCTTCGACCTGGAAGCTGGCACATCTATCACCGCGAGCGACGGGAACCCGGGCTGGGTCGTTGGTGATACGTTCCTCGTAAGTGACCACTCATCTCTCTTGAAAATAAACCCCAGTGCTCATGGAATGATGTAGAAAAACGTGTACTCCGTCTTCCGCTCTGACCCACCTTCCGTCGGCTTCGCTGAGCTTTCTACCAACGCTGGCGGGACTGGTACTCCTAACGCTGCCTCTGCACCGAGCACGACTTCGACTACCTCCCCAGGCCAGAATGACTCCTCAGACAAGAAAAGTCAGTCATCTAGTGTTGTTATGAGTGAAAGAATGCTTTACTAACCCAATATTTGTGATTACAGGTGCTGCTACTACAACGACTACGTCGACGTTCGTCTCTGCTTTCGCAGTGCTGATTAGCGCTGTGCTATTCAACCTGCTATGAAAGCCTATACCCCAGGAGCTTATACACGGAGTTTTGTTGAAGTTGGAAGTGTAATCAGATACCACTAATGATTTGTCGATGGACGATTTGATGGGAGTGGCACGATCCTTACTTACCTACCCATGTACGACTTATGTACAGGACTGGACTTTATTACTTACTTACGCTTACTTTGGGACCACTCAAACCTAAAACCTGTTATTGGTTGAAGAGAATTAAGCCGCTAATCATTTTACTGTATGAGGAGGATAGGTAACCGTGAGTAGAGTATAAGGATGACGAGCATGAAATAGCTGGACTGATGTGTGTGGGGCGTGTTGTCTCGAAAAGATATGACCCTGGAAATATTCATAACAAAACATGAGCTCGCGATCAGATGTCATAGATGTTGTTTGGGGGGGATGCCATGATTTAGGAGTTGAATGTGTCGTCGTTACGGAACATGTCATCAAGAGAGTAGTTGTGTTTCTTCTCGTACAGAGGTCCGTTAAAGTGACATATCTTTGGGGAGAAAGGTGAAATATGCAAGTCCATGAAGCGCAGATCCTCGTGGGGCCAATTGATACGACGAGGAAGCACAACAACCTCTACAGACGGCTTCCCGAGGGATAGGCTGGCCACTTCTTCGTGTAGATCGGTCATGAATCCAAAAGGGCCCATAAAGGTTATCTTCCTGAGATTCGTGCAATCTGGAGCAGATTGCTGAGTCCTTGAATGTATGAACCGACTGATCAAAGTGACGTCCAGCAAATAAACTCCTGTTCCTATGCGTCTGTGAAAGATACACTCTTCTAACAGGGGCAGGAAGTCGCTGAGATGGTCAACAGTCATCGCGTCGCAGATCTTGTTCAAGTCCGGGCGAGCAGGGCGTAGGCGATCGTCCTGGTGAAATGAGAAGTCCATCGAAAAAGTCCGCAGTTGTGGTGTTTTGCGCAGAAATTGCAGAACAAAATCTGTCGGGAGCTGGGTGTCGCCCTCCAAGGACAAGTGCATAAGCGCTGGGAATAGAGAAATGGAGTTGAACGTTGGTATATGCTCAGGTGGATGCTCATGCATTCCGCCGATTGAGATTGCTAGTTGTGTCAAACAAGGAAAAGAAATTTTGGTGAAAAATCGACCCAATTCCGTATAGTTGCAGATAAATATGTTGGTTAATTGAAGCTTCTCTAATTTTCTGATTTTGTGAGCCCTGAGGTCCAGTAAGTCCTCTGGGTAACAGTTGTACCAGCTTAACGAAGCTGATCGCAACTCGCGGCAAGTGGTGAGGAGAGTTTCCAGGTCGAGTCCGCCTGGTACGTCCTCAGATAAAGAAAGGACTCTTATTTGGTTCCAAGGGAGGAATCCGAAAGAAGGAAAGTAGACGATCATGTCTTGAGATGCAATAATTGAGGTGAGTTGCTTTGCGGATTGAAAGAGATTTATCCTTTCGCCTAAAGATCCGAGCACGTCCATTTCTTCCTGCATGTCATCCGAATCCAGGGCGCGTTGTCCGAGAATATCCAACTGCTCCAAATCACTGAGATCCCAATTGATGTCGACGAAGTTGGCCATCAGGTTGACCCAGTTTCGGCCGCCAATTCCAAGCCGTTGCACTCGAGGTGCCCATCGTCCCAGTGCTTTCAGAAAAAAGTTGAAACTATAGGCCGCGTTGTTTTCTGAACCTATCTTACAATCAACATATAGAAATAATCTGAGGGGGAGGGATGCTGCACGGCGTAACCAGGTATCGGCTGCTTGAATGCGCTGCACCAGATGGTCGTAGTCGGTAGTCCTGACTCTGAGATACAAGGTCGTCCAAAACTGTGGCGAGCTCAGCACGACAGACCTCCAGATCGATGAAACATGCGCCAGATTCATAGGCGCACGATTTCGGGTAGGCGAGGGATAGTCATCCACGGAGTACAGGGCTATTTCGCGCAAAATATCGGCTGGAAGGCATCGAATGGGTGCGCACAAGGCAGCATAAGCCTCCTCCATTGCTGTACGCGCATAATCCTGTTCTGAAAGCTTCTCTTTCTCCTGTTGAAGTATGACCATGGTCCGCTCGATGTCTTGTATCCTCTTCTGAACGGCCGAGGAAAGGGATGCTGGGTGGCCTCGGAGGGCTCTCGCGCTCTGGAGGGTCCCTATTGTCAAAGGAAGATTGTTCGAAAGCGCACGTAGAACGTCGGACGGTAAAATCTGTTGCAACTAACAAAAAGATGTTGGGACAACGACTCGTGGGCATCATAGAAAAAGACACAACTTACAGCATCCCATGCACTGGACGCCATTTCAATTTTCCTTGATGGGACTTCGGTGAGAAACAGCAAAGAGAGGAGTTGAAGTTTGTGATTGGCGAGTGTTGTACCAGGATGATGGTCAATTAGGGCAGGTATAACTTTGCGGTTTGGGAGGTTGATCAACCTTCAAATTTCAAAGGACTTACGACTACTGAGAAAGATAATATTATGGTCATATAAAGATTTTGTGTAGTGTATGTAGGCGAAATGAATAACGTTCTAACAATGCCTGGACACTAAAGTGTCTCAGGTTGTATACCGATCGTTGCTTGCGCCTGTTTACTCGGAAATTGATGTCTCACGATGTATTTTTAAACACCACTGACCAGGCAAATGGTCGGACATATTTGTTACAAAGCGCTTTGTAGAGCAATATCATGCTGAAGCAAGCCGTATACTGCGAGTGAGAAAGTCAAAGCCCGAACTCGCACCACTTCAGGCATATAAAAAACGAAGACTCCATGTCACTCCCTACATCAAACAATAAATGTTGCTATTGTAATTGGACTACAAGTCATTAAACTGACACGAATGAAAACGAATCCCAAGTTGCAAAGGTAGCAGGAATACGTAATCAGCTTCCAGAAGAAAAAAAATATGCAATCGCAAACTGGAAATTAACAGGAAGTATGATAAAATGCCTACTTGTGACGCATCTTCTCAGATCCTGATGCACCTTGAGCTGCTGCACTACGCTTGTCACTGACTGTAGTGTGTTTTGTCTGATAGTTGCAGACAACAAGATACATTTTCATACTTTTCGCTTCGTCGTTCGAGGCAGGCTTCTCCACTTGAAAAGGCAACCCTGCTTGAGAGCCAGATTCAACTTGGGAAGTAGATACGGCTTGCCCACTAGACACGACTTGGGAGCTGAATGCTGCCTGAGGGCCGGACACTGGTTGCCAGTTGGGAGCCGGATGCAAACAGCAGAGCCGAGGATTAGTGAGGGTGAACTGCCCTATAAGGAATATGAGGTACAGCTACTAGTTAGCACAAATGACAGCAATATATTGAAAAGGCATATAGATGCATTAGTTTACAGAGTTGAAGAAGCACTATGACAACTTTTTGGCATGGTGCAGCTGGGTTGGAGTTTGTAGAAACTTGAAAGGATTAATGTGAAGGAAGCATTTAGCTATCGTTCTTAATTGGTTCTCAACAGACAATGGGACCCAAGGCTGAAGGTCAACGCGAATATTTGATTAGGCGCCGTGTAACGTAAGCAATATCACATAGTATAATGAACTGAGGCGAGCGACCATCATGTAATGCGCAAAATATTGACATCGCAAAGTACCTTGCAGAAGCAAGGTAACTGATTCTGTATCACAACGACTGTGATCTACATGATTTAGAAGTTGTATATCTCTGCCGGAGTTCACTGATCTTCTTGTAAGTTATTCAAATGTGGGTGCCGCGAATCGTAATCTGTTCATCTTTGTGTTGACAGGCGACACTTTTTAATACAGTCACATCAAGCGGACTTCACTTTTCTCTTGTTTTTCCACCATCATCATTCTTCTCGTGCTCATTTTGAGGAAGCTATCTGCAAACCATCTGCAGTGACTTTTTCAACACTCACGTCTCAATCAGAGCAAAACTTGCCAACAAAGAATCTGGTAGGCATAGTGCAACATACCCCATTGTCTTTTTGAGATGCTGAATCCTGATTCTCTCAGTTGCGCGTAGTTTTCTGTGCCTTGGCGACACCAATCGATTAATTGTGTTAGTGGTACACTTGAAACCCTCCAACAATTACTTCCTCAGAACGTACAAGTAACCAGGTGAGTCGTCTTTGTGATTATAGAAATTCAAAGCAGGTACTCATCGGAGTTCATGAATTTTGTGCAGTATGAAAAAGATTGAAGTTATGGTGACGAGAGAGCAATTTGTGAATGGTGAACTGCGCCCTTTTTGTGAGAGCTATATTTTGCGGCTTTGGATCTTTCATAGAAGTGCTAACACTTGGGCACCACACCAGCACCAACTGACGAGGAGATTGTCTCGGTTTCAGAGACCATCAGTACCAGGGCTTTCATCACAGAGATACATCGTCTCAGGAAGGAGATTACTATCCTCCATTCAAAGAGATCCAAGACCGGCGAGAGCTTTATTGACTTCATTGGTAAGCTCCGGTCAGAGAATCGCGAGCTTGGGGAGGCACACAAATCCTTAGCATTGGAGAACGATAGCCTCAAACGGGTTTTGTCTCAGTCCACCATTCGTGCTTGTGCCATGGATGCTAGGCTTGATCGGGCTGTTCAGAAGGTTCAGGAGCTGACCAGGGACAACACCTTATTACGTTTGCGCAATTTTTTACTGGAACAGACCTGCAAGATGCTGAACGCTATACTCTTGCTTCTTGGTGTTCAAACACAGCCTCTCACCAATTTTGTTGATGAGAACTAGTACATTATATTTGGTTAGAGTTCCTTTCGACCTCCTTATGCTTACTTTCTTGTGTATCATATTTTTGTGGTCACATCTGCTTCCAATTCCAACACTTACAAGCGTTGACGAACCCTTCCAAACTACTTCGAATGATGTAAAAATAGAATTGTCCATTCATTTCAATCAATGATTGTGTATCACGGTTGTTCACTTTCTTAAAAGTGGAACATATCTACCTCTCCACAATTTATATAATGTTGCTGACCAATCCCGCATGTGTTACTGCCTGCCGTAATCAGAATGGGCCTTTCACACTGACATCTGCACACAGCCCCTTGGGTCAATCTATAATTATGCTGTCATGGTGCTTATATGGTGTTCACACAGCCAACTCAGAGTCAAGATCAACAAATGAGCGTTCTGTATGAAGTGTAGCATGTCTTGTTTTAATTCTTTGTGGCCCTGTGTCAAAAAAATGGATGCCTTCAATGTCCTGCCAAGACTGGATATTGGTGAATAGTCACAGAACCATTTCAGATATGCTACATAATCAAAGACTCAGATGTACTCTTTAGCTGTGTGAAATGATATCATTCAAAACTCGGATGTTATTTGCATCTTGTCATGGAGTGGGAAATTTTTAACATTAAGCTCAAGAACGCCATGAATTTACTCCATGCAGTATAATGCTTTGCCACAATACAGGCAGAAAGGAGGCACAAAAAAAGAGACTCTGAACTGTTATTGTGTCTTTGATTGTTTTGACAACCGATGCATTCAAGTCGCACACAAAGTGCTCCTTTTAAAGACACAGAAACAGTACAGAGTCACTGTTACCCATGATGCCTTGATGGTTTGAACCAAGTCAATTCAGAATACAAAGCTTATATTTTAGCATGCAGGAGCTACTATTTTGCCTCTGCCACTGTGGAACACTATTGCACCCGGTTTCCATTCAGCAAGGTTTGGAGCTATCTCCGCCTTTGCTACTGAGGAACACTATTGTACCCGGTTTCCATTTCTGTAGTGCTTGGAGCTATCTTTGCCTCTGCCACTGAGAAACAGAATTATGGAAGCTTCCATTTCAGCAATGTCTAGAACTGTCTTTGCCTCTGCTACTGAGGAACACTATTGCATCTGGCTTCCATTTCGGCAGTGTTTTACCAAGCTGTGGTGCGATCTCATCTGTCAGCTGGCACATCAGAAGTTCAGGGTTACAGTTCATAGTATATTCTGATATTCCTGGAAGCATATCGACTCAAGATGTTATGCAGCCTGTTGACAGCCTGTATGGTAAGGGACCCAGCTTCCTGTGATGCCAGTTGCACTGTCAATAAGTATTAGCCGGCTCACATTCCAGTGACTGCGCTACCCTGAAAAGAAGCTCCTCTGGGAGATGTTCTGGAAAATAATTCAGTGATCGTCTATCCTGCACATTTATGTTGTCATAATTATAGCTCTAACATATAAGGCCTCCGACATTTGCCCAGCTGTGTACATTCTCCGACTTTGCACCAACAACACTCAGCATCCATGCACATTTATCCAGTAGACTTTTTTGAAGCCACTGCCATATCTCCTTCTGTCATTCCTCAAAAACGTCAACAAGTCAAGAACGCATGCACAAATTGTCAACGCGCCTGCAAGAAATGCGATGACGCCCGTCCTTGCCTTCGTTGTACACGCTATGGCCGTGCTGAAGGGTGTGTTAGCTCCCCGCGAAATGCACGCAAGAAGGGCTTTAAGCGGGGTCCATACAAAAAGCGGAAGGAACATCACAGTATGTGTTGTGCCAACCCACAGTTGATTGCCTTCTAACCGAGTTATTTATAGACACTGAAATATATTCTGATGTGATTATATCTGGGTATGGTTACATGCCACATATGCTCGACACCTTCAGCATGGAACACGTTGCCGACGACTTGGCTGGTCTTTCTATTTACGAGAATCTTATGTAGCCCTCCGACAACAGTCCTCGGATCATATTATGGCTTCAAATTTGTCGTGTAGTCTGATCTGTAGGATGTTTATAGTCGTGTTCAAGTTGTGTTGTAGGAAGTTATTGTTGAATTTCACACGGACAGAGCAGCCCCTGTCTCTTATGCACATTCTGATTTCTAGTCTTAGGTGTGATTACAATATCTTGATTTGACCGGGAGAAATGGTGTAAATAAACGGTGACTGTACTGGCCCTGGGACAATTCAGATACACCATAAGGACTCGGTGAAGTTTGAGGTCAGCGGCAAAACAAATCTGACCAGTGTGCTGACTGGTTGCGGGCGGGCTGGGCTATTATACCCCGCAGTTACTTCCTCAACACGCAAAGTCAATGATGTCTACACAAAGAAGGCCTGGAGAGCAATAAAAAGGGTATGAGTCAATTACACAAGGCGAAACGATGCGTCGAGAATTTCGCGCTGAACACATCAGTTTTGCGCGGTTGGGAGCGTGTCGACTGGCAGGAGGTTAGAACGTCACAACAGGTTGAGAATTCATTGAGGCATAGTCGCTGTAATATTGAATGTTGTTCATGCTTGCAGAGTTTCTTTTACATAACTTGTTGTGTGAGCCATTGCTACGCATGGCAGGCCGATCTTTTACATGTGTTTTTTTTATAATTTAAATCTTCTGCTTATACTGGTATTTACAAGGGATCATGCTGCGATACGGTCGATTGACTGCACCACATCTCGCATTCCCTGTTTGCGTCCCATTGCGTATGTATCCCCCGCATGCTATCTATATCATCCAGATGCGAGACCAAACCAACAGCGCATCCGCACATCGTCTTCCACCCGCCGCGTAGCGTGATGCAGCATCTGGTGATACATAGCTGCCCGCAGGGCATGTCTGCGTCAAGATCCACGTCTGCACCAGCAGATGAGGACCGCATCAATGAAACGCAGACGCGAAAGCGAAAGAACCGAAGTTCGGTCTCACAGTCGCGTCTTGTCCTGTCCTCTGGGAGCCTTGCCGAGCACCAACAAAGTGGTGACAGAGAGGTCGGCCTTGTGCACCCTCCTGTCACTGCGGCACCGGTGATGTGTCGGCTGGTTGACCGCACACATTGGTCGAGGGCACGTCGCATTCGGTGCGATGTGTGCAGCCGCATGGCTCCTTGTTCCAGCAACTCGAGGCGCTTGCAGGTAGCTTGTGGAGCGACCTGCGCAATCCGAGTGTGTTAGCGCATATGTGTGTAGCTGAATTGAATGACATAACTTTTTGAATGATCTGAATGCAGGATGGGGCTGCATTGGCCGTCAAAGAATGAGTCCTCCATCCACAAAGACGTCCGCGCGGCACCAACATAGTGGATTGCACAGTTGGTCGCACGCAGCGAGAATGGGCTGTGCGTAGATACCCGGTGCTATGTTCCTCGAGCTGTAGCTATGCGAAACAGACGGATCCGGAACGACATGGGCGCGGTCGAACAATGGACGATAGCCAGCGAGGGGCCTCGTATGCGACGACCGGGGTATGAGACAAAGAAGGGTCACTGCACGACGCGGACGAACAAGGGCAAGGTGATGAGGGGCAGATGGGACAGGTGATGATCGTGGCTGGGTCGAACGTGTCAGCATCGATGCCTTGAGCTATTTGTGACTCACTCACAGGTCCCCCACTACATGGATCTCCCCTCGTTCTTGTCCCCTGTGTCCTTCGCGTTCCAATTGGCCTTTGTCGACATGCTCGCAGCATGAGCACATAGAAACCTATAAGACGCGACTGGTGAGATCAACGGATGTCAGTAGATACAAAGTTTAGTCAGAAAGCAATAAAATGCCTTTTTGAACAGCTATGGCACACAGGTAGGCCGCGATGGGCCAGCAATGGCAACGCCTGAGGCTTTAAGGCTCACTGTGGGCCGGAAAGTGCAAAGGCAGAGATGGGAGCGGACACGCGCCCGAACGCAGGTGGTTCAAGGTTGCGAGTGCTGCAGATCGAACGCAAGACGTGCCGTGCTTGGGTTGTTTTCGTCGCTCGTCGTCACCGTGGTCGTTCTTTGCGCATCAATCACCAATCGTCGCTCGTTGCCGTTGCTTGTCCCAGACTGGGTTGAATGTGTCAGTATCAATACCTCGAGCAAAGATTAACTCACCTTACAGGTCTCCCTAGGCTCCGCTTGCCACTGTGCCCTTTGTTGAGATTCTCGCATCTTGAGCACGAGTCCAACAGTGAGGCATGACTCCAAAATTAGAGAGGGTTAGTAGATACAAAAGTAACTAATGAAATACCTTGTACGAAGTGAGTAACCTTTGTAGAGGCAGGTTGACTTATGATAATGATGGTAGGCATCAAATATGGTCCCACGGGATGCAGAAAGTGGACATTTTGATGGCAACCATTTCTCGGTCTACAACACTCTTTTTACATACGTAAAAGATCGCAATCAGGACAATTGCATCGAATTCTGAACGTAGTTGTAACAGTTGGTTATAATGGTCATTGGACATATCGTGGATCATCGAACATATTGTGAAAAGCTTGTAGTATACGCGAAACGTTAGCGAGTACAGCATACGAGGAAGATATGACAAAGGTTATATGACAAAGGTATCAGAAGGTATCATAGTTCGGTAATGTGCATTGACTCCAGGAGAGAGAGAGATCATACTTACATTAGTCCATCGAATGTATATCAGTGTCATGCGCGGCAAAGCGGACAAATGAAAGACTCTCCTCTTCTCCCACTGTGTCATCACCAATGTCGCTCCCAAGTCCCATGTAGAACATGTCGTAATGAGCGATCTCTGCAAGCTCTAACTCCGGGCTAGACGGCGACGACGCCGCGGATTGCATCACGTCGTTCTCTGGAGACGGAAAAAAAGGGGACATGGAGCGCTCAGTAACCTCGGTAGTGATTTCGGGGGGGAGGGTGTGGAGAATGTGCATTCCTGTTTTCAACCCGTTTTTCCATGATAGGTAGTGCACAGAAGACTGGAAAATCGGTCAGAAAATCGGCGAAATTCTACACAGTCAAGCAAAGTGTGACGCACCAGCTTGGTGGTGTTTGGGTCGCGCATGAAAATTGTCATTGCCTGCGACTGGCATACGAAAGGAGCCCTGTCAACAGCCATTTCCACGACAGGCATGGGCCCTAGTTCATATGCCGTCTTGTATAGAGCCTTCAGATATTCGGGCATCTCCGAAATGCTCTGCACCGAACCTGTGCGAGATGTCAGCGTCTGTTTTCAGTTTTTATAATGTTTGCTTTGAATGGAATCACCCTTTGCATTAATAATCTGTTGTCGCACCGGTTCGCTCCAGATATTCAGGGCTGTCAAGCGCTCTACAAGTATAGGGGAGATCGTGGTGTACGGACGGGGGTAATTTTCTCGTGTAATGATATTGCTGCATTTTTTTCTTCAGCTTAGAGAAGAGGTACAGCAGCGGTGGAAGTGTTCATACCTCACAATTGGCTCAAAATTATTGCAGAATCCTGTTAAGCTGGGAATGTCGCTACTGTGGTTAATTGAGATCAAAAGAGAGTTGGCGGTTCCGTGTTCGAAAATCCGTCTTCTGAGGGCCGTCCAGTCAAAGTATGCATTATGCAGAGGACGACCCCAGATATCGGGTTGCAGACGTCCGTTTGAGAGATGTGAGTTGGCGTACGACGGGTAGCAACCGTGTATCTCTGCGTATCTATTACTTGCCGTCAAGGACGCAAAGTACATGGTTTCCATAATGCGACGGTTGAGTGTTCGCGCAGCGGGCGAGTCGTACGCGATATCGAGCTGCATGAACGTATCCGACAATCCCTCAAAGCCGATGCCCAGCGCACGGTGGCTGAGAGCCCCTCGTTTTGCCTGTCTCGTGGGATACGAAGATTTGTCAATAGCTATGTTCAAGGCGACTGTGAGACTGTCGACAGCACCCTGGAGTGCTTTGAAGTCAAATGTTTTGTGAACAATAAACGAAGGTAAAACCATCGAAGCGGAGTGAATCACCCCCGTCTCTGACGGCGATGAATACCCAACAAAGTCAGTGTTGACCCCTCCGTGTGTGATGACGCCTAGGTGTTTTTGATTATTTTTCACTGTTCAAGCCATTGTAAGTTCGCGAATGAGGTACTCAAGTTCACTTTCACTTACAATTAGCAGCGTCTTTGAACATTACGGACGGTTGACCAGTCTGAATTTGGCATCTTAGGATGCGTTCCATCAGCTCATGTGCGTCAACAACTTCTCTATGTATGCGTTCGTCCGCTTCATATGCAGCATAAGCAGCGTCGAAGGCGGCTCCAAAATTGTTGGATAGAAATGGTGTCTCCGAAGGGGAAAACAATGACCACTGCGCTTTCTCGTGCGCTCTACGCATGCTGGGCAAGAAGAGTTTATTTCGGGTAAAGTAAATTTAATGTCCACGTACAATAGGTCAGGTATCCATAAGACATGGCGCATGTGGTGGGGGTCCTCTGGATCCCAGTCCGATTCCTTTATGACGTCGAGTAGTTTGGTGATATCAGAGTGCCAGGGCTCGATGTAAACCGACATACATGACTGCAGGGGTACCTGCCCATTCAAGTTTACGTATAATGCAGAATTGAACAAGTCGAGCACAGGTAACAGTCCCTGTGACGGATTTCCGTTTTGATTTGCCCTGATACCATTATCATGTCAGGTTTTCTCCGGCCGATCGTAGTTTATGAAACAAACAGCTCACCCCGTGCTGGAAGAGGCGTTGAAGCTGATAGAGACGTCTCCTGTGCTATCGGTAATAGCACCAGTCTGCGCGAGAGAGGAGTACACTCCTTTGGAGGTGAACGGTGTCTCCAATGAAAGGATGTAATTTGCACTGAGTTCCCTGCGGTGAGTGCCGGCGTTAGCTAGTGTTGCTATATCGAGGACGTAGAGATGTTGCGTCAATTGGTAGAAAATGCGCGCAACAGCAGCAATGTCTGTTCCGTGAAGGTGAACAGCAACCCGCAGGAACATATAGGACGGTCTTTCCACGATAACACCGTCTCGCTCCAAAAGTAGGAGGCCCTCCATAGTGCGCACGGCTGAACTGATGACAGGCACGGCTTTAGTTGGGAACATTATGGCTGAGCAAATGGACGTACTACGTGTATGGGTAGAGCGGAGCGTGATTGGCAAGGGCATCCAGATACTGAACGTGTGCGCGCACGTCGTTGATAAGTTGGGCCGTGACCAATCCTTGGTTGATAATTTATTAGCTGGGGCAAACAAACAAAAAATGTGCGCGTATGAATGACCTACCTGCGGAGGACAATATCCCGCAGCATTGAGAGAATGTTGATGGTGTAGTCTTGAACAAGTTTTCGAGTTCCACTTGAGCCGCAAGAATGTCGTAGTGTGGGTGTTCAGACGCTAGTCGAGCTGTTCTGTCTGCAACACGCGCCTGTACTCATAGCGTTGTAGTCAAACCTCCAAGAAAAGAGATATAGAGACAAACCAGGAGCTCTGTGGTCGTTAAATTGGCAGGGATACCATTTTCTACGTCTGTAATAATTCTTGGTGATTTTAGTAAATTACTGAAGTGACACTGGTATTACGCGCCGCTTACTGGTTCACGTCGATTGTGCTGCTATGTTCGGGTTTTAAAAGCTGCACGGATTCATCAGATGTGAGGGCGTCCTTCCTTTGATGCGGCTTACCGCGAATAGCTTCTTCAGGACCTATGTTTTAATTGAACTGTTAAGTAACGCTCTGTTATGGCTCTCTGACATAGTACCTTTGCACGATCGAACGCTTGTCGACGCCTACAATCGAATCGCCGATTAATGATTATTTCCTTCACTAGGGAAATTTCAACCGACCCGTCTACGTTACGTGTACTATTAACAAAGGGCATCACGCTCTGAATTTGACGACATACCAAACTTTTGAATAGTACAAGGCATGAGTGCTGCCGCTGCGACTCTAGAAATATTCTGTGGCTTGTGTCCCGTGGTTGATATCAACTCTGTAAAGTTTTTGTCACGCTACAGTTGGTGTGTAGCCCTGACGCTTATGTACTTTACTCTATGCACGCACATACCACCTAAGGTGGATTAATCTCATAATTTGAGCATCTCCGGTGTGGTAGGGTGCTCACTGCGACAAACGGGTGACCGAGCGTCATTTTCGACAGAGTGAGGGTGATATCAACATCTCAGCAATTTAGCAATTTAGCTCAATATCACCAAAAACACATTACCTTGATTGTAAGGAAGTTGTGTATATTTTTGGATTTTCTCCTCTCTCTGTCGGTATGGCCATCTCGGATGAAGTCTCGTCGCCGGGCCAGTTTTGAAGAGCGGGCGTGGAATTTGTAAGGATGATCGTGTTCTGAGTAAAGGCACCATTCTCGCGATGGGAAGTGGATAGCTCGGTCGTTATTGCGTGGACGCATCAGGATCGTTGAAGTGGAATAGAATTCCCCACTTCAATGGCTATGACGTCCTCTCTAGTTATTCGGATGTACTTAGCAGCTTGACGAGCAGGTGGAGCAGTTTGATCTGTCAAAAGATTTTGGCTCACCGTAGTGCTTCAATGAAATCATTTCGAATCTCTGATCATTTTCCATCTGTGCGCGTATTGAACTCATGAGAACATGGGTCTTTTTGTCGTGAAATATTCTTGAAGATCATACCCAGCGGAGGTTAATGGCAATAGCATGGCACATTCCCAGACGAATACTGAATATCCTTCGTCTAGAGTCTTCACTCGCAATACATCACTGATAAGATGCGACTTATATGTGGTGCACATTTGAAGAGATGCACATATAAACAGTTTGAACATTTGCGTTTCGGTTGGGGCATTTTACAATGCGTTCGGAAGAAAGTGGGTTTCTAGTGGTAACTGTCTTTCATTTAATGGCATGTTAATCCATACTAATTCCGTGCTAGCATAATGGAATGGTGCAAATGCAGGAAGAGCGCGTTTTGTCGGCGAGGAATATCGCTGTGATGAATTACTATAATCGCCTTCCGGTAAGTGTTTACACCTTTTAATTATTTTTTAGGACTTAGAAAGTGGTTTAGGGTATGACGTCCAGTCTATCCGACTGTATTGTGTTTTGCACTGGCGGAGACATTGCCAGTGTGGCACTCGAGGCAGATCCTGGACACGCCTTTGATGACCTTCAAGTGGATATGCTATTCCCCAAGGGAGCTTGTAGCTTGAGGCTCATCGAGCTCCCCGGAACAAACCTCAGGCTTCCTAATGATTGGAGGATTTTTTTATCTCGCTGTCAAGCAGAGGCGCCTCTCAATCAAGCGGTACAAACGCGTTACGGTCGAAAATGGTCGGGAAACATTGTCTTTGCAACTGTATAGTGCCGACGGTCGAGGGTTGAGTCATATTACTCAGGACGACGTTCCTTTTCTCGTTGCCATCCTGAAGTGGTGAGAGGACTCATGCTTAGAAACATGATAGCGTCAGAGCTGATGTGCACCTTGCAAAGTTTTCTCGACTTTTGTCAGGCAATGGACCAGCTCCTCCGGTACGCTTAGTAGAACTACCCATTCACATTTGATTTTGTCTCAGGGGTCTATTCATTTGTCGGCTGAATTTCTGTGCGCTGCTATATTTGCATTCTGACACTGATCGTTGACGCGGTTCTGCAGACATCATCATTTGTGGTTGTGTCCAGTTGCTTTCCTATCAATATATAGCAAATAGTT